>JAENPR010000069.1:0-1200000 GCA_018135685.1 Themeda triandra | reverse complement strand
TGTCTTGGCCCATTTTGTGTGTATTTCAGTGTTGACCTGCAAAACAAGAAATCTGCGCTACACTGTGGAAATAGTTAGAGTAGAGCCCTATTCTAGGTGAAAATTGGTGTTGCCTAGGCTAAAGTTGGCGGGGTTAGAATTGAGTTAAGGACCGCCAACAATGGTCACCCATGAGGAGTTAGGAAAGCTCTACACCCTTCGCACTTGTGGTTTCCAGCACTCCGCACTCTTCGACCAAGAACTCCTCGACCAAATAGGTATGAGCACCGACTTTGCCACAATCTTTAATATCATTGGTTGGTCCTCATTTTGGCACATTTCTGAACTTGGCATAGAGTTACTCACCCAAGAATTCCTTTGCTCACTAAAATCAAATGCTTTGGGTGTTAACTTTCGCATGTTTAATACTGATTATAGCCTGTCTTGGAGTGAGTTGAGCATTGCTCTATGTTTTGATCATGATTGCATACTAGATGAAGAGGTTGCTCTAGCAAATTTTAATCTTGTTGTCTTTTGGAAATCAATTTCTGTATCCAATGACTGGTCCAATCCTAAACCCAAGCAAATTCATAATCCAACCTTGCAGTTTATGTTCTTTTGGATTGAAATCACCCTCTTCCCTAGGACTGATTTACAGAGAGTAGGTCTTAAAGAGATAAAAATCATGTATGCCATGGTTAATAAAATCAAGTTTGCTCCTATTAAGATGCTAGTACACTTTTGGGAGAACTCTGTTATTCAAGAAACACCCATAGGCTTTACCTCTTTCATTACTAGAATTGCTGAAACCATGGGTTTGCTTGAGGGGAATGCTTTTGAGTATATCCCTACAGAGAGACCAATTATTCTTGAAAACATGTTTATACAAGTTGGTCTAATCAAACGAGATCCAAGAGGTGCACTTAAGATGACCTATGGGACTGATGCTTTCGAAGTCTCTCTCCCTAATGAGAGGCTTTGGTTGTATAGAGTCCCATCACTAACCCTGGATAGAAGGGGAAGACCTTGTCCTGTTGCAGGGATGGACAGAATGACGAGAGCACAAGCCCGTGCTGCTCAAGGGCAAGCTGGCCCTTCTCATGCTGCACACAATGAGGAGGAGGAGGTGAGCTCCTCCCACATGGGAGCACCTCCTCACTCCAGGACACCTTCCTGGGCACACACTCCTCGCCCTCGTAGAGGGAGGCGTCAACCGCCGTCCGAGATCGAAGCACTCACCCAGGAGGTGGAGAACATCCACATCGAGCAGCAGGCCACATTGCAAATCATGCAACAGAATTTGGACATGGTCCAAGGCATCCATACGGAGGAAGAGCACCGCTGGGACCAGTGGAACGCATGGTTTCCACCACAGTGAGCAAGAGACAAGCTTCGGGGAGATCCTCTCCCCCACTAAGGTAAGTTCATCCAAGGTATGTTTCCAACCCCCCTTATTTAATTCTTGTCTTATTGCATTTTAGTTATTGCTTTCTTGCATTTAAAAAATCTGAAAAAAAAATAATTCAAAAATCCAAAATATTTATTTGCTTTATTTCCCTTTTTGTACATATGTTTCGTGTGTGCTAGTCTTCCTATGGAAATGATGATGAAATTGCTAGTTAATATTTCTCTAGTGCTTGTTTACAACTTAGCACTTTTTTAAGTCTGGATTACTTAGCACTCTTAACCATCATGAACTTGATCACTTAGTGGGTTGCAAGTGCTAAAATAAAGTCTAAGTTGTTGTGAGATATGAGATAGTTAAGATAAGAGCTCTATACTATTGTTCTAAGCACGCATGATTGCCAGAGTTTTCTTTTGAAAAATAAATGAAAAACTTAATTGCTCCTCAATGGTGTTGAATTTCCTACCACGGCCATATATACCTAATTATATCCAAAAGCCTTCTACATAAGCTACTTGCTTGCATTGAGTTTGGTTAAGACTTGTAGAACCTGTGTTAGAGGTTTCTCATGGTCCTAAGATCAAGATCCACATACCACCAAATATGTTGCTTCTAATCCGGAAGTACGCAACCATGCTACTCCTACCCTGGGAGTACGCAGCTCACCACCATCATTATGCTACTCCTACCCTGGGAGTACGCATCTTACCACTATAATTTTGCTACTCCTACCCTGGGAGCACGCATCGTCATCCATACCACCATTCCTTGTGCTGCTTCTACACTAGAAGTACGCACCTTCACCATTTCCATCATATAGGTTGCTCCATGCTCCAAAGTTAAAAATTCTCTCTCAGTTATCATTTGTTAGGTGAGACACATCCAAAAAGGCTAGGCATCTATTGAGATAGATCGAAAAAAACTGAGAAGAAAGAGCTAGCCTTGTCTCAATAGAAGTAGAAAGAGAGAGTGCATCAAATGAAGGAGCAACCTCATCCACCGTACATCCACCTTCTCTCCATTAACTTACCATCCATTACATTTTTTCACCTCATTCATATCATTTTACATCTTGATCTGGGGGTATGATGAGTCTCTTCTGTGGTCCAAGATCTTGTTCTTTCTTAACTAAGACAACATATGCATTGCAAGTATGCCATTCCTTGACATACCTACTTAAGCTCCACATAAAGCCTTATTAGAGGTGGGATGTTTTGAAAGGCAAACACATGATGTGCCTTGGTGAGGAATCAAACACCACTTGAGTGACTTGAGAGAAACCATTTGAGGAACATTAAGACTTTTTTTAAAAAAAACTTATCAAAAATCTCTGGCATGAAACTTGCTAAAAGAATGAGAAAAGTAGCTGCTCTAGTCAAAATTGTTCTGTCTTCCAACATCCCAAGACTGAGTTAATGCCATAAGCCCCATGAGTCCTAGAGTAATATGGGTGTGTTAGCATTGCTAATTTTTCTATTCAAGGAGAAGTTCTTTGTTGTGCACTTAGTACTATTGAGATGTTAACTTAGTAATGATACCTGATCCAATCGAACCAAGTTTTAATCGTTTGCTCGGGACGAGCAAAGGTTAAGCTTGGGGGATCTTGTTGACGGGAATAAAGACCAGTTTTGGTACACCCAGAAACCCGTCAACAGTCCTCGATAGAAGAGAAGATAAGCATCACATGAGCATATTTATCACTAATAAAGTTCCACTTGTACTCTTAGCTTGTGAAATGCAGGAAAGCTGGAAATAGGCCCTGTGAGACCGAAACACAGGTCTACCGACCTGATTCTGGTCTCACCAGGATCTGACCACCAAGCAGGGTCCCTGACATGCTACAGGAAGACCTGATCCTGGATCCAAATGTACCACAACTCAATATTCCAATCAATTGGTACATTGGACCAAGGATCCACATAGAAGCAAGCAAGATATCAAGTGAACCCAACTTCGGACAAGACTACACGTGACAAGCCAGGACAGCACCAGGAAGCTGCCAGGTGGGCCAGGGACCAATACTAGGTCGGCCGACCAAGACCTGGTGGCCTCACACCTTGTCACTGCTCCCAAGACACCCTAGACCTCTAGAAGGCCAGTGGGACCCACAGGTCAGCCACCTCCAGGTCGGCCGACCTGCAAGTGGGCCCCATCCAAGGTCGGTTCGACTCCACCGACTTCCTGCATGGTCTCCACGTGTCCTGCACCGAGAGACGTTCATTCAAGTCGGTGGAAGGTCGGTTTGATCCAACGGAGCATGGCGAAGAGCACACAGATCACTGACATGGCGGTGGAGTAACCCCTACTCCACCTCCACTATAAATACCCCCCTAGTCCTTCATTCCAAAGTGTCCCCAAGTTGTCCACAATAGTGTTCTCAAGCTCAAGCTCTCTTGGGAGATCAAGAGTAGTGTAGTCTAGTCTAGAGTGGGAGTTAGAGTCGAGTCGAGCGAAGCTCAGGTCTCCGGAGTCATCTTCTGGAGAATCTGGTATAGCTCTTGTACCTTTACTCTTTCAGTACTTTCTTTATATTAATATAGTCTTGTTTTACTTTATTAAGTCTTTACTTTGAGTACTTTACTTTCAGTAATTACTTGGTGCACTGCTATACTAGTGTAGTAGTGTTGTGTCTTAGTCCCTTTAGTGTAGAGTCTTAGCTAGTTTAGTGTCTAAATCCTTTGTGTGTGTTTCACTACCAACTAGGGCTGAGGTTACTTACGTGGTAACTGGAGTCTTAAGACTAGATTAAGCAAGGTGCTTAGGTTAGTGCTTAATAGTGGATGCCGTCTTTCGCTGATTGGTATATCCATTCACTTTCCGACGTATATTAGCGGGAACGGGTCGTGACAGGACTCCGTCTCCCTTCTGGCTCTATTTGCGTCAGGGTTAGGCCGTAGGGCGAGCATAAGCCAAAGGTCTGCTGGAGCAGGAGATAACCCCTCCTGTTTGTGAGTCGATTTCCCCCTATCACACAGATTGTCTAGGCATTAGTTTAGTTGAGTCGTTACATTAGTAGGACTAGAACACAGAAGTATAGTTAGATACATAGGAGTCCATACTCACTCGTTGTCCTCCCACCTAGCTAGCTACCTACTAGTTACCTTTAGTCTATCACTCATATCCTTTATCAACACCTACCTTTTTGTCACACCGATAGCTTAGATTGGGTAGAACCACCACGGGTATCCATCACCCATTTGCTAGAGAGTTTTAATCCGCTTTCCGTGAGCGAACTACAAATAACGATACTGGAATACTCACCCGGTTGAAGTGTTACAGCGGTACCTGTGCGCTTGCAGAGTTACCCTTGGTCGGTCTTACGTCGTCACTAGAATCTAGCTTTGCTTAGCATTCTTAGGCTGTTGCCGGAGGAGGAATTGTGACACCCTCTCTCTGGTAGTAGTTCGGGTTTGCAGTAGGCATAGCTACCAGGCGCCAGTCGTGATTACCTTTATCTATTTCTAGTGATTGCGCTAAGATCTGTCAACAATGGCACATACCTTTGACTAATATTTTGACTAATTCTTGGCCAAATCATGAACCTGGATAATTAAAAAATTCTTAGGATAGAAGATTTCCAAGTAGAAGAGAAACTCAAAAGATATATAAGACAAGTTCTGAAAGCAGCAATTAATTTAAAACTTGTAGCACTTCATAAAAGTCACCTCTGTAGAAAGTGTCGTATTTGTCCTTCAGCAATAGCATATCCACCAAATGAAGAGCTGAAGGACTTGATAAGGACACAAATTTTAGAAAAGATATCCTCATATGCTAGAATTAGATTTTTCCCTTGATCATATTTCACATTGCGCGTCCCTTAAGTATCATTTTTCCCTGGATCACGCATGTCACCGGTGGCTAGGCTTGAGTGGGCAGCACATTACCAACTCTATTTCAAACGATTATGCTTTGAAACAAATCACCTTGATTGTACAATGGATTTCAAGCTTGAAGTTATTATTTACAAGGTTCTCAAAATGATGTTTGGGAGCCATTTGTAACATTCGATGCCATTCTTCTAAATACAAATCTCGTTTGGTCCATATGTTGCCTTTAGTGGTATTTTTGTAAATATCAGCCCCGTCATGAGAAATAAAGAGAACAACCCCTCGCACCTTCTCTTACTCCCTCATCTCATTGCAGCTTCTTATTGCTAATAATATATATTAATATCAGCCCTGTCATGAGAAATAAAGAGAACAACCCCTCCCACCTTCTCTTACTCCCTCATCTCATTGCAGCTTCTTATTGCTAATAATATATATTATGCTTTGAAACGAATCACCTTGATTGTACAATGGATTTCAAGCTTGAAGTTATTATTTACAAGGTTCGCAAAATGATGTTTGGGAGCCATTTGTAACATTCGATGCCATTCTTCTAAATACAAATCTCGTTTGGTCCATTTGTTGTCTTTAGTGGTATTTTTGTAAATATCAGCCATGTCATGAGAAATAAAGAGAACAACCCCTCCCACCTTCTCTTAGAGCAACTCCTACCCAGCCCCTAAATAGGGTCCTATACCAAATCTAGGGACTTGGTCCAAAAAAATCAACTCCAACCCATCTTCTAATTGGGCTCCTATTTTAGGAAGTGCCCAAATTTAGTTTCAGCCCCCCAGTTGAGGAGGGCCCGATCCCCTCCCCAGACTGGCTCGCGACGCACGCCCTCGCCCGCGGCCGGCGCCGGCGCCGGCGCTCCTCCACCGCCGCGCCTCTTCCCTGCCAGGCTTGCCCGGCCGACCGCCCCTCCCGACGCGCCGCCCCGTCCGGCTCGCCCCGTCCGCCGAGGTAAACATGCCCCCTGCTCCCGTCCGGTCGTCGGCATGCCTCCTGCTCCCGCGGTCCGCCGCCCTTCCATCCCCCGCTCGGCCGCCGGTCCTCGCCGTGAACCAGCAGCCCGCCGCGCCGCGGTTCCTGGGGACGACGAGCGGCCCCTGGGAACATGAGGATCGGAGCAAACAACACAGCTATGCTTTGCGTGTGCCGTCGTCGATACCTTGTCTGCTTTGCGTGTGCCGTCTTCCACTCCAAGACACGCATGCAGTGCACACAACACAGCTAGGTAGCCTGCTGCGGTCTTGGAGCTGAAGCACTCGATCTCATGGATGATTCTGACTGCTCGATCGTCAGGCCAGATCTAGTTAGCACTGCAGTTTCAGAGAAAAATGTCTCATCAGCACACATGAAGCGATGATGCAAAGTTTTGTGTTGAATGCTTGAGATTTAGTTCCAGTTTCCTTGTGTACTTATGCGTTTCATTAATTTGTATTTTGAATGGTTATATGTTGTGTGCGGACTGCCACTGCAGTGATTCTGTGCCATATATATCACAGTTAATTGTAGAACCTAGTTACTTATGCATGTCTATGACACAAAGTAGTTGTGGCATTGTGTTATGATTGTTTGAGCCAAAGCTAATGAGTCATGTTAGTTGGCCATGTCACTGTGATGTTCTCAGTTGGTACAGCCGATTCAATACAATTTAGCTTTTTGTTCAGGTTATTAACTGAACCCTTAATCTGCCATGCCTTGTGTTACAGAGAGGAGGTGCACCATGATTGACAATTGATAGGGGTACTGGTAGTTTCAAAGCATTGCTGACTACTGAAGCAACTAAATAATGATGGCAACTTTATAATGCAAGGTTCATATGGTGGTGTATGTCACCAGCTCTTGAGATAATGTGCAAAGATTTCACAGTTAGTTGCCGCAGCGATCACCACGGGGCCGCGCCGCCACAGCGCACGCCGCACGGACTGGTCCCGCGTGAAGCGCCGGCCGAACCGCGACGCCCATACGTAGAGGCGCACGCAGAGGAGCGGCTCGACGGCGACGGCGGCGCGCTGCATTGCGCAGACGATCAAGTGCGGGCCCGCGGCGGTGGAGCGGAGGTGGTGCTCGTGCGGTTGCCCTCTCGATTTTGTGGTCGCTGATGGTGGCCTCGGGCTCGCGGTGGTGTACATCTTGGCGTCCGTGGAGCGGTTCCTGGAAGCAGACATGGACGGCGGCGGGCGGATGGGGAACGAACAACGAAGGACTATTTGCGTTCGCTGTTGGAGAAGCTTTGTTTTGGGTGCCGATTCTTTTTCCCGTGCACGATGCAAACCAGAGGATGGGGGCCGTGTTTAGGTTTTTGTTGTTGGAGACAGTTAGCTTTGGGGCTTTTGGCTTCCATGAGCTTTTTTAAGCTGAGGTTCAAAAGCTCCTAAAAAGCCCAAACAAATGGGCACTTAGTCAGTAGCAAAATGATCAGACTGCATTCCTACTTTAATAGGCCTTGAACTCCCTTCCAAGATTTGTTTCTTTATCATAGACCTCTCCTCATCAGTTCGTGGGAACCTTGTTGAAGGACGAAACCTACAGCTTTCACACGTAGCTCCATCAAACAATATTATGCGTTCTAGATTAACAGCTGCTTGAATGATACGCCTTATGTATTTGGTGAACTTCTCTTCGATCTGGTATCCATAGATTATAAGATCGTCCAAACCATAATGCTTCAAATCACTAGGTGCTTCCCACGTTAATGAATCATATGTCCTTATATAGAGTGCTTCGTAATACTCCTGCTCCGGGGGAATTTCCTCCTCTTGTGGACACCTTCTATGGTTCCACACCTGCACACAAGAGACAAAAGTTTTTGGTAGTTGAAGGCACTTGATGAATGACCGAGTATGGTTAGTGAGCTTGTGTTCTAGATTGATTAATATTAATTTAGATGATTAAGGTTATTAATTTCAGTATTTTTGGCAGACTGAATGAAAAGAAATTAATCCCTTACAGCAGTTAGAAAGATGTGCTTCGTTTCCCAGAACAAAGTGAACTTATTTTTCTATTGCTAATCAAATAAAACAAGCATATTGACATATTATTAAAAGCAACTAATAATTATGGAATACTTTTGACAAATAAAAAAGTACCTGTACATGCATTTTCTTTAAAAGTGGTGCAGCTTCTAAGAAAAACAATGTCCAATCGAGATCACACTCTTCGTGAATGCGTCGAAGACAAAGGAACTGCAGATTCTGCAACAAAGGACCTGCTCGTTTCAGAGATTCTGGTTGAATCCAAATCTGCACGGGATGAAGCATATAAGAAATTATCAACAAATAATTGGATAAAGCCTTATATCAATGAACGTGCACTGTTGTGACTTATGACTTACCCTTTCGCATGCGAAGTCCAAATCCAGTTCATCTATCATCACATTACTTAGGAACTCACTTAGCTGAATGACTTTGTGGAGTATTGTGCCTCCATTATGTAGGATTAACGTTGAAAGTTGAGGAACATAGCCAAAGGATAGGGGATATTGATTATCTGAAGTTGTCCAAGCCTGACAAGTCACACTGATGAGCCTTGGAAGGCATGTAAGCTGGACCGTTTCAAATCCGCAATATGAAAATTTAACTGTGGTAAGCTGTGCATGCTCTATCTTCAATACAGATTGTGTCCCACAGTCACAACGGTGCAGGCTGAGGTACTGCAGCTTGTTGCACTTATCTAGAACATTGGCCATGTCATTTATGCTGAGAGTCACACATTCTATATGCAGGTAGCTAAGGCCACCAAATGCATGAGATCCAGCATCAAAGAATCTCAAGAACTGTCTTCCATAGCTGATCCGATCATCTTCTCCACATTCCATATTCTTAATTTCTGGGTGCATCAACAAAGATAGATCAGCAATTTTTCGGTTTGCCATGGCATTGTCGACACAACGTATGATGTCAATAGTCTCTTCCATCAAGACGAACCTTACCCTCAAAAGGCTGATAGGATATTCACTCTTGTGTGCTAACATATTCTTTACCATTTTGATCATGCTAGCATTGACTTGCGCTAGATCTTCACGAGAAAACTTAGCACTGTACCTTTTATAGAATGACCCAATGTCTATGTTGATCCTTGAACGAAAATGGAATAGATACCTCCACCGTGTTGAAAGAACACTAGTCCTTGCAGCCTCGAATAATTCTAGTCTTTCTAGGATGGAGAAGAGAATATCATCTGGAAGGCCACTAAGCCTATCTTCCTGCTCAAGTGCTGATGCAAGATTGCCTTGTTCAAGTTCGGTCAAAGCAAGATCTTCATGCTGGTGTTGCAGTGCTGATGCACGAGCGCTCTGATCAAGAACATGTATGCAATGTTGTAAGATTGACTGATTTTTTTTAAAAAAAGGACAAAAAGAATTCAAACAACTTGGTATACATTGGAGAAGTCATTTTATTTGTGCCATCTCGGTCACTACATGTGTTTTCTTCTAATCTAATATATAATAGTGGTGATTAATGTTTTTTGACAAGAAAAGACTGTGGGGGAGTCCCCCACGGTACTGATTTTTTTAGAAAATAGGCACCCAAATTCGCTCCAGACGGGATTCGAACCTAGGTGGCTAGGTGTAGTGCCACATTGAGTCACCTAGCCAAGTGAGTCAGGCTCACTTTCCTAATAGTGGTGATTAATGTTAATCAGTGATTCTAATTCTAAAGAGAGAGAAACACTCATGCCCTAAGTCCAAAGATTGCCCATAAGAGTAGCAAAAGACACTAGAATCAATTGTCTGATTCACCAAATCAGGATACCAGACCAAGCAACGGTGTTTAATGGTTCCGAGCCACCGCGGTGCTGCTGTGCTAGGACATCGCCGGCCTGACGACCTTGCTGCAGCCCAAATGTAAACAAGTAGATCTAGGGCTTTTCTAGTCTATAGTACGGAGTACTATACATACCTCCGTAACCTTCTCGACGGCCTCCGGGTGGATGAACTCCGAATCCGCCGCAGCCATATGCCTAGATCGTGTGACCGATCGACGGCTTCTTGGTTCTTCGAGGGGACGACGACAGTGGCTCCAGACTCTGAGACGGTTCGTCTGCCTAGGGTCGGGAGGGCAGGGGCGACCTGCTGTTTTGTATATAAAAAAATAGAAAGATTCATAGGTTAGCGGTGTTTGTGTGGGATTGGTTTTACGTGTGCGCCCACTTCTAATCTAATCGAATCGGATTCTCACCACAAAGATTTCTGTTCGAGGCTCTGACTCCGTGCCACAATGGCTAAGGAGTCCAAGCCGGAGCAGCCAAATACAACATTTCTTGCCTTTGCATTCTACTAGTTGACTCCGTGCCACAATGGCTAAGGAGATCTCCAATCGTTATGCGTTTGGAGGTATGCATTTAAGCAATTCTGAACCCCAAATGAAAATGGCAAGGCTAAATTGGGGTGATCTCCAACCGTTATGCAAAATGCCAAGTCTCACTCCTTTTTTTCCGGATTTTTCTTTTTCGCGGCACTTCCTTCCCGCGCGGCACTTCCCGCGCCAAAACATCGCCCTCTCCCGCGTTCGTTGTCGCCGCCATCACCGTCATCGATCGGTTCGTCGTCGTGGTTCGCTTTCGCTCCGCCCGGTCGCCATTTCGCCCCACCCCCGGTGGCCGCCCGGACCCATCCCGCTCGCCTACAAATATCCCGTCGCCGCATCGGTTCGTCGTCAAGGCGGGTCGCCGTCTCCCGTTCGTCAACGTCCAGCCGCTGCGAACTGTCGTCGGCGCGAGGAAGAAACCGCGCGAGGAGGGGGAGTCGCGCGAGGGGGAGAGAATCGCGCGATGTGTATTTGCATAGCCGGACTCCTTTGGCATATATGCCAAGTTTCCCCTCCAAATGCATAGTTATGGAAAATACAAAAGCTAAATGCATAACCATTGGAGAGAGTTTTTTTTAGAGTTTTATGCATTTTGGTAAATGGCAAGTCCAAATGCATAACGATTGGAGATGCTCTAAGGAGTCCAAGCCGGAGCAGCCAAATACAACATTTCTTGCCTTTGCATTCTACTAGTTCATTTAGAGAAGATTTTTTTATTAACAGTACATACATAAATAATACACGAATTAGAAGGGAGTCGGAGCCTCTAAACACCCTTCCAAATGGCCCCTAAACCATGACACAAACTAATAATTGGATTGGTGGTTCCATTGTGGAGAGGAACTTTTGTTGACTGTATACTTCCGAGACATAAATAAAAGATAGTCAATCAAGAAACATAAAAACAAACGGTGATAGATTATTTCCTTCATTCATTCATGGATATAGCGTTGTGAACACCAAAGAGTAAATCCTGACTCGACTACCAAACTTGTTGCACGGCACATGAAGTTTTCAGGGCTAGGGGTGAGAATTTTGCTATCATATATAGTATACATACACAGTTGTCTCCATTTTCATCTGGGCTTCTCAATATTAAAACGAAGGGTATAACAAACATTTTTTTTTTTGAAAAACTACTCATGCTACATTACAAACACTAGTCTGCTCTACATGATTGCATGAAAACAAAAATGAAACGGTATTATGCCAAAGTTTTGACCATATAAGGCCCCTCTAGTTCATAACCCAACTTGCGGTAGTAGTGGCGAGTACCAACCCCCGAAATGACAGCCAATTTCTTTGAACGGTGCTCCTTTTGAGCAATCCTTTCTGCTTCTTCCATTAATAGAGTTCCATACCCCTGTGGATGTACATGGACACAAAACAACGTTAGAAGCTGTATAAAAACCTTCTTGACCATACAAATAATGAACAAGGAGAAAAATAAATATTGCCACATCAATAAAGACTAAATGCAGTTATGTGTCTTCCCATCACTGACACTAATGTGCCTCTTCAGTTTCACTAGATTTAACACATTTACATTTTTACAAAAAGGATTTTTCACGTCATTTAAGTTGGGCCTAATGCTTAAGCCTGAAAAAAATGAAAACATCTGTTGTAATAAAAGATGAATCGCTAAGTCAAAATGCTTATGATGCACCACAACTATTACATTACAGAACAAATGGCTTTTTGGATCACAATTAGCAACCTAGGAACATCCAAAAAAAAGATTAGGAAATTTAAGGAATCTGGCAGAAAGCATAATTTTGATTTTCGGAGTTGCCCCTCACTCACTTAGCCCAGAGTATTGGAGCATGTTCAGTCTTGGTGGTGTTTCATCTCTGCTCTGACCCAAATGACTGGATTTACTAACCACTGAGCTTTAATCTACTCCAATTAACATGTATTGCACTCTATCGATTCTAGATTTTACTAGCAGTTTTAAAAACTTGGCACTATTAACAATGGTAATTACAAGTGCCAAGCATGCCAGGAAGTCTAAACATAAATTTCAAACATGGCAATGCCAACTGCTCAGGACCAAAACCTTGGGTGCTGATCATACATTCATATGCTGTCTACATGTAAATAAGTGAATCACCTGGTGCTGTAGCTTGTCTACATCACGGCCATGCACAGGGACTGCAGTTCCATAGACATGAAGCTCACGAACAATTGAACACCTGCCTACAAGTTCAGGGCATGTAACATTACGGCCACATTTACGCAAGCGCAACAGGCCGATCAGGATATCCTGTAAAATTCATGAAAAGTAAATTGTGAGTATATTGCTAAGCTCAAGAAGTTATGGTTACCTAGACGCATTGCTAATCTTCACTGAACTAAAGGAATATCAAGAGGACCAATTGAAAGACAGAATAAAAAGATCTCAAACTGTGGAGAACGGCAGTAGACTATAATCACATCAGAAATACACCTATACAGGAAGGCACCATATTCCAGAATTTGCATCCCTATGATCAAATTGGCTGGTCAGCTACAAGTACCTGTTGTGTATCCTCATAAGAAAGGAACGTCTCCCAACCCTCATTTGCAGCATAGTCACGTCTAACAAGCTCTACTTCATCTGGCCTGATCTTGTGATGGATATCCTACATACAGATGCAGAGCTAGAATAATAAAAGGACATCCATTTTAGGCCGTGAAAGTGATTTTACTGTATTTCGTATTTACCTGAATCCCTGCCTCACGAGTTCTGACATCTCGGCATTTTAAGCCCAAATCTTCCATTCGAGCCAAAGCAAGCTCACGAAGGTTACCTTTCTCAACACCAGAAGTGACAAGAGGCATAGGAATATCTCTCTGGACCCGATACACTCGTGTCCATGGTGGGACCATAGACAAAATTCTTGCCACGATATCCACCAACAGCTCAGGTGGATAATTTCTATATCTGCAGCACAGTAAAAGTTACTATGTTAACCCTGAATTCATGAACCCTTGTCATAAGTAGTACAGAAGTTCTTATCCTAAAATTTAGAAATAACCACAAGAACATTGATAAGATTTAGCAAGACACTGAGTAATACTAGATTAGAGAAGTACCTGCCAGTTTTCCAGAGCTCATAAAGGCCAGTTCCACGAATAACAAGTGTTGGATAAATCTTCAGACCATCAGCCCGGAATGCTGGACTTTCAAAAAATTCTCTGAAACTTTCCAAGTCTCTTTCAACTCCAACATTAGGTAAATCTGGCATCATGTGGGCAACCACCTGTCAAAAGAGTGAATCAAAATTCAAAACAATTAGAATAATCATAAACAAACAATGAAAGCAACCAGATAAAGCTATGTGACTAAAAAAACAATAACCTTAAACCCAGCATCTTTTGCCAAACAGAAGCAATCAGCAACAGCAGCCACCGTGTGTCCTCTGTTTGTGTCACGGGCAACATCCTCATATGTACTCTGGACACCAATTTCCAAGCGGGTACAACCATAAGATAGCATCTGGCGCAGATGAGGCCCCAAGCAATAATCAGGTCTCCTAGAATTCCAAGAGGAAAAAAAAAACATTTCATTAGGAATGGAAGTGGCAAAGACAGCGCGCTCCTTTTGAATGGAAATAAAAAGAAGCACCGCCCAATTATGAAATGATGATGATACTTACGTCTCAATCGTCATACCAATACATTTGACAGCACTATGTTCCGAATAACAAATAGCCTCCTCAACATTTGCCGAAGTGTGACCTGATAATGCATCATGAAGATTTCTGATGAAATAATCACGATAATCAGCTGGCAAGGACATGAAAGTCCCACCCATCAGGATGAACTCGACCTGCAAAGTATATAAAAATAATCTTCAACTGCTGATCAAAATTAATACAGCATGCCGTGAATATAAGAATCAATAGAATTGAGCCGGGTGCTGTCTTGGACTCCAGACAAACCTTATCCACACTATGCCCTAGCCTCTTGAGCTGATCTATCCTGCTCCTGGCTTGCACATATGGATTATACCTAAAATATAAATGTAGATGAGGAAAATTATCTACCAAAAGTGTATCGATAAATCAGTTTAAATAATCACAGTGCACGGACATCTGTATCTTTAAACATAATCCATGGCTACAAGATTATACAAAGATCCCTAGTTGGCATTGGTGTATCTTCATTCTTAACACAAGAAACAAACAGAGAACTTTAGTTTTATCTTTTTTAGGGGACATCACTTACTGTGCATTTCATCATTATAAAAGAAACATGAAGAGAAAAGGAAGATAAAATCTGTATAGCTGAAACGTAGGGACAAAAAGGCATGCAACAGGCAGCCAAGAGAGAGAGAGAAAAAGCACACAAGCTAGTTACATAATGAGTTTAACAAGCACAGACAGTGAAATAGAGAAGTTTATTCACAGTTCTTAAAAGTTTGGTCATCATTTGTACTTATTTTAAGTAAAAGGTCCGGCATCTAATTTAGCCAGTCCATAATGAGTTTTATTATGAACTAAGACATGATTTGAAGCATGCTATACAGGCTGTCTAGGGATAGCATGTATAATTACAGACTCTTGTGCGATGCTACCACAACTGTAAGTCTGTAACGCAAACATAAGTCACTACACTCCTAGGTACAGAAAGGCCTAAATACAAGCAGTTAAAGGGAGCATGGAAGACCAATGTATTCGAGTGAAATCACCTTGCCCGAATGGCACGCATGCTGGTGGGCTCGTATCCAGTGTAGGACTGCGTGCTGTACTCGAAGTCGGAGTCGGGACCGCCGGGGCAGTAGACACAGATGTTCCCGGTGGTGGCGATGTGGGGGCAGCGGTGCGGCTTGGACATGACGGCGACGACGGCGATGCCCGACGCCGTGCGCACGGGCTTGGCGCGCAGCCGCGGCAGCAGCGCGGCGCGGTCGGCCTCGGGCACGGCGGCGATCATCTCCACCAGCTTGGGCGCCCGCGCCAGGCCGTACCTCCGGCACGCGGCGGACTTGAGCGCGTTGAGGTCCACATCCTCCCCGCGCCGCGAGAGCTCCCCCATCGCCGAGACGATCTCCGCGATGGCCCGCACCCTGGCCTCCTCCTCCGACAGCCCCGCGGGGAGCGCCACGCCCCCGCGCCCCGGCGCCGGCTTCCGGCGGCGCGGCTGCTCCGGTGCCGCCACGGCGGCGGCGGCGGCGGTTGCCATGGGGAGAGAAGGGTTTCCGCTAGAGGGGTTTGGGCTCGTGTCGCGAACGAGTTGGGTTGCTCGGTCGGGTTTGTGTTGGGCTCGGTCGGGTCGGTGCCTCTCGGTTCTGTACAGCCGTCAGATCATGGAATGAACGGTAAGGATTAAAAACGCTGCTTAGCCAGGTTGTACTAGCACGAGTCTGAAAACATATTTCTCTCTTCCTCCCTCTCCTCTTTTTTTTTTTTTCTGAAGGCTCCTTCTGTATCTCCCATCTTGCGGCGGAAGCAAAGCGAGGGCGGCGATGGACGGCGGCGGGGAGGACGGGAAGCAGCAGCCGCACCTGGTGCTGGCGGACAAGCTGTTCCTCCTGTCGCGCTCCGACGTCGACGACCTCGCCAAGGTCGGCCTCCGCGCGACGTGCTCGCGGCGGTCAAATCCGATGGTAGGACGACCAGCGCCCCCTCCTTTCATCGAGTCTGCTCCTAATTGCGGGAGGGATTTGGGTTTGATCTGTGCTGGCTGCGGTTGCTGCAGACATGGCGGCTCTGTACGAGTCGCTGGCGGCGGACGGCGTGCTGGAGATGGACGCGGCGCTGCTGGCCGGGATGCGCGCCAGGATCGACGAGGAGACCCGGAAGCACGACGAGAAGTGAGTAGATCTCGCCGCTTGTGACCTTTTCCTGCTCGGTCAGTAGGCCGGCTCCTAGTGTCGTATGCTGCGAGTGCTCATGCATTTAGCTCTGTGGCCGCACTGTTCCCAATTTGCGCGGTTCAGTGATAATTTAGCCGTGGAATCACTGGGTTTGTCAGTTATGCACTGCTAGGATATGTTTTGGACCTTATATGATCTAGCTGAACTGAGTTTGTTTAGTTTAGCCATAATAATCATGCTTGCCAGAACTTCAACGATGGCTTGTGTGTCAGCATCAAGAACATGGCATTTTGTGCTTGATAGGTTAGTGTCCATCCATCTAGATGGAAGGGGATGATTAATTTTCGTGCTTGATTGGTAGTGCCATCCATCCATCTAGATGGAAGGGTGGTGATCAATGATTGTAGATTTATCTCATGTTTGCAGCCATCTATATCATGAGGAATAGTGGATGATTGAAAATAGATAGAGATTGTTCTATTCACAAACAAAATCAATGATATACTCTCAAGGAAGCTGAATTTGTTCAAGTAAAACAAAAGTTGTAATCATGGTACCTAGATTCTGAAGGTCATATCCTCACTTTTGGTGCATCTGCCATTATGCTTGAGTGTTAGTATTTAGTCAGTAACTTCTCTTGATTTTTCTTATTTATCAAGGATTGCCGATGCTGAGGAGAATTTGGGTGAGAGTGAAGTGCGTGAGGCCCATCTCGCCAAATCCTTATATTTCATAAGGGTTGGGGAGAAGGTATACCTT
This sequence comes from Themeda triandra, assembly GCA_018135685.1. Classification (NCBI taxonomy): domain Eukaryota; kingdom Viridiplantae; phylum Streptophyta; class Magnoliopsida; order Poales; family Poaceae; genus Themeda; species Themeda triandra. The sequence goes on along the minus strand of JAENPR010000069.1, from coordinate 1,182,915 downwards.
ATGTGTTCTACACTTCTTAAGATTGTTAGTGTGTTCTCCAGACATGCTTACCTTGCCCAAATAATATAAATTTCAGGAGAAAGCACTGGAGCAGCTTAAAGTTACCGAAGGAAAAACTGTAGCTGTTGGGCAAAAGATGGACCTTGTTTTCTACACACTACAAATTGGGCTTTTCTATATGGACTTTGATCTCATCTCAAAGTCCATTGACAAAGCCAAAAAGTAAATCCAAATTATTTTAGTCTCTCTCTTTTTCAAATTGGTTGCATTGTGAAGCTGATACAGTCCAACATTGCTTCTCCTGATTGAAGTTTGTTTGAGGAAGGTGGTGACTGGGAGAGGAAGAACAGATTGAAAGTATATGAAGGATTGTACTGCATGGCAACTAGAAACTTCAAGAAAGCTGCTAGTTTATTCTTGGATTCGATTTCAACTTTCACGACATATGAGCTGTTCACATATGATACATTCATCTTCTACACAGTCCTCACAAGTGTTATCTCTCTGGACCGTGTATCTCTAAAACAAAAGGTACTCAGCTTGTCTTCTTCAGGTTATCTCCATTGCCCATTGCCTTGGATTGGATGGATAACCAACTAGGATCTTGGCAGGTTGTAGATGCACCTGAGATCTTAGCTGTAATTGGCAAAGTTCCTCACCTCTCAGAGTTTCTCAATTCCCTCTACAATTGCCAGTACAAGTCATTTTTTATTGCATTCTGTAAGTAACAGAATCATTAAATTTTCCATGTTTCATTTACTCATGATTAAAAAAATGCTCACGGATTATTATGCCGGGTCTAATCTTTAGGTTTCTCATCACTGGGTCTTTTTTTCAGCTGGCTTGACTGAACCGATCAAGTTAGACCGTTACTTGCAGCCTCATTTTCGCTACTTCATGCGTGAAGTGCGCACTGTTGTCTACTCACAATTTCTAGAATCGTACAAGAGTGTGACAATGGAAGCCATGGCTGCTGACATTTGGTGTCACAGTTGACTTTATAGACCAGTAAGTGCAGTACACTGTATCAGCTATGCTCATATCCAAGTTGTAAATGTAATAATGTATTCACTAGCTTAACCTTTATTACCATTTCTGTCACTCCAATACAGGGAATTGTCACGCTTCATTGCTGCTGGGAAGCTCCACTGCAAGATAGACAAAGTTGCTGGCGTCTTGGAAACAAACCGACCTGATGCCAGGAATGCCTTCTACCAGTCAACCATCAAGCAAGGAGACTTCCTGCTGAACCGCATCCAGAAGCTATCACGAGTCATCGACCTGTAGGGGAGAGACCTTCATGCCGGAGCATGCCTTGGTTCCTGGAGTGTACGAGCAGTGCTTGACTTTCAATGGGTCTCAGTTGAAGAAGCTTTTAGGGTTATTTGTTTTCTGAGAAATTGTGTTTTGTACTTTTGTAGCAACTACATGGACCCAAAAAAAATCACGGCATTGCTTGTAGACGTTTCTTCATTGATGAATTCATCCCTTGATTTCATCCCTTGTTCTATCTTGCTGGCATATTGTTTTGCTACCAAGAACCTGGGCCTTCTTATATCGGAGAGCCTGCCTGCCTTTGCTAGCATTAGTGACTTGATCTTTCAGGCGATTTTCAGAACAAACCATTTTTCTGTGAACATTAGTTGATAGACAAGCAGAATCACTTGTATTCTGATACACCAAACAACGGTCGTCTAAAACGAACGACGATGTTCTGTTTCAGACCAAACAGGTCTTCTAAAAGATAGTGTTCTGTTTCAGCCGAAGGGAAAAAAACATAGTAATAGACGAATATAGCACGAAAGAACCAAAGTGGGCTACAGCCGTGTCCCAATTCCCAGCATCATAACAGCACAAACAAGAACACGACAGCTCACTGTCATTTCAGTATATAAACCACCCAAACTGTGTATCTGCAATCAAAATCGACGTTGTTTATTGGACTATATGGTAATTCTGATTAATGTTACTACACATGCCAAATCTCTCAAATTCCTCTGTATGTGTACATTTTGAACATACAGTTCTGATAAAACCAAATACATCCTACCCACCTACAACAGGCGCAAACCAACGCAAAAAAAATCCCAAAGCTAAAATCACAACCCAGGTTCCAGGAGATCTCGCACAAGAGTCAAAGAGTTACACGGCTGCGGCTGATAAGGTGGGCTTCTAGCCAGCAGCTTGACTGGGTTTGCCATTGGGTGCACCTAAGGGATTGTTTTCGCCAGGTTTTGAGGCAGCCATTTCCTCCAAGCGCTTCCATAGGACTTCTCGCTTCGAATCAGATTCCTCCTGCTTGAGCTCCTCATCATTGAACCTCTGAACACACTCCCCGAAAAATGCAGAATCATGATCAGAGAAGATCTTGCGTACATTCAGTGTCAGGCTACGGACAGCTTGGTTCCAGTGATCTCTAGAGTTTCTCTCGAGTGCTGGATAGATGATAGGTAATAACACCTTGTAGTTTTGCTTAATAAGGTTTTCAATATGGTCATTGTTCCAGAGAAACAGAGCCCGCTCTGCCACCTATGAACAGAAAAGGAGAAAAATATAAGTCATAAATGCTGATTGCAATAAAAAAAACTGCATCAGCCTAATGCTAAGCATTTCACCCCGGGCAGCCAGCTTAATTGGTGTTCATATAATATGATCATAGGCTACAAACTGCTCAAGTGAGCATATATGAATAAACAAAACCACCAGATACCATCAGTGATAAAAAAAAACTACATTCCATTTTACAGAATCAGCAGGATCCAAGCACAGGCAGCACAAGTACACAGCTATAACTAGAATGATTAGCTAACAAGAGGGTAGTAAATAATCATGCTTCGAATACACAAATGGCAAGTCTAAAACCTGTTTTAAGACAATCAGAAAAGGAAAGACAGTTACATGAAGAGGATTTTACACATAGCAAGGACAGGAGTGATAGTTCAGACTTCAGAAAACACAGGTTTGAGAGTCAGATACAGATGAAGAGGTATCATAGACAGGCAGAGAAAAGAGCAAACCAAGAATATACAGACTTTAACAGACAGAAATTGATAAACAGGTTACATTCCAATGGAGCAGTTAACTAATAAAACTAAAAGAATCCATACATGAAAATAGAAGGGAGAATGGATTTGCACCCCATTTCATAATATGGGAAAATTATGATAGCTTTTGCTTGCTATCCAAGTTGACACCATGAATGCCACTTTTTGATACATGGCATTCCTGATGACAACTTCTACTGTTACTTTTGTTACAGTACAACAGAACGAAAATTTTGGACGCCACTAATCCAATTACTGAGAATGAAGGCATATAAAGGTATAAAACCTCTTCAGGTCTATATGCAGCAGATCAGTTTCTAAGTATTTAATTCAGGAGAAACGTTTTTTTTTTTAAGGCCAAGGAATAAATTAATGTAATTACGACATAAAGGTGAAATGTCTTAGAACCGATGATTTATTTACTATTCTTATCACAGAATAGCATATCTATGAAACAATTGAAAATACATGTACATAAATTATACGCTAAAAGACAACCAGTGGTCCGTAGAGAAAGTATCTTAACAGAAAACAGGAGACACTATGAGCATGTACATAAATTATACATAAAAAGACACCCAGTGGTCTACATAGAAGGTATCTTAACAGCAAAGCAAGAGACACCCTAGTACATTTCTAGCAAGGTAATCTGTGCAAGCAATTAATGTGGACATGTAGGCAAACGGATTTTAGTAGCTTATACTTGCTATCCAGTTTGGACAACACTAAATATCTGTTTTGCTACATAAAATTCCTGGTGACAGCTTTTACAGAAGTATATTAAACAAAAAAAAGTTTGTCAAGTCCCCAATGGCCCAATCTGATTGCTAGTTACAGAAGACTGCAACTCTAAGATGAGACATCGATATGCTATTTTGTACTTATACTCTAGCATCAACCCTTTGATAAATTAATCACAGATTACCTTATATCAAAAAAATTAAAAAGACCATGTACACAAATTTACATGAAAAGACACACCATGGCATGTATCTGAAAAGCCAAATCTTTATATGGCAAGCATGCATCGCGATGGCAACGAGCGCTCATACACATGTCGATGCCTGACTAGATGAATGTCATCTTCTTCCTCGTGTTAGGACCTCCATGCCTGGAGGCCTTAGAAGTGGGAGTGGGTCTCAGGCGGCGGCCAGACCGGCAGTAGTGTCAGGTTCAAGGGGTGGTGAGGCGAGGCGGCAGAAGCGCTGCTGAGCTAGCGGCGAGAGACAACCGGATGGCCAGAGCCAGCGGCAAGGAGAGGTGCTCGAGCTCTTCTCCTCCAGTTGGGGTTAAAGGAGGGCAGGGTGGAGCGGCTGGACTAGGCAGCGCGGGAGCCCGCTAACCGGGGCTGCGATGGTGGCCGGGGGCAGGAGCGGGCTGATCTGGTTGAACGAAGAATAGTAGGAGAAAGAGATCCACACGCTGCTACCGTTACCCTGTGCGCAATCAATGTAAACATGCAGACAAAAAATTGTGAAATCCTAGAGCTAATGGTAAGAGCACGTGTGCCATGAACTAGAAGAACCAACAAACAAATTTGGTAGAAATGGATGACATTAAGCGCAGTAAGATTTTGACCTGGAAATGGAAGCTGTTCATGCTACGTGCAATCTGACGGAAGAGTGGAACCATGCATCTTTGGAACTCAGCAAGCTGTGTTGCCTCTAAAACCTCTTCTAACTCACCCAAGAACATCACCTCCTTTGAACTGTTTGTCACAGGCCAATATTTAAGTAAGCCTCTAATAACTGTGTCAGCAAGTTTGCAGTCCTTCTCAACAAACTGTGTGATGCAATATGATAGCTGCTGATGGTACATAGATACACATTTTGGCTTGTGCAGAGGGATCAGTGCACGAACAAGGAACAATTTGTGCTCTTCCTTAAGGGGAAGGGCAAACCCATTGATAATACTGCCCAGAATCTCCAACAACTCTGCAACACCATTATGTTTCTCTGTTTCGAATATAAACCTGTAGAATATGTTGTTAATTGCTTTCCTGATGAATGGTCGATGGACCATGAATTTACCATATATTCGATGAAGTATCGTCTTTAGATAGTCCCTTTCCCTGGGGTCTTCCGAGTCAAAAAGGTCTAGCAGCCTAAGAATGAATGAATGATCTATATATCTCTTGGCCAGCTTTGCATCTGTTTCCTGTGATGCTACAAATCTCAAGAAAACCTCATACACGATCTGCAGGTGGGACCATGCAGGATCCATGAGAGGCTCGTCCTCCTCCAGATCGACCCCTTCAATGGCCTTGTTCTCACGAGGTGTGGGGCTGGAGGTCCGGAACAAATTAATTGACACCATCTTTGTGATCTCCAGCATGACAACCTCTGAGAACTTGCCATTTGCAGAAGTGACATAATCAACAAGCTCCATAAGTGTCTGGCGCTTCACCTCCTTCTCCTTGAGGTTCTTAGTTGGATCCGCAAAGTCATACACAGCGCAGCATAGGTTGACCTTCTTGACAAACAAATTCTGCTTCTCTGACGTCGGCACGTCCTTGAATGCCGGTAATGGCTCATTGGAGTGATACACCACAGCCCCATTCATCACTGGGTTGGGAGTTACACCTGATGGAACTGGATAATCTCCATTTCCAGCCCTCTTATTCCCTGGGTCCATGCTCCTCGCAACACTGTAGGAATTCGACGGCTCAGTTCCATTCCCCGTAGCAGCAGCAGCTTCCCGGCTATCCCCAGCCTTCCCCGGCTTTCTCGGCAGCCTGCCAAGGATCTGCTTAATCATCTTCCACCAAAATCAACCAACCAAAACCCTAGCAGTCAGGGGCGGATCCAGTATAGGGACATGGGTGTACACATGTACACCCAATAATTTTTGCAAAACTTCGATGTTGGAAGCTTGTCAAATCTGAACTCTGCAACACCCAATAGCTTTAGGTTAGGGTTTCGGTGCTCAGCTTGAAGGGAAGGGAAGAGAAGGGGTGGAAGTACCTGGTGGGTACTCGTCGCCGGCGAAGAGAAGCCTCAGCACCTGGCTTACGGCGGCGGCGGCCGCAGCCCACCAGTCGTCGGAGAGCGAGAGGGGGCCGACTGGCCGAGAGCGAGCGCACGAGTAGAGGGGACAGGACGCGTTTGGTACGATCGCCCTTAAGAGTTGCCTTGCCTTGCCGGGCCAGGCCAGCCTCGCCAACACGGGCAAGCTGTTCTGCCTCTTCTGCAAAAGCTAGGGAAATTCTTATCAGACGTTTATGGTGAAATGCATGGTGGTGTGGTGGAAAAAATGGAATTCAAATATTATAATTAAAATAAAATTTGTAATAATATAATATATAATAAAATGTAATAAAAGATGCTCAGTGTGATAAAGAGATGAAGAGTTGAGAAAAAGTGGGTCCGGAAATGAAGAAATTGAAATGGGCATTGTATGCGTTAAAAATAATAATATATGTGAAGTTGCCTTGCCAAAGTTAGGCCGAGCTTTCGCCCTGAACACCAAGGTGGTGCAATCGCAGTTGGCTGTACGCGCTCTGACCACGACAACCCGTCTTGACGCCAGCTAGTCGAGACGCCCTGGCACCCCACCATGCGTGACGCTTACCCCGCGTGGTCGAAGGAAAAAGGCCATGGAAGTCGTCTCACTCGCACCATGGCTGATTGTGCGCGAGCAGTGGCGAAGCTAGAACATCAAGGACCCGAGTGCACACTTCATAAGCATAAGCATAATGACTCACGGTGGTGCATATGTTTGAGCCAAGGTGGTGCACAAGAGGTAAAATTTACTACTTGTTAACTAACTTTTTGAATTTACCCCGGTGCCTGTGCACTCGGGTAAGCTAACGTGGCTTCGCCACTGTGCGCGAGCCCCCGGCCTCCAGCCCAGATCCACAGGAATGACACTGCCAGACCTTGCACGGCCCGCGCCCCGCGGGTCGTTGTGCGCCTGACCCTGGTGAGACGGAGCCATAGCCATACCGTACAAAGAGCAACGCCAGTTATTAGTTTTCCTACTACCACCACATACCTCGGTGCAATACTCCAACGAAATGAACATTACCCTGTATGTCTTGCTTTAATCCATCGCTTCGAGCTATCTTATTGCCATCCAAGGTGAACCAAAGAGTCGTCGCAGCTGGTTTTAGTGGCGACCACCACCGTTTTAAAATAGCTGATTAAGACATTTAGCGGCCTTTCTCTTTAAACAGCTAGTAACAGATTAAATCAAGCTGGGACAAATAGTTTAACTTCATCAGACAGCTATATCCAAAAATAACAGCAGCTATAGTGGCAAAAGTGGAGACCCATTGATCTTTGACGAGTTGGGTGGGGGGCTGAGAAATCTCATCGCTGCATGGTAGCACTTCAGCAGCCGCAACCAAACCGCACAACCCGCCAAAACCAGCACATTCCCCTCCCAGTACCAACACATGCCGACCCCTGGCCGCAACGGCGCGCACACGAATAAAAAGCTCTGGAAAGCGGCGAGGCCGAGCAAAGTGGGCACCGTGCGAGCTACTCCACCGTCTGATGGCATCGCATCGCGTCGCGGGCGGCGGGCGGCGGGCGGCAACGTGCGGGCCGCGTGCCAACGTGCGGGGGAGCGTGCGCGTGTCTGCCAGCGCCGCTCTTGCTGCCAACCCGTCGCCTCCTCTGTCTGTCCGAGTCTGACCCACGCCTCGCGGGCGGCCGAGCTGGCTGGCCCCGTGGGGCTATCTGCACTGGCGGTGGCCCTGGCCCTGGCCTGCCGCGGCCGCCGCTGGAGTGCTAGCCTGCTAGGGGATAAACAACGGCAGCGATGCCGGTGCCGGTGGCCGAGGCGCGGACCACGCCGACGCCTGCCTTGCCTTCAGAGCGGGCGGGTCGGTCGGGAGGCAGTGATGGTGACGGCGTGAGAGGTTCTTGTACGTTGCCGTGCATGACCAGTTGGCAGATCAAACGCGACGTACCATCCTTGCCCATACGTGTGACGGGCGTCGCTGCTGATCCAATGCTAGATCTAATGGGCATCGTCAATTCGTCGTCCTATCCTACCCACATCCTAACCTTTTGTGTTCTTATTAAATACACGCTCGCAAACGAGTGATGGCCATGATCGGTTCTGGTTCTTGTGTTTGGTTCGGTGCATTTGGCCAGGCTCTTGATCTATATACGGAGTAGATTCTTATGAAAAGGCGTGGTCGGCCCATTCTTCATGCATCCATCCATGTATTAATTCCTCATGGACAAATGGTTCATGATGATTCTTATGAAAAAAGCGTGGTCAGCCCATTCTTCATGCATCCATCCATGTATTAATTCCTCATGGACAAATGGTTCATGATGAGTTTGTAAAAAGTGATCACGATTGAATCTGATGGGATTTCTCAAAAAAATGAATTTGATGGGGGCAATACACAGTTCCTTAGTGATGTATTACACCACTACAACTTGTGTATTGTCGCCTTGCCACGTCACCTTACCTGCCTTCTCCTTTCCATGGCATTTCTCTGGCATGGAGTGATAAAGGACCAAAGGAATCTATTGATAGGTGAAACGGTTGACGTTTTTCACTACAATTAACATAAATTATATTGTATTGACTAATAGTCTAATACTGAATTGTGAGAAAGTACTTTTTTCTATGCAATTCTTATCAAATTTTTGCCGAGTTTTTCTTAGATATCCGTGTCAATTATTTTGTTCTTGTATCTTACAGTTCGTTACCATTGTAGGTCGACGTTCTTGTGTAGTAAAAAAAAGTATCTCTTAATCATTTACTAGCAACTCCACATTTTTTGTCTACAACCATCGAATTTAAGTCTTAACGACTGTAATGCAAGGAAAAGAGTTATATATTTTCGTAGGTGGTGTTAGGTTTGGCGTTTTGAACTGTTCGTCAGGCTATTAGGGCGTGTTACTCGTGTTTGGTTTGACTGGCCTGAAGTGAAAAACAGAGGGACCTGATACGTGCCAGTTTAAAGCCAATACCGCTTTCTAGCTGTTATCCGATCAGGCGATCACGCTAGGCAGAGCTACGAGTGCAAAGGCCAACCAAACAAAGTTGTGTTTCTCTTAAACTAGATAAATTCTCCGTCAAAGCGTGCTTCTTCTTTAAGCGATCTTAAAGATAATATTCCTATTAAATTAAATAGAAAAATTATGAAGTTTAAATTCAAAAATTACACACACAAAAAAAAAGTTGTGGAAGCTTATCTAAAAGAGCAATATATATACTATGATTGATTTAGTGAATATGACACACGTAGATTTTTAGTTTTTTATGCATTTTCTTAAAGGAATGTCCTTTTGCATGCTAGTGGAAATTCAATGGTGCATGATATGTATGGGTAGGAGTAGATGGTGCGGATGATGTGGCGCAAGAAAAAGTTAGAAAAAATAGACTAGTGGGTATTATCTTTATAGGAGTTTAGGATTGTAGCTGATAGCACCGCTTCCTAATAATTACATGCTGTTACAATTTTCAGGCTTGCATCAAACAACATCTTAGAGAGAGAGAGAGAGGCGCCTAAGACGCCTCAATTTTGTTCTTGTTGGTGAGCGCAACATCATCCATCTACGTTTATTCGTTGGCTTGTTGCGAAACTTGGCAACATCACTTGAGATTTTCCACCATTCCGAGAAAAAATGAATCTGTCAAGGTTGGCGCACCCGAAGTTTCAGTGTACCAGGTCAGCTTCGCTGTACCTGTAGTTGTAATAGCATGCCGTCTGCATGACTTCTTTAGTTGACAACTTGACATCGTTTTCGTCCTCTGATTGCGACATTCGAAAGCATCTGAGTACGTGACGTCGTCGTCTGCTCTCTCAAACACGTGAAAAGTCTGAATTCAGAAAGATAGAAACCCTTCAGGTTCAGCACTTCAGTTTTTTTTTTTTTTTTTTTTTGAGAGGAATTCAGCACTTCAGCTCGCGGCTTGTTCATCACTGGGCCTAAACACACGTTGGGGCTGACGACACCAATAAACAAAGGCCCGGCCCAAAACAAGTATAGAGCCGTTGAGGCCGGCCCGCCGAGCAGTATAAAAAAGGCTGGCCGCGTGCTCTCTCTCCGTCTCATCGCATCGAATCCGGAGTCGGAGCCCGGCCCGCAGCCCGGAAACCCGTCTCCCACCCCCGCCCGTCTCGCCTCGCGAAGGCAGGCTTTCCTTTCCTCTCCCTTCCCGTCCAAGATGGAAGCAGAGTACCCGGACCCCCACCAGCAGGCGAGGCCCCTCCTCCTCCTCCACCACCACCTGGCCGCCGCACGCGACTCGCCGCAGGAAGAGAGACGCGGGCGAGGGCGAGGGCGGCGACGACCTCTCGCTGGAGGCGGACATGGAACTCGACGCCGACGCGCGGCGCGCCGCGGTACGTACGCGCTCCCCGTCCCCCGCTTTCCCCGCCGCGCGCTTACGGGCTTCTTGCGCGATTACATGTCGATTGGGTCCGCGTCGCCGCCGGGCGGGTGGGAACGGACGCTGGCTCCCTGTAGTCCCGGTTTTTGGTGCCGTGCGCAGTTTCTTGGGCAGGGTTCTTGGAGAATTTCGGGTTCGCGGCGCCGACCCTAGCTAGGGTCCGGAAGGGTGGCTGCGTACTGTGCTCAGGTTCTTGGCTGGGTTGGGGATGAGCGCGGACTTGTTCTTTCCCGTGCGGGTTTCGTGAATGGCGATGGTTCTTTAGGGCTCTCGCATTCTTTAGAGGGTTTAGGGAGTCCAGTTCTTGAGTTCTTGGTGCGCGTCTGGTTCCCGAATTTGTGCGTGTAAAAATAGGTTGTTTTCTGACTTGGCCGTCTGGGGAATCGCACATGCAATGAGTGCTTCGGAGGTCCTGCGACATGCCCAAAATTATACGGCAAATTGGTTTCTGGGAGGGTTTTATTTTTGGAGTAATGATCATACTTCTTTTTTATTTTTTGGAGTCCAGTTCTTGAGTTCTTGGTGCGCGTCTGGTTCCCGAATTTGTGCGTGTAAAAATAGGTTGTTTTCTGACTTTGCCGTCTGGGGAATCACACATGCAACGAGGGCTTCGGAGGTCCTGCGACATTCCCAAAATTACACGGTTGAATTCGTTTCTGGGAGGGATTTATTTTTGGAGTAATGATCATACTTCTTTTTATTTTTGGGATCATCAAACCTTCGTAGTTTGTACTACGAATTCTCCACCGGTTTAATAGGCAGATGTGACACAACCTGAAAATGTGTTTTCTTTGGAAAATCCCAGGACAAGCTGAAAGCAGTGTCAGAGGAACTTGGACATGAGATCCGTGTTTTTTCAAGCGAGAATTTTACTCTACAACAAAGCAAGCTGGCCAGTGCAGATCATGGTACCTAAATGTCATTGTCTTTTCCCTTTACCAAGACCTGTCTTGTCTTTATGCTAGTTCTGCGGTGTCATTAAAACAATGTTCTTGCAGAGGAAGATGACGACTTTTACGAGCTTCAGCCTGCTGATTACTACAACTTGATTTCAAACAGGATGGGAGGTAAAAAAATTATGTTTGGGGTCTTCCTATTTAGTATCAACTTTTGATCAGCCAGAATGCTTTTGTGTTCTGATTTACTTAATGTAGCACTTTTAAGAATGATGACTTTGTGCAGAGCACTCTAAAATGCTAAAGACTCGCAAGATGCGGGATGCAGAACGTGCTGCTCAGCGAGCAAAGATAACAAAGGTAGGGTTATAACTCACATAGTCACATCATTTCTTTTGAATGTTCTTACAATCGATCAATGTGCCGCTTCTTTGTCCAGTCCTCTATACAAAGAAACAATTTGAAGATGGCAATTGTTATCACTAGTTATTTTGTTACTTCCTGTGTGACTCGTAGTTAGCTCCTTTTTAATCCAGCGTTATCTGAGCAGTGCCTTAAGAAATATTTGAAGATCAGATTTTTCTTATTTCACATAAATATATGTGTTAGTTAACTTTATAGCATGTGAAATTTGTCCTAAGAAAAGAAAATGTGGCATAACTTTATATAGGTTTAACTGCCTGTTTTACAAGAATTTGTCTCATTGTTAACTTAGTATGAGTTTTTTTAATGGTGTTACTTTATTATGAGTTCTAAATAAACTACTTGTTTTTAATGGAGTAACCGCCTTGATTATATGTAGGCAGTAATGAGGGTGCGATTCCCTGATGGCTACATTCTTGAGGCTGACTTTCCTCCATCAGAGAGGATTCATAGTCTAGTGGACCTGCTCACGAAAGTACTTGCTAGACCGGATCTTCCATTCTATCTTTGTAAGTTCTGCTTCTTTTGTAGGTGTGATAAGATGTGGACTTTACCTGTGTTTCTCCTGTTCTTTCACCCTTCATCGTTCCTTTGTATTTTACTGCTGCAATAATTTATTCTGGCTATGAATTGCTATGATTTGTCAATTAGATTTTCTTTTATTTATTCTTGGTAAGCAAACATGCTGGCAATCATCATTTAGGGAAACAGATAGCTGACATAAATAGTTTCATGGTTACGAAATATGAAAACCCTTTTACATCATCATGTGCAAAGGGTTTTAGAGTCGATATTAGCTGCTATTAACCCCTTTTTTCGTTATGATGCAATTATTATTAACCGCTACAGACAATCTAATAGCAATTGCCACGAACCTTGATCTCTACATGGCCCTAATGCCCTAACCCAAGGAGTCGACCTCACCTATAGGCAGCAGCTGTACCACGAGGGTAGTGATAGGAGAAAGGGACTAACCCTAAATAGATTGTTATTCTTGCTTACCCATAATGGTTGCCAGCTGCTATAATTTGAACAGCAGCAGCTTATAAAGTGATGCATCATTGAACTTGTATGCCAAATGTTCCTTAGATTGAAGTTGTGAAATATATAGCTTGATAATTCTTGTGATCTTTGGTGTTACTTCGCGCGCGTTTGATTTACACAAACATTCTACATATCTTTCATACTCATATCTTAAACCTGTACTTTTTTTTTTCAATGTTTTAATGCTGAACCCATTCGATTCTACAACAGATACAGTACCTCCAAAGAAGCGAATACTGGACACATCACAGGACTTCTTTACCGCTGGTTTTGTTCCTGGAGCTAATGTTCATTTTTCATATGATGTGCCCGAAGGTATGCATCATCATAATGACAAAATAAACAGTGATGCCTCTCAGGTTTCAAATATTTGTTGTATCTTAACAGAGTTTAATTCTGGTGCCATGCCTTTCTCACCACTCCATCCACACGCACACAAAACAAAGAAAAATAACACTATGACCAAAACCCACCCTCCCAACACACATGCAAACTATTTATTTCACCCGGTTACCCCTGTTATATTTATATACAGAAGTTTCATGGTTGCCACTTAGTTACACATCCAGATATTCATGACTTCTCATAATGACTGGTATCAAATGCTTTGGACATGCAGGTTCATTGTTAAATGCAGATGATCTAAAAGCAGGACCCTTTCTCCGTGAAGAAATTAAAAGTTTGGATGGATTGTCACTTCTGCTGAAACCTGCTAGTCAACCTGATGATTCTAGAGTGAACTCTTCTACTCTTCAATCTGGTGCATCTCAATCTAATCCTGTACCAACAGCAACAAATAAGAAGCCTGGCAGACCGAAGTGGCTGAAAAGGTAACATTGCTTGTTCCTCTTAATTGCAATATTTTGTTTGGAGGCCTTTTCCAATTTCTTTTGTCAATCTTCTATTTCCATCCAAAGGAGAAAAATTCCAGAGTAATCTTTCCATTGTAGTCGAATAGTTAAAACGAGGGAGAATTGTCAAGTTTATGGTGATAATCCTAATTCCTTATCGATCTTCTTAATGTAATGATATGTGGATATCCGAGGCAATTTATTCATTTTTTTTGGTAAGTTGGCATCTGCCCCCTGCCATCCACTTGCAAGGAGCATTAAATTGCAGTTTTATTTTAGTGCATGCATCTCATAGACTTATACTATCTTGATTGTTGAATCAACCCCGCCATAGGGTATGTCTCGTGATAATTCTGTGTGCTTGAACTCCATGTGTGCTCTAGCTATTTTGTTTCAGAACATATTTTGACTTGCAAGATCATGACAAAATAACTGGTACCCACTTGTTGCAGGTGATACCGCTCCAGGCGTCAAGTGTGTGCCGTCAACACAGAATCACTCTGTTAGGCTTCTAAACACTACTCATGGTTGAACAAGTTCAAATTTGAACAGGCTACACTGCTGTGTAGTAGAAGAATTGGGTCCTCTGCTCACTGAAGCTGTGGGTAGCATTAGAAATGGGTCCCACCTTTTTCTTGGTGGGAGCCAAGTAGCATGTAAATTTGAATGTGTTGCGACTCATCAGAACAGTGCTCTGCTCTGGCTAAGCACTTTGCCATCTTACTTACACATCGTGTAAACCCCATAGAAGTTAGAAACGGTGGAAATAATAGTCCAGTGCTCTTAACGTTTCACGGTGCAATTTCGTACACTATTCAGTGTTGACACAATACAAGTGTGGCTGTGTGGGGTTTCAGTTCTGGAGTACATCTGCTTTTTATCCTGCCCATGATATTGTGGAAAGTTGCTTTCTTTTAATTATTAATGGTGATGGAGCCCTCACGAGCGACTAACTTGTCGCTAAATGGCATGCGTTTTCTTCTTCTGATGGTGACTTGTGGACCAACCAGACGCGGTGTGGTTGCGATTTGTGGTTTATATTCAACGTCTAGGACCCGCTCTTCTGTGGTTGACTGGGTAGTTTGGATTAAAGAGCGAGTTGATGTAGTACCAAGTGTGTGTTGTTGAAAACTACACATGGTAAATGTAAACTCGGGATCTGGAGGCTGGGTTGCTGATTTTTTTCTCTATTTGTTCTCGTACTATATAAGAAGAGGTTACTAGCAGTAGCAGTTGTGACTTGAGAGTTGGGGGAGGCTGCTTATATGTGGCTGTCCCTTTCGCTAGATATTTGTGTTTATATCTATTATATCTTGCGAAAATCCTGTAGATAAACTTGAGAGTTGGGGGAGGCTGCTTATATGTACTCCGGTTTCCTCAAAAGAAAATCCTGTATCCTGATTGCGTTTGGCCCTGTATCCTGATTGCGTTTGGCGCTTTGGGCGGCGCATGTGCAGGAACTAAACTAGTGTGTCTACAAGGGGGTGTTTGGTTCCTGCGTAAGCTCTACCCAAAGACGGTGGTTGGGTCAAGATTTGGGCATTGTTTGTTGCGCAGGAGAGTGTGCAGGAGTAGCCCAGCCCTGTGCAGCC
The DNA here is from genome assembly GCA_018135685.1 of Themeda triandra. Lineage (NCBI taxonomy): Eukaryota > Viridiplantae > Streptophyta > Magnoliopsida > Poales > Poaceae > Themeda > Themeda triandra. The sequence continues at coordinate 1,167,703 of JAENPR010000069.1, read as the reverse complement.
GTACGCTTGGGGACAGCCCAGGGTGGAACGCTCGATTTGGCCGTTCATTCCTGTGCAGCCCAGGTCGAGCCGCGGGCGCACGCCGGGTTGTGGGACCGGGTGGCTCATCCTGGCCACCGTATATAAGGCGAAGCTCACCGCCCGGCTAGGGTTTACCCCTGCTACTGTTCACTCGCGCAGCCGCTCGCTCCCTCTCTTCTGTCGGTCGCTCCTCTCGCCTCCGCGCCGCCACCCTCCCCCGTCCTCCCCCCGGGCCGGCGCGCGACCACCGCCCCGTTCTGGTAAGGCTAGCCGGTCTCTGGTATGCCGCAGCTCCCCCTTCTTCCTCCGCTCCCCGTTCTCCCATGTTCTAAGGTCGCGATTTATGATGATATTCGGTCTTTTGCTGTTGATTTGCTGAGCCCATGGTAAAAGGTCGATGATTGCTGGATCTGGGTGGCGCACCTCACCGTGTCGCAGCCGATCCATAGATTAGCTAGGGTTTGCATTGTGGATTTGCTGGTAGATGCCCTGTCTGTGCCTCGTTGCCATGTTTACCTGGATGTTAGCAGTTCTTCGGTTGTTGTGATGCTGGATCTGGGTGGCGCCCCTTGCGGTGTCGCAGCCGATCTAAAGTTAGGGTTTGTTCTTCATTAGTATCTGTCTTGGTATTTCTGTTCTAATTCATTCTGTATTTCGTGCTTAGCCTCATGGATCCACCAACTAGGCGTCGTCAGCTTGTCATTAGGGGAGCAGCCATGGTTGTTGCCATGAGTGCTTGGGTCTTTGCAAGATTCATCCGCCGCAGGTCATCATCTAGGAGGGGAATTTCCTATGGTCCATTGACAGCTAGAGACCGTGTGAGGAACAACAACCTTAGGTTCATCTATCACAGTGATGATCGCCGCTGTGTGGAGCTACTTAGGATGAGGAGGGCTCCTTTCTTCCAGCTGTGCTCCCTGTTTCAAGATAGGGGCCTCTGAAAGGCCCTTGTTTGATTTTGATAATTGAGTGACAACTTTAGGTGGACTAACATGTGTGATGGTTGAGATACAGGGAGTTAGTTCACAGGTACATGTGTGTGAGCAACATATGCCATAGTGGAGATGGCTTGGAGATGTTGTGAGGCTCAACACATGAGTTGATAAAGGAGCTCATTGCAAATGAGACATGACATGGAGTCATGTGACCAAGAGGTGAAGATCAAGATGAGGCTTGGCTTGATGGACCGGTTGCAAGTGTGAAGGGCAAGTTGAGGCACAAAGCGAAGGACCATGCGATGGTGAAGCTTGGGCAAGACTTGGCGCCGATGGACCGACGCAACGGTGAAGAGCAAGTGAGGTCAAGATCGATGGACCAAGAGTGTCACATGATGATATGAAGTGGATCATATCATTTGATGGTCGTGTCGGTGCATGTTGTTGCATTGGCACAATGGAGGAAGACGGTGGAGATGGAAATGCGCAAGGCAAAGGTATAACCTAGGGCATTTCATTTCACCGGTCTAAGGTTGAGTAGAGAAGTACTTGACCGGATTTAGGATAGATGGCCGTACTATCAAGAGGGGTAATCTTGTTTGCATATCGGTCATCTAGTGCCACTTGAGCGATCTAACATTGCGATGTGCTAGGATCGAGTGGCGTGGTGAGTTGAAGAGAAAATCCTTTGAAAATGATTGTGAAAATGCTAACACACAAGCACATGGAGTTGTACACTTGGTGGTGTTGGCACATTTACAAAGGTGGCGAATGTTCGCGGCGTGGTTTGTAGGGTTGAGTTGGGCTTGGGTCCCTCTCTCCCTCCCGCCTCGAGCTTGCGGCGGGATTCGGCGCTTCGGGAAAATTGGAGGCATATTTTCCATTGCGCCGGATGCAAATTGTTGTTGGAAACATGCTATCTATGGTGGTCAAGTTGGTATACTTGTGGGATAGCATGGTGGAGAAGATCGCGTTTTCGATGGGCTGTAAATCATGGATTTACAAGCGCCGGACGCCTTGGATCGGACGCGGCCGAGCGGAGCGGGCCCGCGTCCGCGCGTGGAAGGTTGGCGTGCGGCGGTAGCTCGAGCGGCTAACTGAGCGCCGGACGCCGAGGAGGCGCGTCCGGCGCACGCCGGACTCGGACCGAAAACTTACGGTGCCGAGTGCGCGTGAGCACGTTCGCCGAGGCGCGCCGGACGCGGCGGCGGACTCGGGCGAAGTCACTTTTTGGCGTCCGGCGGTTCTACGTGCGCGCGGGCGATCTTGGTGGATGCACGGCCGACGCGTCCGACGGTGGTCACCGGGCGCGTCCGCGCGGGGTTCTGAGCGGATCGTGAGGTAGCCGTTGGGGATCAACGGTCGACTTCGAGCAGTCGGTACACGTTGCGTGACGGGCGCCGGACGCGGCTTGGAGCGTCCGGCGGTGGAGGCGGACGCGTCCGGCGCTCGTGTTCGGTGCCCGAGGTGGCAACGGCTAGTTTCAGCCCTTGGGGCTATATATATACGTGGTTTGGCCGGGCGTGGCCGGTCTTGCGCACGCCACTGGCTATGTTGCCTTGTGTGGTGGTGCTTGGAAGCCCTCTAACTCACATATGCTTGGTAGTGTCCATCCGATAGTGTGAGAAGAGCGATTCTAGTGCGAGTGCTTTGTGAGATTGCATTTGTGGCACTAGGTGGTTGTGTTGCAAGCCGGAGAGCTTGTTACTCTTGGAGGATTGTCACCTCCTAGACGGCTTGGTGGCAAGAGGCTCGTGGTAGCACGCGTGGAGATACGGTGCTCCCGGAGAAGAGATTGTGAGAGGTCGGTACTCACCTCGCGGGGATCGCGAAGAGTAGCCCTATTGGATTGCGCGTGTCATTGAGTTACCACCCTTGCGTGTGTGGGTTTGCTCGGTGCCTTGAGGGGCTCACTTGAGAGTGGTGTCTTGCGGTGCCTTGCGGGCGTGCCTTGAGGGCAAGTGACTTGAGGGTCACACCGAAGAACCATCTAGGTGAAAAGACCGGAGGAACCACCGAAGGTGTTGGTCGACACAACGGGGACGTAGCTTGGGGGCAACCAAGTGAACCTGGTGAAAAATCGCCGAGTCATCTTGTGTCCACACTTCGCGGTGGTTTGCAATCTCTTTCACAAGCTTTGCATTTACTTTTCTTACATTCTTGTATAGCTTGTGTAGTTGCTCTTGTGGTTAGTTAGCTTGAGTAGCTTGTTAATCACCTTCTTGCTTGTGTAGCTAGAAGTAGAGTAAGTTGCCTTGCTTAGCTTGTGTAGTTAAGTAAGTTTGAGCTCTTGGGTTTGGCTTGTGTAGCTTTGTCCATGAGCATCTAGTGAGCTTAGGTTGGCTTTGTGCTTTTGCTCATTAGAATTGTGTAGGTGCACACCCGGTTGCTAAAGTACTAGTTGCTTAGTTTTGTGTGACCTTGCAAGCTAGACTTGTTTAGTGTGCACTAGCTAGATTGGCACCTTGTCTTCTTGTTTAGGATCTTTTACAAGGTGCATCTAGAGACATAGATAGAGGGGTGAAAGTCTTGGCTAGGCCGATAGATTTAATTCCGCACGTATTTCGGTTAGCCGGAGCGATTAGTTTTAAAAAGGACTATTCACCCCCCCTCTAGTCCGCCATCTCGACCTTACAGCCTCCTAAGGGATAGCCTGCACACCAACATTGAAGAACAAGTGGCCATGTTCTTGCTTGTTGCAGGCCACAATGAGAGGTTCAGGGTTCTCACTCCCATCTTTAGGAGGTCTCTTGAAACCATCAGCAGGTACTTCAAGGAAGTCCTGTATGCAGTGGGTGAATTGAGGGGTGAGATGATCTGTCCTCCTTCTTCAGCAGTGCCCATAAAGATCCTCCACAGTGGTAGATGGAACCCTTTCTTCAAGGTGCCTATCTTTTCCTAGACCTAGTCCTCACTATGATGAACTACCTGTTCCAATATTGACTGCCATCCCCTATTTATAGGATTGTGTTGGGGCAATGGATGGCACTCATGTCCTTGCCAAGGTACCTGAGAAGTACAAGGGAGCTTTCATGGGAAGGAAGAACACCCCTACCCAAAATGTACTTGCTGCAGTGGACTTTGACCTTAGGTTCAACTATGTCCTTGCTGGGTGGGAAGGTTCTGCTCATGATGCTAAGGTGTTGGCTGATGCCATTGAAAGGGATGATGGTATTAGGGTTCCTACAGGTACTTTGCCTAGCCTAAACCATCTTTCCTTGGTTAGATAATCTGTCACACTTCTTATTTGGGTCTCACATATTCTGTAGGAAAGTTCAGGCTTGTAGATGCAGGCTATGCTGTCAGGCCAGGGTACCTTCCACCCTATAGAGGTGTCAGATACCATCTCAAGGAGTATGGTACTCTGAGGCCTCAGAATCCAAGAGAGCTTTTCAACCTCAGACATTCATCCTTGAGGGTTACTGTAGAAAGAGCATTTGGGGCTCTAAAGGGTAGGTGGAGGATCTTGGACAACAAGCCATTTCACAAGTACAAGACCCAAGTTCAGCTTGTTCTTGCCTGTTGTATCCTACACAACTGGATACTTAGGTTTGGAGAAGATGAGATCATTCCCCTAGAAGCTGATTGGCAGCCCAACCCATCCAATAATCATGATGAGGAAGTGATGGACAATGCTCAGTGGGCAGCAATGAGGGATGCAATGGCTGAACAGATGTGGCAGACTAGGCATGGGGTCCAGGGTTGAGGCATCTACTAGCAATTTGCATTGTAGACCTAATGTAGCATGTATCAGGTTTAATGAGACCTTATCATGGGCAATGATGCTCTTTGTTGTAATAAGTACTATGTCATTTGTTGCTTCTGTTGTGGAATTTGAACCCAAGTTGTATTAAGCTATTTTATGCTACATTTTATCTAGCACATGTTGTTATTTGTTTTGTTCACATTTGCTGCCTTTTGGGCTTGTCTCCTCATTTTATTTGGTTGTGTGCTATACCTGTTTCTCCACTATTGTGGATAGCCATGGATCCTTTGGCCCAGTTCCATATCTTTGGTGCTGAGGCTGATGAGCCAGTGTTCCCAGAACACCATGAGGCTGAACAGGTACCCCCAGGTAATGGACCAGCAGCAGCAAGGTTGATCTGGAACCCTCTGATGTCAGAGAGAGTGCTGCACAAGTTCTCCTTGCTGGTTTCTGAGGGTATCAGGACAGATAAGGGATTCAAGGATTGCCACCTGAACTCAGTTGCCAAGGACCTTGCAGCCTTCATCAACCAGCCAGTGACAGGCAACCAGGTGTACAATCACCTCAGAAAGTGGCGTACCAGGTGGGTCAGGGTTTGCAAGCTGAAGGATCTGAGTGGAGCTCTGTGGGATGAGGATCTGTGCATGATTACCCTTGATCCTGAGCACTACAATGGCCATGTCAAGGTAATAATCAGCTGCAAAGTTTATATTTGAGCATCTGCATTTCAGCTTGTATATGTACTCCTGTTCTGACAACTGTTTTCATCTTATGCAGGACCACCCTAAGGACAAGGAGTTTCTGAACACTCCCATTGTCAACTACAACTTCATGCAGATTGTTTTTGGCGCCGGGACAGCTACTGGAAGGTATGCCATGGGTTCTGGGGAGCCACTGGGACAAGCTCCTGAGAATGTCATCAACCTGGACAGTGATGCACCACCAACACCAGTGGGGAGAGAAGATGGACCATCAGGCAAAGATGAGAAGCTCAAGGGCAGTGATGTGAAGCTGAAGGGCAAGAAGATCAATGACTATGTGGTGAAGGATCTGATGGATGAGAAGAAACCAAAGAAGGCAAAGGCAATGAGTGAGGAAGACAGGGCAGTGATTACTGAGATGACACAGGCTATGATGGGAGTTGGTACTGCCATCAGTGAAGGGAACAATGCTGAGGCTGCACCAGGCATCTACCAAGCTGTGATGGAGTGTCCAGGGTTTGCTAGATCTGATCTGATGCTGTGCCTGAACTACATGACTGAACACAAGGCAGCTGCCCTGGTCTTTGTTGAGATGACACCTGAAGACAAGAAGCTGTGGATTGATACTCATCTGACCAAGGCAAGACTCCAGATGGCCTTCCAGTGAACAGGACCAAGGAGGCAACACACAACCTTCAGGAAAATACTCCATGAATGAAGCAGTTTGACCCATTTTGAATGTCCATGGCTGTGCCCATGATGAAGTGTAGGATAAATAAGTGTTGAATTTCTGGGGAGATGATGGTAGTTAGGTACTGGTGTCAGGCTAGCACCATTATTTACTGCTTCATGAATGTAATATCAAACCTGATAACATGTGCTAGTTGCATGAGTGATTTGAACAACAAGATGGTCTTCTATTTATCCTTCTCTTGATTCTGTGGATTCTATTTGGAGTTGTTTGAACTGTGAAATGACTTAATTCTGTGGATTCCATTTGTAGTTGCAAAACTCTGCTGAATTTTATAACTTGGGTTATTTGGATGCTGTTTTGATGGCTAGGTTCACCTGCTATGCTGTTTTCGAGGGGTACAATCCTGGGGTTTACAAGACCTGGGCTGACTTCAACATGCAGATCAGTGGCTTCAAAAATAACCTGTATCAGGGGTACACCAACTACAATGAAGCAGTTCAAGCTTTCGAGCACTACACATTTGAGAAGGCCCGGGCATTGGCAATGAAGGAGGCTATGGCTGATGCTGTGAAGGAGGTTGAGAAGAAGGAAAACAAGGAGAAGCCAGACATTCAAATGGCACTGAAGGACATGATCATTGCAGCTCTTGTTGTCATTGTCCTGGTCCAATTTGCTGTAATTTGCAAGTTCTAAGCTCAATGTAATTTGTTTAGGCTTAGTTCAATATTCCAGTGAATTTGTATGACTTGTAATGCTTATGAAGCAATGTACTTTGTCGAATGCAATCAGTTCATCAATTCAGACTACAATTTGTGTTGCTCGATGCATTTGCAAATTTGTCTCACATTTCAGAAAAAACAGATATATAGGCATAAACCATGAACCCAACAGGTTTCATGTCACATTAACCATAGTAGTAGCTTTTTACCGCTGATGCACCAAACACTTGGGCATCCCAAAATCTGCCAAAACATGGCAATCATAGGCAGGATATCACACAAACCAACTGCCTAATCATCAACACAAGTTCTTGTTCTTAGCACTACTTCAGACTAGGCATAGCATCACCTAGTACCACTACCTTCTTCTCCATGATCATAACCATCACCACTAAGGCTTACCACTACTTAGCACTACTTAGACTAGTCCTAACACCAGAAGACCAGTAGACCACCAGAGACCCAAAAGCATGATCAAAGGAGCATCACATCTTCATCCAGATGAAGGCCAGCAGGAAGATGATGACACCGAGGAGGCCATACACCAGATACATCAGCATGGACTTGTCCACAGCAGCATGCCTATACCTCCTTCGAAAGGTGGTATACATGTCCTCGGCGATCTTCTTGTGGAGGTCAGCCTCTTCCTTGAGCTTTGCCACCTCCTCTTCCTTCTTCTCGATTTTCTTCCAAGCATCGATCAGAGCATCATGGCCAGCATGCTGAAGGTCTCGCCAGAGGGTCAGCTGACTCCAAAGCTTCTTGAAGCCGGACTGAACCCTCTCAGGCCATTCAGCGTCCAGCCACTGCACATAGTTGCATTGCTCATTGCCCTGCAATAGATTAGTCAAAGAAACGAAGTAATCAAAAGCAGCATTATGCAAGTTTGTGCAAGTTCAATCTGCATTTCAGGTTATCCATCCTACCGTTAGAGGACATCCAAGAAAACGACGTCCGAAGTGCTTGCCCCGCTTGTATTTCTTCAGGATCACACGGCACCGATGCTCACACTTCTCAACCCTCACACGGCTGAGGCCAGACCATTCTTGCACAGGTTCTCCATCAGGAACATCACCATCGCTGCTTGCCTAGGTACATTTGGGGAAATATGAGATGAATCGTCCAATGAAACTAATCCTATCATGAAACTGACCAAGACAAGAAACTGATGAATCCTATCATTACACCGCTCAATTCAATAACCCTAGCTGACCAAGTATAAGCAATGATGAACCCTATCCTATCCTAACAGATCCAATTACCAAGCTTGAATCACTAACCCGAGCTAACCAATATCAATCTCGACACAATCAAGAACACGGATGCACAAATCCGCCGGAATCGAAACCCTAGATGCGTCGGTGGTGGGGGGGGAATCTTGAAGTACCTCGTCGCCTGAGTAGTGTGCGATCTCGGTGCCGCCGGAGGACTCGCCGGAGTGGCCGGCTCGATGACGACTGGGGGTTCGAGGAAGACGCGGCCGGAGAGGAAGAAGCCGAGCGATGGCCGCCGCACGGGCATCCAAGAGCACCGGTGCACCGCTCGAGGGCCCTGCGCATGGAGCCCTGGGCGGAAGTGGGGTCGCTCATGGTGACGGGGTTCAGGCGGCGGCGGCGAAGGAGTCGAGGAGGAGGAGAGGAAACGGAGGAGTCGAGGCGGAGAGCGAGGAAGTGGCAGGTGAACGAGAAGGTGAGAAGGGGAGCGGAGCAGGCTCGGATTTATGTAGGGAGGTGGGGCGGCGGTGGTGGTAAGCTCACCAACTGGCTGGCCAGGTTACTTCACTCCGAGCTATGCAGCCAACCAAACAAAGCCCACCAAGAGTAGAATGGGCCAGCCAAGTGCTTGTGCAGCCAACCAAACACCATCTAAAGGCAACCAGGCCAACTATGCACAGGCAACCAAACAAGGCCGCCCTGCATACATTGGAGCAGCCTAAGCCTACCCAGCCCACCCGGAGATATGCAGCCCAGCTTGGCCAACGAACCAAACACCCCCCAAATGTCTTGATCAGTTCAAATCATGGAAAAAAATAGCCTGCTATTTTTGCCGCTATAACCCGAAATATCTTGAAAAAATTATGCCGCTATTTTGCCGCTAAAGTCCGCTAATTACGATTTATAAAACGCTAAACACCTTGACCTTAACTCATTATTTAAAACATGGGTTCAAATGGCAGCATGTAAAGAAAGTGAGGGGCGTGGCGTTTGGTCCGCCAAGGCCTCGATGAGATGGACATGATGCAATGCTGAATTATAGGCCGTTTGTAGAGAGTTTTGGCGGCACAAATGGTAGCAGTTAGCAGGCATCCAGGCCTTTTATTTTACACTGCCTTCAAGGAACATGTTCAGTCTTTTATAGTATAGATATATACACACATAGCTTTGGTATATGTCTATGTCTAGATATATAAGTACTTAGAGCATCTCCAACAACTCTCTAAATCAACTTGTTATTCTTATAAATTTGGCAAAAAACGCAAAAAACTCTCTCCAACAACTTGGTAAATCAACTTGGTATTTTCCAAACTTGATAAACATCATCCCCGCGCGCGTATATTTCCGCGCGCGGAGGAACTTGCTATCCGCGCCAAGATCACTCCTCGAAATTCTTCTCTCCCCGCATTGCTGCTATGGCACGCGAAGAGCACTCCCATCCGCGAAATTATTCTCTCTCCCGCATGAAAGACACAATCGCCATGCCTCCCACGCTATTTTAGATTTTTTCAATTAGACGAGCGAGTGGAAGAGAGATGAGTTGGTTGAAGCTATTTTTAGATTTTTTTCAATTTGACGTGCATGTTACGTGGCCGGCAAATCAAACGGAGGGGACAGAGCTGCTGCTGGCCGGCAAATCTTCTGTCCAAATGGAGCGTCGCGGTGCGAGAAGGCCAGCAGTCGCGGCGTTGGGAGAGAAAAACACACGCTGATTGTGGATCGGTACTAGTGGGCCTACTTTTTTTATTTTTACCAAGTTGGAATAAGGAGTTATTGGAGAGAGGTCTCTTTTTCACTTGCCAAATAAAATAGCAACTTGCTAAAACTTAAGATATACCAAATAATTTTTACCAAGTTGTTGGAGATGCTCTTATATCTTGTAAAGGCCAGAAGGACTTGTAATTTGGAAGAAACGAATGGAAACTCCAACACTACCCTAAAACCACTTGGCAAATCCTATTTTTTGGCAAAATCAGAAAAAAAGCTCCTCCAACACTATCCTAAAACCACTTGGCAAAGTAGCAACGTTGGCAAAAAGAGGGCAGATGGGCGCATCCTTGCGCACGTCTCCGCGCTTGGCAAAAGCGGAGGTCCCACGCTGCTCCTCCCCCGGTCCCACGCCGCTCCGCCCGACGCGCCGCTCCGGCCCGACGCGCCGCTCCGCCCTGACGCGACGCTCCGGCCCCCGCGCCACTCCGCCCCGACGCGACGCTCCGGCCCGCCCCGCTCGGCTCCGCCGCCCGTCTCCCGGTCCCGAGCTGCTAGCCTGCTACGTGATCTGAAGAGGATAAGGTTGCGCATTATGCGCAAACCCCCCTCTGATTTTCCAGGAATCACAGGATAGTCCGAATTTGCCAAGTCCAGATAGCTAAGTGTTGGAGAATGTTTTTTTTTTCACTTGGCATTTGGGTTTGTCACTTGGCAAAACTATAGATTTGCCAAGTGAAGTTTAGCGTGGTGTTGGAGTTGCTCTAAGTCTGCATTGCTGTTGGAGAGGTTGGTGTTGTACTAGTTTTGGTTGGTGTACGATAGCAGCCGTGCGGACGCAATATGCAGTGACGCCTTCGTCGCAGTCGACCAGTTCGTTTCGTTTTCCCCGTCGATCGTAGTAGCCAAAAGTCAAAAGGTGACAAGGAATCCATCCATTTTCTAGGCCCAGTTCGTCACTGCGCTGACTGTGCAAGCTGCAATGGCGCCGGCCGGGCCGCCGGGCACCACGAAAAAAACGCAACCAAAGAAGTTTCCGGACGAGAACAAAAGCGCCATTTTCCCGATTCTGCCTGCCTGCTGCGCATCCCTTGAGAAAGCAGTGGTCTGGTTCGGAGTTGGTTCCATCCAGCCTTTGAGGAAATTGAGGAGGAGAACAGTCTGCAGGATGGATGGGATCCGGTGAACAGTGCCGATAGATCTGTTCGTGGCAACCGACACGATACGTGGAGTACACTTGTGCGACCCTTACGAAAGAGTAGTATCACGAGCAGCGCGAATCGTCAATCAAGCTTCATCTAGAAGTAGAGGAGTCAGGCGGTGAGCCAAGGCACATGCAGAATTGCAGATCGGGATCATGTAGCACGTGAGTAGTACAGTAGTACAATCCCGGGCAAGCAGAAGCAGCTGTCAGCGCCTGAGATTGCTGGTGGTTGCCAGGCACGAAGGCTGGGTTATCTAGAAACCAAACACGCCGGCAAATGGCGACAGGAGAACCAGCAGCCAACGGTGAGCAGAAACGCGCACACGATGAGGCGGAGCCGCGGAGGCGCACGCGTGATGCACGGCCGATGGATCAGCAGCCGATAAAACCTTGGACTGGACTATTGGAGGCCTGGCCGGCCAACTGTTTCCGCTGCTAGGTGCTGTACCACGCTCCATGCAGCATGTTTTTTTGAATGAAACAATCTAATGCTCCACCGCATGTTCTCGCGCCCGGGCACCACATGTATGGCCTGGCGCCACGCCGCCCTGGCCAACTGGCAAGGACAAGCACGACAAGGAGGGCACCCAAGGCTAAATTGCCGGTGGTAGTGATAGCCGACGACACAGATCTGAGGCGAGCTTGATCAAGCGACCAGCGGGACCGGACAACCGCACGGAGATCTATCTGTGAGCTGCAGTGGCCAACGGAAGGGAGCCAGCCGAATAGGCCAATCCAGCCTCCTCTGATGACTGATCAGTGATCACGGTGGTTTTCTTTAATTTGCTATATTCAGTACTCAGTAGCCCCCTGATCTCCGGTTGAGAGCTGAGACAACACGGTGCTCTGGTCTGATCGATCGAGATCCTCAATGAGAGCCGCGGGCGCGTATCAAAGCCACACAAATAGGAGCAGCGCGTCATCATTGCCTTGACGACACTTGGGATGTGAGGTGTTGCTCTTGCTCCCAATAACGTCACAACTTCCCTTTCCATGATCGTGTTGCTGTTTACTGTCCAGTACGTACGTACCTGCATCTTTTCCTTTTAAAGTAGGTTTAGTGGGGTTTTAGTAGTAGTGTAAATGCATATTAAATATAGTGACATCAATGATTTGATTGAAGCGAGGAGGAGAGAGAGCCATATGGTTTCACCATGGTGAAACTGGGGTAAAGCGTCGTTTCCCAGAGCATTGAAACCGAATGAAACCAAGACTGAGCCGTTTCATCTCGTCGTCCCATACAAGATTAAAGTGTATGATCCCATACACATGCGGCAATTAAGTCTTTTTCTAGCGCAGGAAACAGTCATTGAAATTGTTGCATTGTGGAGGGTGTTTTAATGTTTGTTTTATGGAGGCTTTGTTAGCGATTTTGTTTGGAAAACGGTCTGATGACACACGTCTGAGATTGGCCTAAGGCTAGTCTCAATGCATGTTTTACGATTGGTGTCCTAATACAATCGATGGCTCTCCTATCAGATTTGTTTTATATTCATTATTACAGTGAAAATATCGTTCAACTTTCTGACGAACATGATGCAAACATACCCAATCGACTAATCGAGCACTCCCACAATAAGCCAGTAGCTCTTAGGTGGTACTATAACGTCGTAGTAGGATCCAATGCGCCGGCCAGAATCACTATGATGAAACAAAACATGATAGATGCGTGCAACGGTTTAGTAGATACATACTCCCACATATTTGTACACACTTAACCATGTCACTATCTCTGTCGAATGTCAAATCATCATAGTATACTCCATCTGTGTACTGTGTCCAAGGAAAAAACTGTAACTACAAGTTTCAATTCTAGTGAATAATATTCATATTTATAACTTCAAATTAATTTATTAAAAAAATATTTCGTAACTTATGTGATGTCATGACTATTGACACCTTTTAATCTCTAATTAGTCACTGGAACGCGACACAGTTTCATTTTTTGTAACGGGTGAGAGTATATGCGTACGAAACGGAATCTTGGCGAGCAGAGCACCGTGTGGTGTGGGATAGTTATTCCTTTGTCCTGCACGTGCAAACAGTAGCTACCGTACGTCAACGTCCCGCCACGACGGACGACCGTCCGGCCGCTCCACCACGGAAGCACGAGAGGTCCGTTGGAAAACCAGGAGAGAAAACACGGGGCCCATCCATTCGCCTCAAACCAGTGCCAGGTCATGGCGAAACAAACAAAAAACATGCACTTCGGTCGGAAACAACCTTTTACGATGATCTTTGCGAATTGTGAGGTACAAGTAAATTAAACACGTGCTACCACCAAACTGAACCAGCGCATAAAAACACGGGAAAGTTTATGTTTCTAGAAGCTGTTTTGATACGATACGCTGTTGAATGGATATACAGAGTGAGAGTGTGGAATGGAAGAGATAGTCATGGCATATTGCAGCTTAGTTGTACTCTGTTTTCACGGGGAGGCTGGTATTTTTCCTTTAGAAATACTATGACGCACGCACGCACGCACGCACGCACTAGGTCCATCTCCAAGATACCAAGTCACACTGTCACAGAGACCACAAAATCAAACAAGCGTTTGCTCAGCCGCACCGCGTGCTGAGATAGTTACTTGTGCATGCAAACAGTAGCATCAACGTCTAAATCACGACCGTCCGCTCGATCGATACCGATACCGATATATGAAGATCCGTTGGAAAATCACAACGCCCATATATTCATGTCTCGGTGTTTCTCGCCTCCTACCCGCCGCCCAAATCAATGTCAAGTTATGGCAGGAAGGGACAGAATTAAAAAGGACAATAATAATCGCCATTCTTTCTAATGTACTCCTACACAATAATATTTGTTTGAAATTTCTAGATTCAGATATTATTTTTTAAAAAAAATCTAAACAGAATTTCTAAACAAAATCTCAAGTTGGCAAAGTTGAGATTTTTTTACTCTAAAAAAAAAGGTTTGAATGACTTATACTAGAATGTGGGAGGACCTCTGCTGCTGTCAAAAAGAAAATAAATTTTGCCCAAAAATATGAGCTTCAAACCGAGAAAACGACTAACCGATAAAATTTACCATAGGAAGTTTAACCCCCATTCAATTAACCTTTTTCTGTCTACTGTTACCAGTTAATTACCACACAAATCTTTCATTCGTGTTCACATGCGTTGCCGTTGCCCCCGTGTTTGAGGGAGCTTCTGCGGTTGGTGGCACAGAGCACGCCGGCTGGCGGTCGCAGGTAAGCTAGTCCACGGGAAAGGCTGGTAGGTGGCGGGCAGGTGAAAGGGAAAACGAACCCAAGCAAGCGTCAGAGTCAGACGGGCAGCGCTCCCGGCTGCGCGGGGAGGCAGCCGCCGCCGTCGCGGTATATAAACCGACGGAAGCCGAGGGGGACCAACCGAAGCAGCGACAGAGCTTCCTCCCTCCCACCCGCTCGGCGCTCGCTCCGCCAGAAATCTCGGTCAGTGCTCTCTCTTTTGCTTTGCCCGCGACACCTCTTCTTTATTTCCTGGGAGGTTTCGCCGTCCGGTTCTGTCGTCGTCGCGGCCGGCCAGTTTTGCACCGGCGGAGTTAACGGTCGTGCTTCTTTCTGCTCGGGAAACCTGCTTCTTTCATTACGGGGGTGTTCGGTGTCGCGATCGCTACCAGCCGCGCTCTAGATTCTTCCCTCAATCGCTAACGGCTCCCCGGCGGCGGCGGCGGCTGTGCTTGCCGCGGATCTTGCGCAGCCAGAGTTGCAGATCTTTTTGTTCCCCTATTCGGTGGAGTGGATTCTGGTTAGGCTTGAGCTGCTTTCGTTTTCGCCTTGGGGTTTTAGAAATTTTCTCTACTTGGAATCGCTTCCTCACCTCCGGCTGTTTCGTAGCGTTTTTTTCTTTCTTTCTTTCTTCTTTTGGTTGTTGCAGACTTGCAGGGGCTGGTTCATTCATTTTTATCATTTTGCATTTTCGCTGCTAGGAATAGGGAATTGGTGGAGGTTTTGGCATATTAACTTGAGGGTATTTTACTGAAATTAGCCACGAGTGAGAGCTTATGCTAATCGGATGTTAAAATTAAATTGAATGGGTTTAAGCTGTTACTGCTATGTTGACCTTTAGATACTGGTGCTTTTGGTATCCTCGGCAGGTAGAGAGGTCCAAATTTCAAATTCTTTTTCTCTGAATACAATAAGCTTAAGTTCTGATACCTTTGGAAGAATACAATATTTTATATGCTCTTACCTATATAGCATGAGGCACATCGAGTTACTATGTAGTTCACTACCTCACTTAAGGGGGGACAAACAGGAGTGTGATCTTAGATCTGATCATGCCCAGTTTTTGTCTCAAGTTCTGAGGTTGCAGTGGTTGTTGTGCTCTTTTTAGCATAAAGAATGGTGTTGCGTGGAGCAGAACTAACTAAAGTGATGTTTTAGCTTACTTGCCTGTTGTTGGACATTTCATTAACAATATAAATTTGTTTATGATAAATTTGGGTCACTGCAAGTTCATTAGTATCTTTCTCACTTGGATAGGTGTATTATTGTATCAGGTAGAAGAGGCCCGTACTATTTGTTATGTCAGGAGGATCAACCCAAAACGGCTTTAATTCTTTGTCTAGAGAACTAAGCCTTCCTTCAGAACGAGGTTGTCTCTCCATTGTTGTGCTTGGTGCTTCTGGTGACCTTGCTAAGAAGAAAACTTTCCCAGCCCTCTACCACCTCTTTGATCAGGTATTAATTATTCCCTGTACAATTTTACGAAGTAGAGTATAACTTAAACTGTAATGCACATTCAATTGAGCATTCCAGAGCAAGTATCTGGACTAATTTTCTTGTTGTAACCAGAACACAAGTATAAGCACACATAATGTGCACTTCTCCTGTACATGATATGAAAGTGTAGAAGGCAATTTGATGGCAAACATCAGATCAAACTTCTACACAAATAACTAGTCCATACGTAAATATATATATATATATTTATTTATTCTTTAGAGACACGCGGCATCTGTGCAGCTCCATTTGTTAGAATCTGTGTGGTTCTGTGATGTACAGTATAATTATCAAGTTAGTGGATGTATTAACTGAAGTTAATTTTCATTGTTACAGGGATTTATACAATCTGGTGATGTCCATATATTTGGCTATGCTAGATCAAATCTTTCTGATGACGGTTTAAGAGAGCGCATTCGTGGGTAAGGTTCCTGATGGACCGAGCTAGTTCTTAAGTTGCATAACACAGAAGTTCTGTTTACCGAGCGAAGATTCCATTTCTGTCTATACAAGGAATGAAACTTATATGTTTTCATATTGCTACATTTGGAAACATGTAGCCTCAGAATGAAAATTAACACTGATCTGTAATGTGTTGTACCTTCCTAGATATTCAGGCATGCATCTTAATTCCTTTCAGTCATAGGTGTTCTTTTTATACAGGTATCTCAAAGGAGCAGACCCAGAACATCTTTCAAAATTTTTGCAATTAGTAAGTTGTTATAACTACAATAAATTTATAAATTTATTCTAGGAACAGACATCATTATGGTAATTTTGTGCCTCAGATAAAATATGTCAGTGGTTCCTATGACACTGGAGAAGGATTTGAGAAACTGGACAAGGCAATATCAGAGTATGAGGCATCAAACATATCAGGAAGCTATCGCAGGCTCTTTTATTTGGCATTGCCTCCATCTGTCTACCCTCCGGTGTGCAAAATGATCAGAACATATTGCATGAGTTCATGTAAAAGTTTCTTTCCTATGCTGAGTTTTTTGTTCTGATAAGCTAATGCAAATCCTTAGTATAATGAACAAATAAGTATGGTGGAGTTAGTGGAAGCTTCAGGTTTTAGAAGCTTAAGTTTCATTAAGATTCTATAATCTTTGCTTTCCTTGAAACGGAATAAACTTTTTATATTGTTATTCAAAAACTTCCATTTCTTCAGTAGTAATGAAAGAGCATGTTCATTTTTAAGCTTGTGTTCCTACCTTCTGACTACATTCAAATAAAGATGAAACTTATTTGGAAAAGATTGGTTCAAAGGACATTCATGCTGTTCATCAAATATTTTTTAATATAGTTAGTTCTTCACAAAGGGAGAGGAAATAAACCAGTATCAGTTCTCTTTGTAATATATACAGAATTATAGATTTGAAAATTCGAGCATCATTAGTACTGTCAAGTCTGGGCATCACATTAGTGTTGTGCTTGTGCGTGCAGCTTCTCACCCTGGATGGACCAGAGTCATTGTTGAGAAGCCCTTTGGAAAGGACTTGGATTCTGCTGAAGAATTAAGCGCCCAGCTTGGGGAGCTATTCGAGGAAGACCAACTATACAGAATAGACCATTACCTGGGAAAAGAGTTGGTCCAAAACATGGTAACGGATGTAACTTTTTCTCAACTTGCTTTACATTTCACAAATACTGGTCTAGCTATTTTTTAATCAATATCATGTTACAGCTTGTCCTTCGTTTTGCCAACCGCCTGTTCTTGCCTCTTTGGAACCGCGACAATATTGATAATATACAGGTAAGATGTTTTGTGTTCAGTATAACAGTTGGCAACTTTATTTTGCTGGTATAAGCTCCATGCACATAAATTGCAGTCCCTTTATCATTCAAGAAGGTACTCTGTAGTTCTGTTCATAAGTTATTTGAATTAATCCGTTGGTGATTATAGTAGGGAGCTGTTGTATTCTGCTGTAACAATTTACTACAGTTTGAAATGAGCCAAACTGAACCTAAGATAACTGAAAGCATAACAGTATCAATGACATGTCATGCTAATTACTCTGACACTGCAGATTGTATTCAGGGAGGACTTTGGAACTGAAGGGCGTGGAGGATATTTTGACCAATATGGGTATGTACAAGCAAATTCTTTTCCTTGCTAAAGTAGAAGCACAAGCACTAGTGTACCATATTTAAGTAACATTTTTATGAAATTTTCTTGTCCAACATGATACCCTTAGCTAAAGTATAAATCTCCTGTGTGATGTATATAAAGCATGATATTGACAAATTTAGAAATACTTGAATTTCTGGTTGGTTCTTATCAACGAATAGATGCATATTGTATTTTTTTAGTGGAGATGTATTTTGTATGTGAAACTTTGAAAAATGCATGCTTTTCGTTGTTGCTTAAACTTGCAAGATTCATCAGCAGGGAAAGGTGCATAGCTTTAGTAACCAAATAACTTGGAAAGAGCATGCTTTCCTTTGACACTGAATTGCCAAAAAAATGATCATATCACTCTCTCATGCAATGGTCGAACATATGAGTTGATGGTAATGAGCACCAAATGATTCTGCCTATTTCTGTTACATTGATTAAACATTTTTTTTGTTTCTTTTATACCTTCTTTTTTTCTTTCCCTTTGCTCTATAAATATCTGACTCTGCTATTGTTGTTGCAGAATCATTCGTGATATCATTCAGAATCATTTACTGCAGGTAAATATAAATAAGATATATTTAATACTCCATATGCTATGATTCTGCGTTCTGCGATCAGTTTCATAATTGGGTCCAGGTTTTAGAGGTTTATTAGTATTTTAGTGACTATGGACAATACAGGCCTCTTTTTCCCTACCTTTTTTGCACTGTTAATATTTATGGATACATGCTGAATCTTGTGAATTAACAAGCCATGAAAGAATTTCCTGAAGAGTAGTAGTAAGTGAATGCCTTTGTGCGTTAACAATCTGAGTCATAAATTCTTACAATCTGCAGGTTTTCTGTTTGGTTGCGATGGAAAAGCCTGTCTCCCTTAAGCCTGAGCACATCAGAGATGAGAAAGTCAAGGTCCAACTCTCTTTACTCTATTGATGTTACTACTATATATTGCAGTTTCGCCAATTTCTTGCTGTGGTTTGATTTGCTCTCTGAAATGTGGCAGAGTGCACATCTTATGCTTTTGTTGTTTGGTTAGTGCTCACAGGAACTAGTTCCGTGCCTTAATGTCAGGTTCTGCAATCTGTGAACCCTATTAAGCCTGAAGAGGTAGTCCTTGGGCAATACGATGGCTACAAGGATGACCCTACAGTGCCAGATGACTCAAATACCCCAACTTTTGCATCTGTTGTTCTTCGGGTACACAATGAAAGATGGGAAGGTATATCTTTCCCCCACATGACAGCATCTGTACATATTACAATTGAAATGGATATACTCGGAATACCTGCTCTCTGTTCTTTTCGTTCAGCGTGCCTTTTCCCAACCATAATATCTTTACTTTCGGTATCAAGCCTCTAATATTCATGTCGTGCAGGTGTTCCTTTCATTCTTAAAGCTGGTAAAGCATTGAACTCAAGGAAAGCAGAAGTTCGGGTGCAATTCAAGGATGTTCCTGGTGACATTTTTAGAAGTATGTGCATAGAAATTAATATTCATGGTGTAGTTTACTCTTAGCATAGATTTACCTGTATAGGAGGGCTGTGGCTTTACATAACCAGATAGTACACAGCAAGATGTTCTTTCATAAATTAGAGATCATGGGATCTGAAGCTACCGAAGGATTGGCTAAAGGTTCATTGACAATGCAGGATGGGGTAGGGCAGATCCATGCATTGATACTGGAAAGCCAGGACAGTGGTCCTTTTAGATTGAATGGAATGAAATTGTGCAAAGCACGTGCATTGCCGTTTAACTTCTCACTGAAGTTTGTCTACATTAGCTGTCATATTAGTAACATTAGTAAATTGTTAAATTAACTCAAGTTGGACTAGACCAAAACAATACTAAGGATGACAATTTTCCTCACCTTATAGGTTCATGGAATGTCTCTCTTATTGATGACCTGTTGCAACAAATATTTATATTGGTTCATTATGTTGTTTTGTTGTGTCTAAGTAAGAATTAGAGAACTTGATAATTGAACTAAATATAAATATATCCTGTGAAGGTAAGAAGCAAGGAAGAAATGAGTTTGTTATACGCCTCCAACCATCAGAAGCCATGTACACGAAACTAACTGTAAGTCATGCTACTTCTGTAGGGTCTAATTTCTTGTTTTCATCAGTAAAAAGTCATGACATTTCTTTGGGAACTGGACGTCAATATGGGATTTGAATGTGTAGCAGAATCTCTAATTAATCTTTGAAAATTAAATTGCTGCAGGTTAAGAAGCCTGGGTTACAAATGGCTACTGAACAAAGTGAACTTGATCTGTCATATGGGATGCGGTACCAAAATGTCAAAATTCCTGAGGCATATGAACGCCTTATCTTGGATACGTAAGTGTCATCCTTTTCATCATTCTAACATATCTTCCATTACAAAGAAATTCACTCAACCTGAAATCATGGAAAACTCTGCATATATCATGTCTCGTGTTGATAACATTGCAAAGCTGCTTCTATGCAAAATTTTGCTTTACTGCACCTCCACTTATCCATATCAATGTTTCTACAGAATAAGAGGAGACCAGCAGCACTTTGTTCGCAGAGATGAGCTAAAGGTTCGTTTCATGCCCCCCTGCATATTCGTGCCCTCTTGTTGGACCCTTTATCAGCAAGAACTCTTTTGTTTCTGTTTCACTCTTAACACCGGGATCCTTTATCTGCAAGAACTCTTTCATTTCTGCTTTGCCTCTATCCTCTAACGCTGCACCTTTCGCTTTTTCAGGCTGCTTGGCAGATTTTCACTCCTTTGCTGCATGACATTGACGACGGCAAGCTTAAGGCCCTCCCATATGAACCTGGCAGCCGAGGCCCCAAGGAAGCCGACGAATTGAGCGAGAGAGTTGGATATGTGCAGACCCACGGTTACGTTTGGGTACCGCCGACCCTTGCGTAGAAGAGAATGGCCTGTTCCATGGCCTTATAGGAAGTGTGTGTATCTAGGATGAGTGCCCTACAATAAAGCTGCGCATATATATTGCCGATTTTCGCTATATTGCCCGGGTTGTAATAGTGTTCTGCTGAATATCCCAACTACGATATGAAATCAAATAAAAATGCATGTGCCATTCAGCTTGCAATGACCAGCGATGGAATACTGTTTTACAATAAAGCAGATACTCTACTAGCTCTGTTCCAAATTAGATAAACTTAGCTTTGTTCTAATCATTTAAATTTGATCAAGTTTTTAGAATGATAGTACATTGACATCTTCCTGGTTCAAATAAAATATACTATCAAGACATACTGATTTTAACAAAAAATAGTTTGATATCGTAGGTGTTGATATATTTTCTAGATCAAGGTTAAAAAAAAGTTCGATAATAAATTATTGCGAAAGGGCAGCTGAGTTAGTTGGGTTAGGATATCGTCCTCTGCTGCCGCCGATCTCCGGGCAACGCTTGAGCTTTGGGAGCACTGCAGCCGTCGGATTTATATCGGACAGTCCTGCGTAGCTGTCAGGGAAAAGATTAGGGGACTTTTGGGGGGAACGGGGTGGGGAGAACGAAAAACCCAAAATATCTGGACGCAGACACTGGGCCGCGCTGCTTCTCCGTCCCACTGAATCCTCGCCGCCGGCTAGCCGCAGGAGCTCGCCGCTGCGCCGAGGCCGAAACCGCCGTCGCGTGTTTGTGAAGCTCTCGGAAAAGGGGCGCGGAAGCATGAGAGCGGCCGTAAACACACCGCCGCCGCACTGCTACTCGCGCCGGCGCGCCGGCGCCACGCTGCTAGATGCGCGCCATGTGTTCGACCACGTGCCGCAGCGGCGCCTGCCGACTGTGGCCGCGGAACTCCGCGTGCGGCCGGTGGCCGCGGCCGCCCGGAGGCCTGCGCGGCGCTCGGCCGCGTCTGCGGCTGCCCCCGCCTGTGGTGCTGCCTCAGGTACTGAAATTGGATCTTTTTCATGGTTTGCCCCCCTTCTTCAGATAAGCTTGCTGCATGGAGCTGCCTCATTTGTGCACTGGAGTATCAGTTGGCATCTGGCCAGTAGTAGCACCATTGGGTTGTTTGTGTGTGTGTGTGTTGCCCCCCTTCTTCAGATAAGCTTGCTGCATGGAGCTGCCTCATTTGTGCACTGGAGTATCATTTGGCATCTGGCCAGTGGTAGCATCATTGAGTTGTTTGTGTGTGTTGTTCAATGACCCTTTAGGTTAGGTGAGACATTGGGAGTTGAGGACGGTAGTATCTTTTTGTGGCACACAAGGACAGTGGGCGTTCAAGAATGGGAGCAAGCTTCAATCTAGCTCGCAACTAAAAAAGTAAGAAATGCTACTAATTATAACTTAACTAGGCTACCCCAGGAGTCCAGGGTGTGTTGAATCTTCTTTATCAGTTGAGTTGGGTTGCTCGATGGTTTTGGTTTGTGGCGCACCCCTCTATGTTGGGTTTTTGTGTCCTGTTTTCTTAAAAAAAGGGGCCAGTGCATGTTTTTGTTTTCTCTTTCAAATAAAATTTACATCAAAGATTTTCCTTTTGAAAAAAATTTGGTGTGTTTGAAATGGTAAGAATCAAAGAGACAGGGAGAAATAAGAGAGAATAGGATTATAGGATTTCAGTATTCAGAAGTTTGCCCTCCTTGTAATGTAGGTTTGTTTGCTCTGCACCAAATGAATTCAACTCATCTATTTCATCATGTTTTATTTATTGTTGACCAGTTGACACTCTTGCTTGGTTCCCTTAAACGTTAACCCCTGGAATTAAATGTTCTTACTGTTTTGGTAATCTGTACCTGCCATCAAGTCTCGAATTGGAATTAACACTTAGCCTTTATTCAGTCGTGTGATTTAGCTTTATAGGATTAACTATGAACCTTTGATTTAAGGAGACTTATGGCAACTTTTGGTTTCATTATCATCTGGGTTGCATCAAAATAGATGCAACAAATTATCATATATGATGGTTGACCTAAAGTTGAAACTTCACTAACTTGCCTGATAAATGCAACACACTTTGAACTTGGAAAATGCTTAGGTACACATACAGAAAAATTGAGGCTGGAAAAGTAGTTTTCTTTGTTATTGATTGTTCTTTATCTGTTACATCAATACATGATATACATCATAGCATTTACATGCTTGTTGGGAGATTGTATCAATTTGCATGCTGATTAGGAGGTTGTAGAGGTTTGCATGGTGTCGTTATTCACTTGCTAGAGGTTGCTTCTTTGCTGTGAACATCATTGCTTGAGAGGCTGGGATCTCTTCTAGCTCTCTCTAATATTTACTTGTCCCAAGCAACGTCTTCTTGCTGAAATTGGGTAAGGTATAAACCCTTGCTTGCAATATTCTACCCCTGCTTCATTCAAGAAGTGAAGCAAGTTCTTCATATAAATGAAGCATTACTATTGTCATGTATTGCACATTCTGAGCTTAGCCATTCTTGTCGGGTACTTCCTACACGCTTTCTAAAACTAACTTCTCGCTTTGTTAAGATATGTTGTACTTATCCAAATTACGACATCATTGACAAGCTTTCTAACCATTGAGCAGTTCCTCGTTTGTTTAGGACATTCCTGCAAATTCCGGCGGCCTCTTCTTCAGCTTCTCGCGTGTGTTTAGCTCCGTCTGCATTCTTGCCATCAAGAAGGAACTTTGAAGGCTATATTCCTCGTAGCTGTTCCAGTTCATCACTCCAGATCTATAGCCGGTCATCTCTGTTAAATCTGTCACCATCTTCAGCTCTCATGGTGTCCTCCCAGCTCACCTCCTCTGATGTAGCCCAACGTTCAGAGGAATGGTTTGCTCTTCGCAAGGACAAGCTCACCACAAGCACCTTCAGTACTGCTTTGGGTTTCTGGGCTGGCAACAGACGGGCAGAGCTGTGGAATGAGAAAGTCTTTGGAGCAACAGAGATCAAGCTGGCGGATAGTGCTAGGTCTGCCATGGACTGGGGGACGAATCATGAAAGCGCAGCTATAGAGCAGTACACAAGCATCACAGGAAGACTGGTGGGCACCCTTGGCTTCGCGGTGCACACCGAGGCCAACTCCGGATGGCTCGGAGCTTCGCCTGATGGAGTCCTTGGGTGCGAACCAGATGGCGGGATCCTGGAAGTCAAGTGTCCGTTCAACAAGGGCAAGCCCGAGCTCGCTCTGCCTTGGCGCGTCATGCCGTACTACTACATGCCGCAGGTGCAGGGCCTGATGGAAATCATGGGCAGGGACTGGGTGGAGCTCTACTGCTGGGCGCCCAACGGGAGCAGCCTGATTCGGGTGCCGCGGGACCGTGCATACTGGGCGCTCATTCACGAGGTGCTGCGCGACTTTTGGTGGTGTGACGTGATGCCTGCGCGGGAGCTGGTGCGCCTGGGGAAGGAAGATGAGGCGAGATCCTTCGAGCCTCAGCCCAAGCACCGGCTCACGAACCTGGTGCTGTATAGGAGCAGGAAGCTGGCCTCCGAGGCCAAGCTATTGTGTATGGATGTTGGTGGCCATGTAGAATTCTTCAAATGAGAAGTTCTGCCGGTGATTGTACACTATGTTATGACTATTCTTTAATTGAACTCATGAATTCGTTACCTTCCAAGCATCCTGTTCTTTTTTTTTGTTCTGTTTAACTAATAAAGAGTATAATCTTCCACTCACATCTTGTGATCGTTTTGTGTGTCCATAAGATTTGATGTATTTGCATTCACTGAAACTATGGAATCTGGCAAGATGTCAGGCTAGAACTTAGTAGAAGGTTAGCTCAGATAATGGATTAGGTGGGTCGGCAAAATACAAGCCAAAATGTAACTATTTGTGGTTCTCCTTCTAGCATGTGGATACCAAGCTGTGCCGTGGCACCAGGGGTTTCCTGCCTTGTGGCTTGTGCCCATTGTAAATTGCAATGCTTTTGGGTTGGCCTTTTGCTTTCCCTTGTACGTCCGTCCTTGGAAGTCCAAAACAGCGATTGCAAATCCCTCCGTCCTTGGAAGTCCAAAACGGCAAAACGGACTGCTCCTCTTAGGGCGTCCGTCCCAAATGAATATCACAGTCCAAAGACTATTTATTATCCTCCTATTTATTGTATTTTCTTGATGTGGCGATATTTACCCGAAGATTGTGGACATAGAGTCTAAATAAGACTTGGGTCTTCGTTTTTCCGTCTCTCTCTTCAATAAATATACCACCACATCAAGAAACACAATAAATAGAAGGGTAATAAATAGTCTTGGACTTTGTGGTAGAATCTGCATTATGAATGCCCTTATCCATCCATCCACCTGCTGGTTGCTTCCGACTTCCGAGCTCTCAGGAATACTGTCTCGCCTTGCCTGTGGGACAAGCAAGCCTGTCTGCAGATCATCCACGCCTGGCCGGCACCTGGCTTGGCAGCTGGCAGGCCCTGCATGCCGCTACCCTAGGTTCGGTCAGTCATTCTTGTGGTCGGGACCCCGACCAGCACTAGTTTGGTTCAGCGGATTTGTGGTGTCTATAATTAGAATAGTGCTCGGCCGCTGATCCACAATATATGACCAGAAAGGCACCCATTTCATTCCAGATGTCCTGCGGATTGTGGTGTCTATAATTAGAATAGTACTAGGCATATGACCACAGAACAACGGGACCAGACAGTACTCGTAGGTTTCAGGAGAGAGGCAGGCAGCACTCAGTGGCATGAAAGAAGTAGTAGTAGGTTTCAGGAGAGAGGCAGCACTCAGTGGTATGAAAGCATGACCGCAGAGAGCTAAAACTATAAAGGGAGACGAAGCCTCTGCTTTGTTTCAGCTTTCATCAGCACTAACCATTTATTTCGCTCACCAGCACAAAAAAAAAAAAAAAAAAAAAAAAAAAAAAAGACGGACACAGTTCCCAGACTTGCCAGAACGGGATAACAGAGATAGCCACCAGAAAATTTATATAAAAGGAAAGCTGAAATTACGTGGCAAAAACAGGCACCTGAGCATCTGCCGGCACAAAAAGGACGGACACAATTCCCAGACTTGCCAGAACGGGATAACAGATAGTATAGCCACCACCCACCAGAAGAGAAAAAAACTGAAAATTACACCTGGTAAAAACAGGCACCTGAGCATCTGCAGGCGCGAAAGAATCTACTCCTAGCTGAGTTAGATGTTTTGCCTTTCTTTATTTATTCTAACAAATTTGGTGGTACAAAGTTTCCACAACCCAGACAGTAACTATTACATTTGTCATTGTCATTCTAACAAATTAGGTGGTACAAAGTTTCCACAACCCAGACAGTAACTATTACATTTGTCAATTGTAAGTAACATAGCACGCAGCCATACAGGTAGATATGTAACATTGGACAGAGAGACACATCTGATTGTATTTTGGGGCCAATGAAATCAATTACTTCTGATGTTCCAGGAACATGCAGCATCAAGCAACCGGCTGGAAAAAAAAAACTATACTGTACTTCAACACTCCTGAGCAGAGCACTTCATTATTCCAAAAGAAAACACCCCTGAAACAACAGGACAAGCAAAGATTCAGCAAAAAACTGAGGCCCAATTTGGATAGTTTCATACATAAACTAAGCTAGTAAAAAATTGATGCAATGACCGAAAGAACATAATTTAGAAGTATAACAACACCTACCGCAATTGTCAGTTTGTCACCATTTACTGCTGACACCTTGATAGGGAAACCATACATTCATTTCTTATACTGTTCTTTTTTTTCTCTTTTTCTTGCAAGCAAAAACAATACATCAGTTGTGCTGCACCTACACTGATTGCAAACTGGTATATCTTTCTTTTTTTTTTCCTTTTCCTTGTTAGAAATACTCAGTCGAGACGACTGATGGATACGAGCATCAATCAACAGCAGAAATGCTATGTTAAAACTATATCCATCCAATGGATATAACATAATCGAACATCTATTTTTCTGTGAGGGGTGTATCTTCATACTTCACACAATCACGGCAAAGATTCTCCAAAAGAAATGTCTCTTGGAACTCACTGTCTATACATCTGCCACATCGCAAACACCTCGGGATGCAAACAACACACCCTCTGCAAGTGCTAGATCCGCTGGTCTTGCACTCCTTTGAAGGACAATCATAAACAAGCTTGTAGTTCGGACAAAGTGGACACTTCTCAATATCAAGAGCATACTCATCATGAAGATCGGGTACGAAAGAATCAGGAACATATCCACCATGAAGATCTTGTAAAAGACGATCAGCATGAAAGATCCGAGGCTCATGTTTGTGTAATGCCAGCTCCTTGTCTATTTTCATCAAGGACAACAATTCTTCATATTGCGCTTCTGATGCGGTGACACGATTTGTAACTCTCAGTTTCTTGATACCAATTTCTGCTTTTATATTAAATGACCTCATGTTGTCAATTAGACCTTGATGAGTAATCCGAAAAGCACCAAAAATACCCAACTGTCAAAAAATAAATGAAGACAAAAGAGGCACTTAGATAAATGGAGAATTGTGGATTACCAAAACTGATATTGCAACAAAACCGAAATACTGTAAAGCAAATAAAAATCCACGTGAAAAAAAATCCTAAGATTCAGTTGCAAACCAACTAACACTTCTTTGTATTCTGCTGCAAAAACATGCAATATTATCAATGTAAGTTCACGCAAGTAATCCAATCTAACTAGTTTACATTCGAGTTTGTGGTCTAGCAATTATTATATAGACAAATGAATGAAATTAGCTAAATGAAAAGATATCTAAAATTTAAGTTTTCAGTTCATCTAATAGATCCAGACATAGAGTAGCCAAGGTAGCAGCCATGTTCCACAAACATATATTAGCACCCAATAACATTGGTTGAATGTTCAGAGTTATATAAGTACTGCAAATGTATCTAGAGCTATCAAAAGCATGATGCAATTCAACAACAATGTAGAATTTTTTCTAGACAATAACAATCGTACAAGATGGTATAGCAATGTAATACTTAACATTGGATTGCCAAAAATATCATAAGATAAAAACTAGATTCCTATGGAGATGTATCACACCATACTAACCTTTGTTAACTGTAGATTACTCTCTAAAACAGCTTTCAATCCTTGATCTGTGATGCTTAGACAGCCCATAAGACTCAGGCACTGCACAGAACCCGGGGACTTCTGTGTTAAGCACAGAAGATCAGCATCTGACACCTTCTTCCCCAAGTGCGAGTCAACATGGATGCATCTCCATAGAAAGGGCTCATTCCGGACAGCTGAGCGGAGTGACTTGCACACCATCTCAATAGAGAGGATGTCACGTAAGCCAAGATAGCTGAGAACAAAAATCATCGCTTCATGTGCATCATGTCCCTCCTGGACAGGAGGGACATCAATCCTATCACAGCATGGCAAGGCTGTGTCACAAGAGCTCGATGGGTCCACTGTGACCCCTATAGGCTCTGAGCAGGATGCACTAGGAGGCAACTGGGAAAACTGTTCCATGCTTCCAGCACCTGAGAGGCCTCCGGACACGAAAGAATCCTCAAAAACACCCGTATAGACACCACTCCATGGCTCTGGAGTGAGCACAAATGCCTGGTTCAAGTAATAACTCAGGTCTGCATAGAAATCATCATCATCACAGCTTCCAAAATGCCCAGCAGACATGACTGTGAAGTCCCCTATGCAATTGGCAATCGCAGCTGTAAATGTAGTCTCCAGGTTCATCCCAAAGGGGTCTGTGGGTAAGAGATCCACAGGATCGGACTCCACCACCTCCTCCTCCAGCTCTATCTCCAGCTCGAGCTCCATCTCCAGCTCATCCCACCACAGCGAATTCACCCCGCAGGATGACAGAGGGGAGGCCTCCTCAGACCGGCACCCACAACCAAGCATCATGCCGGCACAATCATCGGTCACCAGGAGCGAGCGTGACGAGCAATTCAGCGCCATAGCCTCCAATCCCTTCAACTACCTCCCTAAATCTATCTCTCGCTCTCTTTTTTTCTCTCTCCTTTTTCTCTTTTTTCTTCTTTTTTTTTTCTTTTTTGATTTTATGTACAGAGGACGATAGAACACACGGCCCTAGATCTCCTCAAGATAACCCTCTATTCCTGGCCCGGGCCGATAAAAAAAACACAATCCCTAGGACCAAAAACTTCACGGAGCAGTCTCGATCAAGGATCCCAATCCAAATCCAATAGCAGAGAAGCTAGGCGCCCAAGCCAAAAATAATAACAATCCGAACCCCCTCTACCAATCCACCCCCAAATCTAATCACCCGGCATCACCAACACCACACAGCCTGGATAATCACGCCCAAATCGCGAGAAACAACCAGCACCGAAAACAAACACTCCTCCCAGATCCCCGATACAGCCAGCAAAAGTAACGGCGGGAACCGGAAACCGAAACCGAAATCCCCAACCCGGCACGGCGAGGAGGCCGGCGGTGGCGGATTGGCGAATCGGGCTGCAGGAAGATGCAGAGCTCGCTCCAAATGCGGCGGCGGGCAGGAGGACGGGCGGTGGGTGGTGCTGGGATTGGCAGTGGAGACGGTGGCGCGCGGAAACCCTACGCGGGAGGCGCGCAGGCTATGAGGAGGAGGAGGTGGTGGTGGTGTGGAGAGCGGTGGCGTGGGGGTTCCGCAAAAATCTCGAAGCCTCCTCGTCCTTGCTTCCTGCCGTCCCTCGTCCGCGCCGCGCGAGGGGAGCGGAGGAGAAGGAGGGGTGGGGAAGGGAAGGGAAGGGAAGGGACGGGACGGGAGGGTGTGGCGGCCTCTGCTCTGGTGGGGGCCGGGGCAGAGCAGCGGCTGGCTACGCGAACGCGATCTGGTTTTTCTACTCGCCTTTTCCTTTTCCTCTTCCTCTTCTGCCTTCGCTCTGGTGGGGGAGGGGATGGATTTCCTTCCCGTCCGAACGGGGGATTTCCCTGAAGATGACCCGCCCGCGCCCGCGCCCGCGCCGCGGCCGCGGATTCGCGCCGTTGGGGTAACGGCGGAGGCGGACCGCGCGAGGCGAGGGGTTGGACTGCGGCGCGGTTTTGCTATTTGGAAACTCTCCGGGCTTAATTTTGCAAATCTGCATACTTGGAAGGCGATCAAACAGCGTGAATGAATTTCCACGGTGAAAACGACAATTCTAAATTCATAGACATTCTAGATGCCGCGGAAGAGGCTGGATCCACGAGGAAATTAAGGAGGTTGAATCACCCCCTCCCAAAAATGATAGCACCTATACAAAAAACACTATATCGGTGTGAGACGAAGCGGGATATCAAATGATGCAAGTGAACATTTGTGTATTTTTTTCTTCAAATTACTCAGCTTCCTCTCGCCTCTCCAAAATTATACAAGCACTTGTGAAATGAAGTGGCTAGATGTGAACATACCTTTTACATGTGAGAGTGAGCATTATATTTCCTCTAGTTTGTCTAGATCTGATTCTCCTTCCAGATGTGTTGTCCATCTTTCTTAATTCCTTGAGTGGTATGGAAAAAAGATAGTTAGACGATATATGATGGTTAAGACCAACGATTAAGCTAGAACTTAGTGGATGCACTGATTGTTGTGCCACCATCCATAATAAAAACAACAGCGATAGGACATAATAACAAAAGAAATCTTCAACAAATCTATGATGTTTAGAGAAAGAAAAGTCATAAGATTAGGGTATTACTATAAGTGTCATCGGAATGTTTATAGTCCCCTCTTCAAGTCGGCGGCGCTAGGGGTGTGGAAATTGAAAAGGCTAGGGCTACTACCAACCTCTCGAGAAATCGGCGACGCCAGAGGAAGAAGAAGGGTGGAAAGGCTAGGTTATTATTGTGATGCTACTAGGATATTCTGTAGCAACCTCGGTAAGCCGGCGGCGCCAGAGGAAGAAGAAGGGGGCGAAAAGGCTAGGGGCACTATTGTGGCACCACTGGCGTATTTATAACGGATTTAGTGAAACCGATGCGCCAAAAGATAGTGAAAAAGCTTCAAACATCTATAACGGTCGCGATAAGCCGGCGGCGCTAAAGATGCGGAGAATTAGAAAACCTGGGTGATGGCTACCGTATCGTCGGAAGAGTGTTAGGAGAAAAGCCATAAAAACATCTATAATGGCTATGATAAGCCGGCGATGATAAAGAACGCGAAGAAATAGAAATGTTAACATCAGTTCGAAAGATGGGGGATATGGCCATAACACGCATTGTAATTTATGCATAAATAACTAGATATTTAATTTAGGATCAACTAAAAAGGTATGGAATATGGCACGAAGACGTCTTGTAATTTACGGATAAATGATAAGTCCTATTTGATTGATTGTTTTTACGAGGATAAGTACAGTTGTTATTATAGGAATGGACACATCAATCCTCCCTACTCCAAGCCCGGCAATGTCATCCAGCACCTCTTTCACATAATCACGTGCTTTCATCAGAGTCTGGGGGGCTATCTGCAAAGATGCCATCCATCTGCCCGTTCCTTCCCTCCATCCGCAATTCCGCATCTCCCGGTTCACACTTTCGTACCACCCGGTCCCGCGCCCGCCCTGACGCGTGGGGCCCAAACGCTGACGCGAGTCGAGGAGGCTGACGCGCGGGCCACCGCTGACGGACGCAACGCTGTCCCCGCAACCGCCAAACCACGGATGGCGGGAGTACGTGACAGGCTGACAGCGGAGCGACAGCGGCGAGGGGTGACCGCTGATGGGGACCACAGGGGCGCATATTTCCTGGATCAAAATATATGGACGGGCGCATGATAGAGCGGGCAGGTTGTTGGGCGCTGCTCCTTACACTACACGTGTTCCCCGCCGGCCACACGTGGAGCCGCCGTGACGACGGACGTGACACCGAGCGGGCGGCGCTGGATCGCGGTCTGGTCAGGTCTGCGCCGGCACCGGCCGCTGCCACCGGTGCACGGGGCGCGTGGCGAACAGGTTCCTTTTCCGGGGGGTCAGGCGCTCCGTGTCGTGACTCGTGAGAGCACCATTTTCGTCTCTGTTAGGAGAACACGGCGGCTCCGTGTCGTGTAGCTGTTTGAACAGATGTTATCTCCTGGGTCTCCTCTTGGATCTCGAAGATACAAGAAATCTTGCAGATAGATAGCTAGCTCTAATTACTCTATCTCTATCTCCACCAGCAGCTTGGATGGAGGCCGAAAACATCATCTAACACATCAGCGGTGACGGTGAGCAACACCGGCAAGTAAACTTTCCGAACACGATTAGCAGACGGAAGACGACGTCGTCTGTGGAAAGAAAGCGTGCTGTTTCATTCTCTTGCGAGATTCGCGCTGCCTAGTTAGTTGCGGTGTGATGTGGACGCTGTCCTTGCCTTGCCTCCTTGGAGAATTGGAGTGGACGGCGAGATCTCCGATTTCGGGTTCGGTGGCACCGGTTCGCGTTCGTCCCAACAAGGGAAAAAGCGCGGTAACTCGCTAACTGCTGGCGCGAAAGGCACTTTCCACGCCGGGCGCACGGCGGAAACGCACACGCCCGGTCGCCTGCTCGGTCGTCCGTGTCCGTCCCCTCACGAGTCAAAGGCGCTTCTCTGTCCCGCTCGCGGGATGCCTTCGCGGCGAATCCCCCTGCCTGGTCTCGGCAGAAGAGAAGAACGGGTAAAAAGAGTGGCAGCCTCTGTAAGCGCTGACGCAGCGCGCGTCTCCGTCCGCGGCACGGCAGAAGCAGGGCAGGCGGCAGGCGCGCAGCGGCTTGGCCGGCACGGAACGAACGCTTCGGCTGCAGGGGAGAAGAAGGCGGTTCCGTTCAGTAGCTGCTTGGCCGGCACGAAAGGTAGGCTTCGGTCGTCGGAGTACGACGTGCTAGGGTGGTTCGCTGGTTCAGCGAGCGAGTGGGTGCATCGCCGACGCCGAGACGCTGACGCCTGACGCGGTGACGGGGGCGTTCCTCGTGCTCGTGGTTGGGTCAACCAACAGTTTCGGTCATCGCAAATCTTCTTTATAGTACTTCATCAGTTCTAAAACAAATTAATTGATTAGTCTAGTTTAGAACGATGGTTACAATAGTATACCATTGAAAACAGAGGTCGCATCTTACTGTCATGCCACACGCTGCCTCAGGTGCTAAGTGTTACTTCCAAATAAACATCATGATCTTTTAGCAACAAATCAAATTCGACAGGCAAACATGGTACAGCACAAACATGATACAGCACACTAAAAAATACATCAACTCAGACTAGTTCGAAGGGTAGGCTTGGCCCAAGATTTTCAGCCTGTTGCGTCTATTCAATTGGCTTGGGTTGAGTTCCTCAAAACGAGAGAGAGAAAGAGACTTGTCTATAATTTATATCTAGTAAAACCTTAAAAAATACTATAAACCCAACCAAATCAATAGTCTGAGTCACGCTTAGGCCACCTAGGTCGAGGTAGATTTGGCTTATGCGAAAAAACAGTTTTATCGACAGCATTACTTGTAACTTGGTGGTCGTTGTCTGACCTTACATACAAGATTGGACAAAGAACTTGTTGGGCTGGCTCGATGGTTCATTTCGGTGTCTTTTCTTTGAGATTATGGTTCACTTCAAAGTTACTCCTGTTAAAATCATGTTTATTTTAAAATAAAATTGTTTTGATTTGAATGGATTTTAACTTCAACTTGGCTTATTAAGCTCGGTTTGAAATTGAGCCTCAAATGATTCAGGAGACGATGAATAAGATTATGTCAAGCTCAAAGAAAGCTAAAATAATGTAAGATTCAAAAAAAAAAATCTAAAATAATGCATTTAGCTCGTTATCCACCCTTATAACATTGGGTATCTCCAATGTCAATGAAAATAAAGTTGTTTAATGGAATAATGGATGCAAATGCTGGAATGAAACTTCCTAATTCTTATCGACAATAGTACCTAATTTCAACATGCCACGATAGAAACTTTCTATTGGCACTACCTAGGAAGTTTTGTAGGAACTAGGTAGTTTCAAGATGCCACGATAGAAACTTCCTATAGATAGAAAGTTATGTATCCGCTCTTCAAGATGCCACACACCATCGAGACAAGCA
This sequence comes from Themeda triandra, assembly GCA_018135685.1. Classification (NCBI taxonomy): domain Eukaryota; kingdom Viridiplantae; phylum Streptophyta; class Magnoliopsida; order Poales; family Poaceae; genus Themeda; species Themeda triandra. Next base: position 1,134,065 of record JAENPR010000069.1, on the reverse strand, counting down.
CATGATTATGTCTTAAGTTTTTATATTTTTTTAGTTGGGTAAAGCCACACATCAGGCAAAAATCCATGTTAGACCATTTTGTGGTAGACTAGCAAGTTGTGACATGGCTTCTTATTAGGGACTAAGGCCTACACTACTATGTCAATCTCGAGGACCGTCAACCAAGAACAATGATTGTGTATAGCTACTTATCAAGATGTCAGACGCCATCAAGACAAAGTCGCACAGACAACATCTTTGTACTGAAGGTTATTTTGGGTTTGCTATGTAATCAGAGTGAGGAGTAATATGAGTTTAGTTTTATACCCGATAGTGTTCATGTACTTGTTGCTAACAGCTTGTTAACTATTGAGTAATGAAATTTACATAGTAAAATAAGATTATTTTTTCTTAATATCATTGGGATAGAAACTTGTCTTGCTTGAAGTCCAATTTAGAGCATTTTTAGGCTAGCAACTCATGACATAGCTTGGGTTGCTCCATAGGTTAAGGTTTACTCCAATGTATCAATCCTCAAGGATCCAAAGAAAGACATGACATAAAACTTCGCGTGTGACTCAAAACTGTCACTTGTACGCTAAGATGGGCATCTTCTCGAGAAATCCGGCCGCTCGTCTCGACTTGTCGAGCTAAGCTGGACCTAAACATTGGGTGTGTCACACTTGCCGTCGGATTGCCACGCCGCAGCTTCGGCAAGTCACACTTGCGGCACCCAATTTGTTAGCCTGAACTGCGGCATGATCTGGCATCAAAAATAAACTGAGCTCCATAGTGCAGTTGTGGCATGCCGCAGCTTTGAACGCGAACCAAATACTTGCGCAAACTACGGCGCCCAATGTGTGGCCAAGTGCGGCATTGTTTGGGCATGAACCAAATGCACCATAACACTTCATGGGAGCACTTGTCCAAAAAAAAAAAAAAAAAAAATTTCATCGCACCAAAGAGGAGCAGACCGGCAGAGGGGCTACCCGGGTGGGCCGGGTCGCGCTGCCCGTACGTTGCTCGTGTCGGAGCCCGTCGTCCCCAATCCTGTCCGTCGGGCGTCGGCCCCCCTCGCCGCTTCCCAGTCCCCCTCACCAACACAGCACGCCACACCACAGCTCGCCAGCACACTGCCACTCCGAAACCCCAAGCGCCGCCACCAGGCACACCATCCTCCCCCCTGTCCCTCCTCCCCGCGCCGCCGCGGCGCGGCCCGGCCATGCTCCTCTCGGGGCCGCCGTCGGCGCCCACCCCGCCGCTGCTGCTCCCTGAAAGCAGCGGCGAGGACGGCGGCCACGACTCCTCCTCCCGCGCGGGCGCGGCGGCGGCCGCGGCGGCGGGATCATCGGCGCCGAAGAAGCGCGCGGAGACCTGGGTCCGCGAGGAGATCCTCTGCCTCATCGCGCTGCGCCGGGAGATGGACGCCCACTTCAACACCTCCAAGTCCAACAAGCACCTCTGGGAGGCCATCTCCGCCCGGATGCGCGACCAGGGGTTCGACCGCTCCCCGACCATGTGCACCGACAAGTGGCGCAACCTGCTCAAGGAGTTCAAGAAGGCGCGCAGCCACTCCCGGAACAGCGGCGGCGGCGGCGGCGCTGGAGGGAACGGCAACGCCAAGATGGCCTACTACAAGGAGATCGACGACCTGCTCAAGCGCCGCGGGAAGGCGACGGGAAGCGGCAGTGGCGGCTGTGTGGGCAGTGGTGCTGCCGGGAAGAGCCCCACATCCAATTCGAAGATCGAGTCCTACCTGCAGTTCACCACAGATAACGGTTGGCCTCTGATATTTGTAGAGATTATCATGCTTTGCTAGATGAAATGATTCCTAGACGTGCCTTGACCTTGAATTCCACATCTGAGGTTTCGAAAATGCAAAGCTTTGGGTTCTGGTACAAAAAATCAACTATTCTGATGACCATTGATATTTATGTGTCTAAATTATAAGGTTTGTTAAATTTCTCAAGCTTATTGAGCAATTTGAGAAAATATGACCTATATGTGGTGACTGTATGTAGAGTGTCCATATATCTGATAGCTTTAGGAGTTATAGTGTGTGGTTTCATAATTTCATGTGTCTCAGTTACCTGCTCGATTAATAATAGTTTGTTACCATGCTTCATGGCTGAATACTTGGAGATTGTTTTTTATTTGATTTTTGGTTGCAGTATTTTCTGTTAGCTCCTGGACTGATATTCTCTGCATTCAATCCAGGCTTTGAGGATCCTAGCATTCCCTTTGGTCCTGTGGAAGGTACTGAGCTCCTACATGTGTAACAATTACGATCTACTTCTTAATTTCACTCATGTAGCGACTATGCAGATTTGTTGTTGACTATACCCTTTCATGTTTTCTAGCAAATGGTAGACCAATACTGGGTATCGATGATCGTTTGGAGGATGATAGGCATCCGCTTCCCTTGACGGCTGCTGATGCAGTTGCAACCAATGGTGTGAACCCGTGGAATTGGAGAGACACCTCTACTGATGGTACTAATTTGCACACAGCACATGTCACATGTTAAATTAATACCTTTGAATGAGTGGCCTCTCACTTCTCACAGCTGATAAATTGGTATAATTTGAATTGTTGCTATCTCACTGTCTGGTGTATGAACTAAACTCAGTTTAGCCCCCTGTTCTGTTAAACCGTATGGAAAAAAAGATTTTGAAGCTCCTCAACTTGGACCAAACCTTAGTTCAGATCTACTATCTTAGTTTTACCTATGTGATCTTCATTGGTATAGTTCTTGGCAGGTGGCAGGGACCTGCAATTTTCTGTGTACTAACTGCTCCCATTCAAACTTCTACTCCATTTCCAAACTATAAGCCGTTTTAGCTTTTTTATGGACATGGTTTTTGTTAAACATACCCTATATTTAGGTGCATAGCAAGAATTATGTACATAGAAGAGCCAAAGCAACTTATAATTTGGAACGGAGGGAGTACATCTGAGGTGATAAATCAACTAACTAGAGTGATAAACACCATTCTAATTTGTATTTTAAGATTCTATAGCCAACTGTGTAGTTCAGTGTAAGAATTTTTGAAGTATCTCTTGGTTTAATACATACAGGTGGAGATAACCATGGCAGTTTTGGTGGGAGAGTCATTTTGGTGAAGTGGGGTGATTACACTAAAAGGATTGGAATTGATGGTACTCCTGAAGCAATTAAGGAAGCCATCAAATCAGCATTTGGATTAAGAACAAGGCGTGCTTTCTGGCTTGAAGATGAAGATGAGGTTGTTCGAGCCTTGGACAGGGACATGCCAGTTGGGACATACACACTTAATCTTGATGATGGTACCTGTAAACTCTCTTCTTAGCCATAAAATGGAATTCTTTACTTTATGAATAACTAGATCTGTAGTGATGTTCTTATGCCTTGTTAAGAGAAATGTGAAAATTAGAACATAGGCTCTTTGCCATGGGCAACTAGTCAATCACTACATAGTAATACTTTGTTTTACTTTCAACTCCTTTTCCGCATAGATAATAGAACATAGGCTCCTAAAAATGTGTGCAGGGATGAGATTAGTACACGAGGTTACAAAAGTACAACTGTTGTTTGGCCAGACAATGCATAGGGCTTTATCACTTGAGAGGCTTTTCATTTAACTACTGAAGTTTGGGGTTATCCCTTTTTTTTTTCAGGGGTGACAATCAAACTCTGTGATGGAAACCACATGCAGACACCAGAAGACAAGACATTTTACACTGAAGAGGACTTTCGAGATTTCCTCTCACGGCGTGGTTGGACATTTCTCAGGGAGTATGGAGGCTATAGAAACGTTGATAGCCTTGATGATCTCCGACCTGGTGTGATGTATCAGGGGCTGCGGTCGCTTGGTGATTGATTTTTTGCATCATCTACCTTGGCAAGGCATCGTGTCGAAGCAGAATTGCTAGCACTGCCATTTAGTGTAATTTAAGTCAGGCCATCCTTTATTCTCTGATAATGTAAATGCAGCTGAGTCATTGGTAACCAGAATGTAAATGTGCAATTGGAGTGTGCAGCAAATGATCCTCCAGATAACTATATTGTTCTATGATTCCTTGCAGTAAATCTGAATGTGGCAAGTGAAGCAAATGTACTCTGCAGTACTGTAGTTGTCTAGAGAGAGATACCATTCTAACTTGTAGCCTTCAAAGTGCTTGACAATTTGGTAGCTCTTACTTATATTATACTAAACTGAATTCCAGCAGCCATTTGCAAAACTGGGTAGTTCAGTGCAAGTATTTGTAAAGTACCTTTCGGTTTAACTTATTGTTCCCATTGGACTTCTGTATAAATACATACAGGTGGAGATAACCATGGCAGTTCTGGGGGGAGTCATTTTAGTGAAGTGGGGTGATTACACTAAAAGGATTGGAATTGATGGTACTCCTGAGGCAATTGAGGAAGCCATTAAATCAGCTTTTGGATTAACAAGAAGGCATGCTTTCTGGCTTGAAGATGAAGATGAGGTTGTTCGAGCCTGGGACAGGAACATGCCAGTTGTACACACTTAAATCTTGATGATGGTACCTGTAAATTCTCTTCTTACCCATATAATAAAATTATTTACTTTATGAACAATAAGATCTATAGTGATGTTGTTATGTCTTGTTAAGGGAAATGTGAACATTAGAACATAGTCTCTTTACCATGGGCAACTAGTGAATCACTACATAGTAATTCTTTGTTTTACTTTCAAACTCCTTTTTCCGCATGGATAATAGAGCATATACTCCTAAAAATTTGTGTGCATGGATGAGATTAGTACACGATGTTACTAAAGTACGATGTTATTGACAGTACTTTACCAACTGTTGTTTGGCGGCTAGACACGGAGACAATCCATAGGGCTTTATTACTTGAGAGGCTTTTCATTTAACTACCAAAGTTTGGGAATATCCTTTTTTTTCAGCAATGACGATCAAAAACCGCATGCAGACACCAGGGAATATCCTTTTTTTCAGCGACGATGATCAAAAACCGCATGCAGACACCAGAAGACAAGACGTTTTACACTGAAGACGACTTTCGAGATTTCCTCTCACGCCGTGGCTGGACATTTCTCAGGGAGTATGAGGCTATAGAAACGTTGATAGCCTTGATGATCTCCAACCTGGTGTGATGTATCAGGGGCTGCGGTCGTTTGGTGATTGATTTTTGTGGCAGGGCAGTGCCATTCAGTGTAATTTAAGCCAGGCCATCCTTTATTCTCTGATAATGTAAATGTAGCCGAATCATTGGTAACCAGAATGTAAATGTGCAATTGCAGTGTGCAGCAATTTATCCTCCAGATAACTAGATTGTTCTACGATTCCTTGCAGTAAATCTGAATGTGGCAAGTGAAGCAAATGTACTCTGCAATACTGTACTGGTTTTACTCGGTTTCCAGCGGAACCGGCTCCTCTAACATAGCGACCTACTACGTCCAGGGACGTACTCCGTCCAGTACCCTCCGATGTTGATCCTACGGCAGCAAGCAAAGAGCGCAAGAAGACACAACAGATCGGCCCATGTAACTGCTACTAGAGGAGGAAAATAAAAAAATGAGACACACCAGATTCATGCGCCGTCGCCGCCGCCGACGACACGCTTAAGAAGATGGCCGCCTGCCGGTTAATACCGCTCGCCTCCTCCGTCGGCACAAGTGAACAAGCCCCTAGAAATCATCCTCTCGCTACGCTGCCGCAACCTCGTCATCATACCACTCCTCAGCCCGGCGAAGGAGACATGCTTCATGCTCGTCGGATGGTTGCTGTCGGTCGCCGCCTCTATCGGCGCAGCCTCGCTGGTGCAAGGGAGGAACGGCCGTCCGCCTTCGCTACTACCAAGCCTAGGGCACCGTACAATAATGGGCACCACACACTGCTCTGGAGGAGGGCAACGATGGCATGTTGAGAAGCCAGCGGTAGACAGATTGTTTGGCAGAATTGACAATGTAAAATGACGTGAATTGAGATTATAGATTGGTGATGATGATGGATTGTTTGGCAATTTGAAGGCTTGAGGAATTATAGCTGTCACCGACGAGCTCGGACTCAGAATCGCGGCGACCATCCCTGAGCGAACCGCGATGACCGATGACCCCACGTGCATCTCAGCCCACCTGGTATCGGTTGACGTAGAGAGCAGCTGTGGTGCACATGTACGTATTCTTAGTTGCCATGTTCTCTAAATATGCAATGTAATGGCAATGCTATTTGAAATACAATTATAATAGCATTGTCCTCTAAATGTATTTTATTTTATGCAATGTTATCCAAATACATGTTCTCTGAAATTGATATATGATCTCTGAAATTTCCATGATGAAGACAAATGAGTGCTCAGGCCCACTTCAGTTCCAGATCACATCCAGATACTTAAATCCTCCATTCATTCAATACCATACTATTGCCACATGGTTCCCCAAAAACAAAAGAATAAATCCTCCATTTATCATAGTTGTTTTATCTCCACCAAACCAGATACCTATTTAACAGTACAAATAATACCATGTCATGCTCATTTTGCAAAATAGCACAAGTTATTACAGAATTGAAGCCTACATTTTGGTCAGATTTTGCTGCTTCCTCCACAATCTGCACAATTTGCTAGTACAACATTTGTTTCCTGTCCAATTTTCTTGCATAAATTGCTAACGACAGTATGCTTCCTGTACAAAGCACAATGCTCCCAAGGCTGTGGATGTGGTGCTTACAAAACACAAACACAGATTACTAACATTCTGAAAATGTGTTGCCGCCATGCAATCAGCAATAAAACATCGCTCAAGTTTCAGAATGGTTCAGGAACTCAAATTGACAAACAATCCATCATCACAACCAACACCGAGCTATAATCTCAATTCACATCACTTTACATTTTCAATTAACTCAACTATCGTTTACTGCTACTCTGAACTTTTGGCTTCTCAACATGGCGCTGTTGCTCTCCTCCCAAGCAGTGTTTGGTGCCCCTCGTCCATGGTGCTACAGGCTTGGCAACCACTCTTCCTCCGTTGCCTCAGTTTCTCAGGAGCTACTCACCTGCGCCAGCACAGCTATGCCGAGGGAGACGACGACCAGCAGCAATCGGCCGACGGCCATCTTGAAGCACGTTCCCTTCGCGGGCCGAGGAATAGGAGCGAGAGCCAGCGATGTCGGCGGAGGACGCTGTCTCAGGGGCCTGCTCACCTAGCCGAGGGAGGCAAGCTAGCGCAAACACTCGGCCGACAGCCATCTTCTTCAAGCGCGTCGGCGGTGAGCAGGCGAATGAATCTGGAGCAGCTCTGTTTTACCCTTTCCTTGAACAGAAGTGCTTCACAGTGCTACTTGGGCCACGTCGTGTACAGGATGGGCCAAGGCGTGTGTGGCTTCCTCCTTGTTTCCTTGCGCTGGACCAGAAACGAATTCATGCCGCTCGATCATAAATGGACGGTGTCGGACGCAACTACGTCCCTGGACATATTTGGTCGCTATGTCAGAGGAGCCTGTTCCCCAGCGAGCACATTGTGTCCAGGGAATGTAAACGGGCAAGATAGTTGTTATAAAGGCATAGGCACTTATCACTGTCAGCGAGATGTTATATTTATAAAAGTAAAGACAGCATCTAAAAAGATCGCAAATGGTTGCATTTCAATCCCAGAATTACATAGCTTCAAGGGCTCCAGGGATTTCTGGGGAACACGAACATCTCATACTTTTCTCTACCAAAGTAGCAGTAGCATTATACTACTGCTAGGCGTGAATGAACGATTCACACTGTCTTCACGCCCAGCTCTAGCAATAACCGGTTTTACTTTATGCTTATCAACTCTACTCCTCGTCCCATTCATCCTTCTTGTACGACACCAGCGTGTCCACCTTATGAATCTGCCATCATTCCAGCACAGGAACTGTGAATTAGCAACCGAATCGAGAACCAGGTCGGTGATACTGATACCGAACAGATAAGACATACCTTGGTGTCGAACGAGTGCAGCTTAACCATCTGCGGGTTGTCGATGAGCTTGGCGTCGCTCTCGACCCAGGTGCCCGGCGCGTCGACGTCCGTGTCCGTGTAGGCCAGCACGTCGAACTTACATGGCTCGTCGAGGCAGGGGAGGTAGGTGATGCAGGAGTTGATCTGGCGCATGATGGCCTGGATCTCCCTCATGATCTCCTTGTCGCTCTTCTCCTTGATAGCCCTGACCAGCATCAGAAGACGACGCGCACAATCAAGCCATGACTGACACAATGCGCAGCGGCTACTTTGGATTGGCTAGGGTGAAGATGAGGGTAAGATAGTGCGGCGCACCCCTTCTCGACGACCTCGGCGTCGGTGACGATGTTGAAGTTCCAGCGCTCGAGCACGTCGCCGGTGGCCTTGCTCTCGATCACCAGCACGATCCGCTGCAGCTTCCCGTCCTCCAGCCACTCTGCAAACATTCAGTTTCAGTCAGAGTCAGACACACAAAACGAATCAGCACAAGCCATTCTGCAACATTCAGTTCAGTTCGCGAGCGATCGAGGAAGGAGAGATCGATCTCAGGTGGGTCATGGGCGGGAGGAAAGGAAACCGACCTGAGAGCTGGGAGGTGAGGCTGGCGATGAAGCTCTTCACCCCCTCGTCCTGCGAGAGGAGCAAGGGGAGCCCGTACTTCTTCACCCTGCTGAAGCTCTCCTCCGGGTACACCGCGCGGTTGTAGAGGATGCTGCAATCCACCGAAAACCAAAACGGAACCGGATCAATCAATCAGACAACACAAAATCCCAAACCTTCCTCACCGATCCAATCAGCGACGGATCGGCACCGCCGCCGCCGCCCGTCGGACACTGTTGATTTGATTGTGCCGTGACCGTACCTGTTCGCCGCGTACCCTGCGATGCGAACAGGAAACATTCCGTCAAACACCCCGGCGGCTGATCAAGAGAGGGTGGAGGGTGGGCGGCGTGCGCGTACCGAAGAACTCGCTGACGATGGCGGCGGAGCCCCGCAGGGTGATGATGTCCTTGGACGCCGTCCGCGAGGCCATGATTCCTCTCCTCCTGCGGCCGCGCACCGGATCCGCCGGCGAGGACGACTCCTTGGGAATGGGAATGGGGACGGGAAGGGAAGGGGAGAAGCAACGGCTAGTGCGGCGGCGGCGGCGCGGCGTGGTGTGCGAAAGAAGTCGTGGGGTCTCTTCGGAGCGTTTTCGAACGGATCTATGCGTTCGCAGGGTGGTGGACGGGTGCGGCCGTGCGGGGGCTTTTAAGGTGGGCCGGACCGGCGCGCCCAACGGTCGTGTGGGTGTGGGCCACACGCACTCGACTCCGGATGTCGCGACTCGGCCGGGAGTGTTTTTTCCTTTTTAATAACTCCGCTTATTTATTTATTTATGAGCATGTACAGTACTCTCAGCGTTCGAGCTTTTTAATAACCCACTCATTGAGCATGTAATCTCTCTTCACAGTCGCTAGAAATGCACCTATCTATCTATGCAATCTCTTCTTGTCCAAGTAGACCAGAAGAGTTATATAGGGCTTGAATGGTTTGTGCCCAGGTTGTACCTGCCAAAATTTTGGCAAAAACAATCCATAGATTTGAAAATTAAATGTGAGAGATTAGCAAATTTTGATAGTAAATCAAATATTAACCATGATTTTGTAGCATGTATCTTTGTAAAGCAAGTTTTGGAAGTGAACCGAGCAGCCCTATAATTTCACATTTGTCCTTTATAAGAAACGTACCATTTCCTGAAATACAAAATAAAAACTATCCTATTCGTCACAAATTATGGTTACCTTTAGCAGATGATAGTTAAAAGTTGGCATTTTGAAATACACTACCTTGTACCTACATTAGGATGGTTAGCCTTAGGACATGCACAATGTGCTAGTGAATATTGACCTTAGCCATGAGGCCCAACATTTTTTACAATAAATATAACCAAGTCTACCATGATGCAGCAATAAGCGTGGGCCCATGTATAGTAAAAATCAATCATCTTCGTATGTCTGGTGATGAGCGAGAGAGAGGAGAGAAGATGTGAGAGAAATTAATGTTTATTTGCTTATGGTGCACCATAAGTTTAAGGTGTTTTTGAGATAGGCAATAACTATGGCTCATCCCCACAATGGCTAATGCCACTTTATATACTAGCAATAAATGACTAAGACTACCTTTACATGCACATTGTGTATGCCCTTAGGATGTTCCTCTAGATATCTTAGAGCATCTCCAACAACTTGGTAAAAATCACTTGGTATATCTTGAGTTTTAGCAAGTTGCTATTTTATTTAGTAAGTGAAAAAAGACCTCTCTCCAACAACTCCTTATTCCAACTTGATAAAAATAAATAAAGTCTCCGTGCGCCTTCTTGTATCAGGATCTGTTTGGCCTTTCTATTCGTTTTCTTCACGTGCTTGGTCTTCCACATGCTATCTTCCAGCACCACGCCGGATCTTTGGTTAAGCACGAGTGTTCACCGTGGTGCACATCATGCATCAGGACTTGCAGCACCACATATCTGATCAAATTTAGTTATCAACACCATGCAATCATGCATCAGGACTTCCAGCACCACATATCTTACCAAATTTAGCTATCAACGCCATGCAATCAACACCATGCAAATCGATCGAGGAAGTTTGGCGCGCCGGCGAGAGATGCAATTGCGGGATACAAAGTCCACACCGCGCGCGGATAGGGGACTCCGTTTACCAAGTTGGAAAATATACCAAGTGGATTTAAGGAGTGTTTTTGTGTTTTTGCCAAAATAATAAGAATACCAAGTGGATTTGAGGAGTTGTTGGAGATGCTCTTAGGACCCTTATTTGAAGCACGATGTTTGTATAATTAGTTAAACTCTTCTATCTTAATTGAAATGATATACGAAGTACAAATCTTATACGTATTCGAAGAGAAAAAAATACCGTTCCAAGGCCATATACAAATGTTCAAAATGGGCTTTAACCCAACGGCGCAGAAAAATGGATACGTGTAGAGCCTCTCGATTCGATTCGTGGCAGATCGGAATCCAGATCCCACTGCCTTGGCGGGAAACCTCCAATTCTCCCCCAAAATCCCCCGCTACTCCCCGCTCCGGCTCCGTCCACGACAACGGCGACGAGCACCGCCCCGAAACCCCCACCGCGTCACGCCGATGTACTCCCAACTCCTCCCCCTCGCCGGGGACTCCGACTCCGAGGGGTCCCTGATCTCCGACGTCTCCGCCTCCCCGCCCCGCGGCCGCTCGGCCCCGCCCCCGCCGCCGCCGCCGCCCGAACCCCGTCCCAACCCCAAGCACACCGCCACCGTGAAACCCAAGCCCAAGCCCAAACCCGCCAAGTCCAAGGCGAAGCCCAAGCCGGCAGCATCCGCCTGCGCCGCCGCCGCCGCTCCGCCGCCTCTGCTCCCCTCCGCGGCGCTCTCCGACCCGCACGGCCTCGTCTCGCGCATCGCCGCTGCCCCCGCGCTTGTCGCCGCCACCAGCGCCGTCTCTTCCTCCTCGTTCCGCCGTCTCGTCCAGTCGCGCAACCCCTCCTTCGATCCGGCCTCCGCCTTCAGCGCCCCGCCCCCGCGCCCACTCCGGCGCCCACCGAGGTAGCAACCGCAACCGCAGCAGCAGCGCAGTGCCCTGCGCCGGCCGCGCCGGCCGCGCCGCCGCAGACCAGGCCCAAGCGGGTGCATCCCAACTCGGTGTCGGAGGTGGCCCCCGCCGCGGCGGAGGCGGAGCAGCCGAAGCGGCCGAGAGGGGGCGCCGAAGGAAACTTTGTGCGGCTCAACATCAATGGCTACGGTCGGAGGAGGACGTTCCGGAACGCGCAGGCTAGGCGCCCGACGAAATACCGCTCCTGGCGGCGGCAGCGATACGGCGGCGCGAAACCTCAAGGCTGTGGTGATGAGGAAGGGGATCTTGTGGCTGAAGCTCTGATAGAGCGGGAGAAGAAGGGGGCAGTAGGTGACGGTGTTGTCCTCCAGGCCGTCGAAGCAGCGAGAGAGGATCCATCTGAGCAGAATCTTGAGAGCTTGCTCAGAGTTGTCTATGGGTACAACTCTTTCCGCGAGGGGCAGCTTGAGGCAATCCAGAAGGTTGTTGCAGGAGAGTCAACTATGCTTGTGCTCCCTACTGGTGCGGGCAAGTCACTATGCTATCAGGTGTGGAAGTGTGGTGAGAACTTTGAGATGTTGATTTTGTTAAGGTCAGTTCTGAAGTGATTGTGATGCTGTATTTTAGGTGCCTGCTATGATTTTGCCTGGACTGACACTGGTGGTAAGCCCGCTGCTCTCCTTAATGGTGGATCAACTGAGGAAGCTACCTGCATTTTTGCCAGGTGGCCTTCTTGCAAGCAATCAGGTAAACAATATGCATATACATATTCTTTTATGGGAATCCTAGCCATCCTTATTCTGATCCTTGTTCTACACTATCAAATTCTCTCAGACAAGCGATGAGTTTCATGAGACATTACAAAGGTTGCGTAGAGGGGAAATAAAGGTACATTGGTTTGACTCCTAGTTTTATGACTACTAATGTAGCATTCTCTGCCAATTTTAGTTACAGTAACCCAACCCTGATGCTCCCCTAACTAGTGAGCAATTCTGGTCCTGGCTATCTATGCTATTTTAACACAATAGCATGTTTTGATGAAAATATTATGTAATTCAAAATTGAATCTAAGATAGACAGGTTTCTCAATATATAAAAAATGAACCCAATCTGATCTTGTACTTCATATGTTTAGGTGCTTTTTGTTTCCCCTGAAAGATTCTTGAATGAAGAGTTTCTGCTAATATTTAGGGATGGGCTACCAATATCTCTAGTTGCTATTGATGAAGCTCACTGCATTTCTGAATGGTGAGTTGATATGTCCTTGTAGTTCAATTGATATACTGCATGCTGTTCTTTACAGTTAGTAAGCTTTTCTCTTTTCCGCTTTCTATCTGCTATTCTGCTTGTTTTCTTTGACACATCCTATGATTGCTGTTCTTCTCTCTTCTTGCTTATTATGCTCTGCCCTGCTCTGCTTATTACTTATCCTTAGTTCAATAATTTTTATGTCATGATATTGAACAATGGGCAGGTCTCATAATTTTAGACCTTCGTATCTAAGGCTCCGCACATCACTACTTCGAAGGAAACTTAATGTTCAATGTATTCTTGCAATGACTGCGACTGCGACAGCTCAAACCTTGGAGGAGATAGTGACAGCCTTAGAAATACCATCTGATAATCTCATTAAAACATCTCAAATAAGGGACAATCTGCAGCTGTCTATCAGCACGAGCAATAACAGGTAGGTCACTTTATATCCTTCTAAGTTTATGTGGGTCATTTTGATGACAACACTGGATTGTTTAATATGGTTTAACTATGTAAGAAGCCATGTCACCTGGTTTCTGTGAGCACATGTTAATCCAGTCCTTTTTTAAAAAACACAGACTGAAGGATCTATTGCTGTTGTTGAAGTCTTCACCTTTTGTTGACATGAAAAGTATAATTGTCTATTGCAAGTTTCAGGTGATCTCCTTTCTGTTTCCTCAAGATGTTCACAAATTTGTCCAGAGCTTAAATCTTTCTGATACAGCCACAGAGATATAACAGTTTTTTTCTTGACAGGGGGAAACTGACTATGTTTCAAAGTACTTATGTGACAACAACATTACTGCTAAGGTTGGTATTCACCTTCACTGAAATTTACTACATTTATTGTTTCTTTACATCTGATTCTGTTCTGTAGAGCTACCACAGTGGACTTCCTATGAAGAATAGGAGCCGTGTACAGGAGCTTTTCTGCTCTAACAAAATAAGAGTGGTAATGGCTGTTCTTTGTCAGCACCTATTTTATCTAATGCGTTTACACAGTTGTTGATGTCTAACTTTCCACCCTGTGACCGAAGGTTGTTGCAACAGTGGCATTCGGAATGGGTCTTGATAAGAGTGATGTTGAAGGGGTATGATTAGCATAGAAAATTCAAATGTGACAGCCTATAGCTTTAATCAAAGTTACACTCCTTATCACTTGGACTGATTCAAGCATTTCCCCTTTTAAAGGTGATTCACTATAGCTTGCCAGAAAGCTTAGAAGAATACATACAGGTATACTTCATGCAGAATGCTTTTTTTACCATTCTCCTCTCTCTGCTCCTGACATCTTACTGTGCTTTCTCCAGGAAACTGGGCGTGCTGGGAGGGATGGGCGATTGTCATATTGTCATCTACTTCTTGATTCAACAACATTCTATAAGAGCCGTAGTCTTTCGTACAGGTGAATGTTGTCTTCTCGTTCGTTTAAAAAACTTATCTTCTTGTAATTTACACGATCAAGTTGCTTTAAGTTTCCAATGGAATCACTTCAATCAGCCCTTCTTTTTTACAGTGATGGTGTTGACGAATATGCTATGAGCAAATTTCTTTGCCAGGTATTTTCATGTGAAAATTCAGTGGGGCGCATTTGCTCCTTGGTTAAAGAGTCGACTTCACGCAAGTTTGATATAAAAGAGGAGGTTCGCATCTGCCCTATGCCCTTATGACTCTGCTGTCAGCTGAATGCATCTAGTTTCTTTTTCCATGTGTTCATGCTGCATTTCAGGCAGTTGTGTCGCTATATTCTCCCATAAGGAAATTTTCATGCTACAGATTTGTTGTAGTCATAGGCTCATAACTACTTTGGTTATAAATCACTTTTGCATGGTAATAAGTAAGGTGTCAACTTATACAGAAATCATGATCACCATGACAGCTGTTTCCTGTGCTACCAAAGACAATTATTCAATCACCTTGTGCACATCTAGGCACTCTGTCCCTCTGATCTTTTAGGCACTTGGAATTCTGACCCCCTAAGTGTCTTTCATTTCCGCATTGATATCCAATATGAAATTCTGAATAGCTCAGATGTCAGTATCAAACTTGATCATTTCATCCTGCAGGTGCTGTTGACTGTCCTAACACAGCTAGAAATCGGTGGTCAGCAATATCTCCGTTTACTTCCTCAGTTCAGTGTTACCTGCACACTGTATTTTCACAAGGTACATCTAATGCTTCTAGAGCGATCCTATTGTCCGGAATTCTGGATTTAGTTGGTTTGTTATAACTGGTACACTATAAACCAAAATTTTGCCTAGCCTGCTCAGCTGATCACTCCTCAGTTCAGTGTTACCTGCACACTGTATTTTCACAAGGTACATCTAATGCTTGTAGAGCGATCCCATTTTCCGGAATTCTGGATTTAGTTGGTTTGTTATAACTGGTACACTATAAACCAAAATTTTGCTTAGCCTGCTCAGCTGATTACCATGGTAATAATTGAAGAATGTCTGTTTACTGTTAAAGGGACACCTTCACCCAGGCATTCAATTACCAGAAATATACCATGTGCTTCATTATTTTGTTAAGCTATCATATTTGCCTCCTTTTATTTCACTTTTCTTGATTCATTCAGTTACATCGATGCAGACATCACCACAGTTGCTTGCAGACAAAGATGTACTGGTTAGATCAGTTCTGAATAAGTGAGCACTATCTGCTTTTGTGTCCTTTTTCCTGTTGCATTACTGAGATTCTGATTCTCCATTTTTTGAATTACAGGTCAGAGACTAAGGGTGGAAATTTTGTCTTTGACCTGACAAAGGTAGCTAATGATCTGAACATCACAGTGAATGAAGTATTTGATCATTTGCAACAGCTAAAGGTTTGCCTGACCCTAATACTTCTTTTTTCAAGGTGTTCATCAATTCGTTTCATGGCTGGCTGCCTACTATTATTCAATACACAATTGATAATGCAGGATAGGCTAACCTTGGGAAAGAATAGCTATTACACTACAGTTATGCCAAAAAAAATTTACCCCAGTAAAATCTACAGAACTTTATTTACCATTAGGAATTCATGTAGATAATGCATATAGTTTTTGAAAAAATACACGTATACATGACTCTGTACCTGCTGATCTGTGATATAACCTGGTGGTCCTATATATTCTTTCTTGTCTAGTAGCACCTTCGTGTTCTTTTTATTAATTTTTATCCATATCAATCGCACGGTTACACTTCAATGAGTTGTGGTTGTTGCCTTTTTTGTTGAGAGCATAAAGATTGATTATGTAGTAATATATTTAGCAGTTAAGAATGTTGACTTGCTAGTGTTGTGCCTTTTTCCCTTTCTGCCTCAGATTTGTAGAGTTGTTTCTATGTTGAGTTGTTGACCCGTTTTAATCTCTATTTCTCCTCCATTCAGTTCTCTGGAGAAATTTCATTTGAATTAAAAGATCCAGCCTGCATTTACGTCATCTTAAAGAAGCCAGATGACTTGAACACACTTTCAGCAAATGTCACGAAATGGCTTTCTGAAGTAGAAAATTCAAAGGTGCGCTGCAATTCTCCTTGAAATGCTCCCTCCCGTTTTCTATAAATAGTGTTCTATTTGTTTCTTATCCAAAATTTAAATGAAGTTATTTGAGTATCTAGGATTTTTTTTTTAAAAAAAATTGTTAGCCAATATACTTCTGAATGTATAATCATGTTCCTAGTTCGTCTTAACTAATCTGTGGTGCTTTGTTGTACAGATCAGTAAACTGGATGCTATGTTTGATCTAGCAAACTTTGCTGTCAAGGGGTGCCAAAGGACTGATGGTTGTTCTGGCTTCCAGCACACTTCGTGTATTCAAAAGAAGATCATACAGTACTTTAGTAAGAACTACTCCACCTCAGACAATGACAACTGTACTCAGCCACACAAGAGCAGGTTTGTGCGCTTCATCTTCCCATTTTTTATTTTTTTGAAAGATCACGGATCGAGTCCGGATTATATTAATAAGGAGAAGGAGAATTACATGCGCAAGTAGCGCAAAAAACAACCTCCTAGGTTTGACAGACTGTCAAACTAGGTGTAGAAAAACAACTAAAACTGACTACTCAAGTTCAAAAAACAACCAACGTGCATCTATGAGCTGCACTATCAAGGCACCTCCGCCACGTCTGCCCCTAAGTCCGCCGCAATTGCAGCTAGCGCCTTGCAAAGCTCAATGTCGTCAAGCCTCGCCGCGGTCCGTAGTGCCTTGATCGCTTTGTCAGGAAGGTCCTGTCCAAAACTGTCAATGTACTCGGTGACTGTTGCATCCGTCGCCGATGACTTGCCATCGATGAACTCCAGGTCGCGCATGAGCCGGAGCTGGGCACGCTGTGCCACCGGCGTGGAGGAAGGACGAGTGGCCAGACACAGGCTGGACCGGGTGGGAGCTAGTGTCCTTCTAGCTCTTCTGATCCTCGGCTTTCTGGCCTGCTGTTTTGGAGGAGAGGCCGGTCTTGGAAGATCTTCCCAATTCAAACAGACAACGATGATTTGTTTGTACTTTGAACTACTCTAATCTAAAACTTTATTTGACTCGGCATTTCATTTTGCGTCCTGCAGCCCATTCTTGCAAGCTGATATAAAGGTATGGGTAATCACTGCGTTTTCTATCATGTTTTTTGGTCTTTGTTGCAATTTGCCCTGATAACACCTTCGCTGCACCACAGGTGTTCCTCCAAAGCAACTCATTTGCGAAATTCACGCCAAGGTCTGTTGCTAGGATTATGCATGGCATATCAAGCCCGGCTTTTCCATCTGCCACCTGGTCCAAGAACCACTTCTGGTCTCTCCTCTCTCTCCCTCTCATGTCTATCTTTTCCTTCCCACCAATTTATGTATCTCACTGGCTGAAATTTTGTTTGGCAGGGGGCGCTATGTGGAGGTTGATTTCCCAGTGGTCATGGAAGCTGCCAAAGCCGAACTAGTCAAATTCGTGGGAAAAGGAGAATAGCATTGTAGTACTCATCGGTACGGGCATTAGGAACAGTTGCCTTTGCTGGTTCACTGGGTGCGTGTGCTGCTGCAACCAAAGATAGAGGGCTACCACAGGTTCGTGCCTTCTTCCCATCAAGTCCGCAGTTCCTACTTCCTACACATGCATTCTAAATGCTTATGCATCATGCCTATGAACCGCTATCGTTGTTTGCCATCAGGCTTGGACCTCCTGAAATGAAGCATCAGCCAGGTCTGGTCCGATTGTCTGAATCCGTGCTCGGCAGCGATATTTATTCAAGCAATGCTGATGCTGCCAAGTGTCAACTGGCTAGACTTCTGCCGTGTGTGGTAGGGAGCTGCGCGAAGAAAAGGGGGAAAACGATGGTAGGTGGTGTCCAGGTAGCCATGATGCAGAGCCATCACCCGTCACTGTAAAGCAAAGGCAGCGATTGTACATGCTTGATTGTGAATGAAAATGTTGTTCACCACGGCTGGAGATTAGAAGCTGTGTGCGATGAAGAGTCCCAGATCCATCGTTCGCCCATCACTGCTCTCGGTACTTGGGTTCCTTTACGCGGCCACGGTCGATGCCTGGCCATTTCAGGGGGCCAGAGCAAGTTTCGTGCCACATGCCATCGATCGCAATGCTTCGTGTCGCTGCCATCATTGTAGGCAGATGGTGGGTCTTGCAGTTACTGTTCGCTAGATCTGGTCTGGAATTGATTGCACGCCGAAGAAGCGAACACTCTGCATCTTTCTTTCGATCGGTCGCTTGGCACGGCTGTGGACCTGCGTCTGTCGAGGATGGATGAGTACTCCCTCCATTTTTTTTTGTTAGGCGACGAGGCTACTATTTCAGATACCAAGGAAACTTAAATATAGAGGATGGGGAGTAGTAATTTGTCCGGCGTCTGGCTTTCATGGATGGGATGATACCATTTGTGAGCTGGTGGAACGATCAGATGCTGCCTGAACACATCAGTGCAGCGTTCTCGGTAGAATCTAGCGACTGACTAGAGCATATCGCACCAGAAGGAGCACGGAGGCACAGACCCAGTCTTACAGAGTTATTACGTTGACGCTTACACTTGGAACAACATTTGACGTGCACGGATCTGAGAAAGGAAGGAGTCAAGAAAATAGGCCCTATGGGAACAAAAACATTTATGTGCGCGGATCTGAGAAAGTTTTCTTGGAACTTCGGTTTGGTAGCAATCGTGGACGATCTGCATCCATGGCGTACAAAGGAAATTTCTACCATCCACTATCATTATAAGAGTAGCTCGTACCGTCGTACGTGCAAGCGCGTAACGTAACGAACTTGTACAGGTCACGTCGACATTTATTTACAAGAGAGAAAAAAATTCGAAGAATTTTTTTTAAGGAGGGGAAGAAGAAATTAGGAAAAGGACGAAGAATGCGTGGGGAAAAGGCACAAGAACAACCTACGACTATACGAGCATCTCCGAAGCGTAAAGCGGCGAGGAAAGAATATACTGTGCGACTAATTAAACAGCGAGGCGCTCGTCAAATCAAATCGTCGTAAACCCAGAAGGCAGAAGCTCCTCGTCCTCTCTCTCTGGCCCCCCTCCCTCGCTCCCTCCATCCCCCGCGGTTGCTTCCTCGCGGCGGATTCGCATCTTCCTCGGCACGTCAGTGAGGTTACTCCGCCGGCCGGCGGGAGGAGAAAAGAGGGGGAGCGGAGCTTCGAGATGGGGACGGCCGCCGCCGGAGCGGGCTTCGTGAACTACCCGCTCGTCGCGGCGCTCCTCGCGTTCGCCGTCGCGCAGTCCTCCAAGTTCTTCACCACCTGGTGAGTCAACCCCGCCGGTTGCACGTACGTCTTCCGCCCCGTCCCGCCGCTGCGTGCATTTCTGTGCGGTGAATTGGATCCTCCGGTGGGCGGCGCGTCGCTGTTGCTCCCGTGCGAGCAATGTTTTGCCCAACTGAATCGTATGGAATTTTTCGTGGTTTGTGGCCTGTGTTTAGTGATTTTAGGCTATTTTTGTTGGGTTGCTCAGTTTGCCAGCTAGGCTGTTCCTCTGGTAGCTGTAGTTCCATTTTCCCTCGCGTAACTGCTTCAGTGTTTAGACTGCAGATCGTATGGTAACTGTAGTTCCCTTCCCCCCGCTTCACTGTATCAGTGTTTTGGATTAGGTTCGTCACGACTATGGTCTTCTGCATCTACTCTTGCAAAATATGCAATCATTAAGTTACCACATGATATTTTGTATATGAGGGGTAACATACACACCAAATGCATGTGTTGTGGTAATTGGACCGCAATTTCAGTGGCATCAGAGAACCTTTCCTCCGTCCGTTTGGTATGTGTTGTACTGTAGTGGAGACACCACTTGGGAGCACATTATTAGTTGTTTCATTGTTTGGCTTTTGGTGTTAGCACTTAGAACATGTAGTATTGTGCAATTCAGGTATGGAGCACTTTGGAACCCAGAATTCTTCTCGGCCTCTAGTGCTGTACTGCCCAAAACCCGTATCATGTTTCTATTGCGACTGCTAAACCGAGTGTCCCGGTATGTTCAATGGGAGCAGATTGGATTATTTGTTTTTGGGTGCATAATGTTTACGTTGGTTGCAAGGGCATGATGGCTGTAAGTATGGTGAGCAATCGAAACTACTCTGGTTCTTCCTTGATATTATTGGGAGAATGGGAGATTATGTCACTGTAGTTTGTGCTGTCCCAGTTAGGTATGAAGTGCACTGGAACTAGAGTTGTTCTCGCTCCTTAGGGCTTTACTATCTAAGACCTGTATTCTGGTTCTATTGGTAATGCTAAAACAAATATCCCAGCATGTAGAGTGTTGAGCCAGCTTGGTTGTGTCAATTTGTTTGTATTGCTTGTATTTGGTCACATACTGGTTTTTAGTTACAAAGAATAGCTGTAGGTATCTAAATAACTATTGTTCTTTCTTGATAACATATATTGGAAGATTAGGTCAACTTTGGTGGTAACTTTGGTATCTGTGTAATGTGCATGCATGAAAATAGGCCCTGCCATCTAATTGTCTCACTGTTTTGTAGCTGAATGGTACCATAATGATGTTTTTTACATGCCTGGTATTGTCGATAAAATTGAGGTGACCGATTGATGACACAACAACGTAAACACTTATAATTGGCATCAGGGCAGAAATCTTAAGAACACTGTATTCTAATTGGAATGTGGTCACTCATATACCTTGTTCTCTTGATCTAATCTATTTTGCTATAAGAATTGATTTGCTCTGCTCTAATTCTATGGTCATAATCAATTTGGATTTGAAAAAGGAGTGAAGAAACTCACAAACATCAATAAGTAATACTTTTCTTTTATAATGACTTATTTAAAGTCGTGTATCGTGTAACTGAATTCATCTTAGCATAGGAAAAAATTCACCATGGACAAGCCAAATATCATTATTCATTACCTTAAGCAATGACATTACAAAATTTTAATGATCCATAGTGTGATACTCAACTGAGCTAACAAACTGCCAGATTGAACTGAACACGCAGGGTTCAGTCAACAGGCGACCAAAAACCGCCAAAACCCAGCATAGACTAGAAAAAGAACAGCACAAACGATGACCAAGTTTTACACTACTCGCTGTCAATGCTAAGAACTTTATTACAAGGCCAGATCCACTAATACAGCACATAGGCTGGGTCCAAGCTGCACGCCTTCCAGACGCCCACACTGTAAACTTCTTGTTTAGATGATTGCGAGTCTGTTGTCAACATAGGAAATTCTGGTAATGATGCTAAATCAAAAACAAGCTCTGATATGATTGATTTTTGGTCCATATCACCTTAGTCTATACTCTGATGATGGCTTTTCTATTTATTCCATTTTTTTTCCTGATACTTATTCTGACAATGCTTTGGTGTAGGTACAAAGATGGCCGGTGGGATGCCAGACAGTTTATAGCTTCTGGAGGGATGCCATCATCCCACTCAGCTACAGTGACAGCACTTGCAGTGGCTGTGGGAATCCAAGAAGGCTTTCGGAATGCAACCTTTGCAACTGCAGCGATCTTTGCATGCGTGGTGCGAACATTATTGAATTTATTTATTCATTATTTAATTGTTTGTCTAGTTGTACAGAATGGACTAGTTTGTACTCCCTCCATTACAAATTACAAGGCCGTTTAGATTTTTCTGGATACATGCTTTTACTATGTATTTAGACATAGTGTATATCTAAGTGCATAGCAAAGTTATGACCGAAAACGTCTTGTAATTTGGAACGGTGGGAGTACTTGATTTAGCTCTTCTGCATCTATGTACTCTGCAAATCTTTTTCATATTAAACTACTGCTTGAACTGCATTTTGATGGCAGTACTCAGAGTTCATCTACTTCTTGCAGTGAGTCAAGGATGTGCATATCTTGCTATATGTTACTTAATCTTGTGAATGCAACCTTTGGTTTGACTTAGTTTGAACTTCTGTTTGCAGGTTATGCATGATGCTTTTGGAGTTCGGTTACATGCCGGAAAGCAGGCAGAGGTTTGCCACCATCACCCTAAGATGACATATATGGCCTTGTTTAAACAGAGCACCAACATTTTCTGAAAAACTTCTATTTGACTTCAGTTACATTGATAAGTTTTCTGCTTTTGGCATAAAAAATTTGTATTTTCCTGGATGATATATGCCTTTTTCATGGGACATGGGGTATTTAATAAATAAGTCGTTGAAGAGTATTCTTATCTGTGATGATTGCTCTGTTCTCAAACACTTCACTTTCTATGCGTGAAAAGATAGATGAAAAATGTATTTTGAAATTCTTCATTGACAACCAAATGTGATTAGCATGAAGTATGAAGTAACCTTTTCTTATGAAATGATATTTCTATCTTGTTTACATGCTCTGTCACCAGTTAATGTCAAACTTATTTGGTTAAGAATTTGAAGATATATTCTCTCATTCAATATGGTATATTTCACGTTCCTGTAACAGCGAGGCAAAGATGTCAAGCTTATGCTGTTTATGCAAATCCTTTCAGGTTCTGAATCAAATTGTCTACGAGCTACCAGAAGAACACCCATTATCCGAGACAAAGCCATTGCGTGAAATCCTTGGACATACTGTTCCTCAGGTTGAATTAAATGCTTTGCATTACCTCCCTTGATGTTTTAACTATTCTGTGGCTTGCCAGTTAGGAACGACAGTCAGTACTAAAATAAGATAGACTGATTGGGATATAGGGCCGTTGTTTTCCAGTTTATCATATAATGAGCTTATTCAATGTCACTTAAACAATGGATATATGGAGATGCTAGATGCAATTTTTGGTAACTATAGGTTATAGAATTCCTAACCTGTGATTGAAGTTTCAGCATGTAAAAACCCTATTAACCTACTATCCTGAAAATGCTTAAAATGCAAATGAAATTAACAATATTTTCACATGTTCAGGTAACAAAATGTGCCTATTTCCTTTGTCCTATATACCATTGTCAGCACCTCTGATGATTGAACTTCTCTTCTAATTGTCTTACACAAAAGTTTGACAGCAGTCACAATCAGATAGTACATGGAACATCCCAGGTGTAATATATTCTTTCTTTGGACACGTCAGGTTGTGGCCGGTTGCATCCTTGGAATCCTCATGGCTGTCGTTATGCACTTGGCTCTCGGGAGTTCTTAGTCAAGTGTCCTTCCTAGATGTCGTGACAGATGATCACCAAATATCTCGCTGGTGATGGCTATAAAGCATGATCTCCCCATGGATCTGGTTTTCCAAGTGTTTGACAGTACAAAGTACTAACCAATTTAGATCTGGGCTGTAGGATATAGGTTGTAGCTCGAGTTGGTTGCTGTAAATCTGAAAGGTTTTACTTTCAACTCCGACCACGGTGTAATGGGAGCTTTTGTTATAAACAGCAGCAGTAAGATCATTATGATCGGTATAGTCGATATCATGCCATCACATTTGCTTTCTAGTATTGCTTGTTTAGTTCCTCAGTTCAGTGTGTTCCATTGATACTTTGAGCTGCAGGGTCATACCACTGTTCCTTTAGTTTCTACAGTGATTCATGCTATCTTTAGATTTCAGACAAATCTTCTTTGAATTGACAAGCTGCTGTATATTGGACTTCATTTACTCTGTTTTGATTAGGAATCCTTTGACAAGAAATTTTAATTAAACCTCTTAACAAACCACGTTAAAGTTAGATCCCCAATATAGTGTATAATTCTATACATCTGTGTTTTCTTATAAGCCTGATTAAAGTTAAAGAAGTTTGATTTATGATAAAATCAAAACGATCCCCGTTTTGGAACGGTAGTTCTGGGGGGTGAAAAGATAGTCTCAGTGCTCCCTTGGAGGTTCGTTCGGATTTGAACTTGTGCAGTTGTCCTTCTGTTCAATGCTGTTTGGTTCATTTAGAGGAGCGAGTGGTAATGTTAATGCAAATGGATGCTACCCTTACAATTCAATGGAAAAAACCAGATTTGGGGTTTAGTTCATTTGGAGGAGTGGTATTGTCGATGCAAATGGATGACACAGCGCTACCGTTACAATTTAATGGGGAAAAAAACATTGTTAACTTTTGCGGAGAGCGCGCGTGACGTAACCGTTGACGGCGAGAGACAAACGGGATCATGATTCGGAAGGTTCATATATGATACCGTCTCAACGGATTACATTACATGATAGCCAGACCAGACGGGAAGTAACGCGATCAAGTTCCGCTGTAAACCGGAGAAAAACATGAACCAAAGTACCAAACACGACAGTTCATTACATAGACGAATAAACCACCATTATCACATATAAGCACGACTAAGAGCACTCAGACAGAAAATATGCAATGTGCTTTACAAGCTTGTTCATATATCGTATCATGTTTGAAGGTCATCCGTCCTTATTTCGATGGCTGCATTAAACAGCAAGGCGTTATTTCTGAAAGCTGGCCGCTGACTGCACTGCCAGCAAAAGCATACGCATGTATTCAGAGCTTTGGTGACGCACCTGGATGGTGCGCCACGATGAGGTTGTACGCGTCGAGCGTGAGGAAGTCGTCGAGCTCCGGCGCGGTGCACTGCCGGCTGAAGATCCTGCCGGCCTCCTCGTACCGCCCCTTCCGGAACCTCTCCTTGCCGACCTCGGCCTCCACCCTGGCCATCTCCTCCGCGACGACGCGCGCGAGCAGCTCGGGCGTCGCGCGCACCTCCACGCCGCCGGCGTCCAGCGCCGCGCCGTGGTGTATCCACTGCCAGTTCTGGACGCGGCTGATCTCCGCCGTGGCCGCGTCCTCCATCAGGTTGTAGAGCGGGACGGAGCCCGAGCCGGCCAGCCACGCCGCGAGGTACTGCACGCCCACGCGCACGTTGAGCCGCAGACCGTCCACGGTGCGCGCGCCCCGCGGCGGCTGGATGAGGTCCTCCTCCCTGACGCTGGCGCCGTCGTGCCCGCCCGCGTCGCCGATCTGGTTCGGCCTCCCGCCCAGGTGGCCCTCGAAGACCTCCCGGATCGCCGGGATCAGACCCGGGTGCGCCGCCCACGTGCCGTCGTGCCCCGCGCGCACCTCCCGAAGCTTGTCCTTGCGCACCAGCTCCAGTGCCGCCTCGTTCGCCGCCGGGTCGTCCTTGATCGGAATCTGAGCCGCCTGCATGCCATACGATTGAGTTCGTGAGCCTGTGTGGACGACGCCACGGGGATATACATACGGTGACTGAGCTGCTTACCATGCCGCCCATGGCGTGGACGCCGCGGCGGTGGCAGGTGTGGATGAGGAGGTGGGAGTAGGAGCGCATGAAGTGCTGGGCCATGCCGACGAGGGCGCGGTCGGGGAGGAGGCGGTCCGGGTGCGCGCGGAACGTCTTGACGTAGCTGAAGATGTAGTCCCAGCGGCCGCAGTTGAGCCCCGCCGAGTGCTCGCGCAGCTCGTGCAGGATCTCGTTCATCTGGAACACCGCCGGCAGCGTCTCAACCAGCACCGTCGCACGGATGCTCCCCGGCTCGATCCCGGCAGCTTTCTCCGCTCTCTGGAACACCCCATTCCAGATCCTCGCCTCCCTGCAGCGCACGACGAGTGAGCGTCCAGTGAGTCACGTCACGTCGCACGTGTGTGCGGTGCACCGTGCACGTACGTGCGACACTGGCACGTACCTGGAGTGCTCCATCTTGGGCAGGTAAAAAAACGGACCGAAGCCAGCGCCCTGGCCGGCGCGGAAGGCAGCGTGGTTGTGGAAGAAGTAGAGGCCGAAGTCGACGAGGCAGCCGATGGCCGGCTCGCCGTCGACGAGGATGTGCGCCTCGGGGAGGTGCCAGCCGCGGGGGCGGACGAAGAGCTTGGCGGTCCGGTCGTTGAGCTTGTACTCCCGCCCGCGCGCCGCGTCGCGGAAGCTGATGGTGCCCGCCACGGCGTCCCGCAGGTTCACCTGCCCGTGCATCAGGTTCTCCCACGTCGGCGACAGCGCGTCCTCGAAGTCAGCCTGCATGCCACGATCTCGCTCTCGTCGTCAGTCTCACCTCAGAAGTCAGAACGGTCGACACATCACATATTGTGCTTGCTTACCATGAAGACCTTGGCGCCGGAGTTGAGCGCGTTGATGACCATCTTCCGGGGCTCGGCGGGGCCCGTGATCTCGACGGTGCGGTCGGCGACCGCCGGCGGCACGGGCGCGCACTTCCAGTCCCCGTCGCGCACGAGCCTCGTGGCCGGGTCGAACCGCGGCAGCTCCCCGGCGTCGTACCGCCGCTGGGCCTCCCGCCGCTGCTCCATGGCGTAGCGCACGGCGCCGCGGAACTCGCGCTGCAGGCCGGCCACGAACTCCAGCGCGTCCCGGGTCAGGATCGACGCGAACTCCCGGTCGTACCGGCCCCGGATGTCCACGCCCTGCGGCGCGTCGTAGCATGGCGCCGCCGCGGTGCTTGCGGCCATCGAAAGCGCTGGGTGGTGGCGGTGGAAGTGGTGAGAAGAGCGAGCGTGCAGGGGGGCAGCTCGTGTCGAACGAACTTGAAGTGCGCGTGTGTTTTTCCTCGGTTTGCAGGGGAGCCGATTTATACGGTACTGGAGCAAAGAGCACGGGAGTGCCGAGACGCAGTGTAAAATTTGTACAGTGCTGGCGATCTTCTATTTCCGCATCGTGACACTGACAGCGGCGGCGTTCACCCCCATTCCGCCCCCGCGCGGCGGCGGCTCGTGCTAGTGCACCGTCCCCAGAAAGAAATTCCCACATGGCCACACCGAACAACAGGCTAACCGCTGACATCATGCGTGACAGAGATGTAGGCACGGCCGAATTATTGATGACGTGGATGAAGCAAGTGTCCAGTGAACAATGACGAGGCGCCCATTCCAAAGGAAAAACAATCCTTATAAAAAAGGAAAGAAACAATGAAAAAGGAGAGTGAAGCATGGCAACCGACGTGGCGGTGGTTACGATAAGGCTCCTATCATGCACGCCATCAGCGTATGAGGGATAAGCATGGGTGTGTCAATGTGTGTAGGCGTAGCTTGTCACTCCGGCGCACCGCGAGCAGCAGGAGTGTCGGCTCGACTTGTACTTGTACCAGCCGCCGTTGGCCGCTTCTGCTCCTGTTCTTATCCGATCCGTCTGCCCAGTATGGGCGTTGGCGTCGCTGGAGAGCCGTGGCGTCGTGGCGCAGCGGGGCAGACATCGCGCGCGCGTTCGGCCGAGACGAGCCTTGCACGAGTCCGGCGTACGTGACAACTTTTGCTAGCACGTGGGCCGGCAGCGACGGTCAGTTGGGATGCGCCGTGGGGCGACCCACCCAGTTCGTCTTCGGCAATGGAGGTGGGGGGCTCGCGCACCGCGACGGCTCCGTCCGCACTGCTCTGGTGCGCCCCGCGCCCGCTGCACCCCCAGCCTTGAGGCGGAGAGCTTCGGCCCGGGGTCGCTGCGGCGGTGAGGCCCCCACCCACAACTCCGGCGTTCCAGAGCAGCCCGCGGCGGCGCAATCGTGTGCGCCTGCCCCTACCACCGCGCTGTGTGGCGGCAGTGGTGGGTCTAGCCGGGGACGGGCGGCCTCCGGCGGCAGTTCCGGCCTACCCCGTCTTCGGGGTGGGCGGCGACGACGGCGTCGAGGCCCTCCTCGCCTCCCCACGCACTTCACCGGGGCTGTGCTCCGTAGACGTGCTTCGGCACCTCCTCCCCTCCGGGTGGCGGGGTGGGCCTTGGCTGATCTGGCGGCGCCCTCCCGTCAACACTCGGGGTGAGTGCTCTGACGGTGACCAACGGTCGTACGGTCTCCCGCCTCATAAGCGGCGAGCCATGACTGATCTGGCGGTGCCCACGCGCCGGCATTTCGCTCACCTCCACCACAACCATCCAGTTGATCAGCACCGGCGGCAGGCTCCATGAAGACATCAAGCTACGTCATTGTCGGCAGCGGCAACCCGGGACCGCATTGGTGAAAACCATGTCCTCAGGCCTCGGGCTAGGACTGGCGACGGTGGCGAGTTCGTCATCACCTTCTTGAAGGCGTCGTCTCCGCTGTCCCTCGGGCGCCACTGCTGGAGCCAACTCCGGAACGAAAGATCCCTTGGGTGCATGGTCCGACGGAGTTGGCGTCTGTGGGCGTCATCTCCTTCCTGAAGGCTCCGTTGGCGCACCTAGGAGCTCCTCCGACGTCAAGTCGTGCCCCTGCTTTCTTGGGTTGTCGCTGTGGCGGGGGCCTTTTCTTCCTTTCTTTTCCTTTCTAGCTAGTTCTTACCGGAGGTGGCTCGGTTAGTTTCAAACCGTTCCAATCTTGTTCCACCCCGGTTACTTTGTATTGCATTGCATTTGCATCTCTTCTTTTTAATGAAAAAGATGCGAAGTCTTTTGGGTATTTGAGAAAAAAACTTTTGCTAGCACGGTGCGGTGCGGAGGGGACGGTCTCGTGCGGCGTGCCCCCGCCAGCAGTGGACTCCGCCGGCCATGGGCATCGCCGCGCTGCGGCCTTCGGGCCCGCGGTGGCGCGAAGATGGCTGTCGCAGGGTTTACCAACTGGGCCATCTGCTCGGTGCCTCGTCGTGTCCTGCCCGCGCGTATCGTGGGCCTTCGTGGGCTGTGCACGCTCCCACCGCCCGACTGCTTGTGCGTGCGTATAAAAATCTGCTAAAAAGAGTTCTTCGATCCTCAGGCCCCAGCCCCTCCCGCCGCCGCCAGAGTCCTAGGCGCAAACGCCGCCGCGCGCGCTGCAGCTTATCCTCGCGGGCCAACGCGCCAAGCTCCTGCGCCCTCCGTTGCGTGCAGCATCCATCCCGGAGCCCCCCGGCCAGACTCGCCGTCGCCGCCTGATACCTCGATCTTGCAGTTTGAAAGATGGTGGCAGGTAAGAGAGCTGCTGCTGATGCTGATCCCACTTGCAGTGCGGGAGGAGGGACAACGGAGTCAGATGAATCATCCTGGGACGACGACCAAGGTATCTGGAGTGAGTTGGGTGAAGAAGCTGCAGCAAATCTGTCCAGAAGTGTTGTCACCCTTGTTCTGTCTGATGAATGCAAAGGCATGCTACTTGCATCCTCTGGTGTGGCTGTAGAGCGCCGGAGGAACATCACACGGTTTGCTACTACAGCGAGGTTGTTCAGAGCTTTACAAGAATCACAAGAGAGCCATGGTAACGCCAAGATTGAAGTGCACTGTGGAGGAAAAGTTGTCATAGGCGTTGTGGAAGAACATGATTTGGATTATGGAATTGCCTTTGTCAAAGCTATGACCGCCCTCGATGTTTATTGTGTACCTCTCAATCATGCTGTGGAATGGATGCCGGAGACTAAGGTAGTAGCAGTCGCCCGAGACGTATCCGGGAAACTGATGGTGACAAGCGGCAGACTTGGACGTTTCTCTGCCTGGAAATTACCTGAGGGCTGGCTGCAGGGGGGTGCGGTTTTTGATTTTGATGGGAACTTTGTTGGCTTGAACCTTGTTTCGGATATGGAAGGACACATTGTCTTGCCAACGAGTACAGTTCTTGAACGGTGGGAGTATTTACGTCAATTCTCTGGAAGGCTACCATGCGTAATATATCAAGATGTGAAACAGTACCCCCGTCCTCAAGCATATGAGGATGGTCCCAGCAACGCAGAGTCTGAGAATGGATCTAGGGGTTACCACCCGAGTACATCGAGGGATACGATCAACCGTGACATCGCTTTGCTTAATTCTCATCATGGTCCTTTTGGTGATGTGTATCCTCATGGTGTCTGGTATGAATTCGATGGAAGTTATTCTCTTTTCTTATCAAAAAGTGTTGTTGCACTTTCTTCGTACAGTGGAGGAACAAAGTTTTTTTCATGCACGGGATTCTTCATTAACTTTGATGATGAATGTCAGACTATTTTGACTTCAGCAACCTTGGTTAGGGATCCTGATGGTTCAAGTAAGATTGTCGAGGGCCTAAAGATTAAGGTGTTGCTTCCAAACAATCAACTTAAAGAAGGGCAATTGAAACATTGTAGTTTACAGTACAACATTGCTCTAGTCAGTGTCAAGAACTGTCGTTCTGTTCGACATGTGAATCTTGAACAATGTTCAGTAAAATTTTCTTCCAAGGTAGTAGCTGTGGGCCGTTCTTTTGAGTCAAGTGCATTGATGGCTACAAGAGGGGAACGAACGTGCTGGTCGGGCCCTTCTGATTGCGAGGATCTTTGTTACTCTACTTGTAAGATCAGTAAGGTTGGTATTGGAGGCCCCCTTGTTGATATCGATGGGAAGTTTCTTGGCATGAACTACTACGACAAGAAAATGGGAACTCCATTTCTTTATTTTGATGTTCTCTGTGGAATTCTGCAATATTTCAAGACAAAGAAGAGGATGTGCCACATTCTTGAAGACAACAACTACAGTCAAAACCAGTGGATATTGCCTGATCCAAGTAGTATGGGTAAACGCGAACGTGAAGAGGAACGCAAAGTCCTAGCCAGCCTCCATCCCACCAGGATTCGCCGCATCCAGTATGCATACACGGATGGTTATGTAACCGTGTTGAAGTAGGCAGTTCTTGCTTTACTTGCTGAATTGCTCTGTTTTAGTTATGACTGATGACTGAAGTATCATTTCATGTTTGAACCAGTATCCTTGTTATGTGAGTTAGATGGCGCGGTTTCTAGTTCGTGAAAAAACATGTCAGTTAATGCTTAACATGCCATTAACAGCATTATTAAGGACATGAGATCTATTTTTTTTAAAAAAAAAAACTGCTAAAAAAAAAAACTTGTGCGCGTATAAAAATCTGCTCAAAAAAATAAAAACTTGAACGTGCGTTTCTCCAACCTCCTTTCACAAGACGGAACGGAAGGGAAACTTCTTTTCAAGCGAGATACTCGGAAACAGGGGTTTTGAGTGCAGAGGAAGCAAAGCATTCGAGGTAAAGAACAATATATCCAATGAGCTTTATCATATACGTTATGGAAATGTCGTTTCAGAATTTACTTCTTCCATTCATAAGACAAATAATAATCATCAGCTATAATATAATATTTTCTCTCACAATAAAACTGCATCAACTATCTTATCAGAAGCAGAAATCATCAGTCAAATAGGACAATTATTCTTTGGGAAGGAGTATGTTTTTAGCTATTGAACTATCCCCAAATCCAGTCATCCAACTTTAAACCTGAATATCTTTGTCCATCAAGCCATCAAAATCGATAACCTTAGCCCTAGATCGATTCCAAAGATGGTTTTCACTATAGGTGTATTCTTTTAAAATAATAAAAAAATATTTAAGTCTCTCAAAAATCATAACTAATTCATTTTAGACCAAGAAATACGAAATTAATCTCTTTTATATTTAAAAAAACAATACACTAAAGAACGTTATCGTGCTACCGTATTTTCCTCGTTCTCCCTCTACGCACGCGTATCCAGTATCCACCGGTCTTTCCTTTCGCTCGCACCGTCACTTCGATTCGCTACTAGCCGCCGCGCCGAACGCCGATCCGCCGTCAATGCCACCGACGCGCTCCACTCCACTTCCCCGCTGCGTCCACCTTCCCTAGTCCTTCCGGCGAAGCCGCCCGCCGATGGCGCGGCCGGCGGCGAAGGCGCGCGCGCCGAAGCACTTGGTGGCGCTCGCCGTCGTCGCCATCCTCGGCCTCGGCCTCGTCGCCGACTACCTCTGGGCCTCGTCCTCCGCCGTCTGGTACTCCAGGCTTAACCTCGGCACCAGCCCCGCCGGTGCGACGCCGCCCGTCGCGAAGAAGGTGAAGCCTCCCCTCCCTCACGCCCAATGCTTAGGGATTCGAGATTGCTGCCGGCTTGCCGCTGCTGAGGCTCAAGTGTTGGTCCTTCGTGGTGGGTTAGGGAGCGTATTGCCCGTCGCGCGTACGGGATTGGAGGGGATCTGGTGGGAATCGGGGAGGAATTGGGAAACTGATGCGTGTTGATCAGCTGAGCTGATTCAGTGGATTTGGGAATTTAGTCGACCTAATGCAGTCCATATATGTGCAGCCATTAAGTGTTAGGTGTGAATTTAGCAATAGATTTGTGGGCTCATTTGAATTTCACGCCTCGTAGGATGGAGGCACTCTGGTTGTCATCCTTGGCTATAGTAGGGCTTTTTTCCTACAATGCTACAGCTTCTGCTTGTGGATTATGTGCATTAGTTTTCAATTAGTATAACTACTATACTTTGCTGCAGATCTGCTTGAGTTCTGTAGTATCTATAATTTCTATAGGTTGTCATAGCAACAAGTCGTTTTGCTTTTATAAACATATTCAACACTTTGCTGCAGATCTGCTTGAGTTTGTAGTATCATACAGTTGTAAACAAAGTTCTGATACGTGCTTGGATGTTTTGCATTATTTTTGTATGTAGTGACATATACTGTGAGGAATTGTCAGTTATCACTTGGTCTAAAAGTCTGTTAGATTGGATTCAGTTTGCAACTTTACTTTGTTTTTTGTTCTTGCCATGTTGCTACTTGCTACAATGGCCTCTCTCAAAACTAGCCATTTTTATAATCTTGTACAGATTAAGGAGGACAAGAAATATGTAGGTTCGACTGACATAAATGCAACTTTTGCGGACTTGCCAGCTCCGGAACTAAAATGGGAAGAGATGGCTGAAGCACCTGTGGCGCGTTTGGATGGCGCTGCTATACAGATTAAGAATCTCTTATATGTATTTGCTGGATATGGCACCATTAATCATGTGAGATACCTGCTTGATATCTTCTATTATCCTATACCATCATGCTTTGTGTTTCAACTTTCAAGATATCTACTTTTCTAGACTTTATGATTGGAGCAGTTATACCCTCTTGCACATGATGATTTCACTTTATATTTTTGAAGGTATAATAATAGAAAAAGTATTTGTTAATGCAGATTTGAATGATAGCTCAAGATAGCTAGTTATATACTCTTGCATTCATTAAAGGACGTAGTACCAAGTTGCCAAGTTGTGGGATAGACTGATTGTGCTAGTATTACACCATATTCATTCAATTTAAGTAAGTTACCTGAGTTATTGAGATTGCCAAGCTCTAGTTAATCCTGACGATTCAGTCATGTACTCATGTATGCTCTTACATAATGAAATACACTTGAATTGCTTGTGCTATATATTAGTTTTTGCTCTGATTCCATCTACATAACAAGTAATAACATTGCCAAGGCTCCTTTTTCTATTCAATTATATTATTTGTTATGTAGTGGGATCAGAGTAAAATTAGGGAGGAGGGCCTTGCTGGTGCATCTTTCTTAGCTTCTTTGGTGTTAGGAGCCTAGCTTGGCACCCCTTTGTAAAATCATTTCTTTTCCTTTTCCATGTAGGTGACTTATGTGTAAATTTCTTCTTTATTAATAGAAATGACAGTTTCCGCCATTATAATAATACTAACATTGCTGGACTTTCAATTATATTTAGGAATAGCAGAATGCAAATGTCACAATGGTGTTCTATTCCATGTTTTTTTTTTCTTAATTGGAAAAAATGCAGTTAGATGTGAGTTATTTCAGTATGTTAAGCAAGTTGCCTTCCTTAAGGAATTTCCTTTTTCTTTTTATTTTAGGTGCATTCTCATGTTGATATATACAATTTCTCGGATAATACATGGGGTGGAAGATTTGACATGCCCAAGGACATGGCACATTCACATTTGGGCATGGTTACTGATGGAAGATTCATCTATGTGGTAACTGGGCAGTATGGTCCACAATGTAGGGGACCAACAGCTAGAAATTTTGTACTGGACACAGAAACAAAAAAATGGAGTGATTTGCCACCATTGCCAGTTCCTAGGTACTATCTTCTTTTAATTTTTAAAATTGGCATCCATGCATTGTGCATCTATGCATTACTTGCACTTGAAAGTTGTTGGTCCCATATAGGGCAGGGTGGTGCACAGGTACCACCATGGAACAAAATTACTGAAATTTCCATTTTCTGATGCATAGAAGTTTGCACCACCAGAATTTTAACTGCAGCTCTGCCTCTCATCCTGCTATTGCAAATACTGTCTGAATATTTGGTCAACTTGTAGGCTTTAAAGAACTTGAACGAAAGATCTTTCCAACTAAAATTCTTATGTTTAGATATGCTCCAGCAACACAACTTTGGAGAGGCAGACTTCATGTGATGGGTGGCAGCAAGGAGGATAGGCATGAACCTGGGCTTGAACACTGGAGTCTCGCGGTAAAGGATGGGAAAGCATTGGAGAAAGAGTGGAGGAGCGAGATACCAATACCGCGTGGAGGTCCTCATAGGTCTCGAACTTTCCCTTCCTATGTTATCATCAGTTGTTATTTTCATTGGAAAGAATGCTGCTAGGTGCCTATGCGCTAGGCTGTCTTGGCATTTTGGTGCTTTGCACTTCCCCACTTTTCTTATGCTCTGGGCAACATTTATGCTTGTAGGAAAAGTTTTTCTATATTTGATTCATTCTACAAAGAACTTTATAAGAAGTTGCTGAAGTTCTCATGAAGATATTTTCTTTTTCTACCAGGGCTTCTGTTGTTGCAAATGATAAACTCTTTGTTATCGGTGGTCAAGAAGGTGATTTCATGGCCAAGCCTGGGTCTCCTATATTTAAATGTGTTAGAAGAAGTGAGGTATGTTGATGTTCAACTCATTCTTATAGCTAATTGATGCACATTATGTGGTACCTATGATCTAAGATCAACTGAGATCAATTCCGTGCGTTAAAGACACATATTTTGTGCACGTTAAGTCTAGTAAATGAGCATCTAAGCACCACACACGCTGCACTGCATCTACTTTGTTCAGTAAATAATGTCAGACATAATTTCACCAGAAAGTGGATTCGCATCATGTGAACTGCGTTTTAAGAAAAAAAATGATAAAGACATTTAGTTTGATTTAACTACGAAGGTATCATATATTCACATATATTCAAGCATTGCCATAATTGATGGTTTTGAGTTGAGACCAGAATCAACCCAAAAGTACTAGTAGTTTCACTATTTTCTTAGTAACCTTCCTATTTGCACTATTTGTTTATCTTTGTTATTGCCTCTCTTTTTAAAAACCATTTTGTTCGTGCAGGTTGTGTATAGTAATGTTTATATGCTTGATGATGGAATGACTTGGAAGGAACTTCCACCTATGCCAAAACCAGATTCACATATCGAATTCGCTTGGGTGAATGTCAACAATTCTGTTGTTATTGCTGGTGGAAGCACAGAAAAGCACCCAATAACTAAAAAGATGGTTATGGTTGGTGAAGTATTTCGTTTCAATCTGGATACGCTGGTACGGTATTTTGTCCCCTTTGTATGTTTTCTGTTTCTTGTAAAGATAGTTCAGAAAAGGATGGGAAATTGGAGGAAACAGAGCATGCTCATTGCAGATCTGTTTCTTGTTTATTGTCGGTGGGTTTTCATGCTTTTGTTAGTAGCATCAGATGATATTGCAACAGTATTCTGCTGTGTATGTAACACAGAAACAACTAAAATATCATTAAACTTTCTGTTGCTGAAATTTACATTCCCATGACTCTAAAAAGTACATAATTATGTGGGCAACAGGAAGCATGATAAGAATGTATCAAAATCGCATTTTGTAGATCATTGTGGTCTTGGTATGCCATCGTGACACTATTGAACATCGATCTGCAGGAATGGAGTGTGATTGGGCGGTTACCTTTCCGAGTCAAGACCACATTGGTAGGATACTGGGATGGCTGGCTGTATTTCACTTCTGGGCAACGAGACAAAGGACCGAAAGACCCATCTCCTAAAAAGGTTCTTGGGTGCATGTGGAGAACTAAATTGCATCTGTGATTTCCTTAAAAGGAACTGATATAACTGAGGCATTCATTGTGTTTTTCTGGGTACATAACTGTTTCAATCCCCCATGGTGGCGAGTTCTTTCTTGGTTGTTGTAGGTGAAATGGGTGGCTTTATTGCCACTAGTGTGTTGTATGTTTTATGTTTATTCTTTTAGTTATACCATAGGATCACCAACTTTGGCACCATTTTGTACGAGAGAATCGATCTGTCGCAGTTTTGTAAGTTGTAGCATATACTTTCTTTTATTGAGCTCTCACACTCAGTCTGTAGGGGATAGTGAATCGATTGGATATCTTCTAATATTAATCTCAACTTCAACTTGAGCCATTGTTATGGTTGACTTGGGCCCTTGTTACTTTTGTATCACATGCTTTCTGTGAGTGATAGAAGTGTTTCCACTGATTCCTGGTACTTTACCCTCGTGTTAAAATAATAAAGTAGCTGAAAGATTGGCTTGTCATGCGATTAGATGCGCTGGAAGGATTGCGCCCCTTGCGGTCTTCTACTTGTTTGTGACGTGAAATGTTGGGCTTGTTGCTGTTATGCACACAGAATCCATTCACATGAGTACCTGCGCTGATCGTGCTCGTATAACCATATCCTGAAGACAGCGAAACTCAGAAGGTGATCCCTGCAGCTGTCCTCTGGTAGGGTAGCACAGTAGCACGTTTAGCCGTTATTGGGACATCTCTCTCTTTTCTTTTCTGTAAATTCACAACCTTTCTACATGCTGATGCATCCACAGCTCCAGCTCTTCAACTCTACCCTTCGTGCAGACGGTGCAGTACTGTAGGTCTGTAGTCAATAGCTAGCTCAGATCAGCTCAGGATGCGCTTGCTGAGGTCAGGGTGTGATGAGCGCACTGCACACACACACATCAGTATAGCTAATATAGATAGCTTGCCTTGCCCTGATGTCCTGCCTTCGGCTGGAGCTCGAGTGCTCGAACATTAGCTCTTTGGATGCTCCCGTTGAAACAGTAAAACGCTGAACAGTGATGGACTAACGAGCCGCACGTGCGCTAGACTCAGACTCACCGTTCGACGGTCTCCTCAAGGCATTGTGTGTAGTGTAGGTTCGGACAACTGATTTGCAATCACATCACACGAGGAAACAATTCGCTAAATTCGCGTGGTTTTTTCACGTAACGACTTCGCCGGACGTTGATGTTTCCTACTAGTCTACTCCTCCTCCTACCTCCGACGCTTACCGCGACAGTTTAGTTGGACTCAGCCTGGTTGATTGGACGTGCAGTGGATGGATGCTGGAACTTTGAACAATCCCCTCTAGTGAAGAAAGGAACCTTCTTTCAGGCCCCTCCGATCCGGCGTAGAAGACCCTAATTCTGCCACTTGTGTTCGCAGACGGTGTGGCGTTCCCATTTTTGTCCTTTTGACTTTTGTCAGTGTGTATCACTGTATCAGCGCTCAGCAGCGCCGCCAGCCTGGATTAACGACCCTGTTCGCCGGTCGCCGCACAGCACAGCTCTCCTCCAGCGGCCAAATTTCCTTGCAACCGGTCGCGATACCCATTGACGGGCGACCGGGCGCCGCAGTTGGGCACGGCGGCGCGCGGGACCCCACCGGTCTACGTCTCGCTCTGGGATCTACTGGCCGGTTCCAACTTCCAGACCTGGATCGGTCATCGGCTCATCGCCGCGGGCGGCCCAGTGACGGTGAGATTATTGGTTCGCTTTAAGCTTGCTTTAGGCCGACCGGCCGGTAACGCTTTACGGGGCGACCGCGGAAGGTGCCGTCGGACGGGGACTGTTCGGTGGAGACCTGACAGAAATACGGCACGGGTGGTTGTGCCGTGGTGGCCTGATCCGAGGCTCCGAGCCCTTTCCGGGCTCCCGGCCGCGCGCCATGTGCTTGCTAGCCGTGCAGAGCCGGGCTCCAGGCGTGCTCGTGATCTTGTGCATGATTAGCCCAAAATTCTTCTACCAGCATTCAGATGCTGCCAAATTACATGCCGACATTGCCAATGCACGGAGAAGGGAAAAAAAGACGTCCCACTGTCAATGCAACAGAGCTACAGAGGCTCCCTATAAGGCCTTGTTTAGATTCATCCAAGTTCCAACTTTTTTCACTCTCTCTCCATCACATCAATTTTTACCCGCATGCATGGAGCCTTAAATATAGGTAAAAAAAATAACTATTTACACTGTTTTGTTTGAAATCACGAGATGAATCTTTTGAGCTTAATTGGTCGACGATTGGACAATATTTGTCAAATACAAACGAAAGTGCTACAGGAGTCGAATTCTAACATTTTGAATTCTAACTCCTATCCAAACAAGGCCTAAACGAATTTCAATGCTAGCACACACCGCTGCGCAGTGCCACGGTTTGAACAGTGAGAGCGCCGCTGCGGAGAGGTTGGAGACGGGACCCGGTCTGCTCTGGCCTCTGCCTTTGCAGACACCGTCAGATATCATCATTGATCAGAACGCCTTTTGTCCGTGTTCACGTATCACGTGTTTTGAATCAGGGCCGGCCCCTCCCCGGGAATTGGAGGCTCCCTGTGCCAAATACTGATGCACAATAATTTTTTTGTGTGATTTTGGTAAAGCAACTTCAATGAGATAAATGATGATCATATGTTGCTGTAAGCATTGCATATCGATCCTGTACTTGATTCATGCGGGCATTCTTAGATGGAAAATGACATTTTCACTATATGTTTCCATAATCAGTCCTTCCATACCTTCAAAAGGCCAAAGGATGCTTGGCCTAGTGGTCAAGTCATTCCGGCGGCACCCCTGGGGGCCTGAGTTCGAACCCCAGGCTCCGCGCCTTTAGCGGACCATTTGGGGCGAATTTCAGGGGCTCAGGGTAATAAAATCCCCTCGCCGCCCCCCACTCCGGCGCGAAATCCCTCGCCGCCCCCACTCCGAAGTGCGGGTCGTGGCCGTCCTATCTCACAGATGCGGTGCCGCCGTATATGGGTGGGGGCTGGGGTTCGGGGGTTTTTCGCGATCCGTTGAGAAGATCCATCTTCTTAATGAAACTAGTATATTGCCCGTGCGTTGCCACGGTTTTATTTAAGAGATACATTTTAAAACAACCAGATAAGATTTTTTTTCATAACTTTTGTCTCTGACAATTGTATAAGACCTAGACCATAGATATAACCCGCAATACATTTTTAAATAACACAATTACAAAACATTTTCTTTAGTATAAGCTTAGTAATCAGGGGAGAAGTTCATAAAAACAACAAAAGAGACTCTTATGTGTTTCTTTACCTCTTGCAAGATATAGAAAAATAAATTTAGCAGATGCGAAAGTAGTAGCTAAGTACAGCTAAAACTACAAAGGGAATTTCTGTATAATCAGCCACTATTGAATGCGAAAGGGAATTTCTTTACATATTGAATGTCTTGCCGTTGGAGACTCAGTAGCAGCTGCTCTCAGTACCTTCTGTATAATCAGCCACTATTCCTCTCACTTGCGTTCATATTGGCATGCTAAGTTAGCTCTCTTCCAACTACATCTGGTACTGTCCTCTGCAAGAAACAAATTTGACAATTAAAAGGCTGCATATTGTGCTACTGCTATAGATCTGAAGAATAGTATAAGTAACATAAGGGCCTAGAGGCACCAGAACAATGTATGTAATTCCTAAATCTGATAAATCACCTGAGCATAATAATATTGCAAATTCCTGCTAAACAAGCCCTACTATGCAGCTTAGAACAACCCAGAGGTCCAGAAAAAATGACAAATGGATTGCTGACGAAACACTTATTATCATCTTAACAGCTAAATGATCCAAAGTCATCTTAACACCAATAGATCACATGATCTGATGATGCCATCAGCCACCGTAGCTGACAGTGCCTTTGAAGATATTCATGGTTTCGATTGGAATCAGATTTCTTTATTCAGTATCCGCACAAGCACTGAACTATAGGATCAGCAACCCTATAAAAATAGAGGAGCAGCATGTCAGTTATCTATCACAAGCTCTTTGAAACTAAAAAATTCATGGGTAAAACGAAAACAGGTCAGAACCGGTAACAAGTTAACAGGAGCAACAGCTAGCCCAAGCTAACGCCATGGGTCAATGGTAAGAGCAATCACTTTGTCATAGAACTGAAGTTTTTTTTTCCAATCGCAATATTACAAGTGCAATCGCAATTTTTTCCTTTCAAGCAATCACCTCAAACTACATTGTCCACTTGATTTAGTGCAGGCATCCATGCATCCATGCATTAGTGCAGGAATCCATATGCATTAGGCCCATGGTTTACAAGTTCTTCACTGCTCTCACAAATAAAAAAACAAAAATGCATATTCAAAGGGGCAATTACATGAGAAAATGAAATAAAAAATATACAACTATCACTTGCCTCTACGCGTGGGTTTTTAACATCATCCATTCCACAACTGCTCCCAAAAGATTTACATTCGGATGTAACCTCAGATTGATATTTAAAACAGAAGATTTAAGGGCCTACACAAGGCAACACAAACATGAATTAGAGATGCGGCAATACCACAATCACCCGTCCAGCAAGCAGACCAATCAAATTTAGAGGAAAACTGGGCTGCCCAAACCAGCACCTCCAACAGGCAGGCCCAGCATGCAAACCATGGCATACAGGAGGATCAATCGCCGCAACATTGCATTGCAGGCCAAATTCTTCCTGGATTAACTCCTCACAGTGCAAGACTAAATCCTACCATATAGCAGTTTAATATGAGAATTTTAAGTAGCCACAAAGCAAGAGTACCTGAAGCCCACTACCATGGATTGAACTTACGTATCTTCTGCCAGGCTGCTCTTGTCCTCTCGATCGAGGCTAGCTTCATGTGTCCAGTGTCCTGCACGAGATCGCAAAGCAAATGTTTCAGATGAACCTAGGTAACTGTCCTCTCTATACCTTGTACCACACATAATTCCAAAATTATTAAACACTAAAATAAACGGAAGATTAAGTCTATAAGCATGAACGGCGGCATTCACCAATATTAGATCCATGTATTCTAATTCCACTCCGGGAAATCGCTAGGGTCATTTTTAATTTGATCGCATCTAGAGATCTTCAAAAGAGAACCTCAAATACGGATCCACTCATAGTTAAACAGCTGCTTGTATAAAGATCGATGAAAGATGTAAACACTATGACTCAGGGGCGAAAGCGAGAGAGCAGGAGCCAGGAGGCTTTTCCTCCTGTTTGGCCGGCTTACCTGCGTGCATGGTGCGGATGAGTGTGCCGTGCGCGAGGAGAGGTTGAAGGCCCCCGTGAACCACACCCCAGGCTGCTTGGCCTGGCCGCCTAGAGCCGCCGTGCTCCGCCGCCGCCTCCCGCCGCCTGGAGCGCGTCCTTCCTATCGGGGTTGACGGAGCAGACCGTGGCGACGAGCGGATCGACGACGACGAAGAGCTTGCACCGGCACCCCGGCGTCCTCGCGTCTCCTGTCCTCGCGGAAGACTCGCGTTCTTGCGGCCTCGGTGCGGCGGGCGTCCTCGCGGCGGCGGCCCTGGCTACGGACGTCGGGCTCCCTGGAGAGGCAGCGACAGGGAGACAGAGGGTGGGGCCTCGCGCTTCGCGCCTGGGTAAATGCGGGAAGGGAGTGAATGCGGGATGGGAGACGAACGGGAGACGGTGGTAGGTGGTGGACGGGTTTAGGGTGGGTGATGATGTTTGATCCCAGCGATCTCGTCCGTTGGATATGGGTGAGTAAGAGAAAGTGGAGATTAGAGTGAATCTCATCCCTTCATTCAAAAGATTGGTTGAGTTTTGGGTACATTTCTTTGGGTACACTTAGAATAGATTAGGAGAGATAATGACTGTAGTGGTTAGTTTGTTGTGTGGCTTTAAGGATGTTTTTTTGGTGTATTATATGTAGTAGAGATACCGGTGGGACATCGTCCCCCCCGGCTCGCCTTTTTTTTTTCCCATACCTTCAAAAGGGCCACAGAGACCAATTTATATATGATCTACGAGTAGAAAGCCATGCGTTATTCGACTTGTCAAAACCTTTTTACTCCCCTCATTGCAAATCGCAAGGCGTTTTGTCTTTTCTAAATACAATAGTATTTTTAGACACTTAGATATATATTATGGGATTTTTTTTTCCAAAAGCGTGTCTTAGCATTATCACTTGCTTCATTAAGTGGTATATTATGGGATTCTAAGAGTTAGAATCACAAACATTACTTGGAACCATCTAGAGAAACCAGCAAAGTGTGTTTCGTTGGATAATTGGTATAATTTTTTCTCAACAAACGTTTGTTTGAGGACCCATATCCTTACCATAATGTGCCAAAAAAAGAAACTCCTATTTGACAATAGGAAAAGTTGTGCATTTTCTATTTGAAATCCAAACTCTAGATTCTTCCTATTTGTCATCTTTTTTTAGTTTTTAGTTTTCTATTTAATATACTTTTGTCACTTTAGAGCTCTGAAGATGTTAAGTCCTAGAAAAAAGACCACTTTGCTCCTATTATTTATTTTCAGTCATGACATTTCCTTTTTGATTGCTCTTGATGTTTTTTTTTTCATCTTCATGTTCCACAACAGAAAAACTCAAAACTCAAAAATCGTTGATCTCATCGAGAGATGTACCTTTGTATAAAAAGTACTCCCTCCATTCCAAATTATAAGGCATTCAAAGAATCTTGAGAGTCAAACTTGAAGGCATTCCAAGAATCTTGGAGAGTCAAACTTGAATTCAAGTTTGACTCTCTAAGATTCTTGGAATGCCTTATAATTTGGAATGGAGGGAGTATCTTTATTCGACCGCATTCTAGAAAGATATGATTTCTCGATAAATATGATGCAGAAAATT
The DNA here is from genome assembly GCA_018135685.1 of Themeda triandra. Classification (NCBI taxonomy): domain Eukaryota; kingdom Viridiplantae; phylum Streptophyta; class Magnoliopsida; order Poales; family Poaceae; genus Themeda; species Themeda triandra. Next base: position 1,091,345 of record JAENPR010000069.1, on the reverse strand, counting down.
TTTCTTATTTTTTGAGTATCTTAATGACATCAAATAAAAAAACTTAAAATCTATAATTTATAGATCTCGTTGGGAGCTACAATTTTTACTTAAAAACATATGATTTTTCTAAGACGTCAAGCCGTGGTGCGCGATTAATATTCCGCTAAAATTTTATACTATTTGTTCGAGCAACCTAATGATCTCAAATAAAAAAACTCAAAACTCGAAAGTTGTAGATCCTATTGCGAGCTAAATTCTTTTATTGAAATCATCTTCATCCGATATCACATGGAAAAAGATATAATTTTTCTAAGATAGTGAATTTTAGTCTATTGCTCAAGGTCATTCTAATCTTTTTCCATTGGCCACGTGGAGAGTTGACGACACTGGAGAACGGAGCTGAGGAAGTACCCCAAATAGGGGGAAAAAAATAAAAGTGGTGACAAAAAGGAAAGCTTTCATGAAGCATTAATACTGTATTTTTGGATGCACTGTCTAAAATTTAATTAGCTAAATTTAGTTGCTAGGCATCCAAACAGCTCAACTAAAAAGACAAGCTAAAGTTTAGTGGGTCTAGCTATTTCAATCAGCGAACTAAAGCCGACTAAAATTTAGCTGAGTCTATTAGCTGTGGCAATTTTAATACCTCAACTAAAATGTAGCTGAGAAACTTTTAGCTGGCTAACGTTTTTAATTTTAAAAAATAGCTTCATCCAAACATGTGCTAAATATGATTTTTTTTTTCTGAATCCCCATTTATTCACCGCACTAGTTTTTAGGAACTGCACGGCCCAGCCGATGATCCGCCCTCACCCAGCCCAATCAGGCAACCATTTTTCATTTTCCACCGCGCCGTCCCCGTGCCCCGCTGTCCGCTTCTCCGCCTCGCTTCCGGAACGCTTCCCTCCGCCATCTCGGCGACCCCACGGCGCAGTCCACGCACGACCAGTCCCGTCCCCACCCAGGCCAACCCCACGCCGCACCAGTATACAGCCGTCCCTCGCTGCCTGGCCGCCCGCCTGCTCCCCTGCCTTCCCCATCTGGCCATCCACTCCACCACCACCACCACCCCGGCCGCAACAAGCACGCACGCAGTCCTCCCACCTGGTCAAACCGCTCCCCTCCCCCACCACCGCCGCCGCGCCCCAATCCGCGTGCATCCATCCACCCGTCCGCCGGCGGCCATGCCTCCCCCGCCTCCTGCCCCCGATCCTCCTCCTCCTCCTCGTCCTCCTCGCCCCTCCCGCCGCGCCGCAGCCGGCGCCGGGATCGGCGGCGGAGCCGCAGGAGGACGACCTGCGGTGCCTCCGCGGCGTCAAGCGCGACCTCGCCGACCCCAACGGCCGCCTCGCCGACTGGAACTTCAGCAACACCTCGGGCGGCGCCGTCTGCAACTACGACGGCATCGGCTGCTGGAACATGCAGGAGTCGCGCGTGCTCTCGCTCACGCTCGCCGGCTTCGGCCTCGCCGGCCCCATCCCGTCCTCGCTCCAGTACTGCCGCGCCGCCACCACGCTCGACCTCTCCGCCAACGCGCTCGCCGGGACCATCCTGCCCGCGCTCTGCGACTGGCTCCCGTTCCTCGTCACGCTCGACCTCTCCGCCAACCAGCTCACGGGGCCCATCCCCGCCGAGCTCGCCAACTGCCGCTTCCTCAACACGCTCCGGCTCGCCGGGAACCAGCTCTCCGGCCAGATCCCCGCCTCCCTCGCGCGCCTCGACCGCCTCAAGACGCTCGACCTCTCCGGGAACAGGCTCGACGGCCAGATCCCGCCCCAGCTCGGCGAGAGCTTCTCCAAGGACTCCTTCTCGGGGAACGCGGGCCTCTGCGGCCGCCCCGTGTCTTCGCGCTGCGGGAAAGGGCTGGGGAGCACCGGCCTCGGCATCGTCATCGCCGCGGGGGTCTTCGGAGCCGCCGCGTCCTTGCTCCTCGCCTACTTCTTCTGGCGGTGCACCGGGAAGGGCAAGGGAGGGCGCCGCCGCCACAGGCGCGGCGGCGGCGGCACCGAGTCCGGCGGCGGGGAGGACGGGAGCTGGTGGGCCGAGAGGCTGCGGGCGGCGCACAACCGCCTGGCCCCGGTCTCGCTCTTCCAGAAGCCCATCGTCAAGGTCAAGCTCGCTGACCTCATGGCCGCCACGCAGGACTTCAGCACCAGCCACATCGTCGTCGCCGGGAGCTCGCGGGCGGGGACGGCTTACCGGGCCGTGCTACGGGACGGGTCTGCGCTCACGGTCAAGCGCCTGCACTCGTGCCCACTCTCGGAGAAGGCGTTCAGGGCGGAGATGGGTCGGATCGGGCAGCTGCGGCATCCCAACATCGTGCCACTGCTGGGCTTCTGTGTCGTCGAGGATGAGAGGCTGCTGGTCTATAAGCATATGGAGAGTGGGGCTCTTTCGTCGGTGATGAAGAAGCCAGGGGAAGCGCCGCTGGATTGGGCAACGCGACTTAGGATCGCCGTGGGGGCAGCACGGGGCCTTGCGTGGCTGCACCATGGTTTCCAGGCTCCGCAGATTCACCAGAATCTGAGCTCCAGTGCAGTGCTTCTTGATGAGGACTACGATGCTCGGATCACCGATGTTGGGCTCACGAGGCTGGTCCGGATGGCGCCCGGCGAGGGCGGTGATACTAGTCCTTTCCTCAATGGGGACTTTGGGGAGTTTGGCTATGTTGCTCCCGAGTATGCTAGCAATCCAGTTGGCACGATGAAAGGAGATGCATATGCATTCGGGGTGATATTGTTTGAGCTTGTTAGTGGGCAGGAGGCTGCTGCTGTGGTTACTGACGTGACGGGTGAAGGATTCAAGGGGACATTGGTGGACTGGGTTAATCAGCTCAAGGCTTCTGGCCGGATCAGTGATGCTGTTGATAAACCATTGCGCGGAAGGGGCCATGAGGCGGAGATTGAGGAGTTCTTGAAGATAGCTTTTGCGTGTACCCAGCCTCGTGTGAAGGAGAGGTATTCAATGTATCGGGTTTACCACGCTCTGAAGGGCATCGGAGAGGGTCGCGATGTCACGGAGCAGTTCGATGAGTTCCCACTGGCCTATAACAAGGATGATTCAGACACTATGTAGCTGATGCTGATCGCCAATTGGATTGTGGAAATGTTTCGTCAGGCTCATTAATGATATATATAATATCTAGCCTTGCTATGGACGGACCTGAGGCATAATGAGTTGTATTCGAACAATATTGTGGCACCAAAGCTAGCGCCAGATGCTGGGTGGTCAATTCTATCGTTGCATCAACAGGGGGATGTGATAATCATGTAAGCTGTAAGATCAGTTTACAATTCTGTATGTCTTTTTTTCAGTTACTGCTAGTGCTTGTAGTATCTGTATGGAACTGTAATTCTTGATGTGCCTACCTGATATCACCTTTCGAAGTTCCTTCTTGGAACAACCAGCATGCTGTTCAGTCATTAGATTGGCACTCCATGTTTCATTACCTTTCTTGAAAACTTAGCAGTTAACGTTACTAGGGTCCTGGGTAGTTAAAAATGTTCTACTATCTCTTAAGCTTATACTGTTCATAAGGGGCATATTTATGAGATTTGGATTTGTAGCTAGGAATGTTCTGTGTAAATGTTTAAGCTTCAAAAAGCAGCTATTACAGTGTGCTATACACATCTGAAACCTTGAACATCTAATTGTGGCTTGGTCTCTACTAGGAGTATATGTATGTATATTCTAAGCTTTCTATTTGGAAGCATCAGCTATGGGGAATGGAACTTTCAACATCACCTTTTTGTTAGAGTACTAGTTCTTTCAGCTATTTTTCTAAGCTGGTGGTATACTGATGGAGTCTTCTCTAGCCGGCCTGTCTTGGTTTATTTTAGCAGCCTGTCTTGGTTTATTTTAGCAGTCTATGGTTTCTTTGATTTGAAAGTCAGCTCTCTGTGACAAAACGAAGAATAATCAAATCCCTGCGCACATGACAAATCCACATATAATTGTCGCCATCATCCACAGCTAAATCCTAAATTTGACCTCGCCAGTGATAGCGAGAGCCACTCGGTGCCTTGACTAGTCTGTTACTACCCGCGTAGTTAAATCAGGACAATATTTGTAATGTGACTGAAAGTGACACCACAATATTATTTTAGCCTTTTACCCCCGCGAGAGTTTTAACTGTGTGGAGACTGACGAAGGGACAAACGAAGGAGATAGACATGTGATTTGGCTGGTGGCACTTGTCATTGTACTACTAGAGAATTTATTACCAGTTGTTTTGTCTTGCATTGAGAAGTGTTGCGCCTAAGACAAAACAGCTCTAACGAACACCTTTTTCCGGTCAAAGATAGTAGTGGTAAAAACTCACTCTCCTTTTACAAGAAGAGATTTTTATTCACAGCAGCGAGCTGCTAGGAGCTGAAAGGGCTCCCTGATTACACTGTCAATGCTTCCCTAGCTAGAAGGTGAGCAATAGCGTCTAGTTGCCTCCCAATCAATCTTGAAACTTGACTGTGCTGTATTGACGCCCTGTTTAAAATCACTCATTTGATTGTCGACTGTCTTTGTAAGTACAGCACGTTGTAAGTATCATCTCGTTGGGTTTCCTTTATTCTGCAAGTGCTTGTGGTTGTACTCCCTCTGAAATCAGGGCTCTGCAAGCATGTGGTTGTGGTTGTGCTGTGTAGCCTGTAGCTTGTGAATTGTTGAGTGAGCTCAACAGCTGCAAGGCATCCGTGGATCGTCTCGTCTGCAGTGGGATGATCGTGCCTTTGTCCTGATAGACCAACATCTGACACCTGCAATGCACATGATGGGCACGAGCCCAGGGCCTACGCGATTCAATAGTGGCATGATACTGAACAAACATCACCAGGGATGTGTTGGCGTTCCGTGTCGGCTCATCTCCAGCCCTCCTCCCTTCACATTTTTCTTTTCAATTTTAACCGCGGTGCAAGTGCAAGCTTATTATGCTGTGCCATTTTTTCTCTGGTTAGCACGTGGGGGAGATTTACGCTCGGTCCTCGAGACTTTTCGATGGCTGGTCCTACTGTCTGCAGCAGGACAGCGGGAACAACCCAACTTGTTGCGATCTGGATGAATATTCCTTGGACAGATGATACGAGCGACGAACGACACATCGACCGCGGGCCGCGCCCGCCCCCATGGCCGGTTGCGCGCGGACGCGGGAGCCGGACGGGCAATATCGCCGTCGCTGCCGTTCGCGTCGTTGACCGACTTGAGCGAGGAGGGCTTTTCTCTGGCAGCGACTTTCCGGGAGGCATTTGACGGATCGATCCACCCAATTCTTGCCGTGTGGTTAAGGCAACTGCACTAGCATAGAGATAAATATCTCTCTTTCCTAGAGCACGAGCGGCAGCAGAAACGTCGGCAATCCCCTCGGGTTACTACCAAAGAACGGACCGGATGGAATTGGAAGGTTTGGAGTAGTGAGAAAGAATGTGAATCAAGTTTTACCTAAAGATTGTCCAAATCAACAGCAGGATGGGAAACTGGAAACGTACTGGCCTGTTTGTTCTCTTGTTAGTAGTGCCATGTCATTTCATTGTTCCGTTGCAGCGCAACTAATCTGGAGTCGATAATTCAATAGGCAATATGGCTTAACAAGGAGATGCGCAGTCACACTGCTCAAACCATTCACGAGACCAGACAGCTCAGGACTACGCATACATATTCCCTCACGCCTGCATCTCAGAAACCAGACTCCTCGTCATTCGTCAGACTGAAAACCAGCTCCGGAAGGCATGAATTAATACAGAGCATCATCCTGGTAACTGGAAGTTGCGCAGGTCAAAGCTTGTCCTCTAAAAAATGGCACAATGATTAATTAAAAAAAAAAGATGTAACACAGCTACGGGAACAGCAACCTATTTCTACTGCCAATATGGCACAACGCCAATCAGAGAACACCAGGGCACTACGATGGTACTTGAGATTCTCAGAGGCAACAAAAGTTTCAAAGTACATAGGGGGGTATTTTCACTTGGTGCGGAAGCTCAAGCCATGAGAACGTAGCAGAACTCAGACAACGTAGCGGTAGGTGATGTATCTTCCAGCAGTCTCACTGGCTCGGGTGATCCTCACGACCTGCCCACGCTTCATCCCATAGTATCTTGCTATCGGGTCTGTAATCTGAATCCGGGGGAGCTGCATCATAGAGCATAGATAGTTTCACATCATCAGAACACAAAGCATCAGCAGGAATAGCGATAATGTTTAGGAATCAATGGCGCAAGGAATTTGTTTCCTTTTTCTAGTCACAGAGCAGAGCCTTGTTATTAGAAATATGTAAAGCTCAATGAAAGTAAGACAGTGAAACCAGGTGAAAGGAGTGTCAACACTTACCGAACTCAACCTTGAACATCAAAAAATTATAAAACCAGTTGCCAAGAGAAAAGAAAAATCCCCAAGCAAATGAGATCAGTAGCAGGGGCAGAACCAGGACTCACTCTAGAAGGTAATGGCTGCTAATTATGGTGCATCACTTTGGTTAAAAACTAAGCTGTGTAAGATTTTATTTGATAGAAGGGTCTGCAACGAAAATATTGGACCATGAGAGGGCAGAGGAAGGGCCATTGCTACTGGAAGTCATCCCTAGTTTCACCCTTGGTCAGTAATGTTTCATTGTCAACGTTATGGCAGAATAGCCTCTATCGTCCCTAAAGTTTGACTGGATGCCCAATCTAGTCCTTGAGGTTTTGGTTTGTCCATTCTGATCCCTGAACAATTTTCTTTGGCCAAAATAGTGCTTGGGATGACATGGAGCTCCATGTGTGCAACTCAACGCTCGGTCATAAATTGTATGCAAAATGTTCTTGTCCCTGTGAAATCTACAGACAGGAGAAATAAAACTAAGCTCAAAACATTTCTGTTCTTTTCTTTTTAAAAGTTTATCTGCTACTGCCCCTAGAGCCAGACAAGCTTGCAAGCCACGCTCCTATGATTTGTTTTGATGGCCTCCTCTGTGCACCCATGTTCTTATATAGCAAGAAAGTTGGACAAAAGATAAAGATTGAAGCAGAAAATGGGAACATAGATGTCTAGACAAAATAATGATGACGATTATTCAAATAAATGCAGCATACAAATTGATCAGGTTCAAGCATATCTTGTTCATACTTCATACCGTACCCAACTATAGACAATTAGATAGGTTATTGCATTTATTTTCCAAATGATTAAATAGCATAGAAGGTGGTCAGATTAACATAACAGTAGATTTCACATCTGGCTACTGGCTAAGTTGTCTTGTAGAAGTTTCAAAAAAAAAAAAAAATCTTGTAGATGTGGTGTCCATGTCATCACAGGGATTATTTTAGAGAAAGAAGAGCTCAAGGGAGCGACTCAAGGAAGCGGACCAATAGAAACTTCACTTTCAGAGGCTGAATTGAGACTCCCGTGAAACTTCAAGGACAAAAATGGTTATTCCGCCTAACATCATTTAAATTAATAATATGCAGTGGAATCAGTTATCAGTCAAACTAGTACTAATAACATCTGAAAGCATGATTTTCTAATTACAAATTAGCATAACTTGTTTAAACTAACACTGAGTTCAAAAATATATTTCTGCCTCGATCGAGTTTTTTACTACTACAGTAGTACCTCCAATTCTCGCCTCTTTTTAGCACTGCAGTGCTTCAATAACATCGTGCATAATACAGTTTATCACTCTACTTAAAGTCTGAAATTATACACAACTCTTCTTATAGAGTAGTTATTGGCCCTAATCTGCAATGAAATTAACTGCAGTAACAAAACCAATCTATGATCTGACTAAATTCTCTTCAAAATTTGGGTAAACAAATAGGAAGCCAAACTGAAAAATGTGCATGCCATAGGTCTATTCGGCTAACTAAATATTCAAACTTACATAGTAGACCAGTGCTTTCAATTTCTCTACTCATATTTTAGCAAAACACATATGATATGTTCTTTTTGCTGTTTAGATGAGAACTACTGCAGATTGTCAATTTGGCCTGAACACATTCACATTGCCAGTACTCAATGAGGTAGGCAACTGAAAAAAATCAAATGGACATTTATGCCTTTGCCAGTTCCCAATGAGGTAGCTAAAACCAAATGGGCATTCATGCTAACAAGCTACAACATGCAAACAAGCTGAAAATAGTTTCATGCAATCACTGTGCATAAAACCTTAACCCAAATAATTGAACACAAAAATAAAATTTAGAATCATTATGCTCCAATACAAACAGCCAGGCTAATCTGAGGAAAGAATTGTTTAAAAAATTCTGAGGAAAGAATAGGCAAAATTATTTGACCTGGGTTTCCTTCACGGTGTACCGCTCTAGAAGAGACTTCTTTTCCTGCGGTGTCAAGAGCACATGGTCTGGCACTAGGACATGGTTCTTAATGTTGACAAGAAGCTCAGCTTCCTGGACAGCATCACAATAAGCGTCAGCCACAGTTAGTTTTTGCAAGGAGCAACGCACAAACTGACATAGAGATATACCAATGCAATGAGGTCAAGAGAAATTAGAGAGTGGACCTGGAAGACCTCGAGGTGGTACTTCTGGGAGACCTCCTGCACGGCGCTGCGTGCGAACGCGCTGAGCGCCTGCTGCACGACGAGTATGCCAGCGAAGACGTTCTCCTGCTTCATCTTCTCGACGTAGCTCCTGACCGTCTTCACCCCGGGCTTCGCCTCATTGGGGTAGAACACGTAGATCTGCAGTGGAGGTAAAGCACGGCTAGGGTTAGTTACGCCGAGGCGGCAGCGGCGGCGGCGCGCAAGGGGGAGCAGGGGAACAGGGGAGGGACCGGACCGTATCGGAGGCGCCGTCGCCCAACTTCGTGGCGCTCATGACGAGCTCGTCGCGGCGGGCGGGGTTGCCGTACTTGTCGATGAACGCGCTCCTTGAGAGATTGATCTCAAAGTCTGCGATCTTGTAGCCGCGGTCGCGCAGCATCTCTAGAACCGTGCGGCGGATGCGGAAGAGCCGGCTCGTGTCCTCGTCCTGCGACGCCATCACCCTCCGCTCCCTCTACTCTCAGCTAGCCGATGATGGAGCGGCGCCGGCGCGGACCAAGGCGGGAGCGGCGCGCGGGCGACGGCGGGTAGGGTTTGCCCGTTTGTTTGGGGTTTAGAGGAAGGAGAAAGAGTACGCGGCGGCACCGGCGTTCTTGGCTGGGCCTGTGCGGTCCTTTGGGTTTGATGACCCGGTCTCCGGCCCATGTCATAGTGTCTGAAAATGGGCCTCCATCATCCGATGGGCCGATTACTGAGGGTGCCATGGCCCATGGCCTGCGACCCCACAAGCTCAACAAACCACCTTCTCCTTCATCAAAAGTCTCGGGATACCATTGTACGCCGACGAGACTTCGCATCAGGCATCCGTCTGGCCACCGCAAAGGCGGACCCCTCCGTGGAGAAACCGGCGACGCCACCGTCTCCGTCGCCATGGCGACCGGCCACCGCGCGCCGCTCTTCCCCTTCGCCGCCGCCCTCCTTGTGCTGCTCCTCGCTGGCGCCGCCGCGGCGGACGACGCCTCCAGCAGCGACGACGCGGAGACTTCGCGGACGCCCGGCTGCTCCAACAAGTTCCAGCTGGTAATGGCTTGCTTCCGCCCCTTGCTTAGTCGATTCGCGGTCCGGTCCTTCCTCATTAAGCAGGCCACTGCCGGTAGTAGTTGGTTTTGGAGTTCCCTGAGTCCTGTAGTTGGTAGGTAATGCTGCGATGCTGAGATCTGGCTGATGGATGTACCTTGTAATGCCTGTTTGCAGCCATAGGACTAATTTTTAGCCAGCTATTTGTTAGCAGAGGCCATCCAAACAAGGTGAGCTGTTTTTCAAAAGAGTTTTACCTCTGCTTTTAAGAAAGCATAGTAAACGATACAAGATTGGGGATACAAGTTTATCCAGTAATTCGGTTAAAAAAGTTTATCCAGTAATAAAAGAACAAAGTGCTGAGCCTAGTACAGAATAAATTTCGAAGATATCTGTAGACTCCAACAAGCTAGGCTTAAAACTCTTCATCCAGCTCATGATATCATCCTTCACATGCAAAACCTGCTTCCGGTCCACCTTCTTTAGTAAGACGCTCCACTTCTGCAGTAAGGATAGTGCAACATATATCACATAGTCAGTTCTTTTGGAACCTTTGCTCAATAGCCATCTTGTTCCTAGCAGTCTAAATTGCCCAAGCAAAAATGCAAATATAAACATGATCAATGTAATGCGCATGGGCCCCTTGCCCTGCAGCCAAGTCTCAGAGAAATGCTTCAACGGTTTTGGACAGAACTTCCAGTGAAAGACTTCCCTCACAATCACCCAGATCCAGTGAAATGGATCATGTTGGTTGTTGGTTGGGCAAAAAACTATTTTTTTTTTGAAATATTCATATATATATAAAAGTAAAATTTAAGTAACATTGGAACGTTTTTTCAGTTTTCCAAACTTGTTTCGTCCTTTCATATTTAGTAACAAGAAACTCGGTACATGCCATGTTTCTTATACTTTTTAGTTCACTTTGAAAACAATCAAAAGTCCACACCGCTTTGAAATATACCACTTGGTCCATTATTCTATTTTTGTCAAAAAAAATCCTGTTTCCCCTGAAATATCCAAAATACCCTTTTATCTTTCTTATGTTCCAGATTTTCTCCAGGTTAAGGTGAAGAATTGGGTGAACGGGACTGAAGGTACAACTGTTGTTGGCCTAAGTGCAAAATTTGGAGCTCCCTTGCCAAGAGATATTAATGAAGCAAAAAAATCATTTGCTGTCCTTGCAAATCCAGTTGACTGTTGCTCCAACTTGACGTCAAAGGTTTCACTTTAACACCATCAGTAGTAGGCTTACATACAAAGTTTTTTTAATTTCCCGTGGTCATGCTATCAGCATAATCCTAATAAAGAAAGCATGCATTCCATAAGTTTGTTCTAAGTTAATCCTTGTCACTGTAGTTGACAAGTTCGGTTGCTATAGCAACACGTGGGGAATGTGCTTTCACGGAAAAAGCAAATATTGCTCAGGCTGGTGGTGCGACTGGTTTACTAGTTATCAATGATAATGAAGGTATAACAAGAATGTGTCATGTATTTTCATTTTTCTGTCCATATAGTTTGATATTCAAAATATACATGGAAGTATTTTTTGCAGAAAGTAATCTGTATTATGTTTCCAGAGCTTTACAAGATGGTTTGCGGTGAGAATGACACTTCTGTTAACGTGACAATACCTGTTGTCATGATACCACAGTCAGCAGGAAAGAAACTGAAGAACTTCTTGCATAATGGAGCAAATGGCAAGTTATTCTTAAATTGACGTTCCTTTGTTGTAAAGTGTAGCATGATTTTTTTTCTTTCTATGTCGCTCTAGTGGTAGCAGTACTACCTTTATTCCAAAAAGGATACAATTCTAGGTCTGGTTAATGTCAAATTATCTTAAGTTTGACTAAGTTTATAGAAAATATTAACATGTATGAATCCAATTAGGTATGCTATAAAAATATGTTTAATGATGAATCTAATGATACTTATTAGTATATTTTTGTATAATTTTAGTCAAACTTCAAATCATTTGATTTAACACTACTCTAGAATTGCATCCTTTTTGGGACGGAGGGAGCAATTTCATATCTAAACAATTGCTATGTGCTATTTGTAGTTATTCCATAGGTAATTGTCTTTCGCATGAGATATATGTTGCTAACTGACAGAACAAAAATAATGTTTGTTGGACTCATTGTGTGCCAGGCAAACCTGAGATATGATTTAGTAATAATGTTATGAGGTAGTACTTGTGATGAGACAGCAACTTAAACTTAGATAATGCTGACATGTACAGTATTGCAAGAAATTTCTATTTTATCTTTTTAAGTAAGATAGTCGTATGTAGTTTGGTATTAATATCATGTTTGACTCTTGTGTCCTGTTCATCTGTGATCATCCGCTGATCTTTTCAAATGATAAATTTCTATAGAGCATAAGAGGCTTAAGAGCAATATGCACTATGTGGGTAGCTCCGAGCCCCTAGTCCCTAGTTGTCGATAAGGTAGGGACTTGTGTCTTGGCGATCAATCATAAAAAGGGTAAAAAAATAATCACAGATGAGCCCAGACTCCTTATTGGGACTACACGCTGATTATAACCAACCACTGTTATCAAATCATCCAATTAATTATGATTAGTCGTGCTAATCGCTACCTTGAACTTGACTAGGTGCTACAACCCGATTAGATGGAACAATTTTCTAGTCGTCCGATTAGTCACCGACTTCATGATTAGTCGGACAACTATGTGGTGGACAGTGATGATATGGGCTGCATCTTGAATGGCTTGGACTTATTTTTCCAGCCCAATTTGTACACCTTAAGCAGCTCAGGGCCTGTTTAGTAGAGCTCCCCTTGCTTTAGATTCTATGGGGAAGCTGATTCTCTGAGGGAAGTGATTCTTTGAGTGAAAATGTTTCTCTATTATTCTCTAGGATAAACTCTGCATCTGTGTGTGGAGCGAATTAGGAGCTACTTTTTTTCATCTCCCAACTCCCTAATTTATTGTGTATGGAGTGAATTAGGCGAAGCTACTTTTTTGAGATCCCAGCTCCCTAGTTCATTTTAGAGAATCAATTCAAAGAATCAGCATAGAATCACTTCTCAGTAACAATGTTTGGCAGTGCTCCTCTTGGATTCAATCTGGAAGCTGTTCTAGGAGCTCTGCCAAACTGACCCTCAACCTCCCTAGGTCTCTGCCTCTGCCTCTCCCAGTCCCAGACGCCAGCTGCGCAGGTGAGATCCCGGCATGCGGGCTGGAGAAGTTGCTCTGCTGGACGGTGATGCATCGTTCCGTTACCTTCCTACTGTTGTCTCCTCCCCATCCCAGTTTTTTAATGAAATAGTTTGTCACTGTTTTTTATTGTATTCGCTGATCCTGCACAATTGTTGAGTTTGCCAAATAATATTTGTTTATGGGTATGAAGCTCTCAAGTGATATCTGTTTGTGGCAGGTGGTCCTGTAGAAATGGTGACTAGCCTAAGTTATATGTTCTTTTTGACTTAACTATCCTACACCAGAGTATGCATGATAATGAGAATTGTTTTCTATCGTCGCAGTGGAAGTACAGCTATATTCACCAAAGCGACCAACAGTGGACCTTTCAGCATGCTTCTTATGGATAATGGCTGTAGGCACCATAGTCTGTGCTTCACTCTGGACTGAATTTGTTACATGTGAGCAGGTTGATGAGCGTTATAATCAGCTGACCAGAAAGGTTTGGACTTGTGCCTACCCAAAGTGAATGGACTTTGATGTTTATATTTTTTATATGCACGCATTCAATTCCCATTGCTCCAGGCCATTGAACATTTATAAGCTTAATATCAAAGGGATATTAGTACGATCTTAGGTGCAGGAGCTTGAATTCAGTATCTTGCATGAGTGGGCTGTATGCAAGGTACATAATTGTAGAATTGTATACCTACCACTAGGGAGGGTGTGGACAAATCCATGCTTGTCCATGTCCATCTCCAAATCCATATCATCATGATCCATTCTTACCCTCCCCAATATTACCCATAGTCCCATACCCATTGGATAATAATCAATCTTATACATATTCATTACTATTACACATATACATGTGAGCTCAACGTCAAAGCTGACCCTTGGAATGAAAACCCCCCGTTCACACCTTAAGATTTTAGTGAAATTGATTGAATACTGTAACTTTGTGCAGATTTACAAAATTACAAGACAAGATCTATATGTGGGACCATGTACCCTAAAATTTAAAACGTCATGTTCGCAGTTAAAAATGATCAAAACTGATTGTTTTTATTTTTTAGATGTCTCGTATGATAGCAGGTTACTTCGTACAGACTTGTGTGGCTATATTCAAATGTGGGCCCAATGTCAATAGCTTGACCCTCGAATAAAAAAACCCCACTCAAATTTTCATGAAATTGACTCAAATTTGTTGGAGATGACTTGTTATAACAGGTGGCTACTTCATGCAGATGTGTGGCTAGATATATATGAGGGCCCCACATCAAAAGCTGGGCCCTAGAATATAGCAGTCTGGTTTTTTGCACATATTAATCAATTAATGCAGCAATGGGTCTCACATTAGAAACCCAAAACTAAAACGAATTGTGTATTATTTGATCCACCCATTTCTACTAATAGATGTAGATGATTACTTGAGCTGAAGACTTCATGGATAATACACACCCATGACGCATACCTTACCTTCTATTGGATTGAAAAAAAAAAAATTAGCCTAATGGGTACCCAACAACATGTATAATTGACATGCTGCTAGTCAAATGGATCATGTGTGCAAAGATATAGGAAGAGACTAAATAAGATATAAAACCAGAAGCCATGCAACATGGTTTACTCTTGTGCTTTCATCTGAAAAAGTTACCCTGAGTAATGACATGGTGACTCCAGATGACATTGTTATGAATTTTGGAATGTGAATCGATTGTATTCTAGTCATCATCACTTGGTACTTTTTCGTAAACCCCTGTATTTTTGCAGGTGAACATACAAAACTGAAAAACATATCTTGTTCTCACCGTGTCTTTAGTGCTTACAAATGCTCCTTGTGTAACCACTGCATATGCCTCTCATGATAAATTTATCCCTTCATATTAAACAGGATGGACCTGATACGGGAACAAACTACAGAGAAGATAAAGAGATCTTCGAGATCAGCGCCAAGGGTGCTATCGTTTTTATTATAGTAGCTTCAGTTTTCCTCCTCCTTTTGTTCTACTTCATGTCATCTTGGTTCGTTTGGGTGCTAATTGTACTATTCTGCATTGGTGGTGTTGAGGTATTCCCTCCTTTCAGGCACAGAAATTCCTCTTTGTACTAGTGCATGTTGATATGTATTTTTCTCTTTTGTTGGGGAGTTAAGCTCTGATGTTAATGGTGATATTTTCTTACAGGGTATGCATGTTTGCTTGGTCACGCTTCTAGCTAGGTACCAAATATATCAATTTTGATAAAGCAATTCAGTCAATGCTCCCTTTATTTTTTATATATACCATCATCCTAAATACTTCATATATAATAGGATTTTTAAGGAGTGTGGACAAAAGACTGTACAACTCCCTTTTTTGGGAGAGATCTTGACCTTATCTGTTGGAATTGTACCATTTTGTGTGGTATTTGCAATTCTCTGGGCTGTGTATCGCCATGCTTCATTTGCTTGGATAGGCCAAGACGTTCTTGTAAGATAATCTTAACTTACAACCATTATTGTGTTCTGTTCCTTTGTTCTGTGTTTTTCTCCTGGTGCTGCATGCTAGTTTCCATACTTCTCTTCGGTGGCACGCATGATTATTAAGGTGTTGCCTAGGCGATAAGGCATGCTCGAAATCTGGGTATCCCTGTCACCATGACCAAAAGTCAGCGAAAGAGAGGAAGGGAGAACAGAAGAAGAACGAGAGGGTAGAGGGCAAGCAAGGCCAAGAAGCTGCAGCTGCTGCCATCCTCGCTGTCTCCAGCACCGGTGGCCAGTGCAGCACTTGCTGCAGTCAGCTGCAGCACAGCCGATCTGGAAGGGGACTACAGAAATGGTTGGTTTGAGTGAGGGTGTAGAGCAGTGAGGAAGAAGCAGGAGAAGTTTTGGTCAGCGGTGTATCTGGAGAATGAGAGAAAGAAGCAAGCTGCACCGATGGAGGGAGGGAGCACTCACACGAGGCAGAGGGTTGTATCCATGGGAGGGTAATGTGGCTGGCTGATGGGCTGGGCCAGCCCCTTCTTACTCTTTTTTTCCTTTTTTTTCTCTCTCAGCCACCCTATTGTTTTGCAATTTGTTAAATTGGTATGGTGTCGTCTTTCCTCGCCTTATCACCGCGTAAGGCGATTGAAAGGGTGGTTCACCACAACTTGCCTTACTGCCATAATAACCATGGTGGCATGTGCACTGCAATGCACCATAAAGCAAAAGTTCATATTCACATGGTGGAACGATATAAGATAGACGTTTTTTCTCAAACACCAGAGTCGTAAATAATGTATTGTCAGTTCTAAGGCCAATGGTAATCCATTTCCTGACTTGCCAGTTTAGTCAGATATGATATGATGAGGTTTTCATGTATAATTTTCATCATGCCAATGAGGTGGCTCCTTTCAAAATATTTTGTGTTCGAAGAACCTTGCCGTAAGTATATATAAGAATGGGTTTGCATTTTCTACAAACCCCAAAGGTCAAATTACCTGATTGGTCACTACTGTATGAAACTATCATGTGCAATAAACATAAGCATGCTGTTGTAGTTCTAATGTCAATCTATAGGAATCAGTTAGAGATTGCAGGTTGCTTAGGCATGTTGGTAAGTGTAACATAACTTCCTTTCAAATAGCCCGCTTTGGGGTACCTTTTTCCATGGAATTCAACTCATATGTTGAGTTTCAAACATGGTATTCGTGTTGAAGACAAAATTCTAGCTTCTAACTCAAAATCTGCTGCCTTGATCCACCTTTGTGGAATTTGTAAACGTCTTACTAAGAAATCCCAATATAATCTGTACATTAGATATGGAGGTGCAAAGCAAAATCTTTCCACATTTGTTTGAATTAGGATTAAATACCATATTTCAAAGCTGGATATCATGCATGTGTGAAAACTCAAAAAGTATGTTGGTTAGTTTGTCTAAAGAGGATGATCTCATTTGTGCTTACCCTCTTAATAATTTTCATATTAAATGCTTGCTATTTTCAATTTGAAACCGTATTGCTTTGACCATTGCAAAACTAACTACATGTTATTGATTATGTTTTCTGCTTATTTTTCCCAGGGTATCTGCTTGATGATAACTGTGCTTCAGATGGCACGCTTACCAAATATCAAGGTATTGGCATGTCTATTGGCAGCAGTGTGCTGTTTTTTATCAAGTAAGAATTTTAGTGATCTTATCTGTCTGCACCATAAAATCTCAAACTGTATTTTGGCAGGTTGCATCAGCACTTCTTAGTGCTGCATTTGTGTATGACATCTTTTGGGTGTTCATTTCACCTCTTATATTCAATGAAAGCGTCATGATTGCAGTAAGTGTATTATCATTTTTTTTTTCAATGAAGCTTCTATAAATGGTAATTTTTTAGTACCACAGGTTGATATGTAACATAGCTTTCGTGGTTAATAGATCAAATTGTGTTGCAATTTGCAACAAGATGGGAAGGCCTGTTCCTTTCAATCTCTGGTCCAAAAACAGATGTTTAGGGTACATTGCAGAAAGTACTCCAAATGATAAAATATCATGTTCCTGTGTTAGTTCATATTCACCATGGTCCATGGACTGCGATGTACAATGAAGCAGAAGTCCTTATTCTCAATTTGAAGTAAACGTTTTAGAGTTTCGACATCAATTATGAAAAAAGCCTGTTTTTGAGAGAACCTCAAAATCATATTTTTATGAATTAAACTAGCATATAATTAGAGATTGTGTTTTTCAAATGTGTGCATAGGACATTGTCCAAAATGTAATCTGTTAACAATTTTGGGAGTAAGGGTACTCCTAAGCTCTGCAGGTGGATTGTCAACGGTGATGGTTTTCTGGGTCCCCTTGCACAATGAAACTTATTTGAGTGCAGAACAGATTACCACACCAAATCCAGTGGGGGTGGCGAGTGGGTACTCATTAGCGTCGCGTTTTACGAGCCAGTCCCCAAAATTTCAGTATCCTTAGAAAGATCTATTTTGGTTTAGAGTATGCATGCTTTTGACTGGTTATAGGTGTCCGTAGTATAATTGCATGGATAGCACCTGTTCATTCATCTAATTATCAACCTAATTACCTATACAGTGAACGTGATCAGCCAACATTTTTTATACCTTATACCCATTGAGTTCTCTGATTATTTCTGTTGTGTTTATGCTTGCTTTGGAAATTGCTCAGGTTGCTCGAGGTGATAACACTGGAGAATCAATTCCTATGCTCCTAAGGATACCCCGCTTCTTCGATCCATGGGGTGGCTATGATATGATAGGCTTTGGTGACATTATCTTCCCTGGTTTGCTTGTTGCATTCAGCTATAGGTATGTGATTTTGCCATATACATTATTTACCTCCTTGTGATCCATTAGTTCCCCTAAGGCTGCATGTATAGAACAATATAGTCGAGCGCTAGTAGTCTATCATAACTGGACCCTGATTCTTTCCTGCTAAATGCAATGTTGATGTTAAGAAGCATAGTTGAGCATTCAAATTAATTTATCGGTTACACCACCTAGGATTTTAAGGGTAGCATAGCTAAACTAAATTTAGGATTAGTATATGAATTTTCTTTATTTTTTATATGGATTTGTCTTTTCCAGTTTTAGGAAATGTGGGGGATACTACTCTAATGAACTGTCATTATGTTTGTAATGTGGTATTAGTGAGTTTTGCCTTCAGTGTAGTAATTGTTCACCAAACTTGTCATGTCTACCTTTTTTATTTTCTTTTTGGCATTTGTAGTTATTTCCATCATTCACATTGCTTTGATATATGCTGAACAGATTTGACAGATCAAACAGAAAGGGTGTCTTGAATGGATATTTTCTGTGGCTAATTGTGGGATATGCAGTTGGTATGTGCTTGTATTTGAGATAATTTCTGTGTTATTTTCCCATTGTTGCACAGCTTATGTTCCTTATTCAACTATGCAATTTGCTGCAACAATTATTTTTTTTAATGATCTTCATGATGATGGATTATTCAGGTTCCAGCAAAAGAATGAATTTTGATTAATGGCCAAGTCTCCAAAAACCATTTTAGGAGTTCAAACCATATTATTTTGTAGATTGGAACAAACTATACCTCCTGCTCTAATGGAATACTATTGTTTAGGTTCAAGTATGACAATATTATTGGTAGCCCTTTGCCCCTTTCAAAAATATTGCTGGTGGGAAATAGGAATAGGATATCAGTTCAGGGCTTCAGGCCATATATTATTTGTAGCTCTTTTCAGTTTAATTGGTATTGGGAAAAATAATCTCCACAAGATCTAAAGGAATACTGCTCTTTAGTAGGTATGCAAGTGGTGTCAGCCTGCAGGTCCGCTTTGCCCTCCCCGCAAGAAAGACCTATTGGGCAATGCAGGCAGCCAAGCAGGCTGACCTGCAAAGCCCAATTGATCAGTGGTGTTGTGAAAGCCCACTTACCCCCGCAAGGCCTGCTTCAAGCCTGCTCCAGAATGCTACGCTAGTCGAGGACGAGCAACACCGCCTGCTGGTTGGTCGTATTTGGTGCGGACATTGTCCTTTATGGTGAACTCGTCGAGAGAAAACTTGACGGAGTGGACTGACGGAGGTGGACTGGATGAGCCAGAGCATGGTGACATCAAGCGACGACGCGAGTGGAGGTAGAGTCGCCCACGGTTCATAGCGGTCAGCGGTGGTGCGTCGTGTGGGGACGCCGTAGAGGAGCGCGAAAGAAGGCAGAATGGTATGAGGACATGTGATGCGCCTTGCCTCGACAGCCCAAGAACACATGGGTGGCCTCCCTGTGTGGCAGCGGGGCAGAGCCCCTCGTGCAGGAAGTGCCTTCGCCTGCTCGGGGTCGGCGGTAACGAGCCATTGTGGCAGCATGAGATCCTTGTCTATGATGATGGAGTTGCAGTCCTGCTGAGGTGGGTGCCAGTGACCCTGACCATGTCAGGGGCCTTCCACGCGTGGAGCCTTGCAGATGGACTTAGCAGACTCAAAAGATGCCTCCAAACCTGCTAAGTAAAGTCCTTTTAGGGCTACTGGATTGACGCTATCAACTGTGCATGCAGTAGCGGCGGGTGCAAAACCTGCAAAATGACGGAGCCAACATTAGGTAGTCCTTCCAAAAATATTGCCAGCAAGTCTGAGTCAAACTTTATGTTTTAGCATGTATGGGTGACTTATGAGTGCCTTAAATGTTTTGGAGCTCCTGGTTAAACATGTTTTCCTTGAGTCAACAGGAACTGCCTATTGTTATACTAATGTTTTGGTTAACATTTGATCCAGAGCCACTTGGCGTTCGAGTCACCATGTCATTGACTGTATCCTTGTTGGGCATTTTGTATGGAAGTTCATATGGCATTTTGTTATAGGCATCTTTTTTTTTTCCTAACCACCTCTATAGCCAGCACAAATTAAATTCATGTTGCAATAGGTGCATTGTGATCAGAACATGTTATTTGACTGTAGAGAAATAGTTGTATTTTTGCAAAGAATACATGGTGAGATAGTACCATTTACACCTTTTCCCCATGCAGGCCTTTTCATAACGTATCTTGCGCTGTTTCTGATGGACGGGCAGGGTCAACCTGCGTTGTTGTACCTTGTGCCATGTACATTGGGTAAGTATGGACGGTTTCCACAATCCTTTTCATTCAACTCTACATTGTGTTTGATGATGCATCTTTTTTTATGCCAGGGGTTATTGTTATTCTTGGTTGGTTAAGAGGCGAGCTTCATGAATTATGGAACTACGGAAAAAGTCGTGCAGAAAATTTGGTCAACGAACCATGACAATAAAATCCAGGGTATATGTGAACACATGTAGCATCCATTGAAGTAATTAAATCGATGGGTTGACGAAACACAATTACCTGGGCCAAAAGGTTTATGATGTATTTTCTTTTCTTCATCGCAGTAGATAGTTTTAGGATGTTTATTAGGAGGCACGGTGTATTGGAAGATGTTATGTTCATGACATTATTTCAAGAAGAAGGATGATATTATGTGTTCGAGGTAAAAGGATGATACTCATATAAGATGCAATTATATACGAGCTTCAGATCTGAGTCGCTTGAATTTTGGACCACAGCTTATAACGGACCAAAAGCATATAAGCGTGTCCAATTGCAAAACTGACAAACTGTACCCATCGACTGACCTTTCCCGCCTCCCGTCCTGTGCTGTGCTATCTATAGGTAACGGAACTTTTTTTGTGCTACTATCAAAGAACTGAAACACTGATATTGCCATTTACCATTAAGTTTTAGTTGTCTATTCGGATGCTGCGTGGTTGTCACCGAGAGCGTTTGGTGATTTACTCGTCGCATACTCCTACCAATGCTCACAGTCACAGCACATAATTTTAACGGAATTAGTCGTTTTGTTTGCGTTTGCCCATGATCACTCCAAGAAACCATTAATCACGGCAAACGCAACGTGCTTGTCAAAGACGGATTATCACGGCGCTACAGTTAACAGTGTTACACCGGCGGACTGGCCGATCCTTAACAGCTCATCGCAGGCTCCACTTCTTGAGCCAGCACGTGAAGGCCTTGGTGAACCTCCTGGACCCTGACCTGCGCAGCTTCGGCTTCTTGCCGTCGCCGCCGCCGCTCGGCTTACTGGCGGCAGCGGTGGCCGACGTCACGGCCAGCACCATCTCTTCCTCTTCTTCCTCCTCCTCCGCCTGGCTCGCCACTTCGTGAAGCTCCACCTGCGGCTGCAGCATCTCCTCCTCGGCCTCCAGCTCCATCTCCCGCTGCCGCTGCTCCCGGAACAGCCTCAGCAGCCGTTGCGCCTTGTCCCGGGCCCTGACCGTGCCGTTGGCCGTCACGGACACCAGCGCCGGGATCACGCCCTCCTGGAGCACCGTCTGGCTGCTGCCCTCGTCGCCGCCGCTGCAGAGCGCGTACAGGCACGACACGGCCTTCTCCTTCTCCGCCGGCTCGCCGTTGTCCACGACGTGCACGATGGCGCCCACCGTCGCCGCGCTCGCCGCGATCTCCTCCTTGCCCCGCCGGGTCAGCGCCAGGTTCAGCAGCACCGCCAGGGCCTTGTCTGTCCACGGCGATGACGCCGCCAGCACGCCGCGGAGGCTCTCGATCACGCCCGACGCCATGAGCGGCGGGATGTTGGGCGCGTGCAGCGACAGGTTGTACAGGGTCAGCAGCGCGTCCAGGCGGCACGTGTCGCCACCTTCGCCCAGGCCGTTGAGGAGGAAAGGGATGGCGACGCTCGAGCCGATGATCGCCTGCGCCTCCGGGATGCACGACAGGTTCAGGCACATCGCGATAGCAACCTCGGAGGTTTCCCGTTTCTGTATCATCTGCTCGATCATGGGGATCACTCCAGCTGACAGCAGCAGCCTCTTGTTCCTGATGATAACAAGTGATGAGGCAAAGGTGAAATCAATCATGAAAACAGCTGAGCAAACGGAACACCATTGGTATTTAGTACTAGTATTTATTTACCGGTCATTGTTGACGGCAAGATTGAAGAGAGCCATTGTAGCAACCTCCTGAGACTGCACATCTTCTCTGCTGATAGCCATCTTCAGAAAATCGATTAGTGGCTCAGTAATGCCATTAGCACCTGCATAGTCCCGAAGCTCGTCGTCGTTCTTCAGCAGGATCCTGATCTGCTCAACCAGCTTATGTCTCTCACTCATGCTCTCGGCATCGTTCTTGTTCAGCACTTGGAGCCACTGTTCACATCTGTCACTGACAGCCACATCGTCTTTGGAGTTCAGGTGAGCGCCCTTCTCCACAGACTCTTCAATCTCAGGTGCAGCCTTCTTGGAGCTCTGAAGAGTAGAGACATCTTGATCTACACGTAGTTTGGATGTGGCCTCTCCGGAGTTCTGACGAGACAACGTCTCCATGGAAACTTCACTCTCAGACTTGGCATCATCCTTGGCAGTTGTGTCTTTGAACCAAACAGCGTTAGCGCCATCGGTCGCCGAGCATGTGCTACTTTCCAAGGATGAAATCCTCAGGTGTTCTAGCTTGGGAGATTCTGGCGGTCCAGATGGAACAGGAACCCTGTTCTGCTCACACCAAGATGCTATCAGACCCTTGATGCAGTAGTTGGGCGTCCTCAAGAGCTGGGACAGCTGTTTGCGAGTTTTGGGGCAGGTTGTGTTGCCACTGTCGAACCACTTCTCGATGCAGGCTCGTTCATATGTCTGACCGGATGCAATGACAACAGGATCATACATGAGCTGCAAGGAGATTGGACACCTCAGCTCCTCAGGTGGTAAGGGCATACTCCCTGATAACCCTTTCATCTGCTTTGAGTTGAAGGAGCCAACTCTTGGGAGTTGCTTCTCAAGAATCTGACAGTTTCCATGGAGATCAGTTGAGCTGGACATTGAATGATTTAGACCAATCAAGCCAGAATTCGACCTGGAGGACATGGAAGGGCTTGAGCACAGGGAGTTGGTGGTACCAGTTGTTTCACTCTTAAATATGTTCGAGTATTTCCTGATGAGGTGTAGCAGGTAGGCTGCAATTGATTCCTTTTTTATGTCCTCCTCTGCATGGGCTCTCTCAAGAAGCTTCCTAAGTGCTCTTCTTTCAGTGAGTGCTGCCACGGATGATGTAATACCAACCCCCAAAGCAATTTGGTGAAGAAATTCTAGTTCGTTCTCATCAAGGAATCCGTTGGATTTTGTCTCATTCTGAATTAGTTGATTCACTTCGTCGCCAACTTGCTTTTCAGACTGATCCAAAACAAAATCAGCTTTTTCCAGCTCTTGTGCAATCACAGTGATCTGAAATTTAGGAAGCAAACTAGTTACCAGGGGACTAGGAATCCAAGTAATTCCTCAATAAAACAAGATCCAAGTCAAATCAGCACGAGTCAGTAAATGGCTGCAGCATGCAGCAGTAAATTTCTCATCAAAAGTTTCGGGGGAAAAAAACTGAAAATATGCTAAAACTAGCATACGTTGTCGATCCTTATAATCGAGGAATACTGTAAAAGCTGCAATCCCCTCATTATTATCGAAACCATTAGTATTCATTGCAGAAGTTCAGTATATATGCATGGTTCAACAAAAATAGCTGGAAAATTTAAGTTTCTGAAAGATTATGGACAACCTTAGAACCGACTGCTTCCGGAATGGTTTCTTCAACTTGGTGAAGGCTTTCCAGAAGTCCTTGTCTTGAATTCTCAAATTTTGTTAGAACACATTCTGCTGTAACAGCCTGAAATTCAGTGTTAAGTAAAACACATTGAATTCAAAAATAAAGAAAATTCAATTTCAAAAAAAAAAAAAAAAAAAATTCGTCACACGTTGTTCTCTGCCAAGCACGTATATAATGTTTTATACCACTGGTGACATGATTGTACAGGCTTAGTTCATGCATTCGTCCTTTTTTCCTTTTTTAGACTAGGAAATATCAAACACATTCGAAGGTATCAAAAAATATATTACCAAGTAAAGCTTGCTACTCTCCGAGCAATACTGGAGTAAATTCTTGGCTTTCTCAACAGATATCCTCAAAGAGCTCAATGCCAGGATCCCAGGACTGCATCCTGACTTTGTAGTCTCAAAGGGAGGAATGGCATCCAAAACTTCACGAACTACTGTGTAAAGTTCATTGCATAGTGCTCCATGTAACTGTTAAAAGAAGCAAACTGAATAATCCAACTGATCCTACCCCCAGCATCCTAATACTTTACATTATTGAACAATCAAAATGTTAATATAGAAAACAGCAGAAAACTGATCTTTACGGCCATATTAGTTTCACCTACTTACCATTTTGTTGATATTTCCATAAGAACATTCAATATGATAGGTTTAAAGTTTCAGTTGAAACTTTGGTGGATGAACATGTATTTCTAAACTGAAGAAACCTAAATACACGAGCGGTAGAACGAAAATACAGTATCTGTGTCCTGATACGACGACCCTATGGCTAACAGTCACACAAACAAGATAATTCCAATTATATCAACACTATAGCATCACTAGCATTCAATAAAACGAGAAGTCAAGTGGATTACCTTCCAGTTCCCAGCGGCAATGAAGTCCCCGTCCACCTCAATTCTCTCCATGCTGTCTTATTTGTCAATTTCATCTAGCAAGAGAAGGGTGGGTACATTAATGACAATATAACCAGGAAGTAGAACAAATCAGCAATTAAACTCAACTTGCTTCAAGCATTAGCCCCAAAGGCTCAAACTAACAGACCACCATCCATTAGGAAGCATTAGCAGGAATAGAAGAAGGCAAAATGTATCCATGGCTTGTGAAGACAGGGTAATTGGTGACCACTACTAAAAGAAGCATAACAGAACTGCCAGCTACTAATGATGAACATTAAGTAAATGCCCACTTATCGTCCACCAATTAGCAACTACCGATGTAACAATGGCTACTATCCTGTAGAGCAATGGCTTGTGAGGACAAGGTATCTTGGTAACCATCACAACTATGAGAAATGACTAAAATGCATATGCAGCCCACCAAGATCATCTAAACCTAGCAGTCTTTTGTTTATTACAAGCACACATATAGGAGCTGTTTTTTTAATAATTATATAACCTCATATATTAATATATATTTCTATAAATTAATGGTTGTCCATTTTCTTCGTTTAACATCCGTACCAAATAACCAAAGTCTAGCTTTTGGACATTTTAGGTGGTTTACCCACATACTGAAGAAAGAAATTGGTGAAACTGTCTACAAACAGTATAGAGGGTAAGCAGAATAAATTCCTCATTCTGACACACGAAAACAAATATACCAGCATTGACAAACACAAGGAACAGAGCATGTTGATTGGAAAAATCAAGGATGCGTCATCCATCCGAGTTTTGGCAGGGGCAAAACATTTAGCATCTCTAATAGTTTCTGTAAACCCGGTTAGTTGGGATGTAAAACTCCCTTCTCTATCAATGAAACTGGCACAATCTCGTACCGTTCGTTCCAAAAAAAAAAGTAATGAATTTCAGAAAAAAAATGATTGCTGTATGCATCGATAAAGGTTCAAGAAGCATGAAGATGAAATCGTACCAGAGGCAAACCTGGCGCTGAAGGAGCAAGCCTTGAATCTGTCCATGACCACGGCAGCTTCCTTGGCCGTGCCCGTCGCCTACCCTTGCCATGCTGTTTGAGAGGCACAAGACTGCGTTGGGCCACGAATGGCGGCCAGATGGTTTGGGAGGCTGCCATTGCCTTGCATTGTCGTTTGGGTCCGAAAGTCTCGTATGCCAGTCGTGCTAAATTTGGGAGGCAGCTTGGATTCAATGGTGCTATGGCGCAGGCAGATCAGGCAACAGGCATGCTAGTTAGCACACGCAGCAGCCAGCAGGCTTTGTAGCAGTGCCTGAATTACTATATCAAATAAATCAAAATGCCTTTCAACGTCTTCAGCTGGTTTGCCCGAGTGGTTAAGGGGGAAGACTTAAGATCTTCTGCACTGTAGTGCGCGTGGGTTCGAACCCCACAGCCAGCATATTTATTAAAATTTTTTGAATTTTGTGAATAATTTTTTGGCCTCTCTATATTTTGCAAGTTTTCTTTAGCTTCCCATTCCCATACCATGTTTTCTAAGTCTCTTAAGATATATTTATTTAAATTTTTTGAATAATATTTTTGCCTCTCTATATTTTGCAAGTTTTCTTTAGCTTCCTATGACCATGTTTTTTAAGTCTCTTAATATATTTGCAAGTTTTCTTTATTGAATTTCGCTTCTATATTTTGCAGCTTTTATACCATTTTATTTGCCTCTCTATATTTTCCTAACTTCCTATACCATGTCTTTTTGTCTCTTATCTGAATATATTTGCAACTTTTCTTTACTAGCCTTTTTTTTCCTCTCTATATTTTGCAACTCATCTTGCCCAAGCCGCCAATAGACCTCTATCGACGAGAGTACAAGACAGTGACTTCCATCTGACATTGGTTATTATTTTTTTTTTGGTTATTATTGATCATGAGGTAAATTTAAATTTGTCGATAATTTGACGATAGTCCATTCCATTGTTCTGCATATTTGCTTAGTAGATATTCAGTTGTCTCATGGTTCTACATTTCTAACTGTTTTTTTTTTTGTCTATATTAGATGTTGCCTAATAAGCATCATTGTCTTATTTGAGGTAATTATAATAGTTATTTTACTAATTTTTAGTTTCTTCTGTTATATCGATACAGGGTTTTGTGAATAAGTATGAACTATATGCAAAAAAGCTATATACATGTTGTCGATACTCTTACTAAGTTACAAGCACTAGTATAGTAGCTCTGCCACGTCAGATGGTGCTTGCTTGTTCTATTTTGTTCCAATGTATAGACTCTGCTAGCACCAGTTAAATAGGTTCCATAAAAATAAACTAATATATTTTCCTCAATCACTTTTCTCTCTCCTGTCTTCTCTTAGCATCGGGTGCTCAAATAGGCAATAGGTGTTTGCTGGTGCTTGCTTAGCACCGGGTCTACAATGTATAGCGCTTGTGTTTCTTTTTCTCTCTCTTCCTAGCACCTTCTTAGCGAGCACGTTGGAGTTGTTTTATTCTTCGATTGTATTGGTACCTTGAAACAAGAACGAAGCTGAGTAGCTGATGAGTGATGTGATTATCGGAAAGTATCCTAAAGTACCGGGGGGGGGACGACCGAGCCTTAGCTCGGTTGGTGTGACGTCCAGGTGCGGACTCCACCAATCCTGGGTTCGAGCTCCGCTCATCCCAAGATTTCCCACCACCTGTTCCCCGAATAATTTCGGTTGCCTCACACGTGGATGCGCCACAATGGTCAGGACGACGTGTCCGTCGTGTACGAAGCCTCTTCGGATATCTCTTAGCCACGTGCAAGTCTCTTCGGATTGGTGTAGGTCTAGCTTGCGCACTAGGGGTGTGTGTGTGTGAGTTTGCGTGCGTGTGGTGGTGTGAGTTAGTGCGTGAGTTCAGATACTACAACTTGTACCGAAAGAGTTGAGGTATCAAAAAAAAAAGTACCGGGGAGGGGGCTCCTTCAATAACATATCTAGCATCATCTATACGGCTAGCAAGTAGTAAGAACTTAGCACAATGGAAATTCATGAAACTGTAATATATAGAGCCTAAAGCCCTCTCTTGCAATATCAAAACTTCATTTCATTCCCCCCTTACCCTGCTTGAAATAAAAATACGCTTCTGCTTTTTCAATATGAAGAACACAACAGCTACTTCTAGCTAATAGCTAGCTTGCATTGAAGCTACTAAACACTAGATTTAATGAATACAGTACCAAATATCTCCCCCAGATCTGCTGAAGCCAATATGCTACAGCAGCCATTTTTTCATGCTGTCTGACAACGTTCAATGCCGTTCTGTATGTTTGCCCAGAGAAACATTTTTAGCATATGTTATCTCCCTGCAGGTGGACGATTGCCGCGGCAGGTGCACTTCTCCATGTCTTCCTTGAGGGCCTGCAAATGCATATAGTAAAACTCAGTATTGTTCGATCAGCTGCTGATGTGTGCTGCTATGTAGTGGACAAAACTAAAGAATTTTGTACAGAATTTACTACTGGTCACTTCTTTTAAGTTCATTCATGAAGGCATTGATTAAACAAAAAATATTTACTGACATAATTAATGGTAGCAGATCGATCGAATGATAAGCTCGTCGCCATATTATTGGAGGTCCTAATGTGATGCTGAAATCATCATGCATGTGTATGTGTTTTTTTAATCGAACAAATGCAGAAGGCCAGAAGTTGGAAACTGAAGCACAGCCTCCGTACATATACCTGCAGCTCGCTCTGGAGTCCTCTGATGTGATCAACTGCTAAGTCCAGCATGTCCGCTGTACTAGTTTGCTGCCATGCCATTTAAAAGAACAAAAGGATAAGTGTGTGCTGACAAAGATATCATGTATTCTGCAGCACAGATAATATGTTGTCTATAATTAATGGATCACCTTGTCCATGTTAGGCACAAGGGCCTGCAACTTTCTTAGCTTGTCACTGATCCTCGTTCTTCGCTCCTACAAATCATTGATCACATATGCCTGACATTAATCATATACATAATCTCCAAAAACAAATCAAATTAAAAGGGATCCAATCGATACCAATGCAAGATGAAGAAAATCATCTATTCAATTATGACTATATATATAATATTTACATTAAGATTGAGTTACTCCATTATCAAGCTAACCAGATTCAGTGTTTGGCTATTAATTAGCACAGTGCATGGAAACTTGTGTTACTACAAGTGAACACCATGCCATCAGGCATTGTCAAGAAGATGATGTGGGAATTTACCCGCTCTGCGATGCTCCTTGGATGCGTGGCACATCCACGCTTGGCTCGCACTCTGAATGGAACCTGGTCTTCCTGCATCTGCAGTAGGCCCGCTGCTTCCTTCCCCACACCAAACTGCATCCACAGATCGATGATAACACATGAAACCATGCAGGCATCACACAAACAACTAATAATTAATATTCATGGCTGATTGCTTAGTTTGTAGATTAGTATAGCCTTAGCATATCATGATCGATTGGAATAGGGATCATCTAGTATATCCCAATTTATTTTGAGAAAATCCCTTTCAGGAAGGACATATATATATGCAAATATATGTAAAAATAACAACATTTAACTAGCATTATAAATGACAAGAAAATATTTGTTTTATGATAATCAATATACCCACCGTACCTGTAATTCATAAGAGTTACTAGTGCTGCCTATGATGTCGTCATTGTTGTGTATTCCTGCTTTGCTTCCCGGGTTGGAAAACACAATAGAATTTGAGTCCTCCCATGATCCAACTGAGAAGCCACTTGAGAAGGAACGTGCCACATTGTTGGCGGTCATGCTCTCCTCATAGTGTCCAATGCCATGGGCATTATTTGTGAGGTTGTCCTGGATTCCATCCTCTGAGAATTGAGAGAGGGTTCCTTGTCTGGATAAGTTCATGGGGGACTTCATTTTCTTGTGATAGCCACTCATTGCATGGTGAACCTCACCACTAACTCCAGCCCTTGCACTTGGAAAACCTACTTTCCATAGA
The DNA here is from genome assembly GCA_018135685.1 of Themeda triandra. Taxonomy (NCBI): domain Eukaryota; kingdom Viridiplantae; phylum Streptophyta; class Magnoliopsida; order Poales; family Poaceae; genus Themeda; species Themeda triandra. Next base: position 1,061,707 of record JAENPR010000069.1, on the reverse strand, counting down.
AACACACACAATATACCCATCACTGCTAATTGTGTCCAGGATTGTATGGATGAAATGTGTAGAATGAATGGATTTGTTGCTTGATGGGTGGACATGGAGGAACTGATGCTAATTAAATAAATGTCCTGGACAAATGCACAATGATAGATGAATGCTAGATGAATATAATGCAATGATGAAACGTGTAGTAGGAATTAGACATGTTGAGGGAGAACATTTAGGATTTAGGTATTTATTTCATGGAGGTACTAGCGTATGATTCAAAACAGAGTTGCACCATTGTGAGATCAAGTGAAATCCTTTAGGGTCCTTTTGGATCCGCAGAATTGAATTCATATAAATAAACTATAGTTGTGAAAGAAAAATCCATAGAATATGTTAAATAAAGTCTACAACTTTATTTAAGTTGGGAAGAAGAATCCATAGAATTCATTTTTCATCTCTCAACCTATATGTAAATTTTGAAAAGTTGTGGAATCTCAAATTCTAAGCCAAGTAGACTAATTCTTTAAGTAGATTCCGATTTCTTCAAAATAGAAGGATCCAAACGGGCTCTAACAATATTTGGAAATGCTAACTTGGTGTGAAAAGTGTTGGTCATGTTATGGGACGATGCTTTCGTTTGAAATGTCTGAGGAGTTCGGTGGAGGGTTTTTTTTTTCTCACCGGAGGCACTAGAGAGATGCCACCAAAGGTTTGGGTGATATTTTTTTTTTACCAAAGTCAGCAAGGAAAACCTCAACCTATATTTTTGAGTTTTTTTTTAATAATGCGGACGTGTTTAAATTCGCTCCCACCGGAAGTCGAACCCGGTCTCTCTTTTGGGTCTTCTTGGGGTCTTTCTAACCACTAGGCTAGAGGCCCTTTCGCAATGCTCTGATATTTTTATAGTATTTTTCGTCAAATGTTTCCTTCGGATCCAGTACTTGTGAGTTGTGACGGTCAATCGCTTGAGTATGCAGATGTCAGCAAAGGAGAGGTCAGCTGAACCTAGACATACTATGCGACAGCGTCACAGGATGCTGGTCCCCGCATATGCCAAGGTCAGTGGGGCCCAGTGTGTATTCAATCAAGTGGGAGTTAATTATTTTAATCGGCCACACACTCAGCATTAAGCAAGTTGTTTTCGGTCGATTCGGTGCAGTGCGCAGTAGTACGTCCTAGTAACTCGTAGCTGCGGCTAACTTAAAATTAACGACTGGGATCTCTCTCAACCGTCCGTTTTGGCGGTCTCGATGCCACGGCAATTTCGTTAAAAAGGAATGGTACGTAACTACTCCCATGTCTCATATGCATGAGCACGACCGTCCGTACGTTCTACAGTTTTTGGACGGGTCACAGACTCACAGTAGCCCTGTTTTTCTGAATCATATTGTTGAGACAGCGGTTTGGGCCCCAAGCAATAAGCATCCATCCTGCACCGCCTGTTCTAATCATATAGGACCTAGTATAAATTGCTCGCCCACTGATTTCCAATTCTGCCTCTCCTATTCTAAGAAAATGTGATCAACATCGTTAATTGTAATGTCATACCTTTGTGCTCTTTTTGAGGAAAAAGAGTTAACAAATACTACTACTATATGAAAGGCATCAGTTATTTTGTAAAATAACTACAGATAGAACCAGCCATCTGGTCCTCCTACAAATGTGAACGAGAAAAAATAGAGCTTGCTCCAGCCAAAGTATACTAAAAAATATACCCTTGGGTATTTGTTAGGTTATTCAACACGACTATAACTGCTAGCAAAGTCATCGTTTTTTTTTTAAAAAATAGTATCTTGAAAATACGGTAGGTGGGTTCAATTGTAATACTAGTAATAAATTATTTATGACCTATAGTATATGACATTACTCTAGGTTATCATTTTATATCTAGTGGAGGACAGACATTACACGCCAAGTAATCCCACATAGAGACTCTAGACTACATGGCAAGTGATCTGTCATGACCCGGGCTGGGCCCATCTAATCCATATGTGTGTGTGTTGGGCCTGCGAGCCATAGCCATGTATGGGTTGAGCCCAAGTTTGAGCCGGTGTTACATATATACATCTAGGCTGTCATTGTACGGGGTATCGATGAATTGAACTCCTGAAACCCGAACTCGTCTTTGTTCGTCTGAACCCTAAATCCTGTGCTATTCTTGCTATTCGTCCCAAATTTCCTGCTGTTCTTTCCCGAATTCCTTCCAATTCCCAGTTATCCGTCACGATCTTGACCCGGATCGTGACAATTGGTACCAGCTCCAGGTTGATTTGGCCGGAAATTTTTTTTCCCCAGATCGGAATCCACTCTAGCCCCTGCGCGAATGTCGTCGATGGAGGATCTCATCACCAAGGTCGATGCCATGGCGAAGCAACTTGACTCCTTCGCCGACGCTGCCAAGCAGCTCGCTGACCTTCACGACATGATGAAGCAAACTCTCGACACCATCCATGGCGTGAGCTCGCGGGACAAGGCGGACGCTGCTACTCCGACCTCGTTGCCGCCGTCGACTACTTCACCGAGGTGCTCCATCCCGACGACGACGAGCACGGCAGCAGTTGCGCCGCCCACACCTGCACCGCCCTCAGGTCGCGTCCCTGCATCGGCGTCATCCTCGACCCCGACCGCGACGTCCACGCGGGCAGCGCCCTTGGCCGCGTCCACGACTACGACGCTGGCAGCGCCTTTGGCCAGGCGGGCTTGTGCCCGAGCTCATGCAACACCACTCGTGGATTGCCGAGCGGGTGCGTTCGTTCGTCGATTTCGCTACCCGCGCCGCCGCGGCCGTCTTCGTCCACGGCGACGAGGGTATGGAGCGCCTCGACGCCTTCGAGTCCAGAGGCTGTGCATGCGACCTCGGCCACGATGGCGCGCTCTGCGTCACGGGCATCGTCGCCTGCGTCGGCGCCGTCGTCGTCATCGGAGGAGCGGGCGCGCCTGCTCAGGCCGCCCACCGCGCGTGCAAGTACAACGCTCGGCAATGGAGAAGCCGGGCGCCATGGCCTCGACCACGCGGTGCACATCCGGGCGCGACATGGATGTCAGCCGTGACGTGAACGAGCGGGCAGGGCGCGGCGGCGGGCTCATGCACAGACGCCCGCGTCGCCTTCGTCATTATCGTCTGCCACGACTTCGCCACCGGCATCACTGCGCTCGTCTTCGTCCACGACGACGAGGATCCCGGCAATTCCGCGCTCGGGTTCGACCAGGACGCGTTCGTCTCCGTCGATACAGCCACGGGGACTGCGTACTGCACCTTCAAGCTCTATTGTTGCGTCGTGCGGGCACGGTCATCTCCACCGCCGCGTCCCTCCAGGTGCCGACACCAACGGCCTTCCGTGCTCCACGCAGTTCATGGCGCCCGCTCCCACGCTGCTGCAGGTCCGCCAGCTACAACGTCACGACAAGCCCAGAGGTGATCCAGGCAGCGAGCTTGGTGGACTACGCCATCCTGTTCATGGGACCTGCTGTTGTCTCCAGCGAGGCCTTCGAGGTGTTTGATGAAATGTCCGGCAGGTATATCACCATCTTACAGCCACTTCTATTGATTGCGATTCTTCTATTGGGTGGCGCCACCAAATTTCATGAGGGCCAGGAGCATATGATGTGCATTGAGTCATCTGGATAGTCTGAGTGCTTTAGGCTCTGTGGGGTGAACTTACCATTGCAATTACTGGGGCTGGTTCTTGCTTTGGGACTAAACCAGAATCCTTGGTGCTTCTGTCTTACTGCTATAGAGTGTGATATATTACCAGTGCCATGGCCACCTCCACCTCATCATATTGTTTGGTTTGTTCATATTTCTGAGATGTTGGGTTCATCAGTTTTTGTGCATTGGGATCCTGGAGGTTCTACTCTGCAGCTACTATGGTCTGATAGGCTACACATGAGTTGCCATTTCATTTGTGTGCTTTTGGAGAAGTTATGGACCCTAGTGTGGATGCCCATATATACATTCAAGGTGCTTTTCAAGAACACCAATGTGCAGTTCAGTTATTTGGAACCTCTCTGCTATGAAGCATTACCTCTATTATCATATAACCTTGGTCATTCGGTGGTGTCCTGGATTGAAGCACTGCAGCAGTTCCAGAGTGGTTGTGCTCCAGCAGTATGGGTTATTGTTGTGGGAGGAATTTTGTGCTACTCAATCTCTTTCAGACTCTGTAATTGCTGCAAACAAATGGTCCTGCTGAACATTGATCATGTTGTTGGGTATGTGCCTGATTCTCAGATGTTAGTAATCTTGCAACTCCCAAAGGTGAATCACAGTGTTGAGCCTCTGCTGTATATCAAGTTGCATGGAAATATGGTTGTTCTCTACTGGGAGTTCTCAGTTCAACAAATTCTATTTTGGAGTCGATGCAAATCAGCTAGTTGTGGAGTGTCAATAATGGATGTGTGGACATCATATGTGCTGATATATCTGCTCATGCAATCCAATCTACTCACTGCGGTGTTGGATGGAGGCTTGCTTGCCACAGGTTCTGCAGGGTATACAATCACGAAGTTCATTGGCAGCATGCTTTGTAGTGCAGAAAAGTCTCAGGCTCCATGGGATCCTGGTGATTTCAAGAACGTGCTTGATTTATCAGATACCTACTACAGTGTGGGTGCAGTTCAAGGGAACCATTTCTGGACTCTTTCTGATGCAATTCTACTCAGTTCATTGGTTGATCTGTCAATGGGTGAGGAATTACAAATAAGACCTACAGCTTGGGCAACTCTCTATAGTTTGGCTACACATTTGCACTTTGCATTATCACTGTACCTGCTGTTGAATAGTTCAGAGAGTAAGTGCAAGGTGAGCTTTGTCTATGGCAATGATGGGTTGGAAATAACACAACCATGGGTATCAGGAATTCTGTGCAATTCACTCTCTCCACTTCTGTCAGCATATGCATTGATGATGGAGATCTCACTTGGGCACATGTTTGCCTTGTCTAATTGCTACCTGATGGGAAATTTCTTTGCAGCTCAAACGAAGCACTGTTGGTTTCTTACTGATGTGTTGCTTTCTCCAACAATGCTACTTCTTTTGTTACCAGATTCAGGAATGAAAAATGCGTTCCTCCAAGTGGCGACAGCTTACCATTGGCTGCATGACAGTTACAGAAGCTCTGCCTTGTTGGCTAAAAGTTCGTCCAATCGGACAGCAATTATTTTAGCTGGGAGCAAATTATTGTATGGTGCTTCTTGGTGTGTACAACTGACGGTTGTTATTCAGTTCAATGCAGACATGCTGCAGGTTGTGCATAAGTTCAGACAAGGTACACTCTATGTTGATGGTGGTCGAGGTCTGGACAGTTATAGAATTGAATTCTTGGTGGCAGCTGTGTTCTGGTTTGCAATACAGTCAGTGGTGGATGAGAAGTCAAGTTCGACAGAGCAGTCAGCAAGTGGTCTGAGCTGCCATTGTGTTGATCAGTTTCAACTTAAGGGTAATGTCTCTTTGCTGCTGACACAATGGGATTCGGTTATGTGGTTTGCTATGTTGCCAGATGCCTGTCACTACAAGTACAAGGTGAAAGTAGGCGACAATTCGCAAACCTTTGGCAAGTGGGGCAACATCATTTCCAAACTCCAGTTCTATAACCTGATGATTGAAGATCCATGAAGACTACGAGCACCAAGGAAATCCTTCATACTGATCACAGCTTGAGGGCAAGCTGTTGCTTAAGGGGGAGAGAATGTCATGACCCGGGCTGGGCCCATCTAATCCATATGTGTGTGTGTTGGGCCTGCGAGCCATAGCCATGTATGGGTTGAGCCCAAGTTTGAGCCGGTGTTACATATATACATCTAGGCTATCATTGTACGGGGTATCGATGAATTGAACTCCTGAAACCCGAACTCGTCTTTGTTCGTCTGAACCCTAAATCCTGTGCTATTCTTGCTATTCGTCCCAAATTTCCTGCTGTTCTTTCCCGAATTCCTTCCAATTCCCAGTTATCCGTCACGATCTTGACCCGGATCGTGACATGATCCCACGTAGAGACATATATAAGGATGTGGCTCGAGTTACACAAAGCATAGGGCTTCAACCTCTATGTGCAAGTAGCAAATATATATGCATATATATTTGATTATATATATGACCAAGTAGGTACGGCAGGTCAGGAAAATCTGAATTTAGAGAAAAGTACGCATGAGATGGCTGTTGCGTGACCCATTAGCCACGGTTCTCTATGTGAAAAAGATGTGGCCCTACCATGAAAAACCATGGTAACGATGCAAGCATGCATGCAGCACCTAGTTTTTCCCCTAGCCGGTTTCAGGCAAACCAGTATGACACTCCATTATCAAAAAGAAGAAGAATCGGATATACAGCGTGAAACCGGCAAGTTGTCAATTCAAATTATGGCAACAACAGCACATATATCTCCAAATAAATTAATTCTTAGAATCGGTGCAAGTTAAACTAACTTAAATTTGGCTAACATAAAAATTATATTCAAATATTCAATGATATATCTAATGATACTAATTATGCCATAAATCTTGATGGTGTATTATTCAGGGATAGAGGAAATATATCTAATTACACGTCTATATTCTTTTTTCTAAAACAAGAGAAGACTTGTAAATTTCAGATGAACTACGTACTATAGAAATTGTGAATGTGTGGGAAAATAATAAAATAGCAATATATTTATAGGCTTAGGGCCTCTTTCACTACTGGAGCTGAGATCGCATCAGAAAGTTTCTGAGTGTTTGGATGAAATGAAAACAAGAATCGAAATACATAGGCTCCAAGAAAAGTTTCCAAGATATGTTTGACCTTAATATTATATTTTCAAAAACTCGCTATATGATTAAACCATCGTGTAGAAATTTTATTTATTGGACCGCCGGGTGGGCAATCCTTTGTTCCAATATCCCCCATAATATTCCAATACTCCCCTGTGATCCTATGTGTTCAAGCGGGACAATATTCTTAAATTTGGTTTGCCTAGCTAAGAGAGTGTCAAGAGAAAACGTTTGCATCATGTATACATGGATCAAAAGAATACATATACTAGCTCCATTCTGAAATATAAGTGATTCTAGATATTACTCCCTCTGTCCTATTTTTAGAGTTGTTCTGGCGCTTGCATGAGATGTCCGGGTAGGTTCAGAAATGTATTCATGTATCCGGACACAGGTACCATCGTGGTTCTAAGAATCTTCACTGTATCGCATTGAATGCTAAGAGCAACTCCAAGAGAGTTGGTAAAAATGGATTGCTAAACATATGATTTAGCCAATCTCTAAAATAGAAAACTCTCTAAAAACATAGAAAACTCTAACAGTCTTTCCACTATGGCAAGGCTAGATGTCTAGCACCACATGCAAGCTATATTTACCATACGAGATTCTAGAAATAGCCAGCTTGCTATTTTACAAAACAAGATAGCATAGCTGTTGGAGTTCACTTTTTCTCTAAAAAAACTCTAAATATAGCATACCAAACAAGAATAACATGTCTCGGAGATGCTCTAAAATAACTTAAATACCGGACGGGGGAAGTACACTCAAGCTAGAAACCCTTATGTTGGTTAGTACTCCATTCTAAAATTAGACGTGTTGGCTTTGTTCTAGATATACAGAGCTTTTGCTATGAACTTAGATATACACTATTTTTAGTAGAAGTAATGCATCTAAAAAACCAAAACATCTTATAAATTGGAATGAATGTAGTACAAAGGATATTGTGAAAAGCCTTGCTATATTTATCGAGAGAGGGTTTAGAATGAGCATCTAGAGTAAAATACCTAAGTTATGCTGGCCAATTGAAATTACTTTGAGAGGGTAAAGCATGCATGCCCTATTGGCATTACAAAAATCTGAAATAAAGCAACAAGTTTGCCTGTCTGTACATATATAGTAAAATTTATTTCAACAAAATGGGCACAGAAAATCTTGTGTACATATATAGTAAATTTTGTTTTTTACCAAATTGGGCAAAGAAAGATCTTCTTCTATATGTCCATCATGCGCTAACAGCACTCGTTTTGTTCACTAGTAAATCGGAGCAGGATGCTAATGCTGTCGCTACTTCTACCCGAAAGAATGAAGGAAAATTAGCAGAGAAGAACTGCAGCTCAATATCTGTGCCTAAACACACATGTGCGGTGTACGTAACTACAGTAAGATGGAGTTAGAGAGAAGGATCGTCGTAAGCAGCAGCTCTAACTACTACATATAGCAGGTGCCGCAAGCAGTAGATGTTACGTACGTAGTACATATATATATATACATGTATACATTGCTCGGATGGATGCTGTGGTTTCGATCGTGCGTGTTACTGCAGAGGCAGAAACATTCCTCAGGAAATCGAACTCGTGTTCAGAAATTAAACAAAGAATAGGAAAAACAAAGGCAGATAGACGAAGGAATTGAAAAGAGAATATGTGGAACACAAACCTAGCTAGGAGAGATTTCCAGAGGCAAAGATTAGTTGGTTCAAAGGAAGCTCGATCGGTACTAATACTCCGTATGACACAGCTAGGGATGATTGTTTCATCAGTTGACAAGAGCGAGGTAATAGCTCTCGACAAGAATCAACAGATCGAGCAGCGATCAGGAATGGTGTTTGGACAAGTTTTGGGTCAGAAGAATTGAAGAAACATGCACCAATTAAGAAGGAAATAAAGGGAGACGAGAGTATAGTATTAGCATTAGCGGGCTTACCGTTATCGACGACGGGGCTGGAGAAGAAGCCCGGCGGCGAGCTGCTTTGCCGCGGCAGCGACGCCGACGACGGGCCGCCGCCGTCCTGCCTCCCCTCCACGCCGAACTGATGGTATCGGTGTTGAATCCCGTGGCCGTGGTGGCCTTGGCCATGGCCGTGCGCCGCCAGCGAGATCTCGGGGGCGCCGCCGCCGCCGTAGTGGTGTCCCTGATGCATCGTCGGCGGCCGCTCCACGGACGACGATGACGGCGGCTCCCTGGTCCCAGGCGCCGGGAAGAAGGCCCTCACTGCCGCCCCCGTCGCCTCCGTGGGGTCAACGACGAACGGGTACTGCTGCTGCTGGCCCGCCTGCTGCGCCGAGCCGCCATAGCGCGCGCGGCCGCCGCGCTCGTGCGGCGGCGGGTTCATGCGCGCGCGCGCGGCGTCCACGCTCACCACAGCACAGCACACGTAGCTAGGGCGGCGCGGTCGCGGCAGCTAGCTAGCCGGTGGTTTCGAACAAACCCCGTCCGGTCGTCGTCGCGCGCGTTCGTGGTCGTGAGCTAGGCTACCTAGGTGCTTGCTGGTTGCTTTTCTTTCCGCGTGCCGGCGAGCGAGACTGCGAGAGCCGAGAGCTGATGATGAGAGCAAACAGCTCTCCAACTCCAAAGCTACCAACCAAGCAACGACATGCCACTGGGCGTGTGCGTGCCGCGTGCGAGGAAGCGGCCGGATTGGTGCGCGGTGTGCAAATGCCGAGTGAGGGTCGCGACGTTGCGTGGCCGGGAGGGGAAAATATATGGGGATCGCGGGGTCGGTCGGCTCGCCTCGCGTTCCGGCGCTCGTGACGACTGACGACACGATCCGTTCGGGCCTCTGGTGTGGTGGGGTTCCCCGGGGGCCGGGGCGTGTGGTGGCCGCGTGCGGGGTTGTGGCGGGGAGCGAGACACAGGCAGGCGGGCGGTCACCGTTAGGGTCACCGTGCTTTCTCCTGGTTGGCCTTGCTCTCCGCCTATCCGCGTCCGCCTTGCTCAAAGCGGCAAGTGGGGCGCGTGGGGAGGAGGGAAAGGTGGCCGCCTCGACGAGTGGGCCCCGCTACCAAGGATGGAAACCCACGGCCGGCGAAAGGCCAAACCGAGGCGCTGCGTCCGCGGGGAGCACTGGCGCAGCGGCGCCAGGGGCCGCGGGCTGGCTGGCTGGCGGGTTCGCTGCACCTCACAACATATGCGACGACACGCGCGGGCTCCATGCCTCCACCATCAGCTCCAAGCGTCGAGCGCAAATTGTTCTGCATTTTCTTCCGTCTGTGTTGGTCGATCTCTTCTACGTTCTCGCACGGTCTCAGCACAAAGAGTTATGTTTGACTCGGGCACTCGGCTCACAACAGTTTGGACTATTTTTTTACCAAACAATCATTTCCAAAACATTTTCATCGATGTTTTTATCCTCCTTTCACATAGGGATAGTGTGGGAGAGAGTTGAAAAAATAGCTTTTTTAGCTTTATCTGACACAAGTGGACCCCGCCTGCCCCGCGTGTGACGAAGGTCACGGCTCGCCGGGGCGCAGCCGGCCGGCGCATGCACGTCGGGGCACGGCTCGCATCGGTGCAGCCTCCAGGGGCGCATCTCGCTGGGCAGCGCGGTGCCGCGGTCGTCGGGGCACATCTCGTCGGGGCGGCGGAGGGAAGCCGGGCAGCGGTCGCCGGCCGCTGGAGCACGACGAGCGACCGGGGGAGGGGTCGTCCGGGCTCGACCTCTAGGACCGCGAGGGCAGCGTGGCCGCAGGGGCGCACGCTGGCTTGGCCGGCAAGGCGTGACAAAACTTAGAGAGGGAGGATGCAGAGCCAGAGCCTAGTGATGTTGATGCCGCCGCCCAGGGGCATGACTGCTAGCACCCAGGGGGCATGGCTACTGGTTGCGCGACCACCGAGGACCGGGGATGCGTCCGCTAATTTGGCGCCCTCGGCTCATGGGCGTCGGGTCTAGTACAGGGAGGAAGGGAGTGGAAGGGAAGAAAGTATTAGAGTAAAATGCACTATGGGTACTTAAACTACTTGGGTAGTATCATCTGAGTACTCGAAGTGAAAAAGCTACCACCTGGGTACTCAAACTATTAGGGTAGTATCATCCTGGATACTCGAACTAAAAAAGCTCTCACCCAGGTACTTAAACTATTGGGCATTACCATCCGGGTACGCCAGAGCGCGCAGAAAATGAATTTTGATTCTTTTTCTTTTTCTAAAAATTAATGAATAGCGCTGGAATTTGTTATTTTTGTTAAAACATAGTTAGAGCTCCCGATGAAATACATTTTTATCTGACTTTTATAGTACTGCAATATCTTCGCTGTTAAACTCGATGTAATACATTTTTTATCTGACATTTATTTATTTTAATTATTAAAATTCATGGAAGTTCATTTATTAATTAAAAGAGGTAATTTTTAAATATACAAAACTATATTTTTTTCAAGTTTCATATTTTTATTAGGTAGAGTACATCATGGAGAGTTTACACACAAAAAATAGAATTTTTGGATCTGTAATTATTTTTTTACAAAAATAACAAATTTTAGCACTACTCATCAATTTTTAAAAAGAAAAAAATCAAAATTCATTTTCCCGCGTTACTCGGAGTACCCGGATGGTAATGCCCAATAGTTTAAGTACCTGCGGTGGGAGCCTTTTTAGTTGAAAGCACCCAGATGATACTACCCCAATAGTTTGAGTACTCGGGTGGTAACTTTTTTCAGTTCGAAAGTATCTTTATGATACTATCCCAATAGTTTAAGTACCTAGAGTGTATTTTACTCAAAGTATTACAATAATTTTTTCTTTGGGTTCCAATCTTGAGAGTGGTTTTGCCAAACATGATAAAAAAAATAGCTTAGCTTCATTGAGAAATCTAGTTATGAAGCTAAAAAAATAGCTCCACTTGTAAAGTTGAGCTGTGTCAAATACGATCAAACTTGTCATATTATTATGGTGTGGGCGCCTCCACATCTAGTCATCTACCTTTGCTCGCTCGTAGCTATCGGCGGCGGCAACTTGTTCCGTGCGATTGGTCTGATGGCGCGCGCTAGCAGGGTTACTGCATGGCCGGAGAATATAGCTTTGAACAAGAGTGTGGGGTTTTGACTCCCAAGTGTGGATGTCTGTACACATGCGCGATGCAGCATGCTTGGACCCTGCCAAATCAAGCTCCTTGAAACTTCTAATTCGTGAGCTCTTTCATATCTTATCACTCTCGCAAGGATGGAAATTCCACACGCCTAGGACTATAGTACGTACGTGGAGTATCTTCTCCTCGACGACACTCGACAGCAAGTGGTTGCATTTTGACAGTTTGAGATTTACTAGGCCTGATCGGCAGTGTAGTACCATTGTACTACCTTTACGTGTACTACTACTCATCAGTCCGAGGATCGGCCACTAGCAAAACATGCACAGTACTGAAGAAAGGACCCCTGAAACGAACCACACAAGCAAAACCGAAACCTGGGCCGCCGCACAGCCGGAATTCAGATTGCGGCGCGCGGAGTGACGACACAGGACGTGGAGCTGCCATATTTCAGCAAGCGAGAAAGAGATCGAGAAAGAGAAGCACGCCTTCTCGTTCTTCCATCCCGGTGTGGTGTCTCCTCCGTTCATCCCCCCTGGAAGATGCAGATGCGCCCCAGCGGCCGCAAATGGCCAAGTGGCCGCTTGTTTTATTGCCAACTTGGAAGATACTTTTACTGGCCATTATATTGCGTACGGAACATCTGCAGCACGCATTCACCCAATCCATTCTATGATTCCATTCTATGATGTTTGCTGGAAGGGGAGGCTATACACGTCACTCCAAATTCATTCAGACCATCCACGTCGTTCTAAATAGTTTTGCAGAAAAGCCCCTCCATTTTCTGGAAATAACGGTCTGCTCCACTCAGGTCCCCCAGGAACAGTTCCAACGGTAATTTTTTTATCGTTTTTGCCCCTGTAAAAGTAAGAACCTTCGCCCGAAGAAGACAAAATTCCACTTACCGCCGTTTTTACATTTACCCGCCCGCGTGCAGCTTTTCCATATAACCCCCCGCCGCCCCCTCCGTATAAATTGGCCCCTCCCATTAGGGCAAAAAAAAAAAAAAAAAAGAAAAAAATCCCCTCCCCTCCCCTCCCCTCACTTTCTCCCCGCCCACCCCCACCTCAACAACCTCCTCCGGATCCGGCGCAGGCGGAGCCGGCGAGCGGCGGCGGCGAGGAGGCGCGGCGCGGCGGCGCGGCCGGGTCCGCCGCCGGCCGTAGCAGTGCGAGCGGCGCGGCGACCGGAGCCGGCCGCCGCTCGCGAGCTTGCGCGCCGCTTGTGCGCCGCCGGCGCAGGGGCGGCCGGCGGCGCGTGGAGGTGCGCCGCCGGCGGCGGCGGCCCCCTCCTCCCTCCCCGGTCCGGCAAGAAAAACTCCCTCCCCTCCCCTCCCGTCCCTTTCCCCGTGCCCTCCTCCACCTTCTCCGAGATCCGGCACTAGGGGCGGCCGCGGCCGTACGGGCGCCGGCGGGGCTGCTCGCCGGGCGCGGGCCGCGGGCGGAGCGGCGAGCGGCGGCAGCGACGGCGGCGGCGTCAGCTCGCTCCGCGCGGGCCGGGGGCCCCGCGGTGGCACCCGCCGAGCGGCCGAGCGGGCGGCATCGAGGTCGGGCGCGGCGCACTTCGCGAAGCTCCGCCTCCGTCGCCCCTCGTCGGCGCTCCGCCGCGGGCGGGGCCCCGCGACGCCGAGCGAGCGGCCGAGCGGGCGGCGTCGAGGGCCGCGGCGCGGCGCGCTCGCAAGCTCCGCCTCCGTCGCCGCGCGCGCGCCCTCCTTCCTCTCGGCGGTGGCTCGGGCGGGCGGCTTGGCGGCGCGCCGGCGAGCACGGCCGGAGCGAGCGTGCACGTGCGCCATCCCGCTCGACGGGCCGCGGGCGGTGCGGCGACCGGCGCGGCGGCCGCTCCCGACTCGGCGGCGGGTTTCGCCGACGCGCGGCTCCTCTCCATCTCCGCTCAACTCCCGCGCAACGCCGTTCCCAGGTGAGGTTGACGATGTGCCTTAAGTTAGGGTTAGGGTTAGGGTTAGGGTCCCTCATCCCCCCTCTCTCCCTCGGTCTCGATCTGCTACAGCTATGGCCGACCTCGCGGCATGGGTGCTCGGAGGGGCGACCGCCCCGGCCGCTCGCGTTGCTTTGCCGGTCGCCCCCTTTGCCCGCACGCAGACCTCGTCGCCGCTATTGGTGGCAAAGCAGATCCGTTAGGCGCCGTATCGCGGCAGTCACCATTTCCTCCTCCCGTCCCCGGTCCCCTCTCCCCTCCCTCTCTCCCTTTACGCGATGATTGGGCGTGGTTGTAGGCTAAGGTACCTTCCCCGTGAAGGAGTTGGCCTCCCATTGCTTCTGTCAAGGAGACAGAGGTCTCTATCTCGTTGCCTCGAGTTTCATCTTACTTTGGCCAAGTGCCTCTTTTTTGTTTCCCATCGCTTCCTATGCACAGTGTTTTCCATGATTTATGTGTTCTGCCTATGACCACATGTTGTTTTTCCCTTGATGCTTGGTGGAAGTGACGGAATAGCTGGTGATGAAAATAGACTCCCATGTAAGCTGCAAGTATGGACTGATGATCTTCAAAGGCTTACGGCACCTTCATGTACATATATATTAACCCAATCCACTCTATGTTGGTTCTTTGGAAGGGGAGGGCGTACACGTCGCCTCAAATTCATCCAGGCCCAGGCTAGGTTCGTTGCAATTCCATGTGTTGACACTACCCGATTCCGTTGTATCCGTTGTTGGTACGATTTTTTTTTACCCCCACCCATTCTATGTTTACCTCCGGTACAAGGCTATGGCCATGTTGCTCCAGTTTCCCTCGGTCTATCCATGTCGCTGAATTAGCGATGGCCACATGTTCCCACGCTAAATACCCCACCTTCTTCTCTACCAAAAAAAAAAAAATACATGTTGTGCCTGCCTATGAAAGATCAGGTGATGTCGTTTGGTGTTGACGGTTGTTAATGATCAATTTTATATGTCAACCAGAGAGAGAAAGAGGGGTATAATCTGTTCACCATCATAGACTTAGGGTTTAAACTGACAGATTCCACAAGTTTTGGTGAATATGTGTTTTCGCAGGGGATTATCAGGAAAACATCCAAGGAGGCCCACATGTCATGATTACATAGAGAGAAAGACCGAACGGGTAAAATTGTATATTCTAGAAGACTCCGAAGGCAAACCACGGGAAGCGGGGACCCACCCGGCATTGTGGTGGGTCGGCCGACTCCCTCCTTGGGTCGGCCGACTCCCCACCTCCACCAATCGTGGAGGCTCGCGGATCCCGCCTCCACCGCCTTTGAGGATGAATAATTATCGTCCGTTTAGGTCGGTTTGATCCGATGGCCGTGGTGTATCCTAGGGGACTATATATTCGAGCCCCCGGCCCCTGGGCCGGAAGAGAATTCATTCAAGAATTCATTATTCGAGGTAGCCATCGCAAAGCTAGGGTTTAGAGAGAGATCTCCACCGAGAATTAGAATAGATACTCTAGATCTTCAAGTTCTACATAGGTTTAGACTAGATAGAGGAAGAATCGGGCGCATGTGCTCGGAATTCTGGATCTTCATCATCGAATTGGTATTATCTTGTATCTATTCTTGTGACTTTATTCTAAATATCATTATGTTTCTATTTATTATGTTCCTAGTTTATTCTAGTTCTATATTTGATATGGTTATGATTGGTAATAAGTTTATGTATATGTTTGCAAAGCGCTTAGCTCTCTTCCCTGGGGTTAGGTGGTAGATTTCATGTAAGCATGGTGCTTAGATGCCGTTTACCTGCAAATGCACCCTATTGGCCGGGTCGTGTGGTAGATCGCGGAAGTGACAGTTCCGTTGAGTCCTCTCGTATTCCATCCCCCGTTGGTAGGTCTAGCGAACCAAAGTTGCGTAGTAAGTCCCGCTATGTCTTGGCTTGTTATAGCAATGATCCTTATACATAGATGAAAAGTCTTTTATGCTGTATATGATAGTGTAGAGTTGGAGTAGATGAATGACTTAGTAGATTAGAACCTACATAGGATTTATATTTCTTGCACTAATCGATGTCAACCTACCTTTGTGAGTAGTCTATATCTAATCTCGTGTGATTATACCCCGAGCTTATTACTTTATAATCCCTTATCTATCATGGTTTACCCTCTCGCCAAAGTATGTGACAGTGAAATCAATCACTCATAAGTAGTCGTGTTTAGCAAGTTCATCTCATAGTTTAAGTCCGTAGTTCTTTCCTTTGAGCTAAATATAAATAACGATACCCGGAATACTTCCCGGTAAAATGCTACGATGGTGTATTATCTCGTTCGCTTGCGGATCCCATATTTTTCTTGATTAGAGGAGCAGTTTCTATACCAACACTTCGGCGCCATGTTAGGGATGACAACTTAGCGTGAGTGGTGTTAGAAGTGTCAACAAGCATTTTTGGCGCCGTGCGGGAACGGAATAAACTTTTAGAGAAAAATTGCTTAAGCGAGATACTTAGAAAATGAGTGATTGTCACTAGTCACCTCTACTTTGGCGGTTCACCCCCGTTGTTTTTCTTTGTCTATATTTTATACGGGGTATTAGCAGGATTGAATCTCGATTCATTCAAAACTCTCGATCATCGTAGTCGGTTCAATCAAGAAGGAAGCTCGTCACCAATCAAGATGGCCGAGAAGACCTTACTCGGAGTTCTCTTCTCCAACTATAGAGAACATCCGCACCGGTCCAATACACAATAATATGGAGTTTGAGATCAAGCCAAGTCTCATCAACATGGTGCAAGCTATCCAATTCGAAAGGTACATGAAGATGCAAGTACACATCTACGGGACTTCATGGAGATTGGAAACACCATCGCCATAGATGGAGTTAAAGAAGACCTCATACTTCTTCGCCTCTTTCCATTCTCACTAGTGGGAAGAGCGAAGCAAAGGTTCTATGCCAATAAAGAAGATATCAATACATGGGCGAAGTGTTCCAAGGCCTTTCTAGCAAAATTCTTCCCAATAGGCAAAACCAATGCCTTAAGAGGAAAGATTACCAACTTCCAACAAAGAGAAGACGGAGACCATGTCGAAGCATGGGAGCGTTTGCAAGGATATATCCAAGATTGTCCCCATCATGGAATGGAAGAATGGTTACTCATGCAAGGTTTCTATCACGGATTAACTCCGAAGACGCGTGAGCACCTAGATGCAAGCTGTCCGAAGGATCATTTTTATCACTCACTCTTGGGAGAGCTAAAAGACTTATGGAGAAGATAGCGAGATAATCAAAGCTGGTCCCAAGACAACATTCAAGATTGTCACCGAGTGAAGAAGCAATTGAAGAAGTAAATGCATTATCAACCAAGATGGATACCTTACTCCATTGGCTTGACCGAGGGCCAAGTACAAGGAAGATCAAAGAGCAATTGAAGCAACATATAAGCGAGAATTCAAGTCCCATCATGAGAAAGGTTCCACATTGGGTGCAACCATCCATTAATCAAGGTACTCAACGAGGTAATTATGCAAAGCAACCTACTTTAAGAGAGTTGGTTCTACAACAGTCCAAGATCAACTCATCTATGGAGGATAGGTTTGCTAATAACAAAATCTTGGAAAATTTAAGTATTAAAATGGATAGTTTCTCCTCTGCCATTAATGATCAACTAGAGTTCAATAAAAAGATAGAAGAAAGGTTAGCAAAATTGGCCATTGCTTTGCCTGTTGCCACTAACCCCGAAAGGGTGAGATCTATTACTACAAGAAGAGGGAGTTCCACCGTAGATCCTCCCTATCCAAAAGGAGCAAAAAGGCCAACCGTGCTACCACCAAAGGGCGAGAAGAAGAAGAGAACTTTCAACCTCAATTAGTAGAACTACCACAGGCATACAAGATCGAGAAGCAAGACAACAATTTCGAGATACAAACTACCTACCATTCCCTAGGAGGAAGAGAGGACCACAAATGACATGATGAGCGGTTTGGTAAGTTTGTGGAGGTAATTCAAAAGTTATATGTCAATATACCTCTACTTGGATGCTATACAGTCCCCACTTATGCCAAGTACATAAGAGATATTCTTAACAAGAAGAGACCACTTGCCATCCAATGAAGTGATCAAGCTAACCGAAGAATGTAGTGCGGCCATCCTCAACCAACTACCGAAAAGAAGAAAGATCCAGGATGCCCCACTATCGATCGCACAATTGGAGATCAACATTTCAATAACGCACTCGTGATCTTGGAGCAAGTGTCGGTGTAATGCCCGCAGCTAGTCTACTACAAGCTCAACCACACCGCACTTGAGCCAACATCAATGTGTCTACAACTAGCCGACCAATCGGTCCGTTATCCGTTGGGCATTGCTGAAAACATCCCGCCAAGATAAGAGAGTTCTTCGTGCCGGTAGACTTTGTAGTACCGGATATGCATCCAGACTCAAAGGTGTCACTTATACTTGGAAGACCCTTCTTAAGCACCGCCAATGCACACATTGATGTCGGGAAGGGAGAAATCAAGTTCACTATAAATGGGCAAGAAGAGCAATTCGCATTCAAGTCGAAACAAGAGCTCAACAAATCCGCGAAGATGGTAGAAGAAGATCGAGACAAAGTACAACCACCAGAGACGAGGATGCATCTCTCGGGATCATCAAGGGAATAAATATTTTGAAAGGTCCAAATCGGAGGACTTTAAAAATCCGAATCCTCGCCGGAAGGTAACTCGGTATTTATCCGCATTTCAAATTTCATCTCTTATAATTTTCTTAGGCATATTTATTTCCAGCATTGCATTATAAAATTCTACGCCCCACATAAATAATTTTACGGTGTGTGACAACCCGTCAAAAATATTTTATCGTGGTGGCACAAAAAAATTTATCATTTCATGCAATTAAATTAGTTTACCTTCATTTAAATTTCTGCATTGTTTATAATTTTTATCATGGCATTTAGTGCTTGGTGGGTCCCTCACCATGGGTCCCACATGTCATAGACTACACCTCACATACATCAAATCACATAATTTCATCCACTTCCACTCACCTCCACTATCCTCTCTTTTCCACCGCCAAAACCACTCAACCGACCAAAATTTCTGGATGAAGGAAAGATCACGCAATAGCATGTGAAGTGGCAGCCATATTGGCCAATATGGTGGGTCGGCCGACCCCACCATTGAGTCGGCCGACTCTCCCCCTCCTCCTCTATAAATAGGCCTCCTCCCATGGCTTCCATGCACCACCCACATTCCAGAATTTTAGCCAAACCACCTGCTCTCGACTTCGAGTTTCCTGGAGAGAAGAGGAGAAGAGAAGGAAGAGAGAAGAAGTGAGAAGAGTGAGCAAGAGTTTGTAGCAAGTGAAGGGAAGGTGTAGTGCTGAGTAGATCATCACAAAATTAGTGGAGATGCTGTCCAAATAGGATAAAGAAAATTTAAAATTTAGGGGAGGTTCTGTCAAAATCAAGACCTGAAGTTTAGAGCTTTTTGTCATGAAGAACGACTAACCTCCGGACCGCTGACTCTGGACGGCTAACCACTAACCTTGTGCTAATCCTTCTCTCCACCAAAGTGTTTGTTTGTTTTGAGCAACTTGCGGGATGAAGAGCGTCTTCAAGGGGATCTCGGAACCATCCGGAACATCGGGACAAGAAGTGCCTCTCGCGAACTCGGTGGCTGGTTCCGACATGAGTGTCGACCCACCACCGAAGCACCTGCAGCAGCCGCCGCACCACCACCAAGATCTCGTAGAGTTCTCATGAGAACATCGATCTTGCCCCGAGAACTACTCGGGAGAAGGATGTATACAAGAAGCTCAAAAACAAGCGTTTCATCCACACACCAGTCATCGATCCGACACTTCGCTAGCGACGTATGGCTCAAGAATTCGATACAATTTTTCCACTAGTTGGTTGGACTTCCTTTGCAAACCTCACCGAGAAGGGGATTAGGCTCTTGACCATAGAATTCCTTAGCACCCTTCGATACACGGACAATGGAGTTTATTTTAGAATGTTTGCTCGAATATTCATTTCTTGGAGAAACCTTAGTGACCTCCTAGGTTTCCCTCAAGATACCCTCATAGATTTAAATGCAGCACTAGGTGATTTTGATGCACATAGGTTTTGGAGCAGCATTTCTAGAGTACCGTACCACTTAGCGCAACGTACCGCAGCCATAGAGCATCCTACGCTTAGGTTTTTGCACCGTTGGATAGGAGCCACCTTTTTCCCACGATTTGATGAAAGCAAGATCAGAGTAGCCGACTTGCAGTTGCTATACGCAGCTGTCAAGAAACAGAAAGTGTCTCCTGTCCATCTCCTAGTGAACCATTGGATGAGTGTCCCCGGGTTACAAAGTAGGAAGTGTGGCCATTTGCTCGCTTATCACTCGCATTGCTACAAGCTTGAAATTATTAGAGGGAGCTACTTTTGAGTACATTGAACATCATAGAGAATTTTATGACATCTATACTTTTGGCCAAGGTCACTTATCGAAGAAAGTGAATGATGTTTATTATGCAAAATATGGTGATGCTTTGCGATCCGGTTACCTAACCCGGAACCGGCTTTGTATCATGTGCAAAACTATCATATTGAGTTGCGAAAGCGAGAACCGGTGAATGAGAGAGCACCTCGAAGAGTTCGCTCGGAGAGGGTAACAGAAATCGTGAACCGGTTTGGCGTGGTGCCGAAACCGCCCGAGAAGAACCAGCGCATGCCGGTTTCAATGAGTGGAATGTACCTCAAGACCACTCACTAAACTCATGGGTATACCCACCACAAAACCAACCACATCAACCATTCTATGGTTACTACCCACCATACAACACCCCAGGAACATCGAGCCGGTCCATCGTGAGCCGGGACCCTCACGGCCACCAAGATACTCCTATGACCCCTTTGGTACCACCGATGAAGAAGAAGAACCCCACCAAGACTTTGAGCCACGTCGCCATTCCGATGCCACCAGCTTTCATTTTCACCCAAAGAAAGACTATGATGAACAAGTAACCTTTCAAGACAACACCACCGCCACTCGAATCGTCATGATCGAGGTGGAATGACCAGTTCCGGTGGAACCGAACACCACCCGGACACCGGGCACCATTCAAGAGAGCCGGGAGGAAGCCGCTCCATGTTGCATAGCTTGGTGGACTCGTTGCACATCCACTATCCACCACCACCGCCGCAAGACTAGCTTGGGGAGGACCCCCATTATCAAGATAAGTATTTCTTTCCTTTTCGTTCAGTTTGTTTGCTTTCGCTTTGTTTTTCTTTGGTTTGTTTTATTTATTAAAAAAAAAAAAAAAAAAAAAAAAAAAAAAAAAAAAAAAAAAAAAAAAAAAAAAAAAAAAAAAAAAAAAAAAAAAAAAAAGAAAAACCCAATAGAAGTTTGCTTTCTCTAAGTGTGTTTACATTTCGAGTTTGCATTAAGATGAAAACCAAATAAAAAGAGTGTGTAAGTTTGTTTTCAATTCAGTTTGTTATAAATAAAATTGTGTAGACTTGAGGATTGTATGATGGAAATGATGAATAGTTGCTCGCTCTAAATTCTTTGCAAGTACCTAGCTTTAAATTTGAGTTCTCCCAAGATTTGGATACACTTGTTTGACAACTGGATTTACTCTACACCCGAAACCCGTGGGAGCATATGCTTAAACTAAGTCTAGGTAGTTGACGGGCATGATATGATAATAGTCTCGAGCTTGTTCATTGTGTTCCAAAGTGCCACTAAATTACGGAGATTTGTTTGTGAAAATTATAAATGTTTCATGATGAGTTCCTTATATGACGAGAGAGTTAAAATTCCTACCACAAACCAAACTTGATCATTAGAATAGGAAGCCTCCTCATTTGTTTAGGGCTCGTGGCCGTCGGCCGTGTTGTATCCTTATGAACTCATCATACAAACTAAATCCCGGTTTCACACACTCACATGCACCCTCGCTACTTCTACCCCGAAGTACGCACCACAAAAAGCCTATTATTATCCATTGAAATTGTTCTACTCTTACACTGAGAGTGAACACCCAAAAATATCCCCCTGTTCATTTTTGCTAGCCACTTATCCAAGATCAATGCTCCAAGTATCATTTGTTATCCCCGATGTGAAGTTGTCAAGATTGAGAAGTGTTCCATTCAAGAAGTATTTCATTCCTTTTTGGGCTGCAAGAATTATTTAAAAAAAAAAGAAAGAAAAATTTATGAGCCCAGTCTTTGTCAAGTTTCCAAATTCAAGTTCCAAGAAGTTCAAGTGTTGAAGTAGTTCCAAGTTTCATCCAAATAAAGGAGCATTGATAATTCCTTTGTGCACCCCTTCTCCTCCCACAAATATTTCTCTCTATTTTATATATATCATCCACATATAAAACCACACATGCACACACCGATTGGTTGTATGTTGAGTTCCTTCGGATCCATGGTTCGATCATGCCAATGCATTAGTTCTCCACACCTATGAGCTCCATATAAACCTTTATTAGAGTAGGGTGAGAGAGAGAGAGTGAAGGCTCATCTATAAATGCCTTGAACCACAAATACTACATATTCTGAGAGTAAGAGAAAAGGCATGTCTCCTTTCAATGCCTTAGAGAGGATCCAAAAATACCACATATTGAGAGACTTGAAAGGGTTGTATTAAGGAACTCGAGTTTTATTGAAAATCTTGTAAAAACTCGCAACGTAGGTGGAACAACAGCATGAGACAACAAGTGCTTGACTTAATTGTTCTGTCTTGCAACTACTCAAGATCCAAGTGCGGGTAAAAGCCCCATGGTTGAAAGAAACTTGAGTAAGTTTGGGAGTTATGATAGTTCACTCTAGTCTCGGGATGAATTCTTGTTTAGAGCATGTGTGTTTGTTAAGCATGAAAGCATTGCAGCAACTCCCGATCCATCTTCTCGCTATTTGCTCGGGGACGAGCAAAGGGTAAGCTTGGGGGAGTTTGTTGACGGTTGTTAATGATCAATTTTATATGTCAACCGAGAGAGAAAGAGGGGTATAATCTGTTCACCATCATAGACTTAGGGTTTAAACCGACGAGATTCCACAAGTTTTGGTGAATATGTGTTTTCGCGGGGATTATCGGGGAAAACATCCAAGGAGGCCCACATGTCATGATTACATAGAGAGAAAGACCGAACGGGTAAAATTGTATATTCTAGAAGACTCCGAAGGCAAACCCCCGGAAGCGGGACCCACCGGCATTGTGGTGGGTCGGCCGACTCCTCCTTGGGTCGGCCGACTCCCCACCTCCACCAATCGGTGGAGGCTCGCGGATCCCGCCTCCACCGCCTTTGAGGATGAATAATTATCGTCCGTTTAGGTCGGTTTGATCCGATGGCCGTGGTGTATCCTAGGGGACTATATATTCGTAGCCCCCGGCCCCGGCCGGAAGAGAATTCATTCAAGAATTCATTATTCGAGGTAGCCATCAAAGCAAAGCTAGGGTTTAGAGAGAGATCTCCACCCGAGAATTAGAATAGATACTCTAGATCTTCAAGTTCTACATAGGTTTAGACTAGATAGAGGAAGAATCGGGCGCTGTGCTCGGAATTCTGGATCTTCATCATCGAATTGGTATTATCTTGTATCTATTCTTGTGACTTTATTCTAAATATCATTATGTTTCTATTTATTATGTTCCTAGTTTATTCTAGTTCTATATTTGATATGGTTATGATTGGTAATAAGTTTATGTATATGTTTGCAAAGCGCTTAGCTCTCTTCCCGGGGGGTTAGGTGGTAGATTTCATGTAAGCATGGTGCTTAGATGCCGTTTACTCCGCAAATGCACCCTATTGGCCGGTCGTGTGGTAGATCGCGGAAGTGACAGCCCGTTGAGTCCTCTCGTATTCCATCCCCGTTGGTAGGTCTAGCGAGAACCAAAGTTGCGTAGTAAGTCCCGCTATGTCTTGGCTTGTTATAGCAATGATCCTTATACATAGATGAAAAGTCTTTTATGCCGTATATGATAGTGTAGAGTTGGAGTAGATGAATGACTTAGTAGATTAGAACCTACATAGGATTTATATTTCTTGCACTAATCGATGTCAACCTACCTTTGTGAGTAGTCTATATCTAATCTCTCGTGTGATTATACCCCGAGCTTATTACTTTATAATCCCTTATCTATCATGGTTTACCCCTCTCGCCAAAGTATGTGACAAAAGAAATCAATCACTCATAAGTAGTCGTGTTTAGCAAGTTCATCTCATAGTTTAAGTCCGTAGTTCTTTCCTTTGAGCTAAATATAAATAACGATACCCGGAATACTTCCCGGTAAAATGCTACGATGGTGTATTATCTGTTCGCTTGCGGATCCCATATTTTTCTTGATTAGAGGAGCAGTTTCTATACCAACACTTCTGGCGCCATGTTAGGGATGACAACTTAGCGTGAGTGGTGTTAGAAGTGTCAACATTTGGTTCAATTCTGAGGCTACTCTTATTTGTTAGATCCTTTCGGTTTACAAATGATAGATTAAATGATGTCGTTTTGTTCGTTTCTGACACTTCTTTTATTCTATAGATTCTTCCTATTTTCGCATTGTCGTGCCCTTTAGACGGCATGGTCGTTCTCCTTGCTTTTGAAGTTCGAGGATGCTTATATTTTCCCTTCGTTACAAAATGTTGTTCCTCAGGTCGTTAGTTCATTACTGCTTGTTTACTACTTTTTTTAAAAAACAAAATGGTCTTCTGGAGTTTCTTGGTCTTTTGCACTATTGATGGTTTCCTAGGATTGCCTTCACGCTGGTTCCCGTGCTCCTTACATCGGTACAACCACTCACTTCCTTTATAGCTCTTTCTCTCATAATCCATCGAATATGTTACCGTGAACTCATGATTACAAAGTGACCATTCTCTCTTCAACTATTTATAAACTATGTATTGCCAACTGTATAGCCTTCTGATGTAAACTTTGTTGCTCCCTCCGGACGATCCATTTTGACGGAGGCAAATGACAATACCTTAACTGACATTGTTAAGTTCTTGGTAGAGGCTGGAGCTGATCCCAACCTTGTTGATAGGGTAATGATGGCTCGGCTTTGCTTTTTATTTGTTGCTCTAATGATAAGTTACCTCTGTCCATTCATGAAAATTTTATAATTTGTTTCCATCAAATTCTGCGCCTCGATCATGTATCTCGATTGTCTACACTAGAACAAGTAAAATTCTAATGGTGAAGTGTTAGGGCGTTTGCGCCTTATCGTTAATTAGAATTTGCCTATGTTTCCTTCAGATCATGCCATTCCTCTTATCTAGAACTATTATTTCTGTTGGTAAAAATTCAATAAATAACTCTTAATGTTTTCAGCAAAAACAATTGCAGTTATATATCATTATTGCATAACAACCTGATGCCCAGTCAGTCTAAAAGCTATATCCGAATATCTGCCAAACTTTTGACAATCTATTCCACCTTCCAGGTGTATAAAGCTAGCTATTGTTAATTTGGTTCCTCTATGTTCCTTTAATGACACCTTGGATATAAAACATTATGGAGGGAACTTATGTTGTTTTTTCCATTCCCTCTTTATCATATAATAATGTCGTCCCTTGAGTCCCATTAGTTCTAGGTTCGAGGTTCCTCCGCTGTTGGTGTTCAGCACAAAATTGTGGATATCACAGGGATAGGAATCTTGCTGCACATAACATTCTCCCCGATCACATGGAAGAGAGTTGCTTTGTACTCCACTTCATCAGGTATTCATGTCTCAACATTTTTTCCTCCTTCGTTCAGTATCACAATTCACAAACATTTGTTATGTGCTGCATATATTCCTCAAACAATTGATTGGTTAAAAATGATAAATAGGTGTTAGATAGCGATTGAATAATCAAAACGCAGAAAAGAGCCACCAATATTTGGTGTCAAATAGGTGAGATCTGATTTCCATGAATCTAATTATACTTGAAAGTTTGATCAGGGAGCAGCTACTATGTGTTTTTTTGTTTACGTATTCAGTTGCCATGCCGATATATGAGGGGTTAGTAACAAGTACGGGGGATTTTTCATCTTTTTTATTGGGTGTGGTGAAGAAAAGGTAATGAATTAATGAATCACCGATTGTTGTAGATGTAGTTAATTACAAAATTTATTGTCCCTTAGTCTCGCACATGGTGAAGGGAGCATTAATGACTGAACTGAACCCACCTAAACGGGTGATCGGCAAGTACATCGAGACAACAGGACCGGTTTGCTTGTCTCGATGGTTTAGTCGGTGTATTACAGTGTTAGAGCATAGTCCCTAGAGATCCGCTTTACAATTTAGTCACTTAGAATGGATGTCTGTATTTCAGCGAAGCTTTCTTCTTACAGATTAGTTGTTGTTTATATTAGCTATATATATGTGTTCAGCTCTCACTATTGTAAGAATAAACAGTAGACATTCTCTTAGTATTAGTGCATTGTGGCCCTAGGCTCTAGAGCTAAGAAAATATAGATGCTTCTTTTCTCCTGTGTAATATATAGTGTCTACCTAGCAACAACATTCACTTATTTTGGTTCCAATAAATTTTAGAATCCGTAAGCATAACATGTGTTGCGTGTTATTTTTCCATGGTTGCTGGACAAAACCAGATGTGCTTCTAGGTTCATTCTGATTTTACTTAGTTAGCCAAAGACTACTGCATTTTAGCTAATTAATATTTGTTAACCCTTGCTAGCTTTCGCTTCGAGATGTTGCTTCCTTCTCCTGTATGCATCTACGGCACATAATGCGAGCATTGCATCAGTCTTTCCAATTTTGTTCTTGCAGCATTTGGAGCTCTAATTTTGTACTGTACAGGATGGGATCAACAGACCAAGGCCTGATTGTAGACCGAAATGTTACTGCCCCCAAGCAATATCATCTTCGGAGGCAAGTGATAATTGTTTGTTCGTTCACGGTGACTATATACATTCCCATGCTCAAAAGTTGCAACATATATTTACAAGAAATGCTCCTCTCTGTCTCTGCTAAACCTTATCTATATGGCCTATTTGTATCAATCAATGTTAATATTTGTGCTTTATCACACTTTTATACATATAAAAATTAATGATGCAATGGCGATGCGTGTGCTCTGCAATGAGAGTACATTGAGATTTCTAAACTGATTATATATGTGTGCTTATATAAAATAGTATCTCACTGTTTGTACAGCTATTTGTGATCCCCCTTGCATACAGAGTTCAGAGTTCTACCATATTGCAGATTTAGTTCAGATGCTAACTACTGAAGCTTACCGGTTTCTGTAGAAGCGATAGAAAAGAAAAGAAAAGAAAAGCCATATGCATACATATCCTTTCAGTATCACTTATGATGCAAAAGATAATGCCTGGAACATTGTTGTTGTTGACTCCATCTATGATCCCTTTAATTATTACTCTACTATGTTGATTGTAATATATAGGTTGCAAAAATTATAACCTATGGTGCATACCACATTGCCTGCAGCGCATTGAGTAAATTTATTGCTCACTCACGCAAGGAGATGTATCTCTTGAATTATATGTATCAACCTACATGTAAATTGCAAAGCGTCTTGAGCATCCCTTTGTCGTGAAGTGCTGCTAAGAAATTAAGAAATTATTCAATGTGCTGGCTACATTATAGGTGAGCAATTAGTTGTGCTGATGGTGATAGTGGCCCAATGGAACATTCTGAAACATGTTCGACTATTGGTACACTGTCTTTTTTTTTTTTGCTTTTTACTATTCTCTTACATTGTCTAAAATTGTCAGGTCACTGTGCAGAATACTATGGTATCATACATATATATCTTTGTGTACGAGCTATGGAGAACTGCTGGATTTCTGTGGTTTCTGTAGTGCTTCATTGGCCTCATCAAATCTCTCTATCCCTAATTAACTCATGTTTTTGTTTGCTTATATGTAGTTAAGAACATAAAGGATTTGACGACCGAAGATGGCCATGCATAGGTATTTTGTCTCGGTGGTTCGCAAGCATGTCTCGGTGGCGATAAATATGTTAAGGAACCGTTCTAGAAGATGTGGCTTTCTAAGCTTGGATGGCATGGTATGTCAGAACCAGCTTCGGCTTTTTAGTTCTGGCGCATGAAACGTGTATGCAAGGTTTGGTAATTCAGAATTTCAGGATGATGTTGAAGGGCTAAGATTTAGTCACTCTAAACAAAAAGGTTGAAGATGATTTCAGAATGCTATGATAATTTATATGCACATATACTCAATTGCTTCGTGTGGCAAGTGTCGTTCCAATTTCCTGGTGTGAGTTGACTATAAATACCAATGTATGTACTTCATATCTTAATGTTTGTGCTATAACTGTTTGTGCTGGGCGCGCAAGTGCGCGCCATTCCACTAGTAAAAGAAATAGCCAAACCGGCTGGTGACCAGAGAAGGTGTGGTCATCGATCCGCGGCAATGCAACGACTAATAATAAGCCCGTGATATGATGATGACGGTGGTTGTATACGTCGGGGCCGGGAGACATGTTTCTTCAACGGGACGGGTCCGTTGGGATGCATTTTGAGGGTATTGTACTAATAGTAGTAGTGTAGTATATCATCCTATTTTTGCTATATAATTGGCGAGATCTGATTCGGTTTCATTTGCTCACAGTTTTTTTTTTATTAAGGGTATGTTTGGTTCAGCTGTGAGCTATATAAAAGTCATTGTGTGAAATATGTGTTGTAACGGTTTATTTTTTGAAAGGACTATACAAATATTCCTCCCTTTATTTTCCTTCAAATAGCTACACTACAATGTTTCTATATATTTCCACCCATTTGACAAAGCAGAAAGCTTGGTCTAAGGTGCTACGGAAATTATACTGTGCGAAAGCAACTTCAAGTTTTACTTGTTTGGTTGGTGTTCTACTTTTTGGCATGATAGTAGAAGAACTTTCTATAAGTTGAACTAAACACACCCCTTCTTTGATTTGTTGCACACTTTCACGTACCGTTCCATTAGATGCTCTAGTAGTTTTATATTAGAGCCAAGGTTGGGTGATCATGCTCTATACGGCATATAGAAACGTAAGAGTGCTGAGGTTATTATTAGTTTACGCTTTAGATTTTGGTACAACACATTAAACAACCATAACAACAGCTCAAAAACTCAAAAGCAACTCCAATAGGCCATCACAGGTTCACATCTAACCAAAGGCAACAGCTAAAGGAAGAATTAGTCAATTGCCTCCAAAGGTATATTTCCAAAACAGTTGGCTAGCTTGGTAGCCATGATAAGGCGGTCATATCATCTATAGATAACAAAGCAGATAGTTAGTCTCCTATTAGTCTGCAAACATATGGGACTAAAGCCCATTAACCCTCATCAATAATCTCAGTCATTCTCGCGACCATGGCTTTGGCCGTCATCAATAATCTCAATCAAGGGTTACTGGGGAAGGGGCATGGACCAAACATATGGGGACTAGAACCCTTGGGGTGTCACCGATGGAGATGCTCTAGTTTATATTGGGCAAAGTCGTAGCTAAGGTTTACATTTGTTACTGTAATCCTTGCTCGGTATATATCATGGTTTTATGAAAGTAGCATTATTTTAAGACTACCTGATTTTCTAGTCGCTGCATTTTTTTTTACTACAAATAAGGGTCCGTTTGGATCTCTGAAATTCCCGGAATTGAATATTGTAGTATAATCTATAATTGTGGAGCCAAAAAAAATCCACAAATTCATAGTGAAGTCTTCAAATTTAATTAAGTTGGGAAAGAAATTAAAACCTATAGAATCTATGTCCCATCTCCCACCCTATGAATTTGAGATAGGCTTATTTGTGACTTTAGTTATATTAAGTTGTGGAATCTCAAGTTCTTGCTCCACAACTACAGTTTATACTATGAATTCAATTCTAGAAATTCCGAGGATCCAAACGGTCCCTAAAAGTTTTAAAAATCTTGATTGGAAGCGTCCAGAACTTCACGTTGCTCGGAGTACTTACCATTGAGTAAGCTAGCGCCACACGCCGATGAGAAGAAACAAGCTTGGATTTGAAAAACGAAGTCACATTAAAATTTCTCTACAGCGACACTGTCCATTTCCAAGTTGCTCTCCAACCAGATCAGAATTGGCAGCAATCTATTGGTTTCAGCAGCACAAACTCAATTGCAGTGTACCCAAAAAAAAAACATGCAGTGTACGTGGAGCAAGTTGCTTCCAGACAAATCAGCAGCGATCTACAGTAGTTATATGGATAGCTACTAGCTAGTGGCTAGCGCTGCCTAGCTGTGTCGTTGTTACGAGGAGAAAATAAGAATGCATATACTGTATGTGCTAGCAAACTTCCGCGCTGACAACACCATCATGGCCCGGGTGCACTTCATGTAGTGCAATGATTATGGAGAAAAGAGACCCGGTTAGTTATCATCATCATCATCCCCATCCCGCTCCTATATCACACTCATTGATCGATTCATTCCCTGGACAAGACGACTACTCATACTTTGCTTTTTGGGCATCGTCTGGCGGCGCCGTCCTCGATCGTCCTAGGATATGAGAGGGACGAAATGATGCGCCTACCATCGGTGCCGTAAGCATGCGCTGATATGCGCATGGCTAGTAGCTCAGCGGAAAGATGCTACCCTTGAACCTTAATCTACGCAAACTATATAAAGCTCCAGCCGCAGACACGTACGGCGGCCGGCCGGCCGGCCGCCGGCCCCGCGTCTGTCGTCGTCCAAAGCAAATGGAACGAATGGTGGTGTACTACACCGACATGGCGACATGCATGTGTGATGTGTAGACCAAGCAAACCAACAAATTAAAAGTACGCATCAGGACATCTGTGCGAATCATATGTAAGACAGCCGTTGCGAAAGAGATGACGGATGACGACGACGACGCCAACTAAACCACACATCCTCCGTTGATCTTGATCTTGCTCTCATTCGTTGATGGGATTATTGTGAAAGCGACGCAACTGAGTTTGATCTCTCCATTTGCAAGTTGTGATATATGTAGAAGTATAAGTTATGGACGAGTATATGGAACGAATTAAACAATCTGCGAAGCCGCGTGTGTGTCCCTAACAACGGCCACTGCTGATCATCCCCAATGTGTATATAGTACTATAAATCGACCGATCGTAAGGTCAATTCTCACCTTTTTGTGCTAGCTAATGATACAAGCATTCTTCCCCCATTATTGCCTTGGTCTTTCCTCGTGACTGTTGAACGCAGAGTTATATATCATCCACATGGCGTAGAAGAGAAAGAAAAATTGGATTGTTGGTGTGTGGGCTGTGGCTTTGGATCCATACATTCTTTCGTTCAAAGTCCTCAGATCTTTTTCTCTTCGAGAAATGTACGGTCAAATATCAAAGCTAGCGACCAGAAATTTTCCAGACCGAGACTCGCTACACGACACGTACGCACGGCTCAATTCACACGTACGTACACCAAGTGAATGTTTATGTTGTACGCTTGGCCCGAACTAGTCTTGGAGGCAGCTTAGGGTGTTATCACTATTTTGAGCATCTCCAAGGGCCTCTCTAAATGAGTTTTGCATTTGAGGTTATTTGCAAAGTCTCAAAATAGAATACAAAGCCTAAAAAGGTGCCATCTCCAACGGCCTTTGCAAAATTGGCTCTGCATTACTAAAAATAGAAGTCGGGCGTGAAAGAGGGAGGGGAGAATTCGGACGCGAGAGGAGAGGACGGCGTTTGGAGAGTCGAGCTCGCTCTCCATATATGCAAAACCCAACCAGAGAATTGCAAAACTTGCACAAATGCAAAAGTTATTTGGAGAACCGTTGGAGCCCTCTTTTTGAGGTTTTTTGCAAATTATCAAATGCAAAACTCATTTGGAGAGGCTCTTGGAGATGCTCTCCAAGGGTTATGTATTTGGACTTGACATTTACTAATTTGCATAAAACTTCTAAAAAACCCTCTCCAATGGTTATGCATTTAGCCTTTGCATTTTCATTAACTTGACATTTGGAGGGTGAGACTTGGCATATATGCCAAGCCCCTCGCGCTTGGCATTTGTCGCATGCGCTGCCTCCAACGTCCCCGCGCGCAACTCTCGCACCACATCCCTCCACCCACGCTGCCTATTTTGGGTAATTGCCAAGTCAAAATTGCAAAACGGTTGGAGATGTCCTCTTTTATTCCTTTGCATTTCGTTTTGAGAGTTGGCAAATGACTACAAATGCCAAAGCAAAAATGCAAAACCCTTGGAGATGCTCTAAACTGCTCGAAGTACTCGCGTGGAAAGAGGTTGTTGGGAAGTAGCCTAAGTAGTCGTTCACTAGAGAAAGCCCATAGCCGTTGGATCTAATCACCAGGAATCGAGGAGCGTGAGAAAGAGCGAGTCACGCCAATGCGCTCCCAAAAACACATGAAGACTGTTAAGTTAAATGTAACCATCTAAAAAATATGGTTTGTCTACCAAACATCCATGTGTTTTTTAAAACCAACACATGAACTTTTTTAGCCATTGGATGAAGATCCAACAACCACCCCCCCCCCTCTACCTCTAGCACAATCATAGAACAAATCACAAATCATAGAATAGTATTACAGAGAGAATTTTTTCTATTGAAGGACAATTGACAATTTTTTTTTAACCTAGCAAAATCACCGAGAAAGAGAGGGGCGCCGGCGAGCGGCGGCGTGGTCGCGTGGCGGCCGGCGGACGGGCGCGAGAAAGCGGGCGCACGGGCCCGGCGGCGGTGCAGCAGCGCAAGCGGGGGTGTGCGTGTGTGCAGAGGAGGAGGAAGAAGGTGGGGAGAGAGAGGTGTGTGAGTCCCACATGTAAGTGACTCAAAAAAATCAATGTATTTTCTTCCCAAAAACACATGCGTGTTGGTTAGCATTCCTGAAAAAATATGTTACACTGTAACTGAATAATAGACTATATCTTGAATTGAAAGTTTTGTGCAAGTAAGCTTTTTGTAATTCCTTTATCGGTACTTCTTTCGTTAAAAAATGGAAAATGTGCTAGTCAAACTAGCTCAACTGTGACCACGATTATACTAAAAAGTTATTAATATTTATGTCTCTAAATAAACTTACATAAAATATATTATATAACTAATTTGGTACTTATTTTGTTTTATAAGTTTTGGTATATTTTTATAACTTTAGTAAAAGTTTAGATTGTTTAACTCCCGCTCGAAATGAGAGACTTCAATTTTTTTGGATGGGGAAGTACTAGACTGCCTAATACATCCGCTCTAGTGTGAGCGTATAAGTCTTACTCCATGCCTATCCGTTTCGTTAGAACCAGCCAGCTCTGAATCGAATGTCATTCCACGGATCAACAAACACGCTGCAACTGGATCTGTTTTTGCTTTTGTTACGTGCCTATGTGCATTTTTTAGGTGCAACGGGTTTTGATCTATTTGCACGTTGAGATTCAGTACGCTGTCGACTTGTGTATGTGCATGGGACGAAAAAATACGTTAGGATATTCTGAATTTTGATAAACCTATAAAATAAAATGATATTCTTTTGGGAGGGAGTAGGATGTAACCAAGTGGCCTTCGCAGAATAATCCAAGAAAAAGATTGAGCGCTGGTGTCAACTACTTAGCCCATTCTAGTGTGCCTTGGGCCCTGGTTTACTGGGCCTTGACTCTCGTGTAGTAACTGGGTTACACTACCAGTCGGCCCACCTCATCATCCCAGTTTCCTGGATAAGATAAGACCCACTTGCTCAAAAAAAAAAAAAAAAAAGATAAGACCAAGATAAGAAACGAACTTTCGAGACCGACACTGGTCTCCTGCGCGTTCCCCACTTGTCATGAAGACAGCCACCGTGCACACTAGAACAGGCAAAGCACCAAGCAGCACCCTCGCGTTAAGTTACACGCATCATATCATATTCGATCTGCCGAGGAAAGCGTGCACTCTGCTCGCTTTTTCAACTTGGCCCTTGGCCCATTGCATTGCATGCACCTCAAGCAAACCGATGCAGAGAGCTAGCACAGCATCCTACTGGCAAGGCAACACGTGATTCTATTCTATTCTGCCTAGGCCGCGCGCCACGCAAAGAAGCGTCCTACTGGCACGCCATGCATGCACCCACGCACCGGAGGCGCTTCCGTTTCATTCAAAGCTCGGCCGCGCGCGGCGTTGGAGCGCGCCCGCGAGACGGCAACAGGAACGCCGCCGACGCCGTCGCCGACGACGCGCGCGCACAGCACGCCTCTCCCTGCCACTAGCAATCCCCTCGCGCGCCACCCAACCCCGGCCCGCATCCTCACGTACGCGGTGCCATGCCGCCGGTCGGGCTCCGCGCGCTGCGGCGCCGGTCCGTGGCCCTCGCCGCCGCGAACCTGGCGACCGCGGCCGTCGGGGTCGCGGCTGAGGTGGCGGGCGTGTGGATGCACTGCGACGGGATGACAAGGGAGAGGTGCGCGGTTGCGGCGGTGGCCGCGCTGCCCGTGGCGAGGATCGTGGCCATGATCGGCATGGCGCGCGCGCAGGAGGTGACGGCTCTCGCCGTTGCCTCCGACGCCGAGCGCGGTGGTGGTGGCAGCGCCGACGGGCCGTCGCACGACTTCGCCAAGCGGGAGACCAGGGTGGGTTGTCACTGCTTCTCTAGTTTCCTAGTTTTGGGAGTCAAGACTCGTGTGACTAGCATGGATGATCATCGTGCGTACGTCGCATATATAATTCGGCCACAGTTCCCTCCAAACACAAAGTCATCAAGCATCCGCCCTACGCCACCCCACCCCCTCTCAAAATAAAAAACCATGATGACTTCAACAATATGCAACATTCTCTTCATTATTATTCTCCTCCTTAACCCTACTTATTAAATGTAGTACTCATTTTGGGATAAGGTATTGAAGAATTTCTTAATTAGTTATTTCAAATTCAAACCACGTAATCCCTCCCCATAATGATTTCTAAGTATCCACTAATCAACGGTTGGTCAATTTGAAACCTAGCCCGACCATTGATCGTGAGAAATCGATTCGAAGCTAGAAAGCTGGGGGATACAAAAGACATTTCTCTTCATGCTTAATTATCCTAAAATATGCTTATATTTGTGGATGGATGGATCACATGATTATTGATATACATCAACAAATGATGAAAAATTTTCATGTAAAACCTTTTCATTTGCGCGCAGGTGTAGCATTGCTTCTCTCTAACACATGGGACAATGAATAATATGTGTGAAATATCATGAGTCTAGAGTGCTAAAGCTAGTTATTGATGTCGACAAAAGGCGCATCATATAAATTCGAGAGATTACGAACTTGTCGAATTGCGAGTGATCAATAGTTTCTCACCTTCTTTGACAAGGTTTCAAGCAACTTAGCGTCCTAGTAACCAATGAAGAAAAAAAAACAAGTTTCATCACCTCCCAATTCATCATAGGGAAAGAGAGAACTATCGTAAACAGTGTTGGAGTTACTTCAAGCCCTAACAAAATGGGAACTGGGAGTAACATAGAGCATAAGTCTTTATGAAATAAAAGCTCCTTCTCTTGCCAAAAAAAAAGAAAGAAAAAGAAAGAAAGAAAGAAAGAAAGAAAGAAAGAAAATAATCAAAGTTGTTTCATGGGTAGTTGAGGCTACATTTGAGTCGGTGTCACAAGTGAACCCATCATGTCACATGTTCTAATAACTCTAGACACTTATATATTTCCATTGACATAATATCTTGAAAAAGTTTCACATGAGCGGAAAGCTATACAAAATCCTATCATACAAGTCATGACTATTACCCACGTCAAATAAAATCTTCAAGCTACATATTGACATGTTATAACTATATAGTGATATAGAAGATCTGTATAGGTGGTTGTGAGACAATCATACATAGGATAGGACTCTCTGAACAACCTATGCATTTAGACAACACATTTGAAGCCTTGTCTACTCCACTTCAAACAAGTCTAATGATTGGAAAATGCAATTTAACAATACTCATAAGCATATTACATTAAGGTAACTAAAGCATGGTGGTTTCAATACAAACTTTCTAAGTCTGATTTTGAGCCAAATTCTTAGGGGCTAAGATAACAAAAAAAACTCTCAACATGTTTTAAAAGTTCACATGTAAAACCTACACAGCATGGACTACTTGTGACCACTAGTACATACTAGTAAAGACAAAAAAAAAAAAAAAAAAAAAAAGATGGTTACTACCTCTGTTTTTAAGAAAAATGCAATTGTGCGTGCATTCTTGGTTAAAAGTGTCCAAAGTTTGACGAAATATGTAGGTAAAAGTATTAATATCACTCCCTCTGTTTTTTGACACCACATGTAAAACCACACAAATTCACAAACAATTTTGCAGCCCTTACATGTCTTGTAGTTAAACCGAGTCTCTACTTTTTCCTAGGAAATTTCTATGCATATTCGTGTGTTTGGAGTCCGTCGAGGAAAAACTAGATGGTGGGTGAATTAACGAAGCGAGGTGGTTAACAAGTTCTGTCTCATCCCCCAACAACAACAATAGTTTCAGATCTACAAGAACTTTGAACGTAAGAAAAAACAAGTGGGAAAGAAAATTTTAAACCGTTATGGTACAAGTTTTGATCACTTTGAGGCATCCCCCAGAACAACTCAACCTTCAAGCAATTGGGCTGCCTTCTTTACCACTCCACGAGCAATAGTTTCAGATCTTGTCATGGACTTGCCAAATGACATTCCACAAGAAGACCACATGGGAAAAACCACGATGAATGCATGCTTTACGTCCTTGGAAAGAAAATGAGGCATTCATGGTCTTGCTACCAGCAGAGGCTTCACGGTTTCGAGACTATAGACCGATCGGTCTCATACACGGTTTTCAAACAAGCTCCTCACTAAGTGTCTAGCAAACGGGTTAGCCAAGGTCCTGGGACAGCTAGTCGTTTCAACCAGAGTGCGTTTATAAAGGCCGCTGCATCGGGACAATTTCGGAGCGGTTCGACTGTAAAGAAGCTTGCACAAGAAGAAAATCCCGAGCTTACTTCTGAAGATTGACATCGCGAAGGCATTTGATTCAGTTGGCTGGGTCTACCTACTTGAGGTGCTGCAGCAGTTCGGTTTTGGGAGAAGGTGGACTAACTTGGATGGCCAACATCCTCGGGCACTTGCCCGACGAAGGTAACTATCAATGGGAAGCCCGGGCTGCGGATCATCACGCCCAGGAGGCTGCGTCGGGCGACCCTCTCCCCTATGCTCTTTGTGCGGCCATGGAAGCACTCTTCTGCTGCTTCGAGATGGGCACATGAACGGGGCTCCATCGGGTCGTTGGGCGGCATCTCGGTCACACAAGTTAGCTTCTATGCGGTGACGACGTCATGATTTTCATAGCTCCCGGCCACAGCAAGACCTCCTCTCGCTCAAGGCCGTGCTTTGCAGATCATGGGGAAGCGTCGGGCCTCTTTGCCAACACGGAAAAAGCGCCTGCGATTCCAATGAACTGCACGGAAGAAGATGTCGCACGGGTGAACTCCATTCTATCTTGTCGGATTGAGAGTTTCCCATGCCGCTACACAGGAATCCCTCTCTCCATCTATCGCCGACACGGCGATGAACGCAGTTATTGATGCGGTCGCGGCACGGCTGCCGACGTGGAAGGGCAACCTGATGAACTGTGCCGGCCGGACAACTTTGGTACGTGCCACACTCTCCTCTATCCCGGTGCACACTGCCATGGCGGTGTGCTTGTCGTCGTGGGCGGTGGAGCGCATTGATAAGCTCAGGCGCGCCTTCCTTTGGTCTGGCGCGGCGGAGGTCGCAGGGGGGAAGTGCAAGGTCAGCTGGACCATCGTTTCTCGACCAAGGTGCTTAGGGGGCACGGGGGTCGCGACTTCGAGCGGGCTGGTTGGGCTCTCAGATTGCGCTGGCCATGGCTGCGCCGGACGGCTGGACAGCGACCTTGGGTCCGCCTCCCGGACACAGATGAACGCCAGGTACTCCATCTCTTCAACTCAGCCACGATAGTGGTGGTGGGTGACGGCGCGTCCACACTGTTCTGGTTGGACAAATGGCTTGACGGCTGCGCGGTGGGCGATCTTGCGCCAACGCTCCGGCGGTTGTGCCAAGGCGCCACCCGTCGGACAACGGTGTTGGAGGGCTGGCCTGGATGACTCCTGGATCGGTCACATCGGAGGCTGCGCCTGCCGGGTTGGCCGGAGTTCGCTTTGCTCGGTGAAGCTTCGGCGTGTTCGGCTCACCCACGGGGTACCCGACACGTTCGGTTGGAGCTGACGGCGGATGGCTCCTACTCCGTCTCGGCCTATGGCGCCATGTTCTTTGGGCGCTCGCGGCCGCTTGGCGCAAGAGTCTTGTGGAAAACGTCGAGCGCCACCCGGGGTCAAATTCTTTTTACGGCTAGTCATGCTTGGGCGTTCTTTGGACGGGCCACGAGCGTTGGCGGCATGGTACGCACGCGGATATGCCCCGCATCTTCGTGATCAAGAAGATGAGACTATGGAGCATATCATCCTAGGATGTGTCTATAGCGAGAGGTTTGGGAACGTTGCCTCGCGGCGTTGCATCCGCCTGGTCTCGTGCAAGTTATGCGGCGCCGGTGATGGAGTGGTGGATGCACCACGGAAGAGACGCCGCCCAAGATCATCCGTCAAGCTTTTGACTCGCTGATACTTTTGATTGGTGGTCACTCTGGAAAGAAAGAAACAACGGGACGTTTAACAACGAGTCGCGTTCGCCACGCCCGCTTCGGCTCGGTGCATCTGGAGGAGGTGGCGCTGGACCGCGGCGGGCTACCGTAAAGGCGCGGTCCGGGAGGCTAGGAGACGACGGCGTAGTGCCTTCGGTTTTTGCTCTTTTAGCGGCTGTTTTAAGTTTCAACCATGTAACGCTTATTTGTAATCCGAGTAGTTTAGGTTGTGGGTAACCTTCGGTTACCTAGTTGTCCTGGGCTGGAACTTCCGGTTCACTTCCTCTTAATGAAACACATGCAATGCATGTTCTCCAAAAAAAAAAAAAAAAAAATTTTAAACCAGCAGAGGCTGCCATTGCCAATCAGCAAAACAGCTCAACCTCGGAAACGTCCCCAGTCCAAGGACCACATCGACGCACCCTCCCCGTGCTCCCGGTGTCTATTTCCGTCGCCGTCCCCAACCACCCGCTCCGCCCCCCGCTTTCCGTGGGCATGGCCGCCGCGCCCGCGCGGGCGCAAGCACCACCGCCGCGGCCGGATGTCTAGAAAGCCCCTCCTCCCCACCCGCGGGTCCACCGCCCCGCCCCCGCTCCTCCTCCTCCGCCGCCTCCTCCCCCGCCGCCGCGCGACCTCCTCTCCCCGCCGCCGCCCGCCCGGCGGAGGACCGCCGCCATGCCCTCCCGCGCCGGCGAATCCGCCGCCGCGGCGGCGGCGGCGGCCTCCTTCCGTGTCGGGATGGTGCGGGTGGTCTCGTTCCTCGTGGGCGGGCTCAACCTCGCGGTGCTGCTGCTCGGGCT
The DNA here is from genome assembly GCA_018135685.1 of Themeda triandra. NCBI lineage: Eukaryota > Viridiplantae > Streptophyta > Magnoliopsida > Poales > Poaceae > Themeda > Themeda triandra. The sequence continues at coordinate 1,022,685 of JAENPR010000069.1, read as the reverse complement.
CTACCTCATCGACGTCGTGCTCCCGTCGGGGTGCGGCGGGGGGCTCGCCCTCGCCGCCGCCCCCGCTATGGCCGGGGTCCGCGTGCTCGCCATGATCGGCGCCGCGCGCGCGCAGCACGCCACGGCGGACGCCATAGCTAAGCGCCACCTCCACGAGTGCGACGCCTCGGTCGCAGCTGATGCCGTAGCTCGCCACGAGATTAGGGTGAGAGCTCTACTTTCTGCCTCAGTTAGATTGGATTTGGCCAACGGGATTTAGCTTAGGCTGTGCTAGTTGTATACAAGGTCATGTTCCAATAGCTCGAGCTGCTGCTGTCTAAGCTATTAACTTAGTTTTAGGTGAATTTGATGCAAACACGGTGTAATTGATGTGTCTTTGTCTTAAGTTGTGATTACAACAAATTTTCCTAGCATTGGAAATGAGTTTGTGTATAAAAAAGCTGATCTAGGAGCTTATATGATCCACATGAGCAGAGAGCAGAACTTATGTGGGTGGCACGGCACAATGAGCCTATTGAGATGGCACAATGATACCACAATGAAGCTTCTTCTGAACAACAGGAAACCTGATTTCATATTTATGTATAGGTCTATAGCTACCATTTGCATCGATTTGGTTTTTGTGGTATAGTCTAGGAGGTAGTTGCCTATCTAATTTGGAATCACTCCATTTTACTGTCTGCTTCTTCATGCAGTCCAATTCCATCCCTGAGCTATGAGTCACCTCAATTACCAAAGTGTGGATAACCCCTTCTTGCTTTCCATCTATTTGAGCGTCATTCGTGTTTGCACTTTTAACCATGTATGCCTGCCCAAATATTAAAAACCAATGCTAACATAGCAGCACTCTGTTTAGAAGTCAGACTTTTCAAGGAATCCCTGAAGAAGTACACATTCATGGTTACATTTCCGATGGTAGTAAAGCATATAGGAAGAGAGTAAACAGAAAAGATGAAAAAAAAAGATGAACCAAACAATAAAGTAAGGGGATACTAATGGAAACATTTTTAAATGCAGTTACTGCATTCTACTTCCATTTTTCTTAGAAATCCCTGCTAAATTATCACATTGCTTCGTTCATCTTGCTGAACAGGTGAGGTACAAACGCTGGTTGTGGTGGACCAGATTTGGTATGGCAGTTGGTGCATTGCAGTTGGTTGCAGCAACTTATCTCATGTTTGTCATTGTAAGAGATCTCTCGAAAGAAAGAAGATCCACTTCCTGCTTCTTTGGTATGTTGGTTGCCATTATGAGCCATTTATTTCTTAAGTTTGGACATAATCCTTTACAAGAAGTTCTTATTTGCTGGTAGTTTACAGTATCATGAGCTTCATACATACACAATGGCACAAATAGAGGGGGAATAACTTGTGAGCACATTTTTTCTTGAGGTTCCATATGGCTCTTTTTGAGCGAATGGTACCGCAAACATGATAACTACTCTTGCTTTGAGCAACTTTTGCCTCCAATAAATGTACTTAAAAATAGTTAATTAGTAGAATCTAGGAGCAACTCGCAAATTTCATTGTACTATTCCTTTGGTTTTATTTTTGCTGTGCTAATCCACTCATCTACTAGGGCTTGAATAATTGGTTTGCATGGTTTATAATCTAGGACAGGATGAAGCTGATCAGGTCTCAGGACGAGCGCTTATTGCTTTATTTCTTATCCTTTCCTGGGTTGTGGTCATTGTTCAATGCTTCACGGGTTCTGATGTATTGAGGTGGCGATCATTTTATTCAACACATGATATGGCATGGAAAGCTCATTACAGGGAAGTGTTCGACCATGGAATCCGAGAAGCTTTGTGCTGCCTAGGACGTGCAAAATATCTGTAGGTGTCAGTCCAGTGATTTTACACTTCGGAACTCCAATGTTAGTATAGTTATTTGAGCTGATTGTTTTATTTACTAATTTAGAACCGTATTGGAAGAAGATGAGGTTTATTCTGTTGCAAGACTCCTTGGTGATTTGGTTGCATATCGTGCTTCTGGGACAGGACATTTGGAGCTCTTAGCAGGTTTGCTCTTTGACACTGCTTTCATATAAAATATCTCAGTGCTATGCCTGATTTTTCTTGTAATTCATTTTACTAGCAATTACTCAACAAACATTCTGCAGTTTGCTGTATAACTGTCAAAGCGTGTATATAGCTATGTTGTGTTCTTTTTTTCCCATAGACACGTTGTTTTAGCTAAAGAAAATCGTGTGTATGAATATTGATAGAAGAAAGGGAGCATTGATAGTTGGTACCGTACCTAGATAATAGTTACATTTTTTTGTGAATGTATCAAAAAAATGATTCTACAAATCTATGTATTATGTTTCAATTGAATTGTTTTTGTTTTGTTATTACTGGTGTAGAGGATACTGAATGTCTCCTTTGTTGTGCATGTCAAGGGCTTGCTCTATTGCAGAAGCATGGGAATTTACCTGAATCGCAGACTGACCTTATGGAGGCATCCCATGAGCTTATGCAAGAAGCTGCTTTTCTCCATCCATTTGCGGAAGCATGTTACACGGTACTGATACCAGTTGGTTGGGACATCATTTCTGCTCCTGCCAGCCTACTGTGATCGCACCTGACATGGTTGCAATGCAGGGACCACTTCTTGATTTTGGACGAAATCCTATTCTGTTTCCCTGTGCATGGGTTTATAGACAAGGTGTGTTAGCTCCATGGGCACGCAGAAGGTATCTCATAAGCTTTGATGCTTCTATTGCATGCTAATTTTTAAAAGTTTTATGTTTATGTTTATGGTTCAGACCTTCAGCCCTGTTCAGCTTGCTGTCTGTCTTTAAACTAGCTATAAATGAATTAAGCTAACCTTCAGAATTATTCTGATTAATCTTCCCTGTAGTGAAGTAGAATATGGTTATATTTTCAATATAAGACCATTCTGTCCTTGTGACATGTTGACCTGCATTGTTCTCCTGAGAAAAGGTAGAATACCTTATTAACGTGTTGCTATGTAACAACTACATATTAATTTTTGTGCAGACGCCCTGCACTTGATGGTGATAATTGGTGGCGAGGCCATGCTGCCGCCTTCCTTAGATTTGTTAATATACCATCTAAAGCACTTCTGAAAGGGCGTGTTTGCCAGGTAATATCATGTGTTTAGCGTCATCAGGGTTTATGAATACTGACTTAAGGGAGATGATGTGATAATTTCAATCAGTTAGCAGTTACACATAACATTCTAAAGTACACTTAGCTGCTTTGTCCTTTATTTTTTAACCTCCATTTGATCCTTAGTAACTTCTGGTTCTAGATTCTGCTTGTAACCTAATGACAGCCTTTTCTATAAATTATTATTTTTGAGTTGGTTAAAGAACATCATGCTTTTGAGGGTCCATGGATATAACTGATCAATCTAAAGTAGCTTTGAACCTGACTTTGGCATGGTGATCTGTTAAGCTGAACCCTATTTGTTGTGCACACTTTGCTTGCATTCTGTTCATTGAAGGCATTATTGCACAATTGAACAAACTAAAGTTAGCATCGAGCATATACTTGTTGATGTTTCTTTGTAAAACATGAACTTAGGATGATCTGTTTTTCAATGCAGAGCAAGCGTGAAGCTGCTTATTTTGTTGTGGTTCTCCATGACAAAAGAACTGTTGTTATCGGGGTTCGTGGAACAGAGACACCAGAGGATCTCATAACTGACGGATTATGCAGAGAATGTTCTTTTACTATGGAAGATTTGGATGGACTAGTAAAGTAACTCCCTCTTATTTCTGCCTCTTCTGTTCTTATGTTCCTCCCTCTTTGTGTGGTTGAAATTAATTGTTTTCCCATTAAAAAAATGTTTACACTAGGACCACCTGAGCTCAGTTTTACCTTTACTAGATTCCTTTAGGACAGCACTAATGTATGAACTTTCAGAAAATGATAGTTCAACAATAGGATATGATTTCTTTTTTGTTATGACCCTCAAAGTTCCTTTCTTTTGAACATTTTTTTAAAAAAATGTACTTATTGGATTTGCTTATTTTTATAAATCATTACCATACCATCTTTCTCAATAGAACCTTGTTCATGGCAAGATGTTTTGCACACTGAAGGACTTGGATATGGCAATATAATATGTCTTTTTTCTATCAACCAGAGTTTATTGTGAATATTTTTTATTGAACACACAGTGTGTATCATTATATTAAGAAAAGAAAGGAGTTTAGATGACTCGTACAACCCCTATAGAGGCAAATAAGTTACAAAAAGGATTCACCAACAAACCTTAACCGCAACCAACGACCGTGAGGAAAACAAATATGGCCATATGCTTTGGAGCCCTTTGGATCCTGCCATAAACCATAATGTTGCCTCATCTCTTATATCCCGCAAGATGGCAGCAAGATTTCTAGAACAACCAAGGAGTCGAAGCCGTTTATTGTGAATATGAGTACTACAGCAGTGAGAATATTGTTGAAAGATTCACATGAAAGTTTGTCTGAACTATTGTTGTACAACTAACAGTGTGGTAACAAAATTCTTATCGTACTCATGATATCAGATCTTTTGTCATACAGTATGTTTTTCAACTCAAACACGCAAGACCTGCATGCCATTTCATCCTTAAACAAGAACAAGTAACCACAGACAACACTGTCCCACTCACCACATTATAAAACAAACATGCTGCAAACAGAGAAAGAAAAAGAAAAATGGCCTAAATAGGTATTGGAAAGGGCTCCCTAGGCTACCGAGGTGGTAGACTCCAGAGATCCTTAGCTCAGCCATCACACTACAATGTGTTTTAAATTTTTAATTGATGAACTGATTAAAAAATGATGATTAACCAAGTCAATGACCTGAGGGGATCAAATCAACATATTTTAGAGGATAGAGACCAATTCACAGAATAATCCTCTATTTTTGCTGGTATTTTTCTTATTAAATGTTGTTGTGCTATGTGTAATGCACAACCCTTGTTTTTTGATACTATTTTATGTTTCTTCAGTAGTGAACAATTACCTGCAACTACAAGAGAGAGAGTTATTTCAACATTTCCACATTATGGACATGGTGGAATTGTAGAGTCTGCGAGGGAGCTTTTTATGCAACTAAATGAATGCTCAGGAGGTTTGTTTTTTCTTTTCTTTTCATACCAACCACTATTGTACAGATTAGAAGATTAGGTGCTATACATGAATTACTCTTGAGTCTCTGATTGGTTATATATACGTAAAATGACTAATTTGGTCTCCCTTTTTTTCTAAAATGGCAACCCAGAAAACTCATCGTCTGGAAGACTTGGATTCCTTTCTACACTGCTGGGGGAGGGCAGTGAATGTCATGGATATAAAGTTCGTCTTGTTGGGCATTCTTTAGGAGGCGCTGTTGCTACAGTCCTAGGAATGATGGTAAAGATGTTGAACCTTCAGTTTTGTTTCAAGAGGGCTCTTTGTTAATTGCCATCCTTATGCAACCTCTGTTAACCTTAGTTTCTAATATCTTTTCACCTAAATTTGGTGTACAACATTTGGCCTAATTAGCTAGGTAGTCAAGTATGTGCTTGTGTATGTATCAGGAATACTTTTGGATCTGTAATCACACAGATTCCAAAGGAACAAAATTGTGAGATGGACCAATCTGTCTATTATATTTATGTCCTTTTAGGTGAAACATCTTTTTGTTACTTCTCTAATATGACTAGACATAATTTTGTAGCACAAAACTACTATATATGTTATATCCTATGAGCTTGAAATGCAAATTGGTACCATTTCAGCTCACAGGTCATTTAGCATGTTTTCAAATTAACTAGACCAACCTAGGAGGTTTATTATGTTTTTTATCAATGCACTTTATCTTTTTCTGCTCTTTAGTACTTACCTTTTCTGTTTCCTTATGGTTGCTGATTGGTTTTTAACTTTGCTGTTGACCAGCTTTTTGGCAAATACCCAGACGTGCATGTATATGCATATGGACCACTTCCTTGTGTGGACTTTGTAATAGCGGAAGCATGTTCACATTTTGTCACAACGTACGAATAAACTGAGATCTTACTGTGGCTACTATTTCAATGGAACTTTAGTTTTGGTGTGCTGCTGTTATCAAGGTTCATTAACTTCTGACTTCTGAGGTTACTTTTGCTCTGTTTCCTTGCAGCATTGTTTGCAATGATGAATTTTCCTCTCGCCTTTCAATCAATTCAATCCTTAGGTTACGGTCTGCTGCAATAAGTGCTCTTTCAGATAACTCTCCAGCTGATACAGCAATGATACAAAAGCTCGCTCGAAGAATTTTGCATGTGAACAGGTATCATGATAATGGTCCTGATGCTGGCATAATTCAGGGCTCTGCTGATCAAACATCAGGTTGGCATAAATTTGTGGAAGTTTCTTTTACCTTCTCTTTGTGCAGTCTTAAATATGTATGGAGTCTGTTTTTGCAAATTTCACCCATCTTTTCTGTAATCATCTGACGTATTACCTTTTTTTCCTGTTATAGGTACTCATCAGGTTCCATTATGCAATACTGAGCCAGACCTCCAAAATACACAAAATGGCTTTGTTGGGTATAATGGATCCAATGCATCCATAGATGAGCATTTGAGCTATGAAGGCATAAACAGTGTCCATGATGTGCAAATAATTTCACTTGATGGGGCCGATTCTGGTTTCCAAGAGCACCCGGCATCTTACAGAGAAATACCAGTGGAGCCTCCTGAGATGTTTCTTCCAGGCTTAATTGTTCACATAGTGCGGCAAAGAAGAAGTCTCTTTCCTCTTTGGAAATGCTGGAGCATTCAGGAAACTGAACCACCATACAAAGCTGTTTTAGCAAAAAGGGAGAACTTCAGGGATATAGTGGTTACTCCTTCCATGTTTACAGATCACTTACCATGGAGGTAATATTTAACTTTATGTTTACCTAAATAAACTGGTATGGTGGCAGACCCAGCATTTGACCAAGACCAGGGGCAAAAACTAAGGTCGTAAAACTACCTATACCAGTCACACATTTAGAAATGGCAAAATAGAGGATAAAGTCTCAGTTGAGATTATAATTGAACTCCATGCACCATGCTTAACTACGCAACAATAAGATGAATCGTCCATACAATAGCAAGTACCTAATTAGTGAAAACATGGGGTGTTCAAGTCAATTTCTATAGTTTCTTGTTCTGGAGTAGTTGAAGTCTATTCAATTGTGCAGAACCAATGTCCGACTTTGTAATCCTATTAAAGACGCAGTAAAACATATTTTGGATTGTGGAGTAGTTCACTGAGTATGCTCTTCAAGAGCTGCTCCTTCAGTTGCTAATCACATAGCCTTGTGCCTCTGTCCATTTCCTTGGCTCTCGTCGTGTAGTCCTTGTTCACAGTAATCCTTGTACTGTGTGTGTGTGTGATGTGTGGGGGCCTCTCTCCCCTGTACTAAACTAGGGGTGGACTCTTGACCCTCCTATATACCCCATCCCAGGAAACAAAGGAATGGGAGCATCCCCTATGGTTCCTGTAACGTGCGCCGTTCGTATCTGTGATGGGCAGGTAGGGCTGCACTGATTGGGGCACGCCAGCCGAGCCCCTGGTGGAGCATGCCGCCACAAAGATGGAAGAAAAAACTGAGAGGAAGATAGGTCATGTGAGGATGAGTGTGCCTGGCAGATAAAAGTGACTGACAGAGTCAAACCCCATCCATGCCATTTGGCTCAACAACTTAAACCAAATAGAAAACAGGGATGGATCCATCCCTCCTCAGACATAATCGGACCATTCCACCCCCAACGTCAAGGGTGGAATTGCAGCTCAGGATGCTCCCAAACAAAAAAGGTCTAGAATCTGGATGAATGTGCAAGGTACTTTTGAATGGAAAAAATTAGCCATATGAGTGAAAATTGCCTAAAAAGATCGAGATGCTTGCTGTTCGCTTGCTTGCCCCTTGGGAAGGTCACAGCACAAGGAGCTGCATAGGAGAGAGGCATGAAGGACTGAGCCACCAAGGATAGGAAGTTGAGAGCTGCCGTCCCTGTCTACCTAACTGGGAGAAATGAGCCTAGGAGTTACAGCTGCAGCACCAGGCGGCAGGTTATGGACAGTTTAGTAAGCAGGTGTAGGCCACGTGGGCAACCTGTCGAAGGGTGGTCATAAGGATGCTGTCACCAGTAGGGCAGCCAATTTGCTTCTGCTATTGGTCCTTTGCCATCTAGGGTATGGATTTTGAATCCTCAGCAGCAGGGGAAGCACCTTTACTTGATGCGAATGAACAAAAGAGGGGGCGGTGCGAGGAATGACAGGAAAGAGCCATGTAGGTATGGGATCAATGGATCTGGAACAGTACAGATGGTTAAGTGGACTGAGTAGGTTTTATGGTGGAGAATAAGGACCATTAGCTTGGACAGGCTAAAATATAGGGGAAGTATCCCTTTTGGGCCTAAGACTAAAGCCGTGACGCTAGTGGCCCAAATGTTTGGTTGATCCTGCTAGTGCACATGGTGAAATGCATTTAATGAAGTCCCTAAACCGAGGTTCTTACAAGCCATTATTCCAAAAAAAAAAAATACCAACAGTTATCACATTTTGTTCAGTGTGCGCTTGTCCAATCCTTTTAAACAGAAAACATGTCAAATTCACGTCCACTGGATGCATTTGTATCCATCTCAATCCACATTTGTCCAGGTGGATTATGGTGTAAGTTTAATTCCCACCCTTAACACACATGGGTTGAGGTGAATACAAGTGCAAGCCAAATAAGCCCTAAAGTGGGAAAACGCGCAGCATGCTTCTAACTGTATCGTTGTTCGTATAATCCATAGTCTGTCACAAATCCAACATTTTGCTGTTTTGCAGTTATCTTTTCTAATGCCGAGTGTAATATCAGTTCTTCCAGTGCTGTGGTTGTAGCATTTGCCATGTCAAGCCATGGCACTTGCGTTTCTAATATAGCATTTGCTTATAGTCTTGTACAGAACACGCCCTTAGCTGAATGTAAAGCAGCAATTTCATTGCCAGGCATTTTTTATACTGATTTCATCATCTGCGGTTATTCTGACACCCTATGTCTTGGCGATTTCAGGTGCCACTTTGCTATGCAGAAAATTCTTGAAGCTCAAACGCCTATGAGACGTGCAAATTCTGGTTCACCCATACAACATTTGGTCTGATCAGGACAAAAGTGTTGGCCCGTGTACAGGATGGCGTGAAGACAGAAATTATGAATATCACATTTAGCAGCATGGTTTATGAGGTTGGAGGCATATTTTAGTCCTTCAGGCAGCCATATCTTGTATACATGATACAAACATGATACAAAAGATATCCATGACAGGCCCAAAATCGTGATGAGCTTGACAGTTAGAGGCGAATGCCTAGAGGCAGGCAGATCACCGAGATCTGATCTCTAGCAGAATAGAAATCTGGTTACTGTACAACAATATCTAATCAATATCTCTAATTCATTGATTGGATTATTGTTCTGCAGCTGCGTCTGCTTGTTCATGCCCATTTTTTATTCATGATTAGTTATAGTGTACATAATTCAACACAACAGAATTAGCTAGAGTGACTGACTGACAAGTGATGGTCAAGATGTGATTGTTCACCAAAACTGAATACTGAATGAAAGTTGTGAGTTAAGTCGGTACCTTAGCAGAACCATACTGTCTTGAAATAACTGAATACTCCGTACTCACACATGCTGCAACCATCTGATTTCCTATATTTATGATCTGGCAAGGCTCCTCCGCAGCAGCGGTGGGTTAGGCTACTAGGCTTGTATTGAAAAAGCTTCTGGTAAACAAGCCGTGTATATGTGCAATTGTGAGCGCAATGTAACCTGTCTCCCTTTTGCTTCGAGGGACAAACCTACCTGGGAAAACATGGAGCGTGCGGTGAGGCTCCAGTAAATGCGTGGCGCCAATGACAGCTAGCGCACCGGCACTGAAAACCAACAGAATGCATTCTCTTCCGGAAAAGAATAATGGTACTTGGGCATTGATGATCCCCAGCTGGACGCTGCCCTTTCAAGTCGGTTACGCGCCCAGTACCGGGCCACGGCCACATGCTAGAGGTAGGATAGGATCTCATTCTCAGGCCGAACCGAACTCGTCTGCCACTTGTGCGGCTCCTACTCCACGTACAGCACGGCCATTCAGGGGCGCACGAGGAGGCCGTGCGCAAGCCACCCCACCACACCCAGGACGCGCGTCGCGAGCGCACGTCGTACACCATCACCTTTCCGTGAGCCAACCCGACCCTGCTCCAGCACCAGCAGGCACCTGCCGTCCTCGCTCACGGAATGCGCGAGGACCACAGCCCGGCTAATCGCAAAGGTGATTGACTGAGGGTGCCCGACGGGCGGCCCGTTGCTCTCGCCAATAAACACCTCCAAAGTTGGAGCGGGGCAATGAATGGGACACGGCAAACACACACGGCACACCCATCATGTCCAGAATTCCACGGCTAATTAATCATCATGGCAGATGGCACGGCACGATAGCCTGGAACGGAGAGCCCTTGACATGCTGCTGACACGACCGCGTCCGCCGCCGCTCGCCAACGACCGATCCGACCGGCCGACGAGCGGTGGAACCCGGCGAGTTACGTGACGCGACGCGAGCACGGGGTGCCGGGCCAACGATCGGCGCGCGCGCTGCCGTGCGCGCGGTGCGGGTGCCAGTGGGCGCGCGAGGCATGGGTCACAGCCTCACAGTCACAGGGTCAAGACAGCCACGCGATCGACGGCGTACGGCGTACTCCCATGGTCGCTTGGTTGCTTTCCTCCAGCTCGATAGTCCACCGGTTCGAGAGCCACACCAATCAGCCGGTGGACCAGCAGCATTTCACGTGAGGTCGTTCTTCGTCTTCCTGCCCAGGACAGGAGGCTGTCCTTGTTACCCTTTGCCTTTCTATATATGGCGACGCACGCTCGCTCGTGTGAGGACAGGAGGCGAGTCCGTTGTCGGAAACAAGCACCACCACCTGTTCCAAATGTGACTCTACCGGCGAAACTTCGTTCACACGGTGTTGCCGTCGTAGCTCGTGAGGGCAGTCCCAACGGCATTAAATGGTGGTTTCTATGGCCATTAAATGAGAGCAAAAACGATGACGTGTCAACCAAATTAAAGAAGAGAGAGAGCGCCAGACGGAGAAACCATTTCGCCTGCACGAAACGAAGTCTTCACTCACACCGATGCGCCAAGGAACGACGGAAAAGCCACTGGGGAGAAACTGCTCGTTTCTATCGGCATTGATTGGGATCAGCTATGCCGCCGCCGCCGAGGTGAATCCCGCGCTCGCTTCCCGCCTCCGCGCTCCCGCGCTCGCCTTCCCGCCTCCGCGTGCGCTTGCGCTCCCGCTCGCGGCTCCTGGCCCGCTCGTCCTCGCCTTCCCGCCTCCATTCGCGGCTCCTGGCCCTCGCGTGACGGAAGGCGGCGCGTTTCACGAGCGCCCGAGTCCTCTCCCCTGCCGGCGTGACCCATCCTGCGTCCTGCTCTCCCGGGGGCGTGCGGCCGGCGCTCCGGCGTCCTGCTCCCCTGTGCGACGCCCAGATCGAGCTTCCAAATCAAAGTGGAACCCACCGCCAAGGTACTCATCGCCCGCGCTCCCGATCTGTCGCTATGGTTCTAGTCGCTGGATATATTGTAGAAGAAGCTACAATCACTCATGGAGAAAATCCAGAGATGGAAGATGTGATTAATAGGAATGCTGCCTTACATGATCGCCCAGCCCACAAACAACTTCAATCTGATTTGATTGAACATATTTGGCAAAAGTTTGGGAATTCATATATGCAAAATCATTAGGTACATATCTTCAGTCTGATTTTGTTTATTGTGCACTCTTTTGAAAGGCGTGTGTCAATTCATCCTTTCCCATTGTTGACTTGCAGATGATGGTTTCTGGAGATTTGAGGTCAAGTGATGGCTTTTGGAGAACTGAGGTGATAGCTTTTGTATATGTGCAACCTCGACTTGATGGCAGTTGGAGACCTGATGGCTTTTGGAGTGCATATGCAACCTACCTAGCATATGGACATGCTACCTTACTATTTTATTTTGCATATGATGAACTTTAGTTCTTCGTATGAATTAGTATATGTGCTACCTATTATCTTTATCTTCGGTTTGCTGATATGTTCAAGAGACTACATGGCTGGTTGCCATAGCCGATCTGCTCTCCTTTTGTATTGCATTTAATTTATCTTTTGCATTAACTGTGTTGTAGAAATTATGGGTTGGGGAGGATAGTTTCTACAGTCATTAATTACTCTTGAACTTTGCAACTAGAAATGAACCGTTGGGACTGCCCTGACCGCATGCGTCCCGGCCGTCGCCGTCGTCCCGCTCAGAGCTGATCTGCATGCCATTCTTCTCGGTAAGCGCGTCCAGTCCCAGAAGCACGGGAGAAGCTAGCAGGGCCGCAGGATGCATGGTCTCAGTTACCCCTTGTTGCCTGTAGTCAGGCGTGAAGATTTCTGAACAGTCCTTGTCGTTGTCGAGTTGTCGTGCATGGGAGGGGTCGGTGGTGTTGGCGACTTGGCGTTGTTGGCGCTGCGCCCGCGGAGCCTCAACGGTCGCTTTCCCGTCGACTGTGGCACTGTGTCTGATCTACTCCTATGCGACGTGCGACGCCCAGCCTAGCTCACCGGGCTGCAACGAATTTCGCAGACACCTCGATCGTTGCCTCTTTTTTTCTCTCTCGCTTTATTACGTTCGGTTTTTATCAGATCAGCTGTCACGAGTGAGTTCCCCCACGCCGTGGGACGTGGGGGCAAAAAAGGTATAACAGCGACTTCCGAATCCGGCCGCCTTTGCCCTCTTTTTCCCAGCACTACTCCATGTCGATCGCTTCTCTGTAAATTACGTACTCATGCTGAATTTCCTCGGGGGTTTGTAACTCTGTTTTCAATTTTACAAGAACAAAAAGGTTGTGTTCGGACGGAAAAGGCATCGAGACGATGTAATAAGATAAAATTCTCGCGTCAAACATCTACTACGAGCCATCGCTTTCTCAAGACCAAACCTAGGGGCCGTAAGCCAGCAACAAAGATCAACTGCGACTTGCATTGCCCGACATTTTGCATGACAACTTGTAGTGCTTGTCTTCATAGCGTATCAGGCATTATTACCTTGTCGAAAAGCAGAGAAGAGTTTTCCAACGATTCTCTGTTGCGAAAGAATCTCCAAACGCATCCACTATGGTCGTCTGCTACGGTAGTGCATCAGGACATCACTCCAGTCAGTGCATCCAATTAGTGGTTCGACTATTAGGCCATGGAAACCGAACCGGAACGGCTGCTTTTCTCCTGAGCGCGATGCGTAGCGAAAGCAACGCAGAAATCGTGGGCGAAAAGATGACGCCAAGCGAGGCTTTTAGGACGACGCCACTCACTACCAGATCGAGGAAACATAGAATAGAAATATATAGCCTGCTGATAATGCGGCTAGTGGCTAAAGTTGGCTGGCCCTTCTCCACTCATGAGCATAGTAGTAGTAGTATATGATTTGTTTTCAGATACATATGCATGTATTGGTTTGGTGCTCCAAGGAATAATTTGACCAGCCGATAAAAAAAAGTTCCTCGATTCCTCGATATTTTAAGGAAAAGCTAGCATTTGGATCTTATGTATCGCTTTAGTTATTGAGAAAAGAAGATGCGTGCCATTAGTGATTTTTAGTCATGCCTCTATAGTGTCCAAGTCAATACAGTACGTGAGTTGGCCCTTAAACAACTTCAATTGCTCTCCTCGTTTCTTGTGGGGCCATGCATTGTAAGTTCTTTGCTAGGAAAAAGGTTCATTGACTATACAAAATTAGAACAGATAGTTCGATCGCTAAGGTAGGCCACACATCTTGGTTTGATTTTCGCATGACTGTCGTTGTGGGAACATTAATTCGCTAGTTTTCTTTTAGCTGAAGCATCTATCAACGTTTGGTTATAACAGATTAGTTACTTGCCTGTAGCGGATCAGAGTTTTGGAATTGACAAGCAGCGCCCACCACCAACCCACACGTACCCGCGTGCCGATCGTCCTTGTTGTGCACAAGCCTTTTTTTCCTTTTGACTTTTCTCAAGGCGAGCGTACGGTTGGCAGAAGAGCGACGAGCGGTCTTGAGAGCCTAAGCTGAAGCAGAGAATGCGTTTACGGTTTTACATGCTTGATTCTAGGGATTGCGTGCTAAGAGTAAGAATCATAGTTGCTAATGTTAACGTGATAAAGTCTCGGTCCATGTATAATACTCCATCTGTTCAACTTCATGCATTGCTCTTCTCTAGTCTACATAAAAACTCAATGATGTCCAGAAGCTCATGGGATGCATAGCCACTCCTAAGAGCATCTCCAAGAGCTCCCTAAACTTCACTTGGGAAATCTTGTGTTATAGCAGCTTGGTATTTTGTTTCCCAAGTGAAAAAAGAGCCTCTCTCCAACAGCTTTGTATTCCCACTTGGTAAAAACAGAGGATTACAGATGGGACCCGCATGTCATGCATATTTCTTCTTCTCCTTCACTCTCCGAAATCGAAGCCGATGTCCTCCAGATCCGGCCGCGTCGAAGGAGAAGAAGAAATCGGCCGTGGTGATGAGGTTGCGGTGCGTGAGCACGACGCCCTTGCTCCGGCCGCTCGTCCCCGACGAGTAGAGGATGGCGGCCGCGTCGTCCTGGCCCACCTCCGGGGCCGGCATCAGCGGCTCGGAGTCGGAGTCGAGCAGCAGCAACTCGCGGAAGGGATCGAACTCGGGGCCGCCATCGTCGTCCGCGAGGTGGTGGAAGGAATCGGGGACGAGGACGACCGGGACGCCCAACGGCAGGAACGTCCCGACGTTCTCCGGCGTGGCGAGCACGAGGGCCGGGCTGGTGTCCCGGACCCTGGCGGCGATCTCGGAGAGGACAATTTGTGTTTTTGTCAAAAAATATAGGATACAAAGTGGTTTTTGGGAGCTCTTGGAGATGCTCTAAACAGATTCATAAAAAGACTGGCGAAAAAGTAATACCGTTAAAAACTCAATGATGTCCAAAGGATGCATGGCCACTCCTAAACAGATTCATATCAAGACTAGTCAAAAAAGGAATACCGTTCTTCAAATTATGAAGACAGAAAAGTTCGAATGGACAAATTTTTTTCCATGTCAGAGAAAAAAGTGAGAATACAATGTTCTTCTTTCCTCTACACAGGTTTGCCTTTGCCCTTCTAGATGGAGTTTCTTGGCGCAACGTATAATGGGAGCGAGCTTCGACTCAACTTAGCCAGGCATGGAGGCTTATGGACTGTTTGGTTGGGTTGTTGCTTTTGCAAAAGCAACCGCGAGCTGTGCTAAATCAAACAGGAGCTTAATACCTCAGCTGGCCGACTGGGCATGTCCCGTAGTGTAGCAGAAAAACATGGAAGACTAGAAAAAAACGCGACCCGGGGGCGGGGGGACGTCCCACCGGTTTTTCATTAACCGTGTGTTTGGTTGGAGGAGTGGAACCAACCCGTGTAAATCTGGCGGACGGAGCGAACCCCCGTTTCTTCCGTCGGGGTTCCGTCCGCGTCGTCCAGGCGCGTGCTTGACTTGGGGCCGCGGGCGAGGTGGAGCGCGGCGGCCATGGCAGGCGAGCGAGGCGCTGCTGGAGGTCTCCTCGCGCTGGTACGAGGGCGCGCTTGAAGGTGAGGCGCGCACGCGGCGGACGACGGCGCGGTACCGGAGATGGAGGCCCGCGGCCGCGCGCGCGTCGGGTGGATCTCGCTCCTCTGCGGCTCGCGTCGCCGCCGTCATCTTCTCCGCCTGGGCCGCAGCCGCCGCTCGCCGGCGCGGGGAGGGAGCGCGTCGCTGCAGGAGGGCCGCCGCGTCGCCATGGCCACTCGCGGGCTCGAGGAGGCAGCGCCACCGTGGCGCGGGAGGGAGCTCCCCGCGAACGCGCCCTTAGATGGGCCGCCACGTCGCCATGGTTGCGCAGGCCCGCCGGACGCAGCTCCACCCGCCCGCCGGCCAAGCCCGAAACGGCGTCGCGCGGCCGTCGCAGGGAAGGGCGAGGGGGCTCGCCACCGGAGGGGGAAGGAGAGGGCGCTGGCGCTGGCAGAGGGGCGGGCGCCGACGGCAACCTCGCGGCAGTAGGGCCGCCGCCTCGTCGGGAGCTGCGTCCCCAGTGCCGGTGCCGTCCTGATCCATGGCGTGCTCGGCGGGATTAGGCTAGGATAAGGAAAGATGGTGGGAGGAAGGGGATGGAAGAGAGAGGAGGATGACATGTGGGACCCACTAACGGTGTTATTTTACCATTCAACCCATATTCCCAATTGTTTCAACCAAACAATGGATGGGTTCACTCCGTCCCCAAAATCAGAGTTGTAACCAAACAATGGATGGGTTGGCTCCGTCCCCAAAATGAGGGTTGGATCCAACCCAACCCACCCATCCCGCAACCAAACACACGGTAAGAAGATGGATCTTCTCACCAGATCGCGGAAAAACCCCCGAATCCCAAGCCCTACCCATACACAGCAGCACCGCATCCTGTGAGATAGGACGGCCATTAGACCTGCGCTTCAAAGTAGGACCTGGCGAGGAGATTTTTATTGGTGGGAAATCATGCGTTCGAGAGGACTCGAACCCATGACCGGTGGCCTCCCAACCGGGAGTGCTCACCCCATGGAAGAGTAGATAATCACACGACTACGCCACGTGCAGTTTGCAGGCCTTGGAGCACTTGTGTGATTATACCTAGTTTAATGAACATGCTTAGCCCGATTTGGCATACAACTCGTTGGTATTATCCGTCGAACTGTAAAACTTGACCAGTGAGGGAAGAACCGCCCCCTCGGCTATGTCATGGGAAGGGACCATATGACCCAAAACCCCCAACCCTGACACATGCCTCGAAGGGTTGAGTGAACCGAGACATATCAATCAGTCGATGCTGTCAGAGCACACGGTCACCAGGCTCGCATGCACAACGGGATTTTTTTTGGGTGGGTATCGGGGTCCAAACTCAGGGGAACACTCTGTTGTGGCGTAAAAACGCAACATGCATGGACCAATAGTACCTCCGAATCTTTGGCGCACAAAGCCAGCAAGGCTGCAAGCCACCCCTTTTCTGTCTGTGCCGGCCTGGCGTGAAGGTGAAACTGAAACCCATCCCGTCTCGCGTCGTCGAACCCAGGAGTTGCCGACCCAAAGCAATCGCCCGCATGGGGCATGGGCGCATGGCTGCCCGCGGCGGTGCCATCGCCCATCTCGGGCCTCAGCGGCCAACAACCCCGACCGCGACCGCTTCCCAACCGCCGCCTCGCTCCCTCGCGCGCGCGGACCTCAGGACCCGCCGATCGGAGTCGCGGTCACCGTGGCCGTGGCCAGATGACGGTCACGGAATCTGTCCGTCGTCGTTTTCTCTCCTGGTGGTCCCGATGTCTAGCTCCATGGCCATGTAAACACAACAACACACACACTGGATCGTCTCATCCAACGCGAATGCGACCGACGACGACCGTGATTATCATCAGTACGTCCTGATACGCTCACGATGATGTGAGAGGTTTCCACAGCGATCAGAGTGCGGGGAACGGGATTAAGCAAAAGCAGGGCGTGTGCGCAGCGTCGCCACTTAATCGGTCGTTGTTGCGTACGACCCCAACGCCGACCTGCACGACTAATAATTAAATTTAATTAAGGGGTCGTCCAGTCAGGCAGCGCCAATCAGCGTCGCCACTTCGACATCTGGTTCATCAGTTCAGGCCTGAAAAAGGTCTCCTCCGGAGAGTAGCTAGGCTGCGACTCACTTGTGAGCCTGATCGGCCCAACTGCTCCACTCCAATCAGGGCATAGATAGAAGATAGACAGAGAGAGAAAAATCAAGGCATTTCCCCTGTATGGGGGTGCTGATAAAATTATAAAATAAATAAAACGGAGAAGAAGCTCGAGCTCGTGTAACATGTGAGCTGTGACGCTTCAAGAGCGGTGCTCCGTGCTGTTACGTATCTTGATTGATTTTGTGATTCTCCAAGCGTATCGGAACACTGTGGCAAGAGATCGACAAGCTCCTGTGCGGCGGGATCCATCATCCTATCTCGGGCCTTGTTTAGATTCATCCAAGTTCCAAGTTTTTTCACTCTCTCTCCATCACATCAATTTTTACCCGCATGCATGGACTATTAAATGTAGGTAAAAAAATAACTAATTACACAGTTTAGTTTGAAATCACGAGATGAATCTTTTGAGCTTAGTTGGTCCGCGATTGGGACAATATTTGTCAAAATACAAACGAAAGTCTTACTGAGTCGAATTCTAACTTTTTGAATTCTAACTCCTATCTAAACAAGGCCTCGGTAAACTTCACAGCAGGTCACACATGATGGGGACATTATGGTTATGGTCTAGGACAACTGACAAGCGGAACACGGAGCATTTGCCACCTTTCATCAAAGCATGGGCGAAGCTGGTGCCCCAAAATTCAAAGGGTCAAAATTCAACCACCATCCTCTCATGTAACGTCCAACCGTCAAATCATGTTATTCAATCGTTGTGGCCGAAGGAGGATGTGAGATTATAGGTAACAACAGGTGAAATCCCCTCTCTCTGCGAATGATATGCTAGACCATACTTTTGTAAATTTATAATAAGAGTCATTTTACAATGCTTGGAATTTCCATCCATTTCCTCTCATTTCCTCCATAAAATTCTAATTTTATTTCGTAAGGATATATCTGTCATTTCGCATTCCCACCAAAACCACCGCTCCAATCCGCACCCCTCCGGCCGCCTTCATGGTTGCATTGTTTTGTTCTCGTTCTCTCATCGGTAGAGCCTCTGCAGTACAGCAGTACATGTGCTTTCCTGACACGGCGTTCATCCTGGGGCACTCGCACGTGAAGACCAAGCCCGGGTCGTCGTTGCTCAAGAGGCTGGCCATCGGCGTCGGCTACAACTTCCTGCGCCGGAACTGCCACGGCCCGACGTGGCGCTGCGCGTGCCGCCGGCGTAGCTGTTCGAGGTGGGCATGGTGTACGTGTTGTGATCAGAACGTAATTATAGGATCTCGCCGATCTCGCCGAAGCCACGATCCCGTAATTATAGGATCGCCTTTCCTGATGATCGATCCTATTTCTATCAAACAAACCATCAGCGATTTCCTTGAACAGGATAAGTAAACTTCCTAATAAATGCACACGATCAGCTGGTCAACCACAACAAGAATTGTGGAATGCAAAGTATCACATTGCAGGCATCGTAAACCAGTGAAAAACAATTCCTGCATTCAAGCAATTCTATGGATTAAAAAAAAAGAATACCACTCCAAATACAGATTGCAAGAGAAGATTTTTTTAATTAGCGTGAACACATTCATCTAATTATAGTACTTCAATATACAACCAAACTATAATACTCCAATTATTATTTTTATAAATAATAAATTACCGTATTACCCTTGACTAAAAAAAGAAATACAAAAACGGAATTACCGTTCCTATATTTGGAGTTCTAATTATCTGAGTTTTGGAGGAAATGGGAAGAAATTTGGAGCATATGGGAGGAAATTTGGCGCATATGGCCCACTGGTCATACACATCAGAATTTCCTCTCATTTCTTCTCTAGAATTTCCTCTCATTTCCTCCGGCCTTTCTAGCCGTCGGATCGGTCGACGTGAGCCGTCGAATTTTTTCTCAATTATTGTAAAAAATCTCTTATAATAATACTAGCGAACATGCGCCGAACTTATCAAGCATCAAGCATAGTACATTATTTTTCTCTCACAAGAGACCAACATCAACCGACTTATCAGTCACAGAAACGATCTAGCTAACATGTGTCATTTGTTCCGAGGTATGGAATGGACGGGAACCAAGGCAACATACAAAAGGTGGGGGATTGTGGAAATACAAAAAAAATGGGGTTAGAATAAACCCTTCGCTCTTTAATATCATATAGGTAAAGATAAAGATATAATATAGCTATTGTTAGTAATTTCATCACATCTTTCAAGATACATGTAGCCCAAGATATCATAATGTTTAAACACATTAGTGTTGTACTAGTGTTTACAAGATGAACTATACAATAAAGAAAAATAACTCTCTAATTTGTAGTCGAGGAGTTATCATACCTAGCTTTTTCTGTAAAATCGGTTGGTAACAATTTATCCTTTTTCATGCCGATAAAAATCCATCTTTGCACTACTTATGGCATGCAAGAGCAAAATTAGAGCTGAAGCCAATTGAAACCCATGAGAAAAGTTACATCATCAGCTAGCTAATCAAACTATGATCATCAAACCAACATATCATCGCTAGATAGACAATAAACACATTATCTACCACTATGACAAAATTGAGAAGGCTTGCAAAAGACAATTCCTCTAAGAAGGGGGTAGAACACTACTAGAAGTTTAGAATCAGTTGTGTTGTTCTAGGGTGAGTCCTGGTAAGTTAAGAAATCATATATTCACTGTGGTGTGAGTCCCGGCAAAATGTAGAATACAAGTTTATGGGTTAACTCCCCACCAATCCCTTTGCTATTAGGGGAAAGAGGTGAGAAATATGCCTCCTACTGCAAGTTGATCTATCTACAATGTTTATTAATGATTTATGGTATAGTTTTCACCCATTAACCCCCACACTAAATGAAGAAAAGAAATTCCTTCATCACACTAAATTTTCTCAATAATGAAAAACAGGAGAGTGGTGTTGAAATATAATAATAACTCATACTTTCAGCGGAATTCATCTATCAACGTACACCGTCAAGTGTCAACTGCCATGCCTCTCCCATCGGTTGCCAAGATACTGCATGGCCTCTCTCGGCCATCCTTTTGCAACCACTTCAACAGCCGCCAAGCCCGCCATCCTTCACCTCGTCGTTTCTCTTGTTAGCTCCTGCTACTGACTCGCCAACATGTTCAGTTTTTCTTATCCCTAATTTTGGCTACTAGTAATAATCAACCTGCTCACCAACAATTATACTACTCCGGGCCTGGTACCACCACCGAAATCTGAGGCTATTTTACTCCAGCCACTAGCAGACATTCCATGGCCCCCATCGGAGATCAGAATCAGATGGTGCATGTTCATGTTGCTAACCCTACAGTAAAAGTGCAGGAGCACCTTAATTGTACCCTGTACTTCATCCCCCCCCCCCTCTACGCAAATGGTCGTCGTGCCACCTTCTAGAAGCCCTACAAGATCAACAAAACCAAGGAAACCGGCGCAGGCCGAAGCACAGAGGAGAGGACTATGGGCCGTAGTACCCGCACCGACCCGACCAAATCCACTCTGAATTCGCCCTCATTTCCTGCCCCTTTTCCAGTTTTTCTACCTCGGCACACGCACGACGCGATACGCCATATATACTAGTAAGTTGCGCGCGGCGGCAGGCAGGCATTGGGGAAAAAAAAAACACTGTTTATATATACGGTTACTGTTTCGTACGTACGGACACTGTTCAAATATACGATCACTGTTCATACATATGGTACTGTTCATACATACGATACTGTTCATACATGCGGTACTGTTTATACATACGGGTACTGTTTTATACAGAGCGACGTGGCCTGGCCGGTTGGCCAGGAACCCTCGCCG
Organism: Themeda triandra; assembly: GCA_018135685.1. Taxonomy (NCBI): domain Eukaryota; kingdom Viridiplantae; phylum Streptophyta; class Magnoliopsida; order Poales; family Poaceae; genus Themeda; species Themeda triandra. The sequence continues at coordinate 1,001,181 of JAENPR010000069.1, read as the reverse complement.
GATGAATGAGAGTAGACGTACCCGGATTAAAATAAAAACTGCCCCGGGACGTTTCAAAACTCCCCCACGGCTTCGCGTTCGCGCAAGGCAAGACCGTCCCGCAACCGCAATTGTGGAGCGGTCCGCGGTGCGCCGCTGAGGGCGCTTCGTCCCCAAGGCACCGCGGACGCCGAGGCATAAATCCCCCGCGCCCAACTTGTTGCTCCACCGAATCCTCCTCGAATCGAATCGCGACCAAATCCCCCGGGGCTCCCTCCCCCACACCCCGCGCGCACCAACACCCACTCCGTTCTCCCTCACTCCAATCCGCCGCCCAACCGATCCACCTCTTCGGCGCAATGACGGCCGTCGCGGCGGCGCCGCCGCCGCCGAGGCAGCTGAGCCTGGAGGACCTGAGGGCGGTGTCGGTGCTGGGGCGGGGCGCCAAGGGCGTCGTGTTCCACGTCGTGCACGCCGACGGCCCCGGGGAGCCGGACGGCGACGCGGACACGGCGGCCATGGCGCTCAAGGCGGTGTCGCGGGAGGCGGCGCGGCACAGGAAGGCGGCCGGCGGGGACGGGGACGGCCACCGCCGGATCTGGTTCGAGCGGGACGTGCTCCTGGCGCTGCGCCACCCGCTGCTGCCCTCCCTCCGCGGCGTCCTCGCCACCGACGCCGTCGTCGGCTTCGCCATCGACCGCTGCGGCGGCGGCGACCTCAACTCGCTCCGCCGGAGGCAGACCGAGAAGATGTTCTCCGACTCCGTCATACGGTACGTCCGTTCTCCACGGTTCATTCCATCAACGGCCTAACGAAACCACGCGTCTGTCTGGCTAATTTGGTCGCTGATTCATCCATCGCAGGTTCTACGCGGCGGAGCTGGTGCTGGCGCTCGAGTACCTGCACAGCCTCGGCATCGTGTACCGGGACCTCAAGCCGGAGAACGTGCTCATCCAGGACAGCGGCCACATCATGCTCGTCGACTTCGACCTCTCCACGCGGCTCCCGGCGCCGCCGCAGGAGCCGCCGGCGGACGCGCCGGCCACCAGTCCCAAGCCGTCGCCCGCTCCGGCCGCCGCGCCGTCCCCTAGCCGCGCCAGGAAGCCGGCGGGCGCGGCGCTGTGCTTCCCATTCCGCACCGGGAGCGCCGCGAAGGGTGCCGCGAAGCCGGCCGCGGACTCGCCGTCGCCGCTGTCCACCTCGCGGACGGCGTCCTCGTCGTCGTCGTCGTCCTCGACGGCCACCACGGCCTCCACCTCCGCGCCCTCGCCCGGCGCGCGGACGCCCGCCAAGTCCAACTCGTTCGTGGGCACGGAGGACTACGTGGCGCCGGAGATCATCGCGGGGCGCGGCCACGACTTCGCCGTGGACTGGTGGGGCCTGGGCGTGGTGCTGTACGAGATGCTCTACGGCCGCACGCCGTTCCGGGGGCAGAACCGCAAGGAGACCTTCTACCGCGTCCTCGCTAAGCAGCCCGAGCTCGTCGGCGAGCAGACGCCGCTGCGCGACCTCATCGCCCGCCTCCTCGAGAAGGACCCCGAGAAGCGCATCGGGGCCCGCGGCGTCAAGGCGCACCCCTTCTTCCGCGGCGTCGACTGGGACCGCATCCTGCAGGTGGCGCGCCCGCCCTTCATCCCCACGCCGACCCCGACGCCGCAGGGCGAGGGCGGCGATGACGACGAGGCGCTCGACGTCGAGAAGGTCGTCCGCGAGGTGTTCGCTGCGTCCAGTGAAGCCGAGGCTGCGAAGGCGGGCGAGGGCGGGAAGGGCTCGCCTGTGGCGGACGGAGAACGTGGCCGCGGCGACGGCGACGGGAGGAGAGATCACTCCAAAGATGGTGATTTCTCTGTGTTTTTCTGAGCAAATTTTTATTTATAAAATAGCTGCCCTAGTAGTTGTATTTCTTGTTTATGGAGTATTTCTTCTCCTTAAGGATTGTAAGTATGAACATGATGGGATTATTAGGAGTGAGTACGGCGCAATGGCCGGTGGAGTACATAAATTAAAAAGAGGTGCTCCTGTTCAATGGGGTATAGACAATATAGTTTTTATTTTATTTTTTCCTTTTCTTGCATACTTTTCTTGGTACATACTTAATGAATAATGATGATAGCGCAACTGTCTGCTTGAATGTAAATACTTTTCTCTATATAATAACGTGCAGCCGGATTCGTTGAATTTTTATACTTGTACTAAAAGCATTTGGATTTCGTTTCTGAAGAGTGATGATGCTTATTCCTGCGCCTTTTTGGAACGTAGAATACAAAACAATTGAAATGAGAAAACACAAAAAGAGAAACGAAGGAATGAGTAAAAGGTAGAAAACCACAGGATTCCAAACCACAGGAATGAAAACTTCAGGCCGTTTGGATTGCAGGAATTCATAACACGGGAATGAAATCAAGTGACAACCAAAATATATACTTATTAGATTTAAGTAACCACATTAAAGAACGTGATGAAAGATGAATTTTTGTTTGCATTGTTACATTGTCCATAGTTTGAGCAGCTTTAGACTAACTTGATCAGATTTATGATTGTCATTTTGACTTTACCACATAGATCACATTAATTTAAGTTGTGTTTCTGAAAAAAAAAATAAGGAGAACACAGGGTGTTTATAATTTCTCAAGATCCGTTCTTATTGTCGCAACGCTGTTCATCTTCCAATCGCTGACCCTTCTTTCTACGATGTCGCGCCCTCCGCCTGCGCCGCCGTGTGCTGCGTGGCCATGCCACAGCGACGCCCTCCGCCTGCACGCCGCCGCGCGCTGCGCTGCATGCCACTGCGCCGCCCTCCGTCGATGCGCCGCCCTGCAGCCGCTAATAACTACGTGTACCGCCGCTGACCGCCTACTTCCATCTGCTAATTATGTGCAATAGTGATGCCGCTGATGTCCATGTGTTCCAAGGTGAGGAAAAATGCAGAGCGCAAAGATTGGTTTTAGTGCACTAAGCACGAGCGCAAGCACCGCAGGAACTTTTCCCTTGGCTCTGAGCTCATTTTTCCTTTCCTCCAAAAGTACGAGCTTCCTTGCCGTTCCTCCGGAATGGTTCCTGCAGTTTCCTTCGTTCCAAACGCGCTCGGCCAATTTCTTTCCTCCGGAACTCATTCCTTCGTTTTTCCTCCGTTTTTCCTTCGTTCCAAACGGGGCCTAAAGCATACAATGATCAGAAGCGATTGCAATTTTTTCTCAAGTACAGTACTCTGTATGAATTGCGCATTCTGAACCGTGTCAAACTGGATGCGGAGGCTTCAATAACTGTAGAGTACACAGTACAGACAGAAAACCTGCCAAGTTGCTAGGAATGGCTGAGCACCAGCTGAAGTCTACTGACATCTCAAGAGCACTCGAAATTACTGCGAGCACTGAAGCACACACATGCGAGTGCTGCTGCTTTCCGGGCTCTCGGTGGAGTAGCATGTTCGAGCAGTAATTGGCTGGGCTCTGCTCATCGGCGAGCACGCGGTTTGGTTAACTGCCAGGCACCATGATGCTCGCTGAACCCCCTGCCTCGCCGATGCAATGCAAATGCAGCAAGACCAAGATGGCCGTGGCCGGAGTGGCAACTCACCTGAAGCCCTCGGCGTCAAGACTCGTCGATGCCCAAACCGCGTCAGCCCCCAGGTGCTGTGATTCAGATCTTTCAGCGGCGGTGTCAAGAACAAGACGACGGAATTGTAGACCGCCACGCCACCTGCTCCCTAGCCTAGCCCTAGCCCGGAACACCGGCACGGCGGCAGGTTACTCCTACATGCCATGACAATGGCGTGATGCCCTTGACTCGAATCGAATATGTCGTCGTCCCCAGGTCACCCACCAACTGCAACTATTCCTTCCCCACAGCCCACAGGGACAAACAGGGTGGCGCTGCCGTGGCGACGACCGCCCGTCGTCCCGTCCGGACGTCCCACGGCCACGAGCCGCGCGTGTGCCGTCGATCGTCATGGAGTGCGTGCGGTTATCCTATCCCGACGAGAGCACCCCACGTATCCCGTGCGGTGACTCGATTCAGCGTCCCTGCTCGGCACGGCCGGCGGCGGTTATTCATTCATTCTCTGCCTGCCACGGATTTGGAAAGGTATCAAACCTCCATGGTCCATGCCAAGGAGTGCGTGTGCGTGCACGCCAGGACGTTGCTCTCATTTTCTCATAATAGGGCCTGCAACTGCAATAATCTGTGATAGCTCGATTGACGGTCCTTCCTAGTTCATCAGATCTGGCGATGCGAAGTTTCTGTTTCTGAATTTTGTACTCTGATGTACAGTATACTCCTATATATTTGGATGTAATAATAACATAGGAGTACTTCCGTATATAACGCAGCAAGTTAGCAACAGGGCATTATTAGCAGGTTGATTGCGACATGCCTATACGTACGTACAATACAATACTCAGCCGTTACGTAGCAGTAGTCGCCAACTCGGAACGGAGCATCTCGGCCGGATCATTCTCCAATTCTCCAGGTCTCGTCGCCGTCCTCCGACGTCAGATGGCTCGTCGGCTACGGCTGTGTCCAGGCAGAGGACACACCGTTCCCTGACAATTGACATCACCAAGAAGACTCCGATGCCTAGATGCCGCTGTGCCGCACCCTGCTACCGTCCAAAGGCGACGGTGATGCCACTCGATCCCTTGCACGCACTGCTACGCGTCCGACAAAAGTCGGAGTGGACCGTGAGTTGAGCGGCGCGCCGCGCCGCTACCACGGTGGAGACGTGGACGTTTTCCATAACAAAATCCATTTTTAATATTTAAGTTACTCTTGGTACACGAAATAATATCTATATCTAATAATAAATTGGTACAATTTCAGTCCATCTTTTTTCATCCAACTAAGAGATTGACTCGGTTACGGTTGACCGAGGAGCAAACACACAAAAGAAAAAAAAAACAAGGACGTGTTACGAATATAAATCCTGAGTGACTTCGTTTTCATGCATCGATTTGGTTACAGTTTACGTTTTTCCGTTTCATATCGGATTTCTTTTTTATTACTAATAATAAATATTTATGCAAACAATTAGTATTAGTATTCTTCGTGCAATATGTTTCTTAGTACTAATAAATATTTATGCAAATAAATATATTGGAATTATGTTCTGGTTTCATATCTATGTTCCATGCATAGCGTCCAATTTATCTAGGGACTATGTTCCACATTCCAAAGGATATACCCTCACGTACCAGTAACTTAAACTTTTTGATCCAGGTACCTATTTCTCGTGGCCTTCTTGCCTTCTTATCTAGAACATTATGACACTGGTACGAATCAAAACAAAATAAATTAAAAGTCTTAACGTGTTCGATCCGCTGTCCCTGGATTCTAACATATAAATTAAGTGGACAAAACTTAAAACCATATTTACACAATCAATGATTTCTTTTCTTTTTAACACAACTCTCACATACACCATTTATTTGTTTGTTTTCCGTGGCAACGCACGGGCATATTTGCTAGTAATTATAATTATAGAAAACGTGCTAGTTAGACTAATTTAAGTTTATTCATAATAAATAATTTTAACATTTATTTCTAATTCTCAAAAAAATAACATTTATCTATATATAAATAAAAAGTTCACTACCAAGTATATTTTATAATTAATATTATTGATACTTATTTAGTATCATTGTATCATGAATCTCGGTATTTATTTATTTACTTATTATATAACTATAGTTAAGGTTTAAATGCTTGACTCTTCAAAAAAAAAACGAGAATTACTTCTTTTTGACAAAGCTAGTACTCATTACCGTTATTTTCAAAGTTAAACTATGAAACCGAACAACAAAACCTTGTCCAATCGTTGAAACCGAATGAATTTGGTCTTCTAAATGGCTTTTAAAGTGGGTTTTCTATTTTCTAAAAAATATAAAGAAACTAGTTTGATCACTAAAAGTAATCAAAATATTAAAAATAATATATTTTTATTTTAAATGTTATGCATATGTTGGTACTTTATCTAGAGTCATTTGGATCTTATTTGCTTTTTTAAATGAACACACCTACACGTACGAGCTACAATAAATCCATGGCATCAGAAAGTCAGTTCTAAACAATATGTAGATCATATATAGGCAGGTAATATTTTTCTAGAGAAACATAGGTACTAATTCTATTTTTTGTCTAATTAAAAATAATTTAGTTATGGTTTTTAATAGTGTATAGTAAATCATACTTTCCTTATTTTGCCAAATAGAAAACTAGAGAACTAAATTTGTTCCGTTTTTGTGAATTGGAGGATGTCTATTATCCGATTTTGTAGTTTAAGATTGGATAGATTATAGGTTTGAAAAAATGGTATACTTCATTTTATTTTTCAAGGATGGCAGTACGTACGGGTACGGCGTCTCTTCTGCCGTTGCCTACCCATCAACATCAAGGGAGCACCAGCACCAGCTGTTCGTGGGTGAGTTCCGATACTACACGAACCGAAGATGCGCACAAGAAACGCGACGCGATTTCCTGGTACTTGAGGCTAACTCGCCGTGCACTTGCCAATTGCCATGTGAACCATGTGGCTTTCTCTTTCTGCCGTGCAGACTAGTGCTAATGGTTATTTTTCTCTCCACGTTTTCTTTAAACCGTTATTAGTCGTCACAGCTGACACCTGACAGTTAAAGAATATGGGAATAGTCAAGTGCATTGGTCGTAGCATGTAACTAACACAACAACGTGGCGGCAAGCCTATTATTATTACTCCCTAGACTTTCGTCTCAACCTCCTTTTCTTTCTTGCATAGCAAGGTGTACGTACGTACAATACGCACGTCGCTAGCTGCTGACGTGGCCGTGCGTTTCCTTGGCGACCAAGGCCATGCGTGCGACGGAGGTCAAACCCTACGAATTCAATCTGCACGACGACGACGACGATGGAGGGAGTTTTCATCCCTCCTGGTTAATTCTTAATTCTGCTGCGCTTATGTATGATCGATGCAATATCTAGAAGGTCAAACTACGGGGGCGATTGGAATAGTTCATCCACTTCTAGAAGGTCCGCGCGCAGTGATGTACAGTACGTACGCGGCTTGATGGCGACGCCGTACATTCTGCAGCTGACCTGATTCTATTTTAATTAAATTAATAATCTAGCCGGGTATTAGCTTCTGTCATATCTGATCATTTGTCTTCTTATTAATAAAATAGTATCTTTTACCCCCTCCGTCTCACAAATAATCGCACATTTTGACTTTTGTACTTACTTTTTTACTGCTCGTCTTATTTAAATTTTTTATACAAATAGTAAAATAAATAAATCATTATGAAAGTATCTCTAGTGATAAAATAAGTCATAACAAAATAAATAATATTTATTAAAACTTTCTCGAATAAGATGAACGGTCAAACACGAAGGGTAGAAGTCAAAATATGCAATTATTTGTGAGATGGAGGGAGTAACACTCGATCGCTCGTCGCCTCGTCGGTATATTTGCACTAGATAGCTCTAGTGCCATATGTGCCTCAAGGCGTCAGCGAGTATCTTTTAATAATCTAGCCGGCTATTGGCTGATTTTTCTTTGAAGAAAGACCAAGCCCAGCTTTGATCTGATGTCATTGCATTTGTCACCGTCCTGCCGGACAGTTCGGTGCAGCGCACACAGTGGCCTTGTTTAGATCCCGAATTTGGCATGCCAAATCCAGGTGTTCACACACTGTAGCGTATTGTAGCAATTTCGTTTGTATCTATGAAATATTGTCCAAATATTGATTAATTAGACCTAAAAGATTCGTCTCACAAAGTACAATAAAACTGCGCAATTTGTTTTTGATTTCATCTATATTTAGTATTTCATGCATGCGCCGATATTTTGATGTGATGGGGAATCTTCTTTTTGTATAGTAGAATTTGGGGAGAAATTCTGGAACTAAGGCCTTGTTTAGATCCCAAAATTTACCCCCAAATTCCACTATGCAGAATTCCTATTCCCCATCACATCAAAATGTTTACATATGTATGGAGTACTAAATGTAGATGAAATCAAAAACTAATCGCACCCAGCTTTTTTATTGTACTTTGCGAGACGAGCTAACATTTTGAGGAATAATTAATCAAAAGATTTGGGGAAATTTTACCACAAAACAACGAAAGTTCTTCACGGTACAAAACAACCCAAACAAAGGCCATGGCAAAGGCCATGGCTTACTTCTCGTCCTCCTGTACCTGGGCCATGCACGATCTGTCCATTTCAAGGGAAACCACGTGCCAAAAGGCCCAGATGCCAAAGTGGGCCATGGACACATCGGCCTCCATATTGGACTTGATGCGGTCTCTCATGATCCACCGCAGATGGGACACTGCAAAAATGTGCGGTGCTTTACCGGAGCACTCACCTGCGACTTGCGAGACATCATCATGCTAGCAGTAGCAGCATCGCGTTCGATTTATCCTGCCTGATGTTGGAGTACCTGTGTGTGTTCAGTGGAGGCTGCGCTAGCTAACATGTTTTCCATCTTTCCTGATTCCTTCATTCCCACCTGTGAAACGTATTTTTAATCTGTCGGAGTCTTCGTTTTAGTGGAAGCTTTTTGTTTGCATGTAACTGCATAACCATTTGCTGGCACTCACGGGTGCTTTATATGCACTTTCTCGTAGAAAAATATAGATGGAGAAAAGAGGTCACATGTGTAACAAGAGTTTCGCAAGAATAGAAAATGCCATACCCGTTCACACAAAGTACAGAAACACAAAGTACAGAAGAGCCTAGCTGACGCCTGACATTGCGTCACTGAATCACCGACTCCTGGCTGCATCCAACTTTAAACGTGTACAGAATGTATCACGAAAATTTATTAATGGATGTAGCTAAGCATGCAGATTTTGAGCTGAAAACGATACTTGTGCAAAGAGAAGCCACAAAAAAAAAAAAAAAAGAAGAAAAAACAGCATGTAAAGACGATGACTATTAACATCGCGTCCCAAAGCAGATCATCATAACTCACTGAGTGCAATTTTCAAACATAAAATAGCATCCATTCCCACCATACTTGGGCCTGGTAGTTTTTTTTTTCATTCTATTTGTACTCCATACATCAGTAATAATACTACAGTAATGTAATATTGTGTAGCAGTAGCACCCAATGAACAATACATGTCGGGAGTACATGAATTAACTTTCAAATTAGATTATCCACTCCAGTATTTTAGTCCAGGCTGATCTGTATAACCAACTAGGAACACACCTCTTCTCACCAACTAGGAACACACCTCTTCTTAGTGCACATACAGCCCTTAAAGATTTAGAGAAACAGCCAAAACAATCAGAAGACAGCATGGTGCCAAGAAACCACCTAAACCTGCGCACTGACCGAACATTCAAACACTTTTCATACAGCATCACTAGAATTTTTCATGTTCGTCGCATCACTACTAGCAATCAAGGCACACTGATGTTACTGAAGGACTTTATAAATTTGGCAATAGTAACAGCACCAGTAACCCAATAGCAACTTTACGGCCGTTCAGTACACAATTAGCGATTAACCTGAAGTTTGCAAATTTGCACAGCATTCCATGTAATCTAAAGGTTATGTATCCTGTGATCCAGCTATCCTGAGACTATAAAACAACTGGATTCAATCTTCACATACAAGAATGATTGTATGCCATATACAGTCATGTTGTGGTGATCAAGAGCGTACAAAGAAACAGCCAAGCAGGACATGATGCAGCTCAGCTAGCAAGCTTGAAGGCGTCAATAAACAGGCCATATGTGAAACCCATCTTGAAATTGTTGAGGAGAGCAATGGGAAAGGTAACCTTAGGCCGGCTGTAATAGAACTTTGTCACATACTCAGTCAACAGGACACAAACAACTGCTGCCAGAACATCATTCACACCCAATGCACCGAACGAGAGTGAGATTGTCTGTGCAACGTAAAAGCCGCCAAGCAGCGAGATGCCACCAAAAAGAGCTCGCCTCGACCCGCTTCTAAAATAGTCCCTTGAGAGTTCTGGAATGATTCTGATTATGTCAACCAGCCTTCGACGCCCATCATTTCCCTGCACTGCACGGATTCTGAGATACTTGTAAGAGGATTTCCTTGCAAAGTTCCTATAGCTCTGTGAGAGAAACCTTGTCTTTGCATATAGCCCATAGCTAGGAAGACTAACAGCAATAGAATTTGAAACACTTGACATTGAGATATTTGCACTGCATAGACAAATATTTTTCCCATCAAACAACCAGCCATAAGAGATGACATTGTCATTGTGCATATATAGCAAAAAAAAAAAAAAAAACGAGAATACAAGTACAAGTCAAAAAGGAAATAAATTATACAGAGTACAAAAAGATGGTATGCACTAGTAATAACAGGACTATAATGAATGACCATATTAACAGCAGCATATTCTGAAGAAAAAGGTCAAAAACTCAACCAGCCAGGGGCATGACCTACCCTAGGGCATTGCTTTTAAGATAAAAGAACACAACCTTGCTGGCTTTGAAAATCCCTGAACCCAGGGGCGAAGCTACATTTAGCTTAGGGGGTGCAAATGCACCACCCAGCTTTCCGATGAGGGGATTATTTCAACCAGCCTAAATTCAATACCACAGGACCTGGAGGTGCTACTGAATCTTTGTAACCACTAGGCTACAAGCCCTTTCACGCATATACAGAGAGTGGTATAATGCTATTTTAGGTCGTCTATTGCTCCAATGATTCAGATATGTTTTGTGCTTGACGGCACTACCAGATATCACTCTATTAAACCATCTCTAATAGTTGAAAATGCTTGCACTGAAGGGGTGTATGCATTAGGTAGCTGGAAGTTCTTAAATTATAGTGCACATCAAGAATAACTAGGCGCTGACTGATGTGGCAAATCAAAAAGAGCAAAGCACCAGAGAGGTTTGGGATCTGCTGGGACAAATGGCAGAGCACGAGTGAGGTCAAGACGGACCAGACACTTGCTGTGTCCCGGCAGCACTGGTGGCAGGAAGCTGGTGAAAGCGATTGGTGACTTCCCCCCGGAATAGAATCCCTGTGTGCTGGATGGTCTAGAAACACTGGAAGACAACGAACATAAGCAAAATTACCAAGTATACTCGTTTTGGACATTTGATCGAACACCTGAAAGGCATAGAACAGGAAGAGCAGAGAAAGCAAAAGCTTGGGACCTTACCGTGCTCAAAGAGGAATGAGAACGTGGGAACGCACAGGCACAGGGTTGGCGGAAGCGAAGAAAAACACCAACAGCAAAAACGGCAGCCATGGGGGCGGCAGAGACAACCAGCGCACAGAAACTGGGCAGTGGTGCAGTGCGAATACACCACGCCGATGCCAGCAACAGACCACACCAGCACTGACACAGGGTGGCAGGTGGCCGTGGTGTGAGAGGAGCAGTAGCGCGTGGTCAAGCAGGACGCCAGATTTCTGCCTCTCGCACTCTGGGTATGCAGGGAGAAGGCTGGAAGAGTGGAAGGACCGAACGGGCAACTATAGATGAATTCAGGCAGTACGCAGTAGGTTGTCAATCTGTCAGCAACAAATGGCCGTTGACTGGACTCAGGGGAGTGCAGGAAATGGTATACAGAAATATAAGGGCATATATATGGTAGACTGAAAACAACATATTGTTAGTCAGCAGAAGTATGTAGTGGTTCACATCATGCAATTATACGCATAATGTACTTTATTTGTCATTTAGTTTCCCTTACAGTGCAGTAGTTTAGTCAGTCAACACAAGCTTACTCTGACTACACACCATCATGATTCACAAAGATCTGGAAGACAATAACAGGAATGCACCATCTAAGGTAGAAAACAGAACAAGCTTAAAGGATTCACAAAAACTGACCTTGAAGGCCAAATCTCCAGCTTCTGACCATACCACTAAGTAACATAATAATCAAAGGAAAATGTAGAAAATAAGTAAGAATATCATTGAGTAGCCAAAGCTTTGCCTCACTTCCTCTAAATACCACAACATTTTCCAATTTAATTTCGAACAATACCATTTCCACACTTTGGGACTAGAGTGTTAAAGTTGCACAAATATCACATACCAAATACCCATACTGTCTTCAAATTATAAGTTTGAGAAAGCACGTTAACTTTGAGAAACCTCATAGATTCATCCATATTAGCAAAAAGGAAGAACTAGAGGTGGAATTCAAGTGGGGCATGGGAGCAGATCCAGAAAATATGCACGGCTAGGCACAATCTATGGATGGAAGCACACAAGTTTTCCTGTTACCAATAGTAACATAGTCGCTGTACCAACTGTAATAGTTCAATATTTCATAAGTTCGAAGTTATGCCAATTGCAATCGAGCGTTCAAGTCAATCCATCAAACACTCTTACATGACTGAAACATTACATAGTACCTAAAGAAATTTAGAGCACAAGCCAAATGGAATTTTTCTCATACTTTGGAAGTGCTTAAAACTACATGTTTCATACAAAATGATTCAGCTTCTCTAGTCCAATAGTCTAACTCCAAACGTTCAGATTCCTAACCAGTTAAGCGCCAAATTTAAAGGCACGTCAAGGAAAGGATGAGGGGAGGAATACCAAGACGCCCTCTGCTGCTCTGCCGCAGACCTTCTTCTCTTGCCGACCGCGGTCCGTCCCTGCCCGTTGCTGGATCTGGCCGGTGAGAGCTGGCGCCAAGGGGCAGGGACCAAAAATTGGAGTTGCTAATTCATCCCTCGGACCAAGATTACGAGAAATCAGGGGGAGAAATGGAGATGCGGCGGAGAGGGATGAGGGCGGTGTGGTGTGCTGTTGCTAGGAGGTGTTCCTCTGCAGATGGGCCCAGGCCCACTCGCAGAAACAGAACTACATCCCAAATTACTATTTACCGAAATACCCTCCCCTTCACTAGGGTTTAGGCCCCATCTCCGGCGCCCCAAAACCTCCATGGCCGGAGCTTCAATTCCGGCCGCCGCCTACTCCTCCACCTCCTCCTTACTCCTTTCCGCCTCCACCTCCGTAGCCCTTCCTCGGACCGCCTCCGCCCCATGATTAGCCGCCGCGCGGCGGCCACGGCAGCCCTACGCGCCTCTCTGCGGCGTGCCTGCTCGTCCTCCTCCCACGCCGCCGACCCCGACGACCTACTGCCTGGTCTCGTGGAAGCCCCCGAGCCGCAGCGCGGGTCCCGCCTCTCATCCAAGGACTTCGCGTTTCTCCCGGAGCCCGCCCCCGCCCTCCACGCCGCGGCCCTCCCGCCGCCGGAGGCCGTCCTTGTATCCAAGGCGATCCGAGCCTACGCCGCCGACTTCGACGGCAAGGCGGAGCGGTTCCTGCGGCGGCACCGGGACTTCCTGAACGGCGCCGTGGTGGCGGCGGTGCTCCGGTCGGTGCGCACCCCGGAGCTCTGCGTCAGGTTCTTCCTCTGGGCCGAGCGGCAGGTGGGGTACAGCCACACCGGCGCCTGCTACAATGCGCTGGCGGAGGTGTTGCATTTTGATGACCGGGCTAGGACCGCCGAGAGGCTGCTGAGGGAGATTGGGGAGGATGACCGTGAGGTGCTCGGCAGATTGCTCAATGTGATTGTGCGGAAATGCTGCCGCCATGGAGCGTGGGACAAGGCGCTGGAGGAGCTCGGGAGACTCAAGGATTTTGGGTACAGGCCGTCAGGCGCGACCTACAATGCTCTGGTCCAGGTGCTTGCAACCGCGGGGCAGATGGACATGGGTTTTCGTGTGCAGAAGGAGATGTCAGAGTCGGGGTTCTGCATGGATAAGTTCACAGTTGGGTGCTTTGCGCAGGCGCTATGTAAGGAAGGGCGATGGTCTGACGCACTTGTCATGATAGAGAGGGAGGATTTCAAACTTGACACGGTGTTGTGCACCCAGATGATCAGTGGACTGATGGAGGCCTCCCTTTTTGATGAGGCCATTTCATTCCTTCATAGGATGAGATGCAACTCATGCATCCCCAATGTGGTCACATATAGAACACTTCTTACTGGATTTTTGAAAAAGAAGCAGCTTGGCTGGTGCAAGAGGATAATCAACATGATGATGAAGGAGGGTTGCAATCCAAACCCTTCCTTGTTTAATTCTCTTGTGCATAGTTATTGCAATGCCAGGGACTATCCATATGCGTATAAACTTTTAAAGAGGATGGCTGATTGTGGTTGCCCTCCTGGCTATGTAGTATACAACATTTTTATTGGAAGCATATGTGGTGGAGAAGAATTGCCAAGCCCCGACTTGTTGGCTTTGGCGGAAAAAGTTTATGAGGAGATGTTGGCTTCTAGTTGCGTTCTTAATAAGGTGAACACTGCTAATTTTGCTCGATGCCTTTGTGGTATGGGGAAATATGATATGGCATTTCAGATCATTAAGGTGATGATGAGAAAAGGTTTTGTACCTGACACGAGCACATACTCTAAGGTGATTACCTTTTTATGTGAGGCTACGAATGTAGAAAAGGCTTTCCTTTTGTTTCAAGAGATGAAGAGTGTCGGTGTTAATCCTGATGTTTATACATACACAATTTTGATTGATAGCTTTTGTAAGGCTGGTCTTATTGAACAGGCGCGGAGCTGGTTTGATGAAATGAATAGTATTGGCTGCTCCCCAACTGTAGTAACATACACTGCATTGCTTCATGCTTACCTGAAAGCAAAGCAGCTACCTCAAGCTAGTGACATTTTTAACAGAATGGTTGATGCCGGCTGTCCTCCCAATACCATTACCTACAGCGCACTAGTTGATGGCCTCTGTAAGGCAGGTGAAATCCAAAAGGCTTGTGAAGTCTATACCAAATTGATAGGAACTTCTGACAATGTAGGATCTGATTTTTACTTTGAAGGCGAGCACACAGACTCCATTGCTCCAAATGTTGTCACATATGGTGCACTCATAGATGGTTTGTGTAAGGCACACAAGGTGGTTGATGCTCAAGAATTGCTAGATGCTATGTTATCGAATGGGTGCGAGCCAAATCACATTATATATGATGCCTTGATTGATGGCTTTTGCAAAGTTGGAAAGATTGATAATGCTCAGGAGGTATTTTTGAAGATGTCCAAGTGTGGCTACTTGCCTACGGTGCATACATACACCTCCTTAATTGATGCGATGTTTAAGGACAGAAGGCTTGATCTAGCCATGAAAGTTCTCTCTCAAATGGTGGAGAGTTCTTGCACCCCTAATGTCATCACTTACACAGCTATGATTGATGGACTTTGCAAAATAGGTGAATGTCAAAAGGCCTTAAAGCTGCTGTCAATGATGGAAAAGAAGGGATGCAACCCAAATGTTGTGACTTACACTTCTCTAATAGATGGATTGGGAAAATCTGGTAAAGTTGATTTGAGTCTTCAACTTTTTACACAGATGAGCTCACAAGGGTGTGCCCCTAATTATGTTACCTACAGAGTTCTGATTAACCATTGCTGTGCTGCTGGTCTTTTGGATGAGGCACATTCACTGCTAAGTGAAATGAAGCAGACTTACTGGCCAAAATATTTGCAAGGATACTGCAGTGTAGTTCAAGGTTTTAGCAAGAAGTTCATTGCTTCTCTTGGATTGCTGGAGGAGTTGGAATCACATGGCACGGTACCAATAGCTCCTGTTTATGGGTTGCTCATTGATAATTTCTCCAAGGCTGGCAGACTGGAGAAAGCCTTGGAGTTACACAAAGAGATGATGGAAGTCTCATCGTC
This sequence comes from Themeda triandra, assembly GCA_018135685.1. Classification (NCBI taxonomy): domain Eukaryota; kingdom Viridiplantae; phylum Streptophyta; class Magnoliopsida; order Poales; family Poaceae; genus Themeda; species Themeda triandra. The sequence goes on along the minus strand of JAENPR010000069.1, from coordinate 985,574 downwards.
ACTAAACATAACCAGCAAGGATACATACACTTCATTGATCCAGGCACTTTGTTTGGCATCTCAGCTTGAAAAGGCATTTGAACTATACAGTGAAATAACAAGGAAAGGTGTTGTGCCAGAATTAAGTGTCTTTATTTGCCTCATAAAGGGGCTAATCAGAGTAAATAAGTGGAATGAAGCCCTGCAGTTGTGTTACAGCATATGTGATGAGGTCAGTCCACTTTGTCACATAACTGCTCCAACTAAATTTATCTCCTTATTTAGGCAAATATCACATTACCCTCCCTGAACATTTTTATTGTTGTCTATTTGTTGATTTTGGCCCCCAGACTGTCTGATTCTGTCTAATCAAACCTTTCGGTAGGTCTCATAATGGCAAGCTTACATGGCTGTCAAGCTTTTGCCAAGTAGGATGCCAAGCATGCACCAACCAAACATTTTTCAATATGCCTTTATCATATTTAACCAAACAATTATTGATAAGTTTTGGTTTGAAACCTTGCTTTGCATGATGGTACCTAACACTAGCAAATTATATTTGATTCATTTATAAATATGGCCTGCTTAAATAGCTTCCCATAAGTGTGGTAGTGAGTAGTGACATGCCTGATGGTGCAGCAAATTTTGGTACAACTTTCTTAGTTCTAGTGCGGTATGTGCATCTCATCTTTTCCATGCTGTATCTCCATTTCTTCAACCTAAATAGTAAAAGTGTAATATTGAGCAGGTTGCGCAATTTGGCATTGATTGCCTCATCACACTTCTAGGGGCACTAAGTTGTGCCTTTCGTTTTAATTTTCATGCTGCTGTATCATACTCTGTCTGGAGGATTACTAATATTGGGTATTGGACCAGGGTGTGAACTGGCAGAGCAACAACTCTTTTGATGGAGGGTAGAGCTTTGTTTCCTTACATGGTTACTCCAAATGAAAGCATTGCCCCCTAAGAGCTTATTCTGATTGGGGTGATTTGGTTCAAATCAAATTAACTTATTTCAATGATTTCCTGTTCCAAACATCCCTCTAGGGAGTCATTCATTTCTGACATCTTACTGGAAGATTACAGTATGATGTGGTGACCCAGGAGATAAGGATTAGAATGTGCTTTTGTGCAACTCAATGATGGCTTGTGAAAACAGCACTGTGGGATGATTAAAACTGTATATTTTCTGGGTGCTGAAGTCATTCGTTTCTGACATCTTACTGGAAGATTACAGTATGATGTGGTGACCCAGGAGATCGGATTAGAATGTGCTTTTGTGCAACTCATTGATGCTGAAGTCATTCATTTCTGACATCTTACTGGAAGATTACAGTATGATGTGGTGACACAGGAGATAGGATTAGAATGTGCTTTTTGTGCAACTCATTGATGGCTTGGGAAAACAGCACTATGGGATGATGAAGGATAAAGTGAAGACCTTCAAACGGCTATATGCAGTCAAGCTGTACTCATGTAAGCATAGCTCTAGTTCATAATGGTAGACAGTATTATGCTGTTAGCTGATTATCATCATATTTGTGCTCTTATACAATATGGGTTATCAAATTATCTCCTTCAGTACTGCACACCATTTTACATTTTCAGTGAAGGATGACCAAAGTAATTTCTGACCCTTCAGTTTCTCTTTTCTATATTTAGGACTAGCTGGTTTACCTTCGGATGGACAAAGGATCATCTCAATGTCTATCAAGAACAACCTCTGACGGTTAGACACAAGGGTGAAATACGCGGTGAAAGAAAACTTCTGAAGTTCATAATTGTCTACTCATCAGTTCAGTGATTCATCCTTCTAGCCCCTTCCAGTATTTTTGCTATCACAGTATAGCAGAATTAAAGATACGATGTAATCATAGAAATGTACTCAAATATACTACAGTTCACTGTACAAATGTAATAATTACTTCAAGTTAAACTTTATTTATTGAAACTGTTAATATCTAGTGATATTCTATCGGAGCAAAACATTTCATCCATTGTTGTTGGATCATCAAATTTTGACCTTGTTTTACTTGGCAAGTGTTAATTAATTGAGTGTGAAGGGTCAGAAACTACCATTCGATTGATTTGGTAATTGATGGCGACGTCAGTTACTACTCACTAAGGAATGCTTGGCTCTTCATTGCTTTGTGTGGCTGGCCAGGGTACTGGCCTTTGATTGAATTCGTAAATGATGTCAGCAGTGGTGCTTTTGCATTCCTTGTTTATGTGTGTTAGTAGCCGGAGGAGCCTCCATATCCCGATTAAATCAGTGTTGATACTTGTGCTTTCTTTTTTCAAGTCTTAAGATTTTCAATAAGCATCGTATCTTTTAAGAAATGGTAGAAGTGTTTGTTGATGTCATGACACTGAATGGTTCATTTATAGAGGGGAAAAAGAAAACAGACCCAGGTATGCTACTTCAGCTGTTTTGTAATAGATAATAACGAGCACTGCATTGCAAAGATTCGCAGTTCTTTCATCTAACTGCAAAGGTCACACGGTTGGCTGGAAAACAGTTTTTTAAAAAAGTTAGTCATGAGGCAGACGTTGATTTATTGATTATGAATCCGAGATCTCAAGAACGAGATTGTTGCTCAATTTGTGAGTTTTTTTTTCTTTTTTTCTGAGAAAATCCCATGAGTTCCCTTTGGAGTTTGGACACGTCACAAATTTGTGCGCTTTGTGGTTACTTATTTTTTATGACGTTGAGATTTGCAAGTGATGGCTAATCTTTATTGGCCCCAATGCTGAGTATCAGACCGCTTGTTATTGTTTTAGTGACGAATCACGCACAAATTGCGGGGTACTTTTGTGCAGTGCATCTATGCTATTCTGCCTCCTAAACCTGAACAGGAGGCCCGTGCTTAAGTGCACACTAAGTAAGAACACTTTGGCATCATCTTTTTATTAAGAAGGGAATTAAGAGCGCAATGATTGTTGCCGTGTTCGTAAGTTCGTACAAATATTCGATTGTGTGCGGCTGTGATAACCCATGTGGTCACAAGGGCATGTGTAAATTTCACCTTTTCAATTTGATGAGAGCGAAATCAGACAATCACAAGGGCATCTGTAAATTTCACTTTTTCAATTTGATGAGAGCGAAATCAGACACGGATGGTGGCAATATACGATCCACCGCCGATCAGGACCGCCGATCAGGTGGTAGCACCGAGTTTATCTCTTGTCATCCCTTTGCCGACCCAGCCATAATCCTGTTTGTGGAATGGAAAAGGGAAAGGCACCGAGTTTATCTCTTACCAGCCACTGTTTTTCGAGAGAACCCTCGTAGGCAACCAAGTAGGACCTGCCTGGCCTGAGCTCTGATAACAATAACATAGCCTGGATTAGCTGATGGGTGATTCCTGATTCCGCCGCTCCGGGGAACATTTCCATTCCATGGCAAAAAGAGGCGCCGTCTTCGTCTGGGATTTGGATTTGAGGTACCGAGACGCGACGCGAGAGCGAGACGTGCGTGCCCTTGTTCCGGCGACGGCGACCCGTGAGGACCCCTGTTCCTGCAAGTCCCATCCGTCACGCGACGAATGGGATGCTCCGACGTGAACGGGCATGGTGGGCGCTTTGCCTCACTTGTTCTCCAGCTCCGGTCAAGATTATCATGCCAACGACAGTTCGGCCCCGTCGATTCATTCGCCCAACCTGACGATCCATTGCCTCCACGTAACCGGCCTCTGTGCCTTTCCTGCCCTGGAGGCCGGATCCTCATCTCTTTCTCCGAAAGGCAGCAGGAGACCCCCAATGCATGGTACAGTATCAACCTTCGTTTGATTTTGATCAGATGAGATCTTTGATCCTTCAGCCACGCTCCGAAAGCGAGCTTCTTCTTCAGCTAGAGGGCTTTCAGCCACACTCCGAAAGAGAGCTTCTTCAGCTGAGACCTTTTAGCCACACTCCGAAAGAGAAGCCTCTTCCTGTATTCTGCGACTGCAAGTGAGAACACAACATCAGAAAGGAGGCGGTTTTGACATGGTGCAAATCACAGGAATAAAATGGGATTCCATGGACCCCCTACTGATTATATGCAAGAACAAATGTAGTAAGCCTTATCTATTTCCCCTGCTTTCCGCTCCCTATTTTATCTATCTCATCTCAAGCCCATCAAGTCCGCAGACATATTCTTGCTATGATAGAAAGATTAGGGCATTTGTATTTCGCAAATTATATTCTATCAGAAAGACAGAAGGACGGCCAGGACTGAGATGCCGAAGAGCCAATCAGCCAATGCACCTCTGGAGTGTTACTAGATCAGAATTCAGAAGCCACACTAAGCGCTGACCATCAAGAGGTCATATTCCGTCAGACAAACTAGGAGGGATGTACGGAGTACGATGAACTTGCGTACAAAACTTACTAGGCACCATATGCTGTCATAACTTCTACGTCACAATTCGCATTGAGCCATTGACAACCTCTTGAGGACCTGGAGTATCAGAGACGGTCAAAGTTGAATCTTCCAATGTGTTGTGGGGGTCAGGACAGCTGCCCACTATAGATGGTACATTATGACAGTAAAAGGTAATATTCTCCACATTGCTGGCATGACTATAAACTATAATTGACACAAAAGAGGGATTAAGCAGCTCCATTTATTGTACATGGTACTACCCAGATCGTCCATCATGCAGATTCAGATAAGAAAATTGCATTTAACTTCAAATTTTCTGATAACTAAAAAACATTGCATCTCTAAATCACATACAGACTTTCCCATAAGCCAGATTTCGTATGACAGAAATAAAGAACAGAAACAGCTACGGAGTGATATGTTTAGATAGAAAGATTTGCACAGATATGAATATACATACCAGAACAGTACAAGAACAGAAACACAATATACAACCTTATCATCATTATCTAAACAGCAGTGCTATTTTATAATCTTCGGAGGATGAACAAGACTTGATTCTGAGTTCTAGATGTCGGCATGCACTGAAATAAGCCACACAGCTGTGCCACTAATTTGCTTCCCAAGCATCTATCTTAGTAAAAGCAGTCCCAAGTGAAGAAAGAAATTATTATTTTGGGAGGAGACAATGAACAAGTGTCAACAAAATCTCTTACCACTTTTTATCGTTGAAGTCTAATATTCCCAGCAAATAATATTTCACTTGAGGAACTTCTTCCAAGTTCCACCATCCACCATTTGTAATGGGAGGGCAATCTTCATTACAGTAACACTAGATTGGAATCTTTAATGTGTCCGCTCTAGTAAAACGATGACCAGGAGTTCCTGCATTCACTGAAGGTGGGAGTGAGCACCTGCTGTGAGGAGATTAAACAGCCTCCCCACCAGGTCAGTAGCCTCTTCCCAGGCATGTAAGTTCTAGCCTGCACAAATCAAAGAAGTATTAGAAGACAAGTACTGGGGAATTCAGGCCCACTTTCCCCATTCGCCTAATGGAACTTTTATTGATGAAAGAGTGAGGGAATGTTCATGCTTCAAGGAAAGAAGATGAGGTGTCAACCTGATAGACAAGTCCAAAGGCAACCCACTTTTCACGAGGAGCATACCATGTCCAGGGTTACAGATATAGGGAATAAGTGAGTGTAGTCAACAGATTTTATTCACCAATGTGGGATTACCATGGGCACTCCTATTTTTTGTAAGCTCAGATAGTGGACAGGCCTACATATGTCCAATGATGACGACCAATGTAAATATATGCATCTTAAAGTTGAGATTCTAAGGCATCTAGAGCACACGCTCCTGAGACCACGAATGCCTTCAGCACTTCAGGTTGCAAGTATAAATAGGACACGTACCTGCACCAATCAGTGCGCACCCAAGTTCACATTTGAGGCCAAATCAGCTTCTTGGTTCTCTAGAGCGCAGGCCTGTAGAAAGACTCTAGAAGGCAACCTATTTTTCCCTCACGACCTCAAAATTCTCATTTTTTGACTAACCATGTCAAGGGATCCACTAGTAGTAGGACATGTTGTAGGTGACATTTTGGACCCATTTATTAAAACAGCCTCACTTAAGGTTCTGTACAACAACAAGGAACTGACCAATGGATCTGATCTCAAGCCATCACAAGTAGCAAATGAACCAAGGGTTGAAATCGGTGGGCGTGACGTGAGGAACCTTTACACTCTGGTAAGTCCATAACTAGTTCATTACTACATTGAGCAGTATTAAGATTAATAGGAGTGAATACAAGGTATTAGAGTCAATAAAAAATCATATGCATAACTGCACATGATCTCTTTTTATAAAACTAAGTACACAATATCTTATTTGTAACATCTGCTTTTGGAGTTCACCACCTTTAGTTGTTTTCAGTGCCCACATAGCAATGAAAATAAAGAATCTCAACTTTCCATAAATTGTACAGCCTCTTCTTTATGGATTGAAAATGACCTCTGCACTACTATTTTATTTCATGTACCATCAGTATGTTTGATAGCATCGGCACATGTACCTGCATCTTGTACATGGTGCTGACTAGAATCGAAGTTATGTCCTCAATAAGAACCAGAATTTTGAATAACTACAGTTAGACGCAGAAATACATGTCACATGATATGAGTTTCGCATTTTATTAGCGTTATGAAAAATGATAAGGCTATCATAGTAGTACCATTAAAACAAGTCTGTAACAGAGAATTTATTTCATTCATCAGGGTTAACAGGTACCTTGAAAAAGAATGTCTAGATTGTGCTGTTAAGCAAACACTAGCTTTTTAATCCTCTGAATAAAAGATAAGAAAGTGTGGTAACAATTTCAGAGTACAAATGTTAAGCACCTGCTACTGGATAAAAGAACTATTATATTTATTTGTGAGAAACATTTCCTCAAGATAACAAGTTAACTTGCTACTAGGTGATGGTGGATCCAGACTCCCCAAGTCCAAGTAACCCAACAAAAAGAGAATACCTTCATTGGTAAGACCTGGAGCATTTCACAATTATTGGAAACTACAAATTCTACTACTTTGATGTGACAAATCTAAAATAAGAAGTACATGTCACAGGTTGGTGACAGACATCCCGGAATCAGCAAATGCCAGCTATGGTGGGTTATTCCCTTCTGTCCTCAATTTAAATAGTACATAACCTCAATAGTTATATTAGATTCTAAAATAAATGCATATGGTGTTAGTCAAGATGACATGTATATATACCTTGTTGCTACACAAAACACTGGCAAGTATATCATCTGCATCTACTTGAAAAAAAAGAATGACAATATAAAGGTCACCACAGATTGTGCATACCTGGAAAGTAAGCATCCGCCCTGTCATGTCTACAGCACCTATCAGTGTCAGACAATTGTTTGAATTATAATGCTAAAAGTCGTGCAATTCAATGGTACCACAAGTGGATTTAATTAGTTCAGCTGAACTTTTATTTTTAGCTCAGCATGAGCATCACTGTAGTTTCCATATTTCAAAACCTAAAATTTACGAGTGTTCATCTCACAGTATTCCCACAGATGAGAATAATGTTCATACTAACACTGTGACATGGTTGAACAAATTTTATTACAGGAAATGAAATTGTCAGCTATGAAAACCCAAAGCCAACTGCAGGAATACATCGCTTTGTCTTTGTACTCTTCCGCCAGTCTGTCCAGCAAACTGTTTATGCACCAGGATGGAGACAAAATTTCAACACGAGAGACTTCTCTGCGTTGTATAATCTTGGACCTCCTGTGGCTGCAGTGTTCTTCAATTGTCAAAGGGAGAATGGGTGCGGAGGCAGACGTTATATTAGATAAATACCATCTCACTGACTCTGCACTGCAAGAAGGAATATTGATTAGATTTGAAGAAAAATGCAAGGCCAGCCACTTCGCGAAGCGACGATAAATGCTGGCCTTGAAATGTAGCTTCATTTGAAAATTACTTTGCCACATCTGCAAGTGCAATGAATTTAGCTTACAGTTTCACCATCTTAGACAACAGTCTATGTCTCAAGTGAGGGAAACCTGATGTTGATGCATATTAAGATTATTGTTCTGGTCATGTTCAAAAGCATATACCAAACTACTAAGTTGACTACATGGTAGTAGAAACAAAATAAGTCATGCTTCAGGCCCCGATAGTTTTTAATATATCTTCATCGATGAATAGTATTCCAGAGCTGCTTGTTTGAGGAGGCTTATATAACACAGTGCTAACCTCTTAGTGCACTAGTGTGCATAGTAGAGCTCTGCCACTCTCAATATCAGTGACGAGATCTGGCAACCTTTCACCACCTGATATAAAAGCATCTCAATCTGAAGTTAAATTATGTCTTTTAAGAGTCAGATCTCACCTGTCCATTCACCAGTCATGGTCATGGAATCAACAGAAGTAACGGAAATATCAAATATCACAACAATCTTTTGTATCCCACTTGTTCATTCAGCTTTAGACCAGAATAGTCATGCATTTGCATATGAATGACAAACAATAACCATGAATTTGGAAGAGCCCCCAACAAAATCAACCTGGTTTATGTTCATTCTGTCTGACCTTCCTCACATCTGTCATTCTGTCAATTGGAAACTGCCAAACACCCATCTGCAAGCCCTCACTGCCCCAGCCTCCGCGAACCTCGCTCCCCTGACGAAGGCGAAAAACGGAGAACAGGGCGGTCCACAACAGGACGTCTAGCTCCGCCATTTCGTCGAACGCCCTCCTCGCGTCCCTGCACGCGCCGTAGAGCGTGACCAGGTCCTGACGGGCAGTCGCCCGAGGAACCCAGCCTTCGCTGCGACCGTGTGCGCCAGCCCGCCCTCGCCGATCCCCCTCGAGCGGCGGCCGGCGGGGAGTGTGTACCCGTGGAGCTGCACGCGCGTGGCGGGGGCGAGAGAGCCAGTCTCCCGAGGCGAGGCGCGGAAGGGCGGTGGATGGATAGGGAACGGCGGCGAGGGTGAAGATGGAGGTGAGGGCGTTGACGGAGCGCACGCAGCGCTGGCGGAGGTGGACGAGGGCGGCGAAGGCGTCGGCGTGAGCTTTGAGGAGGGAGGCCGCTGGGAGCGGAGGCGAACGGAGCTTGAAGATTATGGTGGCTTCTTGATGTCAAGGGCATTACAACCGTTGACGGTTGATCACAAACAATTCTAGTAAAGGCGTTCTCAGCAAACACAAGATCGCTTTCTCAGTTTCTCTGCATAAAAAAAAACCCTGGAAATGCTTGCTCGTCTCAGAATCAAAACAAAATTCTCTTGCAGAAAAGAAAAACACTAGCCCTGCGTTACGCTTAGGTGTTTGATTTGAGAAGTTGGTATTTATTTTCTTACTTTCTAAATAAAATAAGCTGATATATCATCACCTCATTTCTCACAAACTAATGATTAGCACTTGTACGAGGAATAGAGACATTCACCAAATTTGAGAAATTGGCTCAAGATACACCACCTCATCTTGGATGAAATTATACATCGAACCAAACACCCTAAAATGTTTGGCAATTTTAACAACGTGACGAGCTCCGAAAATTAAATTGACTTCACATGCTGGACAGAAAAGAAAATGTACTGTGTGCAATTTGCACGAGAATACTCAAAACGGTATGAAACGAAACTGCAGAATGCCATCGAACATTCAACACTACAGGAAATAACCATAATATACATCTGTCATTAAATTAGAACTAAAATAATTAACTCAAACATATCCTATGTCCCTAACCAGCTAAGGCTCATACCGCCCATGAGCAGCTCATATATACATCTCAATTCGAACCACCATCTAAACGATGCTACATTACATGAGAGAGATAATACCAAGGTGAAATGCTAGTGGAGATAATACCAAGGTGAAATGCTAGTGGAGCTAGGTCTGGCTATAAGAGCATGCTAAGTTAATCTGACAATTAGTTCCCACTGCGCTGAAACTCTGCTTCCAGTTTTGGAGTCGCTGAGAGTATGATATCCTCCTTATGCTGTTCTTGTTTAACGTCTATAAGCCCACGGTTCTTCAGAACCTGCAGGCAAAAACATGCACAAGGGTAGAACGATGTTACTATTTACTAATACTAATAAGCTGCAAAGTACAGATAATTTCTGGTGAATAGAGTGGAACTATGATGGGTGAAATAAAGAAAGTGAGATACCCAAAATTCACAGCATCCCATTTTTTGATTAGTATATACTTTAATTTGGCCGCAAAAAAGGAAAGAATAGCTCAGGATTGGAACGGAAATATGAACAGAACTTGAATTATCATTACCCAATAGCAATACAAAGCCAGACCCATCTTTCGAGAAAGAAATCTAAAGTCACACAGATTATCATTCAAACGGGAAATCACAAAAACCATACCAGAGTTTCAAAGAAGAATGATGCTGCAGTTTTCCTCTTTGTCCCTTCAAGGACTTGACTGAGGCTCAAAGTAGCAGTTCCCTCCTTTCTCTTCTGGTCTAGGAATAGCTGATGGAGGATACTTGCTATTTTCCTAAATTAGTAAAGTTAGATAAGCGATGAGCAACACAGTGGGCCAGAAGCAGAAAGGAAACAGTTATGAGCAGCAGAACAAGATGATTAGTTACCTAGTCCTGGTTGAATTCTGCAAACCTGCAAAACAGCAATGTGCATATTAGAGCCTGGCGAACTAAACGAACATCACAGCATAAGCACAAGCTATAACAGTTCTATTTACCTTCATCTCTGGAGTGCTCTTCATCCACAAGAATATCCTGCGAGCGAATGTTATTTCAAAAGCATTAGTTTGCATCGTAAATCATAGATGATTCTATCAAGCGGGTTTGATGCATAGCTTACCTCATCTATATCATCTACAGCAGCATTCAGTGCTTCAATGTGCAACGGAATTTGATTTTCTGATTCATATAGTCCATTTTTCGATGGTACTTCAGAACTAGGTTCATCTCCTTTGACTTGAGTGCTCTTCACTTTGATTGTATCTTCATTACATGCACAAACTTCGTCTTGAACAGGCCAATTTTCTGTTTGACAGTCAACAGGGACCTCAGAGACAATTGGCTCTTCCTCCAGTTTCCTCTTTCTTGATGCATCTAGAATGCTTTCTCGTTCTAGGCTTCCAGTATCCTTGCAAGCATGGATGGATTCGGAGTGTTCATAGGAAAGACGCCTCCGGGCTTTAACTGATTCCTCACATAAACTTTCAGGTGCCTCTGGTGCAGTACCGGGTGCAAGGGGGATTGAAGTTTGATCTGTCAAAAGAAGAGGACGCACTCAGTTATTAAAGGTTACATCAATAATTGCACCTAATGAAGGATGAAGAAGTGACCTACATGGAATCAGTGGATCCATGAAGGTGTATGGCAGAGATCCCAATTTTGCCACCCTCCAAATATCAAAATTAGTGTGAGGCGCCTTCCTTCTCTGCTGCACAAGATCACTTGCATCCTCTATTGCTCCTCTCATCATTCTACAATAAGTAACTAAAATATATTACCAAAATAATAAGATGTTACAGTTCAGTGGAACCATGGAACGGTCCATAATATTCTGATATCACTTTGAAGAAAGTGCAGACCACCATCTCCCTAGTCCCAACAAAAAAGAAAATGAAGAATATGGAAAACAGAACCCCCTGCCATTCAATTCAGGTGTTTGAAGTGAACAAAACTTCAATGACAAAACTTCTATGGCTTGTTTGACTTGGTTAGGTTTCTTGAATCACTTCATTTGGTTTAAAATCATAGCAGTTAAAGGCCCACACTCAACTACAGTCAATAAACCCTAATGAGGCTATATAACTAAACACCAAGAAACCAGTTTTTGGAATTTTGAATTAGCAATAGCAAGGCATGAAATCAGAATGAAAGCTATTTTGCCATGTTGATTTTATTACTCAAACTAAATATTTTATGTTTGTAACCATTATCCAATGATATGGTTTGAATTAGACATGCTCCCCATTAAAAATACAGAGAAGCTCTCTTATGGAAAATCTGACCAAAAAGCTTGTAGAGATAACCCAAGCCCTCTTATGGAAAATTGGAAATTCCAACCAAAAAGCTTATATGAGAGAAGCATTTTCACAGATTTGAGCCTGCTCTTAGACTCATCAGCCTCTCCGTTTGGCTAATACTGTATTTCCCTAAAAAAAGAACTTGTCTTAAATATATATGAAGGACAAATGTGTGCCAAGATTTGTAAGATATATGCCCAAACCCAGCTTAAGGTGGTAAGGACAGCATAAGGTAACAATAGCCACTACACCAACATATTAAAACAATCAAGTACAGTATTGCAACTGGTGAAATAGTTTGTACAAGCAAACTAGAAGTTGTTCTTACTCATTTGACAGCACGGTACCCTCATCATCAAACAATAACCAAGTTAACTTTCTCCTAACCCTCCGCTGGCTTTCTCGTTCTGTCTGTATATATTCCTGCTCCTTGTATAATAATGATCTTCCTCTTTTTCTAGTAGCCTGGCTCTTCTCAGTTTTAGCTGGTGTCCTAACCCTAAATCTAGAAGAAGAGGATGGCCCTGGATCAGAAGTAAAGAAGTCCATAATGAGTATGATTAAGACCATAAGTAGAGCAGATAATGTTGTCACAAAACAGACCTGGGAGACCCTCTTGCACAGGCTCTGGAGTAGTAGGTGACAAATCATTATCTGCCCTTGTTTCACATCTTATGACGAGAGGTTCAAGTGACTCTTCTCCAGTGTCACTGCCAAGCTCTGGAAATCCTGCTGCAGGTGCGGCAGTATTCGATTTTCCTAGCAGTGAATCATTTTCTGATGCTTCAGTTGTGTAATTTGTACTCCGACTTCCACAAGCCATATCCTCCAGAGCCTTATCAGAGTATTGCAGTTCTTGATTTCTGTTTCAACATGCTTAATCTGATCAATATCTATTAACAGTACGACCTAAAGATCTTGAAGTAAATGATTAGCTGTACCAAAAGAAAATTGTGGGGAAAATGTAGCTTTTACTCACCCTTGCAGAGGGATAGAATTCATAGTACAATCAGAACCCCCATTCTTCTCATCCGTGTTCACTTCTCTTACAGAAGTGTCTCCAGTTTTGCTTTCCTTTGCAAGATCCTTTGCTTCAGCCACCATATCCATCATCTCAGGTGGAAGAACACTGTTACAAATCAATTTTAGGGATCAACAAGAGAAGAAATGTGCTCTTATGCTGTTAAGGACAGGAAGGCAGCAGCAAGTATACTTACTCCTTCAACGGTGTGAACCAAGCAGAATCAGCATCCGTGTTTTCTATTTCAGATTTATCCCCTTCAGTGAAGTCTAGAATATTATTTGGAAGAGCACTGCATTACAAGGAAGCTCAGAAATCCAGAGGACACAACGTTCTTTTAGCATCATTAGGAGGAAGCTCGAGTGCTTACATGTATTCCGGCATAAAACAAGCAGAATCAACAGCATATGAACATGGCGTCGTTTGATAAGGCTGTACCATTGAGTTAACTTTTAAGGTTGAGTTTGCAAAGAAATAAGATGCAGCCAGCAAAGAGATGAAACTAAGTTGTAACTACATATAGCTACAAATATTAAAAACTAACACCACACATCCATTGTGGTGGCATGCACAGGCCAATGTGACCGGCCAGATTGTAGGAGAGGGAGCTGCGTACCTCGTAAGAGTAGGGGCCATGATGTCTCTCATCCCTCAACAAAATATCTATTAAAAAAACAAAGCAGGGGATGTATAAGGTTTAACAATCAAAAGGAAACAGGCTACATAATTGCAACTTTTCAATTATATGCATTGCTAGGTCCAAATGCAGAGGTCTGGTTGAAGTATCCCAAGAAAACAAAAAGGATGAGAACCGAACAATATAAGTAAAGGCAAATGGTAGTGACATTGTTACCTTGGTGTGCCAACTGATGGTGGTCATCGCCTTCATCATCTCTGCCAAAAAAGGTTGAGTATAGCTAAGAAACTATGTTCCATGTAATAATGAGACTAGTATATGACCAGGAATTCTTACGTATCATCATCAATCCCCAAATCAAAAGAGTCAAGCTCAAATCTTGTAGGTATTGTGAAGACTGGCAGACCATGTGGCACACGTGATTCTTTGATTACCACAGATACCCCTACAGTAACTTCTGTTTCTACCATTACAGAGTGTCCTTCACTTGATATTGCACTAGAGACTTCAGTTGTTCTCACAGCATGAACAGTTTTCGTTACTTTGCTGGTGCTTTGCTGCCCTGCCACTAATCTTCCTACACGGACATCTTTATTCACTTGCTTCAAAACTCTGGGTGTCAACGTTCCACTCGGCACAGTAGGTTCAGCAAGTTGACTTAGTTGAAATGACCGACGAAGCTCATGGACATCATGGATGATGAATTCCACTTTTCTGGAGAATATCCTAGCAATTCCAAACAGAAGTTGTGCCAGTATTCCAAGGCGAAGTCCATCTTGGCTCTGGACATCTGAGAGAATCTGACCTGTCAATAGTGAAATGAAAAGTACAAACCCATTAGGAGAATTCCTGAGTAAGATAGTTTGGTTTATAAAAAGAAAGGTGCCCCCTTTATATCAACATCACTAACTACAGTTGTACAGACCATCATCAAACTCAAGGCTATAAGTTGGCAGACAGATGGGTGAAGTGCTTGACATGGTAAGTCTGTATGGCGCACCCAGAGTGTTGGGACTATGCTCAAATGGCATCAATGAAACCCTCCCTGACCTGAAAGGCTGAAACCCCCAAAACCTTGCACTCGCCAAAACAATCTATAAAGATACAAACCAAGGCTGAGATGACAAATCTGAGCTCCACACCGCAGGAAAAGGCACCAAACACACTAGGAGCCTTCCTCCCCTCGTACCCATGTTCTCGAGCACAAATTCCCCGTCTTTAAATCTAAACTCCCACATAAACCCTTCCCTTCTCCCCGCTTCCCCCACTGTTCCAAGCCAACATCACAGATTCCTTGACTAGAGAAGGAGGTCCCCCTCTGACCCAACCCTTATCCGTGAGAGCACGAACTACTCCAACAAACCAGTGAAGAAAAAATGGGGAATTTATCTCGCATTGCAGCAGGAGTGGACATGGAGGATTCCTCACCAACGGCGGCGACGATGTCCGCGCGCGCGACCTTGTCCCGGCTGAGCTCCGACTCCTTGCAGAACGACAGCTTCCACACCGTCCGGACCGGGCCCTCCTTCCACAGCAGGGCGTTGGCGTTGGAGGCGTTGGAGCGGACCATCTCCGCGCCGCCAACCCCCCTCGTAACCCGCCCGCGCGAAACACCGAGCGCCGCCGCGGCCGCCGGCGCCGGCGCCGCGGCAATGCAAGCGCCCGCCCCCGCCTCTCTCGGCTGCGCCAACGGGCACCGGGAGTGGAAGAACCAGAGCGTGGGGGGCGTGGCCGGCTGCGTGGTTTTGGGGTGGTTTCTGTGGGGGTGTCTGACGAAAACAGAGGGAGGGAGGGGAAGAAGGGGAAGAGGGGCTTCAAGGGCAAGGAGAGGAGCCGACCTGTGAAACGGCTCGCAGGCGTGGGCAACGTGACGTGACTGCCCCTCGTTTTGAGACGTTAAGCATTCTTTTCGTGGGAGACATTGTTGGTATTATTTATTGATTTATTTTCTTTTCTTCCCTTGTTTTCGTGTTTACATTTTTTTTGGATTTTGTTTGAACAAACTCCTCTTTTGGATGTTATTGCTTCCTGTTTTGTGAAGTCCTTTTGTGTAACAGCCCACGATATAGTGATATGGTAATTAGTAGAGTATGATGATATGGATTGTCAGGTATCAATAGAGCATCAATGTGGCTATTGGCTAATCATTCATGTGCTGTAGCTTCGACGATGGAGTACATAATGGTGCCATTTGATTCAGCTTTTTTATCACATTGCTTATTGTTTGGTTTGATTGACATAATCGATGGCAAAGGGAACTGATACGGTTATGTGCAAGCCGTTACGTCCACGTTTCGAAGTGTCAGTTACCTCATCTATTCGCGTAACAAACTGCGAGTACATGTTTCTGTAACATATAGCACCGACAAATAATTTGATTATTACTATCGATTTTTTTAGTAGTACCTCATCCACCTAAGAGCATCTCCAACAGTTTGGTAAATAAGGTTGCCATCCTACAAATTTTGGCAAAACATAAAAATTCCCTCTCCAACAGTTTGCTAAACGGGGTTGCCATCTTAGGGAGTTTGCCATCGAGGAGCTCCGCGCGCGTATCCGACTCCCCATCGATCTTCCACGCCTCTCCGACGTCCTTCCTGCGCGGCCATGGAAAGTTCCGGGCGCTTCTTCCCTCTCATGTTTCAACCCAGCCGCCATATAGATCTCCCTCCCTTGCCCTCGCGCGTCATATTCAGTTCGTCCCGGCCGCGCGTCTATTCCCCTCGCGACGAGGAGTTCGCGCGAGGATAAGGGCGCGGTGTTTTCCGTCGTCCGCGCGAGGAGTATCAGCGGCAATCCCGGCCGCGCTTGGAGAAACGCCACCGCATCGCGATCAGGTACCAAGCAGTTCTGGCCCCAACCTTCGATACGTTTGCATCTCTGTTTGTAGCTCGCGATGAGGTACCAATTTCCGGCCCCCAACCTTCGACTAGGTACCATATATGTTGCTTGTGTAGATACGATGCCTTGATCTTGATCTGTTTGTAGCTCGCGAGCAACTGATGCCGCCTTTGATAAGGTTGCTGTCAATGTTTTAGTTGGTGATGATCGATCTGCTGTCAATGTTTTTATAGTAAGATCTGTGATCCCTTTGTTTAAGTTCAGCACACCTTTTGTTTATGGTCATTAGAACCTTTGTTTAATTATTTCAGAAACATTTACACTTGAATTCATTATTTGTTTGGTCTTGGTTGATTATATGAAACTGAATTGCCTTCGACGTGAATGAGAATGGACGTGCATGGTCCTGTAGGTAGATGTGACAGAGGACAGACGGTGTGCTTCTGACCGACATGCTCTGATCGCTGAATGCTGCTTGCTCTGATCGCTTCGCTGAATCGCTCTGATCGCTGATACGGTGTGCTCTGATGTGACAGAGGAACCTGTTGCCGCTGGTGCCTAGTAGCTGTTGACCCCCTCGTGATGCAGTTGTCGGGCACAGGAACTAGCGATTGTGCTGCACTTGTGCGATGGCCGGCCGGAGTAGCAGCGGCAATGGAGGAGCCGGGACGGCGCCCTAGACAACACCGAGGAGAAGGCCGGGCGGCGCCCTAGATTTGGCAGAGTAGGCCACCACATACGTACAGAAACGAGCGACGGAGCCCTTCACGTATTGAACGACGGAGCCCTCAAAAAAAAGTACTGAACAACGGTAGTTGGGTTAGGTTCAATGAAAGCCTCGATTTTTTAATTTGGCAACTCAAATGGGCAAAACTATGGAGATGACATATTATTTCACTTGTTACATATTTTAAGAAACTTTAAATCACAACATTTCGTGAAACAATTTTTACCAAACTGTTGGAGATCTTTCTAACGACAGTACCAATTGGCCCAAGTATTCGCGCAACAAACTAAAATGAATAGATCTTTCCTGATAAATAGTAACGGATAGCACTGACAAAATAATTCCATTATCATTAACCGCTCTTTGACTAAGTGTGAACATAGGGCCTTAGCAGTTCTAAGTACAAGTAGCGCCTCCTATAACCACCGGTTTGCAGGGCACTTCACCGATACGGTTTACGGTCACATTTTGAAACCCCTGGTCTAAAAATGACCGTTGTAGATTCACTGCAAGCCCTCAGCGGTCATTTCTCCTCCACCTGCGGATGAGTATGACGAAACCCGAGGCAGTGCAGAACAGAACAGGCCAACTTTTTACGAGGCCAGGTAAAACAAGGTGAACTCAACTGAGGTGGTGAATCACTCGCTTCCAGTGGGCCTGCTGTATATCCGGGGCCACCCGTAAGCCACACTGAATGAAGCAGCCTGATTACCTGATGTACGGTGGCTCGCTTCTGACGTCTGCCCCAATCCCCAGTTTACAGCGGCAGCGCACCGCTGGTAGGTTGACACGTGGACCGGTGGGCGACAGGTGTTGGAAGCGGACTCGTTTACTGCCGTCGGCGGCGATGGCGAGTCCTGTCGACATCGGAGACGCACCAGTAACTTCGGTGTCGGGCGCCGGGCTGCGTGCGCCGACGTGGTTCGCTGGCGAATCCATATCACTAGCCTCGTCGTTGAGTTCGAGGAGCTGCCGCTCGGGGATGGTTATCTACTAGTACACAATGCAGTACAGTCGTAGTACTGCTCAGCGCGCACCAATATTACGAGTAACAATCTAATCAGTCAATCATAATAACAACTGAGATGTTTATCCGTACATGGTTCCGGACTTCAATAACATGTGAACATGGTGTTGGAGTGCCCGGCCCAAAGAATGTTGCAATTGCAGGAGGAACATCCAAGCACGACGGTCCACCAAAGAATGTTGCAATTGCAGGAGGAACATCCAAGCACGACGGCCCAAAGAAACTACCGAACTTAAGACTAACGAAGGATTTATCAAAAGAAAAAAGATACACTGCAACGAGGGATACTGATGTTGCAGTGGCAAGAGCAACATACTACTCCCTCCATTCCAAATTATAAGGCATTCCAAGAATCTTGGAGAGTCAAAGTTTTTCAAGTTGACTCTCCAAGATTCTTGGAATGCCTTATAATTTGAAATGAAGGGAGTACAAGCAAACACTCGATGCAAAGGGGCAGAGATAGATTTACTCGTGCATTTAGTCGTCCAAAGAGCTCATTTAACCGCTAAGAAACTCGATTGGGTGCATTACTTTAATCGGATGGAACAAGTCTCAACTGAAGATTTACAAAATGCACGGTCACAGCTCAGATCTACTAATATAAATCTAGGAGGTAACTAGCACAAGGCCAGTTACAAAGGAAAAGCAAAGATAGATTATTACATGTATAACTTAAACTGCTTGCTACTTAAGTACATATCTATCATCAGCAATAATCTCAAAGCTTCAGGGTTAGCTAAGCTACCACAGCGGCATAGGATACTGATACATAAGATTATCAGATAGGCAGATTAAAGCTGTTCCAAATGTTATTCCTGGGGCAGATCACCACGATGCACCATTCAGTCCCAAAATGCACAGTTCATTTACTTGTCATTGCCAATCAAGAGGAGAAGAACCATCAATTACTTTCATTATCAGAGTCACTGACTGCATCGAAGTCAATCTTCCGACAAATGTCTGGGCTCAGTTTTAATGCTTTATTAAGAGATCGTCTCAGTGGTGCACCTGGGCATGTAGATGCAATGCCAGTAAGTAGAGGCTTAGAATCAGGTGTCAAGTTTCCATCTAGACCTGAATCTGTCACATTCTTTCCAGTTTCTTCTTGTCCATCAAGAGGCCCATCTACAATAAAAAGATCCAGGATCATCTTTTGAATCACTTGGAGACATTGATCCTCCTCTTCAGAATCACTATCACTACAATCGAAACTTAACCTTTTAATTGGGTAGTCACCTGAATCAAAATTTAGCTTCCTACGAGGTGGAACCTCAGCACCTCTAGTCACTTTCTTCATTGGTGCACAGGCCAACTCCTCTGGTCCTGGAGCAAATGGATCAAAGATGCTTTCACGTGGTGTCTCACAGCCCAATGAAAGACTATCATCAGTAGGCTTGCTAGAGATTGACAATTCAAGTATATCTCCCCTTGGAGAGATAGCCTCAGGAACATCGACCTTGTTATTTTCAAGATAACAACTTATATCAGGAGATTTTTGCTCTTCCTTATTTTCCAAGGGAACTAGCAGAAAGGGCTCCTTGCTAAGATTCGTTTCCACCCTTTCTATGAGCACTGAATCACAGCCCACCACTTGTGAGGTTTCAACCTTACTCTTGTCCACTACAAGATCTGGTAGGACTGGTGTGGTCTCAAACCCCATGATATGATAAAGAATATTATTGCAGAACAAACGTTGACACAAAACTGATGTTTAACCGTGCTTTTAAGTCAACCCAGCACTGGTTTTCAATATATAACAGTGTGCTACAACCTGCAAAAAAAAAGTAGACAGTGCAAAACTTAATTCAGGATACCAAACAAATTATGAACAAGCACGGGAAAAACATATTAATGCAATAGGGTTACCACATATACCAGTTACTATGTATATAAGTTTCAGGCCCAAGTGCTCAACAATTTTAACACAAGCTGTATGGGAATTATGAACCAATGCAAACGATACGTTTTCTTAACTCTGCAATTCACTAATCCCACTATCCCAGTATTTCCATAAACAGCTACTCTTTAGATTGGGGCAACCCAGCCTCAGAGATGACAAAAAATAAAAACTACAGATACAGGAATATGCCTTTTTCCTTCTATCAACCATAGACTTTCAAAAAGCAACAACAATTGACAAATGCTAGAAAAAATCAACATATATTAACAAACACTAGAAACGAGTATAGCTTGTAACAGAAGATCCAAATAGCATCTGAATATTTATTATTTATATTATATACTCCCTCCGTTTTGTTTTGTGTTGCATTTATTTTTAAGAAAAAGTCGTTATGTGTCGCATTTGTTTTTAAGAAAAAGTCAGTAATAGATGTCGTATTCTGGTCTTGTCGTTTTGTTCCTAGCGTCGTGAGTTAAAACAGCTCGATTCTTCCACATGCAGTTTAACTTGCATGCAGCCATGCAGGAGCTAGCTTGCATGTTGCCAGTGAACTACCGCATGCAAGTGTCGGGTGGGTGTTGGCGAGTGCTGCGCGGGCACTTAGCTTGCATGGAGCCCCATGCAGGAGTAATTGCGTAGCGCTGTGCGCAAAGGGGCATAACCGGATGGAGTACAGAAACGAGAAGACTTAAGTCAGAGTTAATCTCTACCTTGGCTTGTGCACCAAAGCCAAATGCGACACTTAAAAATAACAGAGGGAGTATATATAACTCGATAAAAATTTTCTGAAGGCCCCAACATAACATGAACAAAATCACAGTAGTTCAGGCTCAGATAACATTCAGGTCCAATTAAAAAACCAAATCGACTGACTACCCTAGGCTCCAAATCCTCCAAAACAGGACTAGACAAAACCACCATATATTGCCATATGCAGCTAAACTTCATGTACGGAGCAGATTTAGCTAAACCCTTAAAATTCTAACCGCAAATGTTATGGCAGAGCAGAACTAATACGGAACGTTGGGGTTAGCTAAACCTGCAGCTTCATAAAAAATCAGAAAATTAGTACCCTGTCTGTGGCAGTGGAGAAGTCCATGGTAAAGTGGACGGAATGGAGCACCCGATCCCCCATCCATCCATCCATCCCAGAAAGGAAGAACAACTTCAAACCAAAACCCTGCCCACAGGAGCCTAGGGTTTACTTACCAGCTAAGGGAAGCGATCAAAATATCAAATCCAACGCCAAGATGGATCTAGGCTGCAAACAGGACCCGTGCTCATAGCGGCAGCGACAGCGGCAAGGGAAGGTGGACAGGACAGGTGGGTATGGATCTAGGGCTTGGCAGTGTTTCCACGCCGGCGAACAGGTAGAATGCCAAAAGAGGTGCAATAAGGTGGCACTCGGATTCTATTTGGAATGTCTTACCTTAATTATTCGTTACCACACGCTTTGCGTTCACCTAAATCAAATCACAAGAACAAAGAACGGCTCATCATCTTCTTCCTCTTACAACAAGAATCCACTAACATGATCCTCTAAGAGTCTGTATACGGATCTAGTGTCAACTACATCAAGTACTTCTGCACTCGATAGGATTAGATACAACCAAAACATCCTATAATGGTAGTGCAATGAATCGCAATTCATGAAGATTATGCTTTCTTGCTACACCTCGGCATGACCAGAAGGGTGGTGCTAGGGTTGGCCGGTTGGGGCTCACCTTGGGATCTTGGTACTCGTGGGGATCACGACTACCGGAGGCGGAGGAGAACGCAGACGGGAACACCGGGATCGAGAACGCCGAAAGGGGAGTAGCTGTGAACGAGTTAGGGCAGGCCCGCGTTGCCGCTAGATGCGTGGCCTGTCCCGGGGAGGCGCATGCGTCCCCAGGCGCGGGGATATGCGCCGTCAGTCGCCGGCCGCCAGGGATTGTTGCTCCGGTGCTGGATATCGCGGGTGGCTGCCGGGGGTGGCGGTGGCGGTGGCGGTGGCGGCGGCGGCGGGAGTCGGGACTCGCGGGAATGCGGGATAGAAACGCTGGAGTCTGTAGCTGGAGAATGGGCGGCGGCTCGCGGGTGAGGGCTGTGTTTTTTTTACCGAACCGGACGACCGAACCGGCCGAGCCCGGAATCGGTAAACCGGCCGGTTTGTCCGGTTACCGGGCAAAAACCGCCCAAATTCAAATTTGAATTTGAATGGCGCTGTTGTCCCGGTTTGTACCGGTAAACCGGCCGGTTTGTGGCGGTTACCGGCCGGTTTTTCCGGTAACCGATGGAGACCGTTTTTTTTTTTCTTGAATAAACACTTTTTTTGGGTAGTTTTTTGGCACCTATTAATGTTCACATACAACACAATGCGGTACTAAATAGCATAAGTCACTAAAGCAACAATATTTAGTCGAATACAAATACATAGTCGGCTACAACTACAAACCGATACGTAGTCTCATACAAATAAATCGTCGCATACAAATTCAACCACGTCGTCGCATACAAAGACCACCACATAGTCTCATTCACTCTGGAGGATGTATGGGAAGACCCCATATCGGCACGACGCTTGATATTCGGCGGTGGACATAAGAGAGATACCCTGCTCCTGGAGGAGTTCAGCCTTGTATTGTTGCCAAGTTTTGCCCGTCCATGCTTTGTTTGTCTCCCAATCCCGAACTAATGTTCTATAAAACCGAGGGTCTTCCCATTCAAACACCCATTTAGTAGCGTGGCCGCACGCTCACGTCGGGAATGGGATAGCTATAAGCGGCCGTGAGGTATCACTTGTAGGAGGAAGAAGAGTACGTGGGGTGTCGTAGTCCGTCGGTCCTCGTGATCTCCTCTCGCGATGACGGTTGCCCATGGTCACGGTCTTGAGTACAATGTGTGAAGTCGGTCTCGCCCGCAATCAACCATAATTAGTAGGCATTGACAGAAAAAACTGTGCGAATATAGGTGCAATGGATACCTGTGAAATGAAGACCTGCGTAACGAGGATCAGCAGCATCACCACCACCACCACCACCACCACCACCTTCATAGACACCACCACCACCTGCATATTATTTGAGTAGATGGCTATCATAAGTCATTGTATCAATTAAATTTGGTAGAATGAATCCAATACTCATGCTTTTATTAATCATCTAACTCGCGGAAATGAAGTGAAGGGTTTCATTCAAATTAAATAAGGCAGGTTGAATCTAATTCTCATTATCTCTACTATAATGCAATTCTTCCCAAGGTGTAAGAAGCCTGTGACCTTACATCGGACCCACAGTCAGAGACTTCTTCAAACGCACAAGCTCCGCTCTCAGCATGCACGCGCTCCGTGTCCCACCGCATGAGCGTGAGAGATCGAATCCTCAGTGTCTCGATTTTTTTTTTGGAAAAGATGTAAACGCTAAAAACTCTACGGTCGAGAAGTCGAAAATAAGAGTTGGGATCGAGGGACGGCGGCGGAAGTTCCACTCCATGCCCATGCGTAGGGTTTGGCGAAGGGCACGCGACGCTTACACCCCCGCCTGCCGGCTTCCGCCTCAACACCAACGCTATCATCCAGGTCCTCTCGTGCGTTCATCGGGTGGAGGCGGCGGCGGTGGCGGGGAGGTGAGGAGGTGCGAGGGCCGGTGAAGTAGGAGACGCGGCGGCATGTGCCCTGCACCATGCGGGCGGCGTGCCCGCCTGAGCAGACCTCGGGAGAGAGAGATTTGCCATGGCGAGCCGTGATCGAGGTCATCGCCGGCGGCAACACGTCTCGGTGGAGCGGGTCGTGGGCGGAGTGGCCGGCAAGTCGGCCACGCGGCACGGCGGCATATGTGGCGTGACGGCTGGGGAAGACGCGACATCTCGCCGCCCAACCGGACGCGGCGCCGGCCCGGACTGAGGACGCCACCGCCGCGACGGTTACGGCGGGTGAGGCCGCGACACGGCTTCCTCGAGTCAAAGGTGCCCCCACCACCACGTACGTCGTGTGCACAACCCCACCTCGGATCCGGTTGCGGTGGCTGGATCCATGGTTGCATGGCAGAGGATGGTTCCATGGTGGCCTTCTCGGTTCTCAATGTCTCTCGTCCTCCACGATCTTTTATGCCGTGAGATCCACTCTCTGCCTTTCTCTCGGATCTGCATTGGGTCGTTGCTTGCCTGCGGTTGTTTCTTTAGAATTGAATAGTAATGCAAATTCTTGTGCTGAAATTCACACGTTGATGCCCATATGCTCGAGAAAAGAGAAAAAGCAAGTGGCAACATAAGATGGGGAATAGATCTCGGTGCGAACAGAACAACATATTGTTTGAATATATTATTTAATTTGTTGCAGGAACTTTCTGTAGGATGTTTGCCTCATGATCAAATATG
This sequence comes from Themeda triandra, assembly GCA_018135685.1. Taxonomy (NCBI): domain Eukaryota; kingdom Viridiplantae; phylum Streptophyta; class Magnoliopsida; order Poales; family Poaceae; genus Themeda; species Themeda triandra. The sequence continues at coordinate 961,176 of JAENPR010000069.1, read as the reverse complement.
TCGGCTTCAATGTTTATCTCCTTCGGTTCAACTTGCATTGGGTATGTCACACTGATGCCATTCCCACCTTGCTTGTTTGACAATAATTAACACGAGAACTCTAAATACAGGTGGCTCATGTCCTTTATTTTGCTGGATGGAATTTGGCAACAGGTTCATAACTGACACCCTCGACATGCTTATATTGCTCATTACATCTTCTATCGCTTGTTGGATTCATCGTAACAACTTCAACATGATGGCCATGCTAAGTAGCATTGTAGCAATGTGATGCTTCAGTCAACATTGTGGCCTGTCGGGTGGCCACCATGCAGGCAATCCATGTTACAATATCCTGATGTACTACTCTAAACTCCTTATTTTACTGTGAATTGGTAAACTATCATTTGTATGAACCTCTTTAACTTACACAAGAAATAGTGTGTCAATGTGCCGGTTGTATCGTTGTGCATGACTTCATTTAAACAATTGCATCCCAAGTCTTGAATATATTGGAATATTCGGGATGCAAACACACCAAGAAGTACATGAGGTCCTTGGCGCTTGCGGCGTAAGCTATTCTGCAGCTATAATGACAACGGCATTACGCTATTGCTGCTTTTGTATGCCATGCCAACTTGTATACGTGCCGGGTTCCTTGTGGCTGCATGTTATTACTATCAATCATGGTTGTCGAGGTAACACCGCTTGTTATAAATTGCACTTGAACCTCCTATAGTGGTGGTATGTTTATCTTGGGTTCCTTATGTTATATGGCCACAAATTCAATTCAAATTAAATGCCTAACTACCCACATTCTTAGGTTCTGTAAGATTTCTATGCATGTCGAGTATTGGAATTGACGCTACCATGTTTTCCTTGATAATAGTAAGAATCAAGTGGAACTGGAATAAATGAAAAATTGTAGCTGCAGGCTTTTCTTATTCATTAACCTTGCCTTCAGGGTGGTGGAACATAGTTGATGTGACAAGTGAGATTAAAATCACAAACAAGTGGATCAAGCTTGAAGAGGCGGGTGAATCACCGACATGAGGATTGGATTTGCTTGCGTGTTACAAATTAATCTAGCGAGAGGAGCACGACCTCCCGGTGGTCTATCCTGAGCCAACAAGAGGAGTGGTATGGTGTGGTGGAGATGGTCTCGCCCTCTCCTTTCCTGGCCGCTGGCGAGCCCAAGGTGAGAGGAAGAAAAAACTACTCACTTCCATTGATACGCTGGCGAGCCCAAGGTGAGAGGAAGAAAAAACTACTCACTTCCATTGATATTAAATTATGGCACTGGAAGATGATTAGTTACATCCCGTTGTTGATATTATTGTACGTACAACATTTAAATGAACCAAGTACTTGATATATTGTGTAATTGCTTGAATGGATGAAGAAATGGGAAGAAGATTGTGTATGATAAGAAATTCTTGATCTAAATCGAATGTCTTTGGAGGAACTTCAATCTACGATCAAATTGTTCGATCCCTTGCTATCCATCGGCAATAGGTATCGGCATGCTCTTTGCGGTAGTTATTTTCGTCTCGACTTAATATGTATGCTGACTTATAGTAGAGCGCCATCTAAATATTAAACTTTCAACAATATCAATGCTAGCTGAAGTTTCAATCCATGTTCCTCAATTTCTAGAGAATAATCCATAGGTCAGAACTGAAACTCTACTAGCAACCAGCCTTGACTGAAAAAGGATGCAGCAGTGCCTTGGGCATATAAATTTGTCTCAACCCAACAAGTTGCTTTCTGACCAAACTGATCCTTTTGTAATTTCAATCCATGTAATTTTGCTAGGTTTGTTTGGGATTCTTCCTAGCTAAAGTTTCGAGACCCTATAATTTAGTCAAGAAAATTCATATGGCTGCAAGAGCATCAAGGAGAGTGGATCCCAAGAAATTAAGGTGTTCATTTATCAGGCATTGGTTGGTTGAGTACCTGAAAAGCAAAGGTGACGTGTGAACAAATTTGCCACGATAGTGGTTACAAAATTCAAGCAAGTTTCGGTAATTTTCCGCAGCTCGATCCCCTTAATTTTTAGACGAATTAACTTGTTAATTCCTTTTGAAGCATCTCGAGTGGGACTGCAATTACTTAGCTATAAATCAATTTTAAACTTATATTTTTTTATGAACTGAGCACTGAATGCTGCTACCTGAATGCCAATTAATATGATGACTTAAATTTTCATTCTGATGTGTGGCAAAAGCTTTTTAGGTATAATTTTTTCCTTTTCGTTGATGGATATTCATTGAGTCTGCAAATGAGAGCACGGATGGATTGAGCGATAGTGCCTTTCTGTAATCTCCAAACGAATTGAGATTTCTGTTGTCCTACCTATACTGGTTCGGTCTTGCCATCTGTAGTTGCTGCGAGGTTACCATGCATGCTCGTGATAAGTTTATATGTGTGGCGTCTAGAAAAATAAAATAAAACTCTAACTTTGTTGGAACGAAGGGATTTCTAACGTTGTCCTTGTGTGCAAACAGATTCCAAGTCTACCCGGCAATAGCTTCCGGCTTGCAAGCCGATCTCCAAAATGGTTAAGTTCAATACCTTGGTGTCATCGGTTTTCCTACATTACCGACACCCCCCCCCTAATGGTTGTGCTGACTTCTTATGTTACACAAGTTATTTCACTATCTCCTATAAACTCCAAAATGCTGCAAGTGGCAGAACAAGTATGGCCAATATCCTTTCTGCTTGTTGGGAATGGACAAACTATAGTAGAAACAAGCTGCACCACAAGAAATTATGTGGACAGACAATGAGCACCTTCAGGTTTTGAATGGTGCTCAAGTCATGTTGAAAGTAGGGAAATTTGATGTTGACGAAGCAAGCTGAAATAATTTGTCGAGTCGTGTAAATAAATGTTTTGACAGCTATTGTAACTTGGATGATTAATGTGAGAAATGACTTTACTATGTCTTCTTATGCAAAAGTGTTTAATTCTTGGATTGTGTACATGCTCAAATACAATTGTGTAAAGTTATACTATGGGGAAAAAACACGGGTTATTTTCATGTACATTCATAAGATAAAACCGTAGCGTTAGCACGGGCATTATACTAGTTCGGTTAACACATATGTTTAACTAGGTGGATTCTTCGCGCGTTGCCGTGGGAATTTAAGTTTGATTTTGGTAACCATTCGGTGAATAAAAGAGAGAGATAAAAATGTGAGTTATATTAATGAGAATTGCAAATGCATCAACTTTAAGGGTTTCAAGGATCAACAAAACGTACCTCACTCGTTACTGTAAAAATTGTTGATGATTTAGAATAAAATTAACTCTTATTTATACAAAGGGGTAAATAATTATAAGTTAATGCTAGTGGATGACGTATCATAATGCTCGTTAGTGGATGATGTGTCTTTATTGCATATAGATCATAATTGCAAACGCTAGTTGACCCTAAATATCCTAAATATGCATCCCTATAGTGAACTAATGAGGTAGATAACTTGCATGTTGAGAGGAGATTAGTGGATGATGTGGCACAAGAATATGCTAGAGAATTAGTTAGTGGGTCTTAGCTTTATAGAAGTTTAAGATTTAAGATTAAAAATATTGTTTGGCCCTAATCCTTCTCCAATATTAATGATTTATTAATTAGACGCTAATCCTTGTATTGCGTTTAGCGGTAAATCCTAGTTAGGCAGTTGAAGAAGTTTCCCGCCTAGTAGTGGCTTGCCAATTGCCGAACCGTGGATATCGGAAATGTTGTGGACCTGTTTTTAATAATACTCATTTCTCTGATTTTGCGGAAATCAAGTTTATCTTGTACCGGAGTTTGTTGGGAGATCTAAACATGATTTTTAGTTGTAGCTACGGTAAAAGTGGTATTAGGGAGACCGGTTTTGATAAAACTTTGATCCAAAGAAGCCTTCTAAGGCCTTAGCGTTTTTTGAAAGAGCTCCAACTCCAACTTTTTCAAAGTGTGTTGATTCAGGTGGGGATCAACTAAGAATCGCTTCTCCATTTACACTATGAGCTGAGAGCTAAAAACCCTGCTTCATCGTGGTCCCTATTGTATTTTAATGAGAATCAACAAAAAGTCGATTCTCTTCAGCTCCAACCCTGCTCTCCTTCTAAGATTCAATAGAATCACCCATTCAGAGAATCAATTAGCAGAGCTGAAGAATCAGGGAGCGAAGCTCCACGTGGGGTCTTAGAGCATCTCCAGCAGATCCCCTTTCCCCAATCCAACTACCATATTGGGGGAGTTGCATCAAAAATCTTGCTACAATAGCTCCCCAATCTCACCCCCATTAATTGGTGGCCACCAAAAAAGATCCCAACTCCGCCCCCCCCCCAAATGAAGGGGGAGATGCAGCTCCCCCCGATACTCACCCGCATTCCAACTGTCAGCGGTTTTCTTCCCGCGCCCGTACGGATCTTCTTCTCCGGCGAGCAGTTGTTGCTCCCAGCGGCCTCCAGCTCGCCCCATAGACGGCGAGGGCACTCCAGCTCGCGCGCGGTGGGAGGTGGGGTGCTTCAACTCGCGTTGGTGGCTAGTGGAGGTGCCTGAGCTCATGCGCCATGGAGGATCTGGTGATTTGGCGGCCATGGAGGAGGATCTGGCCGGCGGCGCCGGCGACCATGGCTGCGATTTGGGGCGAAGTTGGCTGGGGATTGGGTCGAGGTCGCGCGGACGGGATGGGATGGAATCGAGCTCACCCAGCCCCCACTCAATCTTGCATGGGCGGCCGCGGCGGGGATGTGGTCCAGGCCGCCGGGTGGAGGCCAAGCAAAGCCGGCGGAGCGGCGCGGCACACTCGTGCGGGAGAAGAACAGGTGCATGGGGCGGAAAGAAACGACGCTGGAGGAAGAGAAAAGGAACGGGGAGAAAAGAAATAAGAGAGAAAATAAAAAAAATCTGACATGTGGGTCCTATATATTAGGGGAGATTATTGGTGATCTGTTGGAGCACTTCTCTCGAAAAAAAAAGTATTGGTGGACACCAATATGCCTGTATCGGGGATGAGTTATTGGTAAGCTGGTGGAGATGCTCTTATATTGCAACTCGCTGGCTCATTGAAATCTCGAGCGATAGAAGTGATTACAAAGTCAGGGATAGGGTCTAGCCAAACCTCTCAAGACAAAGAAAAGTAGGGGTGATTCGTGGACACCTTTCCACCTCATTACTAGAGCTGATTAATAGAACTAGTATAATGCCCGTGCTAACGCTACGGTTTTATCTTATGAATGTACATGAAAATAACCCGTGTTTTTTCCCCATAGTATAACTTTACACAATTGTATTTGAGCATGTACACAATCCAGGAATTAAACACTTTTGCATAAGAAGACATAGTAAAGTCATTTCTCACATTAATCATCCAAGTTACAATAGCTGTCAAAACATTTATTTACACGACTAGACAAATTATTTCAGCTTGCTTCGTCAACATCAAATTTCCCTACTTTCAACATGACTTGAGCACCATTCAAAACCTGAAGGTGCTCATTGTCTGTCCACATAATTTCTTGTGGTGCAGCTTGTTTCTACTATAGTTTGTCCATTCCCAACAAGCAGAAAGGATATTGGCCATACTTGTTCTGCCACTTGCAGCATTTTGGAGTTTATAGGAGATAGTGAAATAACTTGTGTAACATAAGAAGTCAGGCACAACCATTAGGGGGGGGGGGTGCTGGTAATGTAGGAAAACCGATGACACCAAGGTATTGAACTTAACCATTTTGGAGATCGGCTTGCAAGCTGGAAGCTATTGCTGGGTAGACTTGGAATCTGTTTGCACACAAGGACAACGTTAGAAATCCCTTCGTTCCAACAAAGTTAGAGTTTTATTTTATTTTTCTAGACGCCACACATATAAACTTATCACAGAGCATGCATGGTAACCTGCAGCAACTACAGATGGCAAGACTGAACCAGTATAGGTAGGACAACAGAAATCTCAATTCGTTTGGAGATTACAGAAAGGCACTATCGCTCAATCCATCCGTGCTCTCATTTGCAGACTCAATGAATATCCATCAACGAAAAGGAAAAAATTATACCTAAAAAGCTTTTGCCACACATCAGAATGAAAATTTAAGTCATCATATTAATTGGCATTCAGGTAGCAGCATTCAGTGCTCGTTCATAAAAAAATATAAGTTTAAAATTGATTTATAGCTAAGTAATTGCAGTCCCACTCAGAGATGCTTCAAAAGGAATTAACAAGTTAATTCGTCTAAAAATTAAGGGGATCAGAGCTGCGGAAAATTACCTGAAACTTGCTTGAATTTTGTAACCACTATCAGTGGCAAATTTGTTCACACGTCACCTTTGCTTTTCAGGTACTCAACCAACCAATGCTGATAAATGAACACCTTAATTTCTTGGGATCCACTCTCCTTGATGCTCTTGCAGCCATATGAATTTTCTTGACTAAATTATAGGGTCTGAAACTTTAGCTAGGAAGAATCCCAAACAAACCTAGCAAAATTACATGGATTGAAATTACAAAAGGATCAGTTTGGTCAGAAAGCAACTTGTTGGGTTGAGACAAATTTATATGCCCAAGGCACTGCTGCATCCTTTTTCAGTCAAGGCTGGTTGCTAGTAGAGTTTCAGTTCTGACCTATGGATTATTCTCTAGAAATTGAGGAACATGGATTGAAACTTCAGCTAGCATTGATATTGTTGAAAGTTTAATATTTAGATGGCGCCTCTACTATAAGTCAGCATACATATTAAGTCGAGACGAAAATAACTACTGCAAAGAGCATGCCAGATACCTATTGCCGATGGATAGCAAGGGACTGAACAATTTGATCGTAGATTGAAGTTCCTCCAAAGACATTCAGATTTAGATCAAGAATTTCTTATCATACACAATCTTCTTCCCATTTCTTCATCCATTCAGCAATTACACAATATATCAAGTACTTGGTTCATTTAAATGTTGTACGTACAATAATATCAACAACGGGATGTAACTAATCATCTTCCAGTGCCATAATTTAATATCAATGGAAGTGAGTAGTTTTTTCTTCCTCTCACCTTGGGCTCGCCAAATATCAATGGAAGTGAGTAGTTTTTTCTTCCTCTCACCTTGGGCTCGCCAAATCCAGGAAAGGAGAGGGCGAGACCATCTCCACCACACCATACCACTCCTCTTGTTGGCTCAGGATAGACCACCGGGAGGTCGTGCTCCTCTCGCTAGATTAATTTGTAACACGCAAGCAAATCCAATCCTCATGTCGGTGATTCACCCGCCTCTTCAAGCTTGATCCACTGTTTGTGATTTTAATCTCACTGTCACATCAACTATGTTCCACCACCTGAAGGCAAGGTTAACTGAATAAGAAAAGCCTGCAGCTACAATTTTTCATTTATTCCAGTTCCACTTGATTCTTACTATTATCAAGGAAAACATGGTAGCGTCAATTCCAATACTGACATGCATAGAAATCTTACAGAACCTAAGAATGTGGGTAGTTAGGCATTTAATTTGAATTGAATTTGTGGCCATATAACATAAGGAACCCAAGATAAACATACCACCACTATAGGAGGTTCAGTGCAATTTATAACAAGCAGGTTACCTGACAACCATGATTGATAGTAATAACATGCAGCCACAAGGAACCCAGAAGCACAGATACAAGTTGGCATGGCATACAAAAGCAGCAATAGCAGAATGCTGTTGTCATTATAGCTGCAGAATAGCTTACGCTGCAAGCGCCAAGGACCTCATGTACTTCTTGGTGTGTTTGCATCCTGAATATTCCAATATATTCAGTACTTGGGATGCAATTGTTTAAATGAAGTCATGCACAACTGATACAACTGGCACATTGACACACTATTTCTTGTGTAAGTTAAAGAGGTTCATACAAATGATAGTTTACCAATTCACAGTAAAATAAGGAGTTTAGAGTAGTACATCAGGATATTGTAACATGGATTGCCTGCATGGTGGCCACCCGACAGGCCACAATGTTGACTGAAGCATCACATTGCTACAATGCTACTTAGCATGGCCATCATGTTGAAGTTGTTACGATGAATCCAACAACTGATAGAAGATGTAATGAGCAATATAAGCATGTCAGGGTCAGTTATGAACCTGTTGCCAAATTCCATCCAGCAAAATAAAGGACATGAGCCACCTGTATTTAGAGTTCTGTGTTAATTATTGTCAAACAAGCAAGGTGGGAATGGCATCAGTGTGACATACCCAATGCAAGTTGAACCGAAGGAGATAAACATTGAAGCTGACATATTTGATCATGAGGCAAACATCCTACAGAAAGTTCCTGCAACAAATTAAATAATATATTCAAACAATATGTTGTTCTGTTCGCACCAGATCTATTCCCCATCTTATGTTGCCACTTGCTTTTTCTCTTTTCTGAGCATATGGGCATCAACGTGTGAATTTCAGCACAAGAATTTGCATTACTATTCAATTCTAAAGAAACAACTGCAGGCAAGCAACTGACCCAATGCAGATCCAGAGAGAAAGGCAGAGAGTGGATCTCACGGCATAAAAGATCGTGGAGGACAGAGACATTGAGAACCGAGAAGGCCACCATGGAACCATCCTCTGCCATGCAACCATGGATCCAGCCACCGCAACCGGATCCGAGGTGGGGTTGTGCACACGACGTACTGGTGGTGGGGGCACCTTTGACTCGAGGAAGCTGTGTCGCGGCCTCACCCGCCGTAACCGTCGCGGCGGTGGCGTCCTCAGGTCTGGCCGGCGCCGCGTCCTGGTTGGGGCGGCGAGATGTCGCGTCTTCCCCAGGCCGTCACGCCACATATGCCGTCGTGCCGCGTGCTGACTTGCCGGCCACTCCGCCCACGACCTGCTCCACCGAGACGTGTTGCCGCCGGCGATGACCTGATCACGGCTCGCCATGGCAAATCTCTCTCTCCCGAGGTCTGCTCAGGCGGGCACGCCGCCCCCATGGTGCAGGGCACATGCCGCCGCGTCTCCTACTTCACCGGCCCCTGCACCTCCTCACCTCCTGGCCACCGCCGCCGCCTCCACCTGATGAACGCACGAGAGGACCTGGATGATAGCGTTGGTGTTGAGGGCGGAAGCCGAACAGTGCGGGGGGTGTAAGCAGTCGCGTGCCCTTCGCCAAACCCTACGCATGGGCATGGAGTGGAACTTCCGCTGCCGTCCCTCGATCCCAACTCTTATTTTCGACTTCTCGACCGTAGAGTTTTTAGCGTTTACATCTTTTCCAAAAAAAAAATCGAGACACTGAGGATTCGATCTCTCACGCTCATGCGGTGGGACACGGAGCGCGTGCATGCTGAGAGCGGAGCTTGTGCGTTTGAAGAAGTCTCGATCAGGTCCGATGTAAGGTCACGAGAACTTCTTACACCTTGGGAAGAATTGCATTATAGTAGAGATAATGAGAATTAGATTCAACCTGCCTTATTTAATTTGAATGAAACCCTTCACTTCATTTCCACGAGTTAGATGATTAATAAAAGCATGAGTATTGGATTCATTCTACCAAATTTAATTCGATACAATGACTTATGATAGCCATCTACTCAAATAATACGCGCCATATCTGGCCAGAGCATGAAGCGCACAAACCATGACGAAGAGCACACGTTAGGGAGCTTAGAATCAGATGTGCACGTCCGACACAACACAATCACTCAATCAGACGTCGTGGTACTATCGAACAATTGCTGCAATTAGAAAAAGAAAAAAGGCATCACATTGCACCTCTAGTCACAAGCATCATATTGCACCTCTAGTCCCCGCCAATGGGAGAAGCTGACTACAGGTTACCGCACCGAGATGAAGGTGTGTTGCTCTAAGATTCTCCATTTTTTTTAGAAATTCGTGTATGCAATTAGGTACTGTGCGTGTGTGCGCAGTTAGCCTAAATGTCTGTCTCTAGGCAATAAGACACTTTGTTTATCTGACCAGACACAAGAACTCACACCTTTTGATTGAATTACATTACATTGTCATGCAAATGGCAACTAATCGTCTTTTGGAGCAGCAACGTCGGGATCTTGGCGGCAAGGCTCCATGGCTGTGTTATGACTGCTTTGATCCACCATTCTGTGAAGTGCAGTATGATCATTCGCCAATACATGGTTTAGATCATACAATTGGTACAAGAAGCTGACGGAGCATCCAATCCAAGCGGGCCTGCGTTTATATGGCAATCACTTAGCCTAATAGCGCATCTCGAGTTGAGATATGGTGCAACAAACGAGCTAAGGCAAGCGTGACTATGAAAAAATATAGCGAGCCGAGCAAAATAAAAAAAAAAACGAGATGTACTCTACGTTTTTTTTTTTTTTTGAGACAAGAGATGTACTCTACGTTGAGCGTGCATAAAACGCAGGTAACCCTCCCATCCATGGAAGCTAACCTTAGTATATTTGGACTAGGGAGCCTAAACCCCATAACGATAGATGTAATGTGGAACGTGGAAACAAACAAAAAATGGGTCTAAATGAAAACCTAATGCAGGGACAGCAACACATACTAAGCATTAAGGTCTTACAAACAGTAACCAAAACTTTCAAATGGCAAGGTACATATCACAAATACTCTACATGCTAACTTTCACTTGATTCATTGTTATTTACTGTATCGTAGGAACCAATTCGCTTCGTGCTTTTCTGTAAGCAATGTTAGAACTATCAACTGAAGATAAGCAAAACCTATAAAAACAAAAATACAGACAAAAATAGTCTCCAAATAATTTAGAAGAATGGTTACATTAATGTACAAGGAAAGATAGTACACTGACCACCATGGTTCAATAGTAAAAGGTCAACACTTTTGAAGGCCCTCCACATAATTTAGTCACTTAGGTACAACAAGCTGACGGCCATCAAGCTTCCTATCTTGAAGCAGCCACAGCTTAGCTGCAGACGTGTCATACAACAAGGTAGTGAGTTCCACAAACTCTCAGCTCTTGAGTGGTATTAAGAACTAACTATAACCAAGTGAGACGACATAATCATGGAATAATCATAAGCTTCCTAATAACAAGACAAGGAGCAGAAAAGCAATCTCCCAGTCAAGGCTACTAGAAAACCTGCTTGCAGGTGCACAGCAAACAATAGGCCAAAACAACAGGTCATCATGTATGTGACCTATTGTTCCTAAGCATTTGGGCACTTATATATCAATAATATATGATGATTTCTGTGTTGAAGGACTTCTCTCAATAACAGTTATCCTCCTGCTATTCCAAATACTTCTTAAAACTGTTTCCCAAACAAGTACTAACCGATTTGGCTGTGAAGAACAAGAACCTTTACTTCTAACTCAAGCAATGTGCTAACTGCTAACTTAACAAACAGAGAGCATATAAGAAACAAGATGTACAGCATAATGAATAACCAGAAAACCAAGATGGTTTCTCTCGATTACAAAATTGAGAACATGAAGATATAAGGTAAATTACCAAGCCAGATGTTATATGGACGCATTAGTTCAAGTTCCAAATTTGCTTTGTGGACATATTAATTCACCTATATATATTGGCAGTGAAAATAAGTTCAGAAAACTACTCCAATAGTAGCTATGAAGATTGATTTCTTGTAGTTGAAATGGCAACAAGAAAAGGTCCATTCAAGAAATATCTTATGTAGGTCCTTTCTTTAAATCATTTTCGTTTTCAAGTTTCTAATATGGGAGCAACAGCTCTGTAAATGCTGTGTACACGAGCACGACACAGCCGGCAAATCGAAATGAAACATATCACATTAACACTAAGTCTGTTCACATAAAAAGCGATAAGAAAGCATGCATTTCAGCTGGTCTTTCAGTAAAGAGCTCCCACCCTCGTTAGTTTTTAGTTAGCAACATATCACTTGCAGCAATTGGCTTTTGATATATTACCTTCTAAAAGTTGTATTAATGCCATTGATTTCCTGGTGAAAGCAAAAGGCATCCTTCCCCTGCGCTTCTTTCGTCTCTTGCAAACAAAATGCAAAGATCAAAAGAAAAGGCACAAGGAGCATAAAGAAAACTAATGATGATGTTTATTATAAATTTAAATCCAACGCACTGGACATTGTTTACAACGTACCAATATGTAATATTTTACATACAGAAGTTCCAAAAACTGGTGTAACCAATAAAAGCCAACACGCCACACCTTACGATGCAGGCAGAATATATTTGCTTTTATGATCAATCTGGTTGAAGTGTTAATCCTGCAACAAAATTTCTATGATGGACCACAAGGAGAAACCTTATCCACTTAAACCGGCACCAAGCCTGCTAAAGAACACTATCAGTCGCTGCTAGACACCGAGAAGATGTGATACTTCATGTCCATGTCACCTCACCTCAGAAGATATCTGACCTCATGGATTCAGGGTGAAGCATAACAGTTAGTACAGACAGGAACCCAAGCATGTGCTTGTAGATCAACCAAAAAGCCCACGGTTGCCTATGTTCCCTTGCAGTTCTTTCAAACGTTGCTCTTCCAGAGGATCAGGACTCTTCAGATACCGTTTGGTACGCCTGTGTACAAATTGTATATAGAAAATCAATTTTGGCTGGATGAAACAGAACCACGTAACCTTGGGCCAAGGTGGAAGAGAAGGTTAAAAATTTACCTGTCCAGTTCATTAAGAGCAGGGAATGTTGGCATGAAGTCCTTTGATTTAGGCAGAGGAACTTCAGAGAACCATTTGTGCTTCAGAGCATCGTCTGCTGATATACGCTGCACGAAAGAAAGAAGTGTGATCAGACTGGTATGCATGATGATAATAAGAATCACAAGATCAAATGCCAACTTGAGAGTAAAAATTGCACCTTATCAGGGTCATAAGTTAGCAGTCTGTTCAATAGATCAAAACCAGCTTCAGACAGGATTGGTCGCCCAGAAAAAGATGCAGCTGGGAACTTATCCCTTAGCCTATTATACCTGACAATAAGAACAAAAAAAGATGTTCTATCATACAAAAATGACACTCAGTAAAAGAACAACAAAAGTATAAATGAAGAGACACTTACGGTTGTTTGACAAAATTTACTTTCACACCTGGCAATTTAGCATAGCCAGGCCAAATCTTCTCATTAGGTGTGCCAAGTGTTCTAAATATCTGCCAAAGAAGCAACTTCAACATGAGATATCATCGATAAAAGTTTATATCAAAAGCTGCCTGAACAGGAGTTCAGAGCAAATTAAATACCTTATCGAGCTGTTCAAACTCTGTTTTTCCATTGAATAATGGTTCTTTGGCAAGAAGCTCAGCCATTATACAGCCGACCGACCACATATCAATAGCGGTAGAATACTCCTTTGTTCCTAACAACAGTTCTGGGGCCCTGTAGCCACAAGGAGCAAGAAAGGTAAGTCCTTTGTTGACCAAACAGAACTCTCAACTCAATAACTTTAGAAGAAAACCAAAACACTGCTGAGGAATCTGATGTTGTCCGATGACCTACCTGTACCACAAAGTCACAACCAGTTGAGTATAAGGTTTTAATGGGCTCCCATATTGACGAGACAGTCCAAAATCACATATTTTTAACTCACCACGGTTATTCAGCAAAAGATTTGATGTCTTCAGATCCCTGTAAAAAAGCTGGCCATGTATCAACAACGCAATAACAGATTAAAGACTATGAACAGAAAAAATAAGGCAAACAATAATTACCTATGAAGTACCCAATTGTCATGTAGATATTTTACACCCTCTAGCAGCTGCAGCATCAAGCATTTGACCTCGCTTTGGGTATATGGTTGTTTCATGGTCTCCATGACACCTTTAAGATCATGTTCCATGTACTCCATAACCATAAAAATACTATCTAGACTACTTCCAACTACTACTTCCTTAACATCCACAATTGAAGGATGGTGGAAAGACAAGAGGATATTTATTTCCCTTAGAGAGGTTAGTGGGAAACCTTCTCTCTCCTTCTCCATCTTTACCTTCTTCAATGCAACAATCTCACTTGTCTTCTTATCCCTTGCTCTGTATACAACACCATATGTGCCCTCATTAATTTTGTTGAGCCTCTCAAACTCATCAACACTTCTGCAACCTTGAAGCATATTGATACACCTGTGTGGTGGCTTCTCTGGTTCAGGGGTTTCAGGTGTGCGTATTTCATCGTCTGAGTCAGTATCTGACATACGGTTTTCTGTATCACTGTCACTAGCATGCTCCCTGTCAACATCCATATAGTCATCTTTATCGACCTCAGAATCTTCTTTCTCATCATTACCCATTTTCCCTGAGTCAGATGACCTAGACAATGTCCTTCCACCTGAGACTTCACCAGGTTCTGGACTTGCTCTTTTCCACTGGACTGCCACAGTGGAGTCTGCAGGGGAGACACTTTTCTTCTTCACTGGAGCTGCCCCGTCTTCCTCATCATCATTAGCACCCGCCCATCTAGAAGTGGATATGTTCCTCATTGTTGGATACTCCTCTTCCTGCTCTGTCACCTTATTCACCTCATGTTCCACCTTATTCACCTCATGTTCCGGCAACTGCAAAGCACTCTCTGTACCAACAGTAGGCTCTACATCCATAGGCGACTTCTCCACAGCCAGCCTCAGTGGGCTGTGGTCTTGCGGAGGCAGCGGCGGTGGCGGAGGCAGCTCAGAAGGCACAGGTTGCACTGCTTTCTTGTCCCTGGCTGCATCAGGATGTGGTGGCTTTGGGCTATCCCTGTCCCAAATTATCGGTGAGAATTTCCTCTTCTTGCTCGGCGACGAGATCCCTGAGCCTGCTGCCACATCGCCCTCCCTGACAGAACCGGGCACGCCATTCTCCCTCCCTCTATGCGGCCTCCCCCCGGAGTCATCAGATGCGCTGCCGCTCAGCACCTCGCCAGGCTCACGGTCCCCAAGCCTCCCCGCGAGGCGGCTCCTGGGCGGGGGCGAGCGCCGGCGACCGTGGCCGTTGGCGAAGTCTCTCCCACCCCTGCTGCGCCCGCCATCGCGGCGGCGGTCCACGTCGCGGTGGCGGCCGCCGAGATGGTTGTGGTGCTGCTCCTTGCTCCTCCTGGAGGCCTCCGCGTCGAGCTCCCGCTCCCTCGCCTCGTAGTCCCTGTAACCCCCATGGCGCCCAGCGGCCATGAGCGAACCGAACGAATCCGCAGCAGGAAAACCCTAGATCCGTACCAAAAAACCTGGAAAAATATCGGCGTGGTGCGGACCGAGGTGGGTTCGGATCTGGCCTTGGATCGAGCGGCCGCGTGGGCGCCGGTCGCCGGCGGGCCGCGTGGGGAGCGGGCGCGGAGACGCCGGCGGCGGCGGGAAGGGTCGGGAAGGTAGCGGTGGAGGCTGGGCCTGGGTGGGGCGGCGAAGCGAAAACGAGAGGAAAGGGGACGGGAAGCGACTGCTGCTAGGGCGGCCGCTCCGTGTTGTTACGGGTCGGCTCCAGGCTTTTTCCTTTTCGGGCCTTCTGGGAACCCGCGGGCACCGTGCATACGTGGTTTCCTGAGTGGATGACGGGTGGGGCTGCGCGTAGGGATGGTTGCGTGGGTCCACGATGTCAGAAAATGATTGAACACATTTTCAAAAAAGAAAATGATTGAACACGTGCTTTTAAGATTTAATAAGATGCTTTGGACTGGATGCTGGTTGCTCAGAGACAATGGGCCAAACGATGGAGTGTGTTTAATTTGTAATTTGTAAGAGCATCTCCGACAGTTATGCAAACAGGATTTGCATTCTTGTTTTTGCTAAAAAATCATGAAATCGACTCTCCAACAGTTATGTATTCTAGTTTTGCATTTTGGGAAACTTTGCAAATCCCATGGCCGGCTTGGCATATATGCATAGGCCCGGGCGACTTGGCAAACGTGAGGTACCTCCTTTCCTAAATGTTATGCATTCTAGCTTTCACGAAATCGACTCTTCAACAGTTATGCATTCTAGTTTTCGCGCCCTGGGTCCACACTTTTCCTAAATGCAAAGCCAAGTTTGCATAACTGTTGGAGATGCCTCCTTTTTCAGAATTGACAAACTACAACAAATGTATAGCCAAGTTTGCATAACTGTTGGAGATGCTCTAATAACCCGAGCAAGAAGCATAAGGCATCAAATTGTGCTAAAGTTGCTCAAAAAAATCAGATTGTGCTAAAAAATGGAAAAGATGCAAAGAGACACGAAGAAACAAAGCACCGGAGTGCATCACCAATGCTTAGCAGTCGATGAAAGGGCAAAAGAATGAAAACTAGGTTACGTTCTCGTGGTCACCGGAGATCATGCCATAGGACATTGGGTGATAGAGATGTTGGAAAAGACAGAGTGTGAGCTTCTTTCACCCTCTAATTCAATTTAAACCTTTGCATGTACTTGTTTTTATCTATATGTTGTGTGCCTATACCTTCTCTAATATAGTTTGCTAGGTTAGTTTATACGATTGAAACCTGAAGTGTATAACTCTTTTACGTTAGAGATAGCGATACACTTAGCAAAATCGTAGTGCACATCTTGATTCTTCTTTTGCATAGGTTTTGATAAGTGGGTTTTAGAGGCTCATAGTTTTAAAGTTATATAATCCACCCTCTCTTAAGTGTCACGATCCTTGCGAAATAGCTCAAGATTAACGGTGTCTATCACTATTTAAGGGGGCTGTAAAGTGAGCTATGATGCTCAAGGTTGTGTTTTTTCTTACGAGATGACCGAAACTACCATAAAAAACAATTGGTAACATCAACACCGGCAGACATGTTCATTGTGTCTAGCTTAGATGTCAGAATCTAGAGGATTTTGTCTTTGTCAATTGGTCGAGATAAACAAGATGTGATGCTACCTTTCCTTTTCATATAAAATAAAAGACCAAGAATGTTTCACTTGCATCTTTTGTTAAAGTGTAGGAAATTCTTCTTTGTAGATCATTCATATAATCTTAATGTAGCCACTTGTATTGTACATGTACTTCTAATGGTTAGTGATCACTAATTAGTTTATAATAGAAGGAATTTACTCGATAATATGACTTACAAAAAATGGAGCCATTTACTAATTTTCAACACGTGTGGATTAATTTATGGAGGACATTAGTGATTACTGATTAGTTTATAATAGAAGGGATGCATATTGCTCTAATTGCATAATATACGAATTGAATATAGAGATAATTTAGAGGTCCATGAAAGTACCTATGCATATACCTAATTGAGCAGGTAGGTAGTTTTCTCGTAATTTTAGAAATATATTCAATTTAGGAGCTAGGAAATAACCAGGTAGTGAATCAACAGGTTAATGAAATATATCAAAACCATAAGCTAGAACTGGCCGCCTCTTGCCTGCCACACTTTCTAAAGTTGCAAATTAAGGCATCTACCATACAAAATCTTGACATATAAAATAAATGATTGTTAAAGGGGTTGTTCATTAGGCAATGAAGATGGTTTTCTGGCAACAATTACTCATAAAATAAGTATGTCAAAATACAAAACCTTTTCGCATTTAAAAAATCCATAGTTTCTCATTTTCTTGATGAGTATAATAAGGGTGACAAATCAATTTTTAAAACTAGACAAGTTTAGGTTGGGATAGGGAATCAAAGTAAGGTTCTTGAAGGACTCCTAGCTTGGAAGAGTCCTAAGTCCCAGTATGTTAACCTGCATACTATAGCTCAACAAAACAATCAGCTATTCCAACAACTTTCAGCACTATACTGTCTAATGTTTCTTTTCAAAAAGCATTAGTAGGCAATAATCTGTTAGAGCATCTCCAACAGTTTGCTAAATGAGACTGCTATCCTTGAAAATTTGGCAAAACACGAAAATTTACTCTCCAACAATTTGCTAAATAAGGTTGCTATTTTTGCCAACTTACTATTCTTCCCCTCCGCGCGCGTATCTTCACGCGCGCGTATCCTACTCCGCATCCTGTCCCGCGCCCAGCGCGCGCGTGGAATTCCTTCCTGCGCGAGGCAAGATCGGCCGACATATATTGTGAATGATCCCGCACGAGGCGTCCTTCCTACTCGCGAGTCGCGATGACAAGTTGCTGCGCGCGAAGGGAGGACGTCGCGTCGCCCGTCGCCGCCGTCGCGATCGAAGCCGGTCGCGATCAGGTTCCTCCTCAGCCATCGCGATCAGGCCGGTACCGAACTGTTCCTTGCTCGTGTGTGATCTGTGATCTGTAGGGTTCCTTGCTCGTGATCTGTTTGTAGCTCGCGATCAGCGCTGCTGCCGTCGATTAGGAAGTTGATAGTCTACCTAGGATTCCTTGGTCGTGATCTGTTTTGTAGCTCGCAATCAGCTGCTGCCGTCGATTAGGGTGGTTCCTTGCTGTTCGATTAGGGAATGTCAGGCGATGCTGCATGTTGATGTGACAGACCGGCAGCATATATTAGTGAACATAGCTGACCCTCATTCAGTAGTTAGCATCAAATGTGCAGGTTCAGTAGCATGCGTACCCTCATACTCATTCAGTAGCTAGCTGTCCATTCAGTAGCACTTGCACTAGCAGCTTCGCATGGAGATTTGCCGGCCACGACCATGAACAGTACCATGCACGTTGATTGCAAGGTGTTAACAAAAATGCACAGTGCCTTTATGTAAATCAAACGACCTGTTCACGTGCGCGAGGAAGGGAAAAGACGCTAGGAAAGAGAGATCATGGTTGATTCAGTTGATCCGATAGTAGTTTGTGGGCCTATTTTTTAGTTTTAACAAGTTGAAATGGCAAACTCTTGGAGACAGTCCAGTTTTTAACTTGCTATATGTTTTAGCAAGTTGCCAAATCACAAAATTTACCAAGTAATTTTTGGCAAACTGTTGTAGATGCTCTTAGAGTGGCAACACCTAATGGCAAGATTTTCGAAGTGTGAATTACAAGCATGAAGAGATGCTTTTCCCTACAATAATGAATTCCATGTATATATCTTGTTAACGGATAAAACTTTAGCAAGAAGAAATTGGAGCTAAAGCAAATTGTGTGTTTTTTTCTCTGAGAATGGAACAACCCAACACATGTTTTTTTGATTCTTTACATATTAAATTTATCCAGAGAGTGGATAACTTTGTAGTAGAATTACCCCCAAGACGTCCATAATATTATTTCATGATTCGTCAAAAAATAATATTATTTCACAAGTTGTACAAACAAGAGGGCTACTGATATTAGAGCATCTCCAAGAGCTCCCAAAAACAACTTGGTATTCTATAATTTTTGGCAAAAACACAAATTTTGTTCTCCAACAACTCCCAATACCAACTTGGTAAAATACCAATTGCGGAAAAAACACCCTCCGCGCGCGGAGCCGCGCGTATCGCTAATTTTTTTTCCTCGGCGTGCCTCCGCTGCCGTCTCCGCCGCGGATGCAGAACGCGACCGCGTCCGCGAAGGCCTCGTCGCAGAGGCGGCACTCGTCCGCCCAGGTCCTCGTCGTCCGCGAAGGCCTCGTCGCAGAGGCGGCGCTCGTCCGCCCAGGTCCGCCGCGAAGACCTCGTCGCAGAGGCGGCGCTCGTCCGCGAGGAAGGTCCGGACCACGGCCCTCACGGCGAGGCTCCAGTGTCGCTCGCTGCTTGCCGCTCCGACGCTGCTCCGCCGCGGCGTTGCGTCGCCCCGCCGCACCCGGCCGTCGCCCGCAGCGCCGCTCCGTCGCCGCGCAGCTCCGTCGCGTGCGTCGCTCCGCCGCCGGGGACTAATTCTATGATAGATTTTCTTTTCCGGACTTTTCTGAAAAAGTACCAGACACAAAGAATTATAAGTATACCCTTGACTGATTTCGCGAAAGTTTATGGACTAAACTGCAAAGTGATCATTACGGGATTTACCAAGTGGGAATATGGAGTTGTTGGAGAGAGATTTTTTTTTCACTTTTAAATAAAATATAAAGTTCTATAACACGTATTTACCAAGTGAAATATTGGGAGCTCTTGGAGATGCTCTGTGTTACTAGATAATATGACTTACAAGGGCCGTTTGCTTATTTTTAACAAGTTTGGATTAAAGAAAAAGGAACACGTTGGCTGCACGAAAATGCTGCGATTACATTGAGGTGAATCCAAATAATCAACACATTATCCAAGTTTGTTTGGTGCTAGAGGCAGCGACAGTGATCTGTTTTTGTTCTATATTATACAATTTTAAAATAAGTGATATGATTCTCATGGGCACGAGAAGATCTTTGACCTTTCAACTTTGCTATATTTTGCTAGTTGCTCAAAAAAAAAAACTTTGCTATTTTTGCTAAACTAAATTGAACAGGAAAGGCCCACCCTACGCTCGCAAGTGACTAGATATATAAAAAAAAGTGATGGGCTGGCCTGCTAGAAAACAGTAAAACACTCCATCATCCGGCCTAACAGTATCTCAATCTTAAATCTTAAAATGCTGATGAAACGGTGAATCGAGATCAGTAACAGGGGGACCCCACGTGTCAGCGGCACTCAATTTGAATCTCGCTGACAAACGACGCGGATCTCCAGCTGTGCCCAAAAGCGTTTTCTTCACGCTTGCTCTGTCTCCCTCTCGCTTGTCTCTCTTTCTCTCTCGTCCCATCCCGCACCCTCTCCACAAACCACACCAGCTGTTATCGGACGGCGCAAAACTGTGCCGCGTGTCCGATTCAACGGCTACTGCAGCCCGCTGAAGTGCCGAACGCCCATCCAAAAGGCCGAAGCCCCGCGCCGCCTCCCGTCGAAGCCCCGCGCCGCCCCCCGTCGCCCCCGCTTCAAATTTGCGTAGCGTAGCGTTGATTCCACGCCCAAATCTACTACTAGAACGTACCGAGTACCGACGCACCTCTCGCAACGCTCAGTCCAAACGCGAGCCGCAACCCTAACCCTAGCAGCCGCGAGTGATGGCGCGCCCGAGGGGCAGGAAGCGCGCGGCGCCCCAGGCGGCCGCCACTGGTTCGGTGGAGCCGGAGGCCGCCGCCGGTGCTCCGAGCAAGCCGGAGGCGGCGGCGACGGAGCCGGCAGCTCGGGGGCGGGGGAAGCGCGTCAAGGCGCCGCCCAAGCCCAAGCCCGAGACGGACTACTTCCCAGAGAAGAGAAATCTGGTGAGCTGGTTTTCTACTATGATGGCCTGGCTGGTTAGGTTTTTGGTGTCCCTGAGTAGTCGTTTGGTCCTGATCTGATTAGCTCGTGGGTGGCTTCACTTTTGATTGTTGCTCTAGCGGCAAGATTTGCAGTGCTTTGATTGGTCGGAAAAAAACTGGGGATGTTGGCTCCATTCTGCCGCTGGTGATGCTCAAATGTGGCATTCTATGGCATGTAGGATTATACTTGGGTTTTACTGTTGGGTTCTCGTCATCTGAGTGCGAAATCGCAATGCACTACTGTGGTGTTAGGAATTCGTTATTGAAATAAAGTGGCAAATCTGTGTGTTGCGAAGCAAGTGCAGTTTGATAGGTCAACATTTTCTTCTGTCCATTGGTTGCGGTTGATATATAAGGCTTGAAAACCGTGCATAGTTACCACTAAAAATTAGAGCACAATGGCTTTAGAAGCATTTGCTTGCTTGTTGGCTCAAACAGGTTATCTGGAAGTTTCCATAACGATTTAGATTCTGTTTGACTGCCCTGTATGATGACGTTGCTATTTACCTTACCTGCATTCTGACTAATGATTTGTTGCTATGCTCAGGAGGATCTCTGGTTGTCTGCTTTCCCGGTTGGAACCGAGGTTTGCTCCCATCCCTGCCTTCTTGAATTTGCAGTAGTGTGTATGTTAGTGATCCACATTTGAACATAACTCACATGTTTACCTTAACAATTTATATAATTTGCCATATCATCTGCAGTGGGAAAACATTGACAAAATCAAGGAGTTCAACTGGAATTTCGAAAATTTGGAGGTATGCTGATCAAAGTTAATCTTTTAATCTATATTTTTTTTTGAGTGCTTAGTTTCCCTTTCATGATGATATGTGGTTGTTGTTGGTGGACAGAAAGCCTTAGAAGAAGGGGGAGAGCTTCATGGGAAAACTGTCTACATGTTTGGAAGCACAGAGCGTAAGTTCACTTTGCTTTCAGCTACTTTCTAAAGTTAATTTAATGCCATTAGTCCTTGATGTATGTTTATTAATCTTTCTAAAATTTTATACCAGTGTTATCTTGGCTAATTTTAATCTCAATTTACTCTTGAAAGAGCTATTAGTTTAGTTAATCTGTGCAACACTGTTTATGTGCTGGATTTATAAACTGGGTTTTAGTATAGGCCATCTGTTTAATTTGGTTATTATTACTCAAGCCTGCTGAATATTGTTTATACCAGACTAATTGGCTCCTGTTGTCATGCAGCCCAACTATTGGATGTCAATGGGGAATCAAAGATAGTGCTTATTCCAATTGTTGTTGTTGTAAGTTCTTGTCTACCCTCTTTGCTGGACAGCTATCCTGTGTGTATATTTATTGCATAATTTTGTGTTCCAAAACAAGCTACTAGAAACACGCTCCCTGTAGTTCCACCATCTTATGATGAACATCTAGCTGATCATGGGATAACTCTGCTTTTATTAAAAGCAAATAATGTTCACCATACACTTGCTGAAGATACAAGCTTGCCACTTTCAATAGAAGCAAACCACATAACTGTTGGACATGAAAATCTACTCATCTAGGTCATTGATTTGCCAGCTAAACAATAAAGAAATTCTGTTTGTACTTCTGCATTAGCAAACAATTCATACAATCTTTGGTGGGTGGGTGTTGTTTCCAATTTTTATTTAGTACTATCAACTGCTCAACATTTGAAATATATCAGTCTTTAAGATTAAAAATTGCGATAAACATTTTGAAAGTAATAAAAAAGGTAAGAGACTTAACATCCACGAACCTTAAATCATTTTTTGTTCTTTTAACAATATTGTTGCTGTCCAGATAAAAGTTTTTGTCTGGTGATATATTTTTTTCATTAGTGTTTTGACTCTAGAATGCAGTGCCAAGTATTTTTCTTTTTATATTTGCAGTTTATGTTGGCTTGGTCAAACAATTTGTTTATGGGTCAAATATTTTGCTCTCTGTCTCTGGGTGGTGTGGGTCTCATTTAACACTTTAACTCTTTTATTTTGCAGGTAGACTGCCCTTTCCCTCCATCAGATAAAATTGGCATAAACTCAGTCCAAAGGGAAAGTGAGGAAATTGTGCCAATGAAGGCGATGAAGATGGCATGGGTGCCTTATGTTCCACTCGAGGACCGGTACTTTTGTATTATCATGTTGAATGATATTTGCTGCTTATTCTCTCTTCTCCCAAGTCATTGCAACTCATTTTTCTAGCTTTGGCTTTGCTTTCTCTGTAGGCTTAGCAGGATTGACAATTTGAAAACAAAAATATTCACTCTCGGATGCACGCAGCGAAGGTGAGTAATACAAATTTATGGTTCTGGATATTTCATGCTTTAGGAATTATATTTGTGCTCATCTTTTGTTATGTCATGTCCTTTTTTTAAGCACTGCTGTTGTTACCACTGGTTCAAGCTACAGTCTCTGGTTTACACCTTTTGTAGGTCTGCGCTGAAGCATCTCAAACTTGAGAGAGTCAAGAAGTTCGATTACTGCATGCCCTGTAAGCTTAATCTCTATGTCGGTTAATTCATTGTAATGCCAGTTGAATAACGTGGCCACAAAGAAACATAGTGTCTTCTAAACTCTTTAGTCTCTACTTAGTTGTCTGATTCTGATTGTTGTGCTGTTTATGGCATGAGATTAACTTTTGTAATAATATGATTGAGTGTTTTGCTTGTTTTGTAGTTATGCTGTATAGTGTTCAAGCATGTTTTGTTATAAAAATCCCTAGGAAAGCATTGTATATAGTGTGCAATAACCACCTAAACCTAGGCAGAAATCATAAGCTAGGTGGGATGGTGGTGCTCAGGAACTGTCTAGGTTGCTGAGGTCAACACCTTCTAAAACATGCAAAGCTGTGTTCGCTTTCTTGGAACTGATTGAGCTTAGCTGCGTTCCTGTTCTTTTGTTCAGATTTGTGTTCAGCTATGAGGAACTGAATATCTTGATGCCAAGAAACAGTGATTTGATAGTTCTTGGTTAGTTACAACGTTTTGACTGAAGCAAATAGATCCGTTCATTTGTGTGGTCCTCTGTCCAATTGCTTAGTGCCTCGATGTGAAAATGATTTTAGTGTAAACTTTTCAGAACATTGTTTGCTAATGTCTTGCAGTAATGCTTGAAATCAGCTGAATCATCCATTAGACATTTTGTTGATTGACAAAAATCTGTAGGTCTGGTTTTTGAAAATATGATTAACAGTTCTGAAAATCTGTTACCTTATTTTCTTGTTCTTATTTCATTTTTGTTTGCTTTAGATCGTTTTTTCTTGCCTGTATGTTAAGATTATTGTAGTTTTGAATCTGTAGGTTCTTTTTTCTCATAACTGAACTGTTAACTCATCTACTCTTCTACTCCTTGGATGTATTCAACACATGATTGAGTGATGTTGTGTTTTCCCCGTCGATTTCAGATATTAGTTGAATTTTTGGAGGATGAGAGCTCTGTTTGCTTTGAATCTCCTTGTGATATCTTTTGCTAATGTCTGTCCACGCATATTGTTTGAAATTCTCTGATGCCATTATGTTTTTCTTCTTTTCAGTTCGCTGTGCAGTATTAGTAGCAGCAGAATTCGTTAGTAAAAAAGCTTAGTTCTGTCAAGCTTGAGTTACCCAACTTCTCTGTGCTCTCTGTAGTTGCCTATTCGTTTATTTATTCCGTTAGTTTTGAAATAACCTAACATTGCAACTGAAGCCTTGTAATCCCTACCTGTGTTCTTGCATATTCACACATTGTCAAACTATTCTACTAATTATTAGTTATAAGTCTGTAAGTCATTTAGTTTAAATATGTATGGCATTATCTGGTTTTATCTGTGTATGAACCTTGTCTATCATCTTTGCAGACTATATGCCCCTGCAACCTCTTGAAGATGAGGATGACACAGTTATCAATTTCTTATATCCTCTAGAACCCCCGGTAAGATTCCTTCTTTATTTCAGTGAAAAGTAGAGTGTTGTCCTGCATCACTGTGTTTATTTTGTGCTGCTTACTGCAGATAGTAGATGAGTTTGACTGGGAAATGGACGATTATGAGGTTTGTGTTGAAATGTGTGTAGTACAATATGCCAGAGTTGCTACCCATGAAAGTGAATCTGTGTTGAATCGCTTTAATTGTCTTGCAATGCAGGATTTTGCAGATCAGAAGGTTCAGGAAGGTATGCCAGAGGACGAGAAAGAAAAATTTAAGGTGCTGTATTTATTTTGTGCTTAATCTGTGGCTATGTTCAGGAATTGGTTGCATTTGTGTTTTGAACTTAGTTTGTTTGCCACATTTATTTGATACAGGAGTTCCTCAAGGAGAAAGTCAGAGAAAGGAAAAGAGAGCTAAAACAGGTTCACATTCGGTTCACAATCATTTTATTCACAAGAGATTTGTTGCGTTAGTATTCAATGTTTCCACAAACTTACGTAGGCTAAAGAAGCAAGGAAGAAAGCTATCGATGACATGGATCCTAAAATGAAAGAAGCATTCGAGAATATCAAATTTTACAAATTTTATCCAGTAAAAACACCCGACACTCCTGATGTAACCAATGTAAAGGTATGCAGTGTTGCTGTTAAGAATTCCTCAGTTAAAGCATGACTGGATGGATTTAACTCTACATCTTGTTTTCTGCAGGCTAGGTATATCAATAGATACTACAGGAATGCCCATTATCTGATGTAATGGCTTTCCTGATCTCATGTGCTTGGGCAGCATGTCACAGGAGTTGATATCAAAGAAATTTTGAAAGCCGGGGGAACAGTTGGTGTCATCTTTGAATGTGGTCTTACTGTTGTACTGTAGTAGAGTTGCCCTCAGATTTTCACCCCCTTGGCATCTTCTTTCGCCGTCCGGTGTCCTGAGGATAGATTATTGTGTAGCACTCAGAGGGTCAATGTAGTTTTGGAACTAGACAAATCATTAAGGAACAATTTGTTCCCTTTTCATTATCTATATCTAGTGAAGGTTTGTTACATGATTCATGGATTTAGCAGTTACAGCACAGCCTGATATTTATGCCGACTGTTTTTAACATCTGTTATGTGCAAGCTATGCAACACGATGTTATGTACAATCATGCTGTAATCATAGAAGTGTTTTGGTTGGGTAGCCTCTGGGCCTGTTTGTTTCAGGTTAATAACATCGGTGTTTAGCTCCAGTGTTATATGTTGTCACACAACTGAAAAAACTATCACTATAATTGTTTCAGTTTGTATTCTGTTAAAAAAAACGAGTTATCATCAACCTCAGGAGTATACGTGTCATTTTTCACACTAATGAGAATCTATGGACAATTGTCCGTATTGTTAACCTTCTAAATACTACAGACCGCATATTCTTCAGGCTACAGCTTAAATGAAAATGGACCAAAGATTCTTCAGAATTCAGATTAAAAGCAAGCATTTTTCTAGTTTGGTTGCCTGTTCGGTTTCCTGGCCAGGCTTTATTAGTGCAAAAAATACCCTCCGAGTCCGAGAGAAGTGTCCGTTTCCAAAAGAACTGCCTCTCGCAGGAAGCTGTGTCCGCCTCGTACTCGTAGTCAGCACTCAGCAGTCACACTACGGCCGGCGCTCTCACCGCCGCGTGTTCTCGGATAGGCAGTGCGCATGCGCATAGTTGTGATAGTTCGAGGTCACAAGGCAGGGGCGCAGGGCATGCGCATAGTTGTGATAGTTCGAGGTCACAGGGCAGGGGCGCAGGGCACAAGGACCCCAACGACCACGAGATCATTTCGAGCTCTGATGTTAGCTGTGATGCACGCTGCTTGTGTTGGTGTCCCTTCCCTTGTGCTGCATCTACAACATTCAGTCTGATAGCGGTCAGTCTTCAGAGTTGCTGATACTATCCCCTGACTTCATGACTTGCGTTTGCTGGCCTGCGTTCAGACTACAGAGTAGTTCATACGCACGCCATGCCACCTGGTTAGTTTCCTCACTAGTGTATGAATGAGTTGAACTCTCCTATTCAGTTTTGAAGTATTGATGTGAAGAGGCCTATCTGCCGCGATATAAGACCTGCAGTACGGCATAAGAACTGCAAACCCACGAGAAGCGTGCTCCATTAGATGTGATGTGAAGACATCCCGTGGTTCGTGTATTCGTGATGGCTAGTGCTGCAACTTAGCAGCTCGGATCAAAGGAACAAAGTGCGTGGTAAATCCCGATTTATATGCCTTATTAACATCTTTACTACTACTGCGCGCCGCCCGGCCCCACCAGTCGCCACAGGCCACAGCCGCCTACACCGTAACCACGCCAGCATCAGGACAGTGATCTCCCATTCTCCCGTGCCTCCGGTGCTGATCGATGAAATGTTGGAGACGCCAGCTTGACCATGTATCAACTTGTTTACAACATCAGGATGCCATATATCTGAAGCAGACAAGAAATGTTCGTAGTTCGTACTATATACTGCAATGGGGAGTTCTGTGTCGTTACTGTACTGCAATGCATGCTTTATGTTTGGCTCTGGGCATCCGACGGTGATGGTGTCGAGAAATTCATGCTACACAAGACCTTCTCATTGAGAGCAAATGTCGGTGAGGTCACCAAGTGTTCAAAAGTGGCTAGTGTTAGGATGCGGCCTATGGCGGTTATCAATGGCTTTGCGTATCTCTCTCTGATTATTACTAACTACGGGGGCGACGCTCCCTCTCCTGAGTGGTTCCTGTCCTTCTATCTAGAAACACCTGAGGTGAATTTGCTCCATAGGGAAAGCAAGCGTATACCCTGTCAAGTTGATCCCTACATCATGGTTAGTTGGCCGTCTTGGTTGATACACTGCAAGGTGAGCTTATGCCTATGTCTTTGATACATGATAAGATATGTTTCTTCCCTCTGAAATACGCGCCTAGGCGTGATCGCAAAAAAAATATGTTTCTTCCCTCAA
The DNA here is from genome assembly GCA_018135685.1 of Themeda triandra. Taxonomy (NCBI): domain Eukaryota; kingdom Viridiplantae; phylum Streptophyta; class Magnoliopsida; order Poales; family Poaceae; genus Themeda; species Themeda triandra. Next base: position 933,346 of record JAENPR010000069.1, on the reverse strand, counting down.
TTGTAGGCAATTTGCATCATATGAGAGTACCATTATTTTATCTTATTTCAATTTGATTGCGTATGTAAAAGCTAAATAAATTGGTCTGTATCATTAGAATCTATTGCGCCGCTGCCACAGTTTTCTTTTCTATGAAAAATCTTACAGTACTTATACGGGTTCTCTTTATGTCACATGAGAATTCAGAAGCCGGAGTTGCAGGCAAAATTTCTGAAGATGATGGTCCAATGGGCACAAAAGAAGGTTCCCCAGTCCTTTTCACCGCGTTGCAATCATTCAAAGAAAAATTGATTGATGATGGCAATTTGAATTTCGCAGAGATGGATTCCTTCTTACTTGATGATGAGATGAACTCTCTTCTAAACTGAATCACTACTTTAGAGTCAGGATTAGCGGCTGCAAGGGATCGTGTCTTGAGAATATGTACTGAACCAGAATTATCAGTTGCAAGAGTAGGCTGCTATCAAATGTGCAAGGTAATGTAGGGTAGAGTCTGTTCCTGATTCTTTACTAGGTAACCATGGTACTGGTGTCTCGTCATAAGATGGGCTTGTGTTGAGATGTGTTGTAAGGGAAGGATGAAGACATTATGTGCTAGTAGTTTGGTTTCATGTTCTAGGTATTTTGACTGTAGCTACCAGTACCTATGTGGGAACAAACTTATCTGCATGCAGTAGTATTACTAAGTCGGTAGGTTTGTATACTACTGCTGTACTCAGATGAGGGGCGTCAAAAAAAGTCGGTAGGTATGTCAGTGTAACTATGGTAACTATCAGTACTTATGTGACTCTCTAAGAAACTTGTCCTCTTTAATGCAGTAATATTCAGTGATATCGTATATGTTTGGTGTCTATGAGTGTCATTCAGTTTGGAGTATGGATCCATTGTGTTAATCAGCAGATTGGTGTTAAGATTATTAATTAATTGTTGCTTGGTTTTAGTCCTGCATTGTCCCACTGATGCTTTTTTAGTGCAAAGTGTTACCAGACGCTGCAGAAAGCAGATCATTTCGTGGCTCCACTAATCCACTTCACATGGTGAAGGGGCCCAGTTAGTTGAACTGATTGTCTTCTGTCTAACTAGCCCAAAGTGCAACTACGTGCTCCTGTTTTTAGAATGTTCTTTTTCAATGAGTTTTGTCGTGCAATGAACAAAACTAATCTAGTTGTAAAAACAACCTCTGCTTGACAGATATGACAGAATCTAAATTCACATCTAGCTTTACTTGAATTGGTTTTCTCCCAACACGGCAACTAGAGTCTGAATCCTAATAGGTAGCATGGTGGCTCCCACAACTATGAACCAGCTCCAGATTATCTTCAGTCTCTGAATCCTAGTTTGTTGCAGCCACCTAATTTGGCAAGTGTGAAGAGCGCAGGGCAGGGGCGCAGGGCACAAGGGCCCCCACGACCACGAGATCATCTCGAGCTCTGATGTTAGCTGTGATGCACGCTGCTTTGTGTTGGTGTCCCTTCCCTTGTGCTGCATCTACAACATTCAGTCTGATAGCGGTCAGTCTTCAGAGTTGCTGATACTATCCCCTGACTTCATGACTTGCGTTTGCTGGCCTGCGTTCAGACTACAGAGTAGTTCATACACACGCCATGCCACCTGGTTAGTTTCCTCACTAGTGTATGAATGAGTTGAACTCTCCTATTCCATTTTGAAGTATTGATGTGAAGAGGCCTATCTGCCGCAATACAAGACCTGCAGTACGGCATAAGAACCGCAAACCCACAAGAAGCGTGCTCCATTAGATGTGATGTGAAGACATCCCGTGGTTCGTGTATTCGTGATGGCTAGTGCTGCAGCTTAGCAGCTCGGATCAAAGGAACAAAGTGCGTGGTAAATCCCGATTTATATGCATTATTAACATCTTTACTACTACTTCGCGCCGCTCGGCCTCACCAGTCGCCACGGGCCATGGCCGCCTACACCGTAACCACGTCGGCATCAGGACAGTGATCTCCCATTCTCCCGTGCCTCCGGTGCTGATCGATGAAATGTTGGAGACGCTAGCTTGACCATGTATCAACTTGTTTACAACATCAGGATGCCATATATCTGAAGCAGACAAGAAATGTTCATAGTTCGTACTATATGCTGCAATGGGGAGTTCGGTGTCGTTACTGTACTGCAATGCATGCTTTATGTTTGGCTCTGGGCATCCGACGGTGATGGTGTCGAGAAATTCATGCTACACAAGACCTTCTCATTGCGAGCAAATGTCGGTGAGGTCACCAAGTGTTCAAAAGTGGCTGGTGTTAGGATGCGGCCTATGGTGGTTATCAATGGCTTTGCGTATCTCTCTCTAATTATTACTAACTACGGGGGCGACGCTCCCTCTCCTGAGTGGTTCCTGTCCTTCTGTCTAGAAACTGCTGAGATGAATTTGCTCCATAGGGAAAGCAAGCGTATACCCTGCCAAGTTGATCCCTACATCATGGTTAGTTGGCCGTCTTGGTTGATACACAGCACGGTGAGCTTATGCCTATGTCTTTGATACACGATAAGATATGTTTCTTCCCTCTGAAATACGCGCCTAGGCGTGATCGCAAAAAAAATATGTTTCTTACCTCAATTGTAGGCAATTTGCATCATATGAGAGTACCGTTATTTTATCTTATTTCAATTTGATTGCGTATGTAAAAGCTAAATAAATTGGTCTCGTATCATTAGAATCTATTGCGCCGCTGCTACGCTTTTCTTTTCTATGAAAAATCTTACAAGTACTTATATGGGTTCTCTTTATGTCATAGGAGAATTCGGAAGCCGGAGTTGCGGAAAAATTTCTGAAGATGATGGTCCAATGGGCACAAAAGAAGGTTCCCACCCTTTTCACCGCGTTGCAATCATTCAAAGAAAAATTGATTGATGATGGCAATTTGAATTTCGCAGAGATGGATTCCTTCTTACTTGATCATGAGATGAACTCTCTTCTAAACAGAATCACTACTTTAGAGTCAGGATTAGCGGCTACAAGGGATCGTGTCTTGGGAATATGTACGAACTGGAATTATCACCGCAAGAGTAGGTGTCATCAAATGTGCAAGGTAATGTAGGGTAGAGTCTCGTTCTCGATTCTTTACTAGGTAACCATGGTACGGTGTCTCGTCATAAGATGGGCTTGTGTTGAGATGTGTTGTAAGGGAAGGATGAAGACATTATGTGCTAGTAGTTTGGTTTCATGTTCTAGGTATTTTGACCGTAGCTACCGGTACCTATGTGGGAACAAACTTATCTCGCATGCGTAGTATTACTAAGTCGGTAGGTATGTATACTACTGCGTACTCGAATGAGGGCGTCAAAAAAGTCGGTAGGTATGTCGGTGTAACTATGGTAACTATCGGTACTTATGTGACTCTCTAAGAAACTTGTCCTCTTTAATGCAGTAATATTCAAAGATATCGTATATGTTTGGTGTCCGTGAGTGTCGTTCGGTTTGGAGTATGGATCCATTGTGTTAATCGGCAGATTGGTGTTAAGATTATTAATTAATTGTTGCTTGGTTTTAGTCCCGCATTGTCCCACCGATGCTTTTTTAGTGCAAAGTGTTACCGGATGCTTTAGAAAGTAGATCATTTCGTGGCTCCACTAATCCACTTCACATGGTGAAGGGGCCCAGTTAGTTGAACCGATTGTCTTCCGCCTAACTAGGCCAAAGTGCAACTACGTGCTCTGTTTTTAGAATGTTCTTTTTCAATGAGTTTTGTCGTGCAATGAACAAAACTAATCGAGTTGTAAAAACAACCTCTCGCTTGACGAGATATGATAGAATCTAAATTCACATCAAGCTTTACTTGAATTGGTTTTCTCCGAACACGGCAACTAGAGTCGAATCCCAATAGGTAGCATGGTGGCTCCCACAACTATGAACCAGCTCAGTTATCTTCGGTCTACGAATCCTAGTTTGTTGCAGCCACCTAATTTGGCAAGTGTGAAGAGCGCAGGGCAGGGGCGCAGGGCACAAGGGCCACCACGACCACGAGATCATCTCGAGCTCTGATGTTAGCTGTGATGCACGCTGCTTTGTGTTGGTGTCCCTTCCCTTGTGCTGCATCTACAACATTCGGTCGATAACGGTCGGTCTTCGAGTTGCCGATACTATCCCCCGACTTCATGACTTGCGTTTGCCGGCTGCGTTCGTACTACAAAGTAGTTCATACACACGCCATGCCACCTGGTTAGTTTCCTCACTAGTGTATGAATGAGTTGAACTCTCCTATTCCGTTTTAAAGTATTGATGTGAAGAGGCCTATCTGCCGCAATACACGACCTGCAGTACGGCGTAAGAACTGCAAACCCACGAGAAGCATGCTCCATTAGATGTGATGTGAAGACATCCCGTGGTTCGTGTATTCGTGATGGCTAGTGCTGCAGCTTAGCAGCTTGGATCATAGGAACAAAGTGCGTGGTAAATCCTGATTTATATGCCTTATTAACATCTTTACTACTATCGCGCGCCGCCCCACCCGGGGCGCCACGGGCCACGGCCGCCTACACCGTAACCACGCCGCAGATCGGGACGGTGATCTCCCATTCTCCCGTGCCTCCGGTCCGATCGATGAAATGTTGGAGACGCCGGCTTGACCATGTATCAACTTGTTTACAACATCAGGATGCCATATATCTGAAGCAGACAAGAAATGTTCGTAGTTCGTACTATAGACTGCAATGGGGAGTTCTGTGTCATTACTGTACTGCAATGCATGCTTTATGTTTGGCTCTGGGCATCCGACGGTGATGGTGTCGAGAAATTCATGCTACACAAGACCTTCTCATTGCGAGCAAATGTCGATGAGGTCACCAAGTGTTCAAAAGTGGCTGGTGTTAGGATGCGGCCTATGGCGGTTATCAATCACTTTGCGTATCTCTCTCTTATTACTAACTACGGGGGCGATGCTCCCTCTCCAGAGTGGTTCCTGTCCTTCTGTCTAGAAACACCTGAGGTGAATTTGCTCCATAGGGAAAGCAAGCGTATACCCTGCCAAGTTGATCCCTACATCATGGTTAGTTGGCCGTCTTGGTTGATACACAGCAAGGTGAGCTTATGCCTATGTCTTTGATACACGATAAGATATGTTTCTTCCCTCTGAAATACGCGCCTAGGCGTGATCGCAAAAAAATTTGTTTCTTCCCTCAATTGTAGGCAATTTGCATCATATGAGAGTTCCGTTATTTTATCTTATTTCAATTTGATTGCGTATGTAAAAGCTAAATAAATTGGTCTGTATCATTAGAATCTATTGCGCCGCTGCCACAGTTTTCTTTTCTATGAAAAATCTTACAGTACTTATATGGGTTCTCTTTATGTCACAGGAGAATTCGGAAGCCGGAGTTGCAGGAAAAATTTCTGAAGATGATGGTCCAATGGGCACAAAAGAAGGTTCCCCAGTCCTTTTCACCGCGTTGCAATCATTCAAAGAAAAATTGATTGATGATGGCAATTTGAATTTTGCAGAGATGGATTCGTTCTTACTTGATCATGAGATGAACTCTCTTCTAAACAGAATCACTACTTTAGAGTCAGGATTAGCGGCTGCAAGGGATCGTGTCTTGAGAATATGTACTGAACCAGAATTATCAGCTGCAAGAGTAGGTTGCTGTCAAATGTGCAAGGTAATGTAGGGTAGAGTCTCGTTCGATTCTTTACTAGGTAACCATGGTACTGGTGTCTCGTCATAAGATGGGCTTGTGTTGAGATGTGTTGTAAGGGAAGGATGAAGACATTATGTGCTAGTAGTTTGGTTTCATGTTCCAGTATTTTGACCGTAGCTACCAGTACCTATGTGGGAACAAACTTATCTGCATGCAGTAGTATTACTAAGTTGGTAGGTATGTATACTACTGCTGTACTCAGATGAGGGGCGTCAAAAAAAGTAGGTAGGTATGTCAGTGTAACTATGGAAACTATCAGTACTTATGTGACTGTCTAAGAAACTTGTCCTCTTTAATGCAGTAATATTCAGTGATATCGTATATGTTTGGTGTCTATGAGTGTCGTTCAGTTTGGAGTATGGATCCATTGTGTTAATCAACAGATTGGTGTTAAGATTATTAATTAATTGTTGCTTGGTTTTAGTCCTGCATTGTCCCACTGATGCTTTTTTAGTGCAAAGTGTTACCGTATTGATGATGGCAATTTGAATTTTGCGCGAAGAAAGCAGATCATTTCATGGCTCCACTAATCCACTTCACATGGTGAAGGGGCCCAGCTTAGTTGAACCCATTGTCTTCAAGTCTAACTAGCCCAAAGTGCAACTACGTCAATTTAATAGCATCTCTCGCAATAAGAAGCATCATCATTGACTTCAAATTTGAACCAAGCTTCTTCCACCTCGGAGGACTTCTTCCTATGTCTATAGCTGCTAGAGGGACGTGCTGCACTCTCCCGTGGGTGTCATGGTGGTCGCCCTCTTCTTCCTCCTCATCACTTTCCTCAACTACAAATGCACCCGCACTTGCCGCCGCCGAAGTCTTCTTTGGAGTGTAGGGTGTGTGAATGCAGTCCTTGGGAAAGTGCTTTCCTGTCACTCTCTCAATCATGAACATCAGGTAAGGAGCATATGGTAGATTCCTTCTTCCATCATCCATGGCAGTGGCTAACTCAACCCACATGAATCTAGGAACATTGAATTTCCTGCCTCTAGGAAACCGAGCAAGCACATCTCTCACATAGCCATTCAAATCTGATGCTGCCCATCCTTTGGATTGATTGTGTTTCTGATTATGTTGTTCACCACATAATATATCCCTATTAGCTCATTTCTCTTGCCAACATTCTGGCTATCAGGATTCTTCCACACATGCCTTAGCTCATCAGCATGTGCATCAATAGGGTCTCTCTGGGAGTGTATCCTGTCATAGCCCCTATGCTGCTCTCCAAACCCAAGAATCCGACTTAAGGTGACAAAATCAACTTTATAATGCATAGTCCCGTCATCCAGCTGAACCGCATCCGCCTCCCCGATCCCAAAAGTAAGTGGCATGAACCGAGCCAACACCTCCCCTCGTCTAGCCATATCCGAAAGCCATGATCTCCTTCATCTCAAATCTTTCACAGATCTTTTCAGCTGCATTAAATTCTGGCTTCTTCTGAGCCTTCACTTTGTCCCATTCAATATATCCCATGTTGCTGATTTTTCTCCTCATACACACAGAGCGGTAGAAGTTGGAATGAAAGACATTCCAAAATCTATAATCAATGCCACTGGCTTGCCTCTGTTCATAGGGATTTCTTTCTCTTTCCGCCTCAACCATCTTGTGTTTCTTGTAGTAATCAATTACTTGATAAGGTTGTGTATCTTCAGGTGCATGCGTCTCATAGCTATCTGTCTCATTTCTGATATAACTATCATCAAACTCTTCAATGTGCTCGAGTACATTACTCACCCAAGAGGGGGATGGTATATCCTTCTCTAATCCTCATCTCCTCATCTCTGATTTGCTGCTCTCTTTCTTCTCTTGACAGTGGGGCAGCATGAGTGGATGAGGTTCCTGCTCCCTTTCCTCTGCGAGGTGGCTGCTTAGCAAGGGCTGGTCCCTTCCTCTTTCCTTGATTTCCTCCTCCTTGATCCATCTATGCAATCAGAAGAGTTGTGTGAGAAATTATAAGAGAAACAAAGGATTAGGTGGATAACAGTGTTAGTTGAAGGAGTAACTTGATATGTGATGTGGTGAGCAGGGCATGCAGTACTGCAGCAGGGGTGCGGCACTGCCGCGCCTCCCCCTGCGGCACTTCCGTGCCTGTAGATGCTCACCAAATCACACATCATTTTACTCTTTCAACTACTCCTGTGATCCAACTTGTCCTAGAATTTCTCCTTTATTTTAGAGACACAACTAACAATAAGATTGATGCTCTCGGCATGAATTCATTAAAGATTATAGGATGAATGTTTAGAGAAAAGATTGGTGCTCAATCTCAATCAATCCATGATTCCCAGAGGTGAAGAGAACTGCAAAGTGCTGCAGTTGCCAAGTGCATCTTGCACTTAGGCTATGGCACTGCCGTGGGGCAATCTTCCATCCACCAAAGAGATCACAAAATCGACTCAAACCAACCATCAATCCCTCTTTCCAATAGTCAATCCTAACCCTAGAACCATGAATCCAAAGCTAAAGCATAACCATTGCATAGATCGGGGTTAGGGTTTACCTTAGCACGTGGAATGGAGGGGAAAGAAGAGCAGTGGCTTGCCAAGCCTTAGGGCAGAGCCTCACCCTGCGCGAGTGGGGGAGCTTCCCTTGGTGCAGAACTGCCGCGGAGGACAGTTGCGGCGCCGACGGCTCCTCCTGGGTCGCCCTCGTGTGGAGAAGAAGGAGCGCGGCCTCCAGGCGATGGGAAGAGAGGAGAAGGAACGGGATGGACTTCCGGGGGCCGGTAGAAAGTTCTTTTTCAATGAGTTGTGGTGTATGAATCCTCACCAAGGCACATCATATATTTGCCTTTTAAAAACATCCTATCTCTAATAAGGCTTTATATGGAGCTTGAATAGGTATGTCAAGGAATAGCATACTTGCAACTAGATAGTAAAAACTTACTAGTGCATATGTTGTTTTAGTTAAGAAATTAAGGTCTTGGACCACACCCTTGATCAAACCGACCTTCCCACCGAGAGACTTATCATGTCCCCCCCCGGTCGGCCGACCTATGATCAAGATGTAAAAGAATGTAAATGATGAAAAAGAGATGAATGTGGAATGTATGCTATCTCTCTTTCTAATTGAGACAAGGCTAGCTCTTTATTATCAATTTTTTTTGAATAGGTATGTCAAGATAGAATGATGGATGATGATTGCTCCTTCTTTTGATGCTATCTCTCTTTCTACTCTATTGAGACAAGGCTAGCTCTTTATTATCAATTTTTTTTTTGCTCTATCTCAATAGATGCCTAGCCTTTTGGGGTATGTCTCACCTAACAAATGATAATATGAGAGAGTTTTTCTAACTTTTGGAGTATGGAGCAATCTAGGAGATGGTGAAGGTGCATACTTCCAGTGTAGAAGCAGCACAATAATGGTGATGATGATGCGCGCTCCCAATGTAGGAGTGGCATAATGCTGGGGGTAAGATGCGTACTCCCAGGGTAGGAGCAGCATGATAATGGTAGTTAGATGCGTACTCCCAGGATAGGAGTAGCATGACTGCTTACTTCTGGATTAGAAGCAGCGTATTTGGTGATGTGGATCTTGATCTTAGGGCCACGACAAACCTCTAACAAAGGTTCTACAAGTCTTAACCAAACTCAATGCAAGCAAGTAGCTTATGTAGAAGGCTTTTGGAATTTTGATATATATGGCTGTGGTGGGTATTTCAACACTATTGAGGAGTAGTGACACTATGGTTTTATGACATTTTCAAAGTTAAACCATCTAAGTACTTTAGATAGAGAGGCATGAAGCATGAGCTGAGAATTATATCTCATTTATCAACAACCTAGTCAATATGATGGTCCTATTAAGAATGTTTGACCCACAAGCATGATCATGTGCAAGAGTAAAGTTTAGCAAAGCCTCTATCTCTAAATGTCATAGATCAAGCGTTTTTTAAGTTCTAGATGCAAGTCTTCATTATTTTATGTATTTATTATTTTAAAAGCAAATAAGTAAATAGTTAAGGAAAACTGAAAAGAAAAGGGAAAGGAGTAGGAGGGACATACCAGCATAGCGCAGTGTTCCTGCGTAGAGGCTGGCTGGTGGACCAGGGGCCAACAGGTCCGGTCGACCGACCTGGACCTGGGCTCCGTGGCCTGGGTTTCGACTCCTCTCGGTCTCCTGGTTAGCGCAGTGTACTCGGTTTGCCGAACTGGCACAAAATGTCGGTCGGCCGACCGATGTTTCGGGTCGACCTTCGTCGTGTCAACTTGCAGAACCGTCAGCACCTCGAATCCGTGCCTGTTTCACCATTTTTTCGTGTTTCTGGGGAGTCGGCAGACTCCCCCACACTTGGGCTTTGTTCACTATGAAAATGACACAGCAAAAACGAGTAAAATGCACATACCCTGCTGGTGGCAAAGTGCACCAACAGGGTTAAACAACCTTTTTCTTTCCAATCTTCCTTTGTAAAAAATCAAATCCCTAGGCACTATTACATTGTAATGGGAAATTTGAAATTCAAAAGGGAAATCAACTAAGGGAAATTTTAAAACAAAAGTGCCTAGTCTCTAAAAACTATTTTTATTCTAAGGAGAGGGGATCTCTAGTAGATCCTCCCTACCGATTGCCTTTGCAATCCTCTTGACCTTCGCATTATTGCTAATGCGCAAGTCACGGAATGCATCTAGCATGTCCATATGGGTGATCCTAAGCTCCGCCACCGTCTCCATGAGGGCTTCGTTCTTCTCCCTCAAATTTGCCGTGACACGGAGAAGTTTCTCCATGTCGCTCTTCTCCTCCTCATCCTCAAAGTGCCCAGGTGGGCCTCTGATAGGCGGTGGAGACAAGTGCCTCCGGACGGAGACGCTGGTGGAGTCGTTCGACTCCCTCAGGGCCATGCGATCATCGGAGTCCAATGGTGGGATGAGGGTCTTCCCATCCCCGGTCCAGACCCTTGATCCGGCGGAAGTGCGGCGTGCGGGACGGCTCGAAATCTTGAGCCGCCCCGGTGTTGGCGGAGACGACGATCGGGGCTTCCCTAGCCCCTGCAGGTGGCGTGTTCTTCAACGCCAATTGACCCGTGATGGGTCGCCTTGGCGTGGTGGACCTCGCGGGAGATTTCCCGAGGGTCCTCTTCGGAGTCAGCGAGCGCGATGATGGTCCCGACTGGGCAGGACGCTGGGGGGTGGTCGGGCGACCACGCCTCTGGTCGGCCGACCCAAAATGTTGGTCGGCCGACAAGGGTTTTTTCCCCAGCAGGCCTCCCGTCGGTGGCACCATGGCCAGCGGCTCTGGATCCATCACGTGCACTGCCATGGCATGATCCATGTCGGCGGTGAGCGACCGCGGAGGCATGGGTGAGTCCGGCGGGGACGATCTCGGTGGTTTCTCGTGGGTGGCGCCATGGTGAGGTGGATGATGATCAAGGGCGGCTCAAATGGGCAATGGAGGTGATGAACTAGGCTAGAGTGTTGTGGGAAGAGAGGAGAGTCCTAGGGGGCTTTTAAAGGCAAGGTGGAGGAGAGGGTTTCGGCGGATTCCGAAAGAATTCGAAAGGGAGCGTCCTGGGAGACGCCTCCCCACCGATCCTACTCCTTCGCCGAATTCGAATTGGCGAAAAGCCCGGTCGGCCGACCAGGGGTTTTGCCCCGTTTGAGTTCAAATTTGAACTACAGGCTCTCCTAGCCGTTCCAAGGATTTCTGCGAAATCAAATCGTGAATCACTTGGTCGGTCGACCGGACCCTAGTTGGGTCTAGTCGACCAGGCTGAGGTCCTGGTTTGGCTGCACCACCCTGGGTTCGAGTGGGTGCCAAAACACAGGTCGGTCGACCTACACCTGGCTTCTAGGGACTAGCTCCCAAGTGCTCAAGTGTTCCTAGAAATTCCTATTCTACCCCTATTTCTAACCAAGCCAAGTTACATGCAGTTTAAGAATTTGTAAAGTATCAAAGCTAGCATGTTGATGAAATGAACACGTAGATTTTAGTGATTAGTATGTAATACGAAATCTATCATGTCTAATTCTTCTTGTAATCATGTTCATAGAAAAGCTTAAGGCGATGGCCATTTACCTTGAAGATGTTGCCGTCGTCGTCTGCGTGTCACGGCTCCATGTGTCGCGGCGTCGACCACCAGGTACGGGCCTTCCCATTTGCTCCTTAACTTTCCATGGCCAAAGAGTTTGACCCTGGAGTTGAACATGAGTACCTTGTTCCCCGGATGGAACTCTTTTTGCTTGATTCGCTTATCATGCCATCTTTTAGTTTTCTCTTTGTAAATCCTGGCATTGTGATAAGCTTGTTCTCTCCATTCCTCCAACTCTGAGATCTGGATCTTCCGATGTTTGCCGGCTGAGGGTAGGTCCATATTCCACCTCTTTATGGCCCAATGTGCCCTATGCTCCAACTCTACGGGCAGGTGGCATGTCTTTCCGTATACAAGCTGGTACGGGGTCATACCGATAGGGGTCTTGTATGCGGTCCGGTATGCCCAGAGTGCATCGGGAAGTCTGCCTTTCCATGCCGATCCCATCTCATTGACAGTCTTCTGCAGAATGTTCTTGATTTGCTTGTTCGAAGTTTCTGCTTGTCCGCTTGTCTGGGGGTGATAAGGTGTACCCACATTGTGCCTTATCCCCATTCCTTTCAGGTACTCTTGTAATCTTCTGTCAATGAAATGGCTGCCTCCATCACTGATGACTAGCCTTGGGGTGCCGAACCTTGGGAGGATGGTGTAATGAAACATTGCCTTGGCGTGTTTTGAGTCTGCTGACCTACACGGCATTGCTTCGACCCACTTAGATACATAGTCCACTGCCACCAGGATGTATTCATATCCTTGTGATGGTGGGAATGGACCCATGTAATCTATCCCCCAGACATCAAAGAGCTCCACTTGAAGGTTGTTTGTGAGGGGCATGGCGTCACGGGTATTGATATTCCCGTGTCGTTGGCACCTCTCACACCTTTTGATGAAGTCCTTGGTGTCCCAAGTACATGGTAGGCCAATAGAATCCACTTTGCCGATCTTGGCATGGGTTCTAAATGCACCATAATGGCCTCCATATTCAGCCCCATGGCATTTTCTCGATAACTGATGCCCTCTTCTTTTGGTACACACCGTCTTAGCATCCCATCTTGGCGGACCCTATAGAGGTAAGGGTCGTCCCAAAGATGTGCCTTGCTCTCCTTAATCGCTTCTTTTTATCTTCCCCCGGAGGTACATAGCCGAGACCATGTAGTTGACGATGTTTGCGTACCGGGCGAGTAGCCGACACCTTGAGAAGTGTGTCGTCCCGAAGACAATCGTTGATAGGCAAACTTTGTTTGTCTTCAACCCGCATCCTAGAAAGGTGGTCTCGCGACGAGTTTTCTACTCCCTTTTTATCTTTTATTTCTAAGTCAAATTCTTGGAGTAGCAAGATCCACCTTATCAATCTTGGTTTAGCGTCTCTCTTAGTAAATAAGTATTTTAGAGCGGCGTGATCGGTGTAAACGATCACCTTTGCTCCTACCAGATAAGACCTAAACTTGTCTATAGCAAACACTACGGCTAACAGCTCTTTTTTAGTGGTAGCATAATTAAGCTGAGCTCCGGTTAGTGTTTTGTTAGCATAACAGATAGCATGATGCTTCTTATCTCTAGTTTGTCCTAAGACAAACTCCTACAAAAGATAATCACTAGCATCACACATTATCTCAAAGGGAAGCGACCAATCGGGGGTTGTATGATTGGCGCAGAGACAAGTGCTTTCTTAAGGTAATAAAATGCATCTAAGCACTCATCATTAAAATCAAAGGGTGCGTCTTTAGCTAGCGGGTTTGTTAAAGGCCTAGCGATTTGCGAAAAATCTTGTATAAACCTCCTATAAAAACCAGCGTGACCAAGGAAACTACGCACTCCTCTAACATTCGTGGGAGGTGGGAGCTGTTCTATGACCTCTATCTTAGCTCTATCTACCTCTATTCCACGTTCGGACACTCTATGTCCTAACACTATCCCTTCCCTAACCATAAAATGGCATTTTTCCCAGTTTAGGATCAAGTGTTTTTCTTCGCATCTTTGTAAGACGCGCTCCATTCTCAAGACATCCGTCAAAGGTCTTACCATAGACGGAGAAGTCGTCCATGAAGACTTCCATGATTTCTTCAATCATGTCTCGAGAAAATGGACATCATGCACCTTTGGAAGGAAGCGGGGGCATTGCATAGGCCAAAAGACATGCGCCTATATGCATATGTCCCGTAAGGGCATGTGAATGTCGTCTTACTTTGATCGTTGGATGGATTGGGATTTGATGATAACTCGAATACCCATCAAGGAAACAAAAGAAAGAGTGTTTCACCAACCATTCCAAAGATCTCATCGATGAATGGTAACGGAAAGTGATCTTTCTTTGTAGCCTTGTTGAGTTTTTGGTAATCTATGCACATCCTCCATCCCGTGACGGTTCGTTGTGGGATTAGTTCGTTATTGTCATTTTTAACGACCGTCATTCCTCCTTTCTTAGGTACTACTTGTACGGGCTGACCCACTCACTGTTTGGAACAGGGTAGATTATGCCCGCGTGCAAGAGCTTCAAGACCTCCTTCTTTACTACTTCTCTCATCGCATTATTTAGCCTCCTTTGAGGCTCTCTCGAAGGTGTAGCGTCGGGTTCTATTGGGATACGATGTGTGCAAAGAGCGGGGCTAATCCCCTTAAGGTCTTGGAGGGAGTATCCTAAGACAATTATACTTCTCTAGAATGGCGATGAGTCTAGCGGTCTCTCTTCTTCGAGAGCTGTTCACTAATAATGACCGGTTTGTCTCTATCACCGTTAAGGAAGGCATACCTAAGCCCGGAAGGAAGTGGCTTAAGTTCTATGGAGGGTTTAGGTTGTGGTTCGGATTCATCTAGCTCTAAGGGCTCGTCTAGGTCGGGGTTTGTTTCTGGCTCTTCGATGTAATCCTCAGCCTCTTCTTGTATATCAGGCATTGATGCCTCTATATGGGCTGCCACCATTACCTCCTCTATTGGGTCAAGTTCGGGGTGTTGTTCTGATTTGGTATTAATTGCACCAACAAAGGGAACTGAAAAGTTTGTGTTTTTCCCTAGTTGACCCCTAACGTACCCGCTCTGAAAGTCACTTAGAAATCTGAGGAGCGGATATCCAATTAACAGGTCAATGTCCTCTACATCAAAGATGTAGAAATTTAGGAGGACATTTACTTTGTCAATGGTGACTAGTGCGTTTCGTGCAAGACCGCAACTCTTAACTAATTTCCCAGACGGTAGTTTGAGAAATTTGTCAGTGGAAGTTAACGGTTCCTCACCGAGGAGTGTTGTTGCTAAAGTTTTAGACATTACATTTGCTCCTACGGCTGGGTCGTAAAGTGATTCGATAGAGATCCTACCTATGACACAGGGAATGGTTGTGAAACAGGAGAGAAGTCTGATGACATCAGACGACATCTCTGTTTCCCTCAGCCATTCGCTGCTCATGACAGACATTAGCTCTTGGGCAGTTGCCTTAAGGTAACGTGCCTCTAAGCGTGATGAGATGTGCTTATTTGGGCCTCTATCGGGTTTCTTGTGCACGAGTTGGTTCGAGACATTGCCAAAATCGGCAAAAAGGTTTGTCTCGATGTTCAAGGGATATTCCAAGGGGTGAATTACTTCTTCTCTTGGAGGTGTTTGTGGTTCAGGCTCGTCAGCTTGGGTTGTGATATTGGTCATCGAGGTTTCGTCCCTAGGGGTTTGGTCTTCCTCAGGGGCTTCACTATGATCATCGGTGTAGGGGGTATTGTCTAGTATGGTTGCTAGGACTACCTTACCTTCACTAATGGGTAAATGAAGGAATGCTCCCTTCGAGGCTAGATCTAAGAATTGTGCGGAACTTTGCCTAAGGCCGAGATAAAAGTGTTGCATTAACGTTGGCTCGGGTATGGCTAAGTCTGGACCGGAGGACGTTAAGTCCATGATTCGTGTCCATGCCGCACCTAGAGACTCCTTCTCTTCTTGTTGGAAGTTTAGGATATCTCTGCGGAGACGGGCTACATGGGAGATGGGGAAATAGGTCAGGCAAAATTTGGCTTGTAACTTCTCCCATTCTCCGTCTACACTACCTACGTAACGAGAGTACTAGCGTCTAGCTTTTCCCGTTAAAGAGAACGGAAAAAGCTTCCACTTAAGGGTAACTCGTCTCATCCCCTGGATGTGAATGCACGAGCAGAGTTGCTCGAAATCACGTAAGTGGTTGTATGGGTTTTCATCTCCTTCTCCCGAAAAGGGATTCTCTCGAACCATCGCTATGAGACTCGGGCGAAGTTCATAGCGGGCGGCTAAAATAGCCCGAGAAGAACTAGGCGGCTCCAACTCGCCCCCGTTGGAGCCGCGTAATCAAAAAGGGTTGTTTGATCCATAGGATAGGTAAATAGGATTCTAATCTAACAAGGGTAATTTGACGACTATGGCTCTAGCTAACCAACTACCGATCCCCGAACGGCGCCGAAATGCTTGTTGACACCGAGATGTGGCAACGGGATTACCGCAAGCGGACGGGTAGTCAATGTAGCACTTCACCGGGAGTATTCCGGGTATCGTATTTTCCACGAGGAACGAGAAGTGGACTAACTAGGCCAAGGGATGCCGTTAGGCAATGATCAAAGGGCTTAGGATGGGTTCGAGAGGTAATTCTAGTATTCGGTTCTAACTTAGCTTATCCTAAGGGTACGTGAGCACTAACTCTATCTTTCTGCTGCGGCCGAAGGACGAGACAGGATGCTAAAATAACGCACCTGAAGCGACCCCCAAAGTAGGCCTACAATCTAACCTAACAACACGCTCAGGAGAACTCCAAGGTCCCAACGGAAGGCTGTCACACTACACTTGTGGGCGTTCCTGGGTGCAGCCAGACGTTCACACCGGCAGATCTAGTCTAGACACCGCGCCTACACTATCTCTACTACTCTAAACACGGCCAGGGTTTAGAGTACTTCACTCAAGAGCCTGACATACGCCCGCTCAGGAGAGAGCAATGTGCCAGCAGAAAGGGTATACACTTACGATAAACTAAGAAAGAAAGTAAATACTGAAAGTACTCAGATGAAAGCAACTAGATAGTAAAACTTACTAGAAGACAAGCATCCGCTGAGGCGCTCCTGGAAGAAGACTCCCGACAGGCCGGGGCTCCTCCGCTGGAACTCTTCACTCTCTTCCCTCTATTCTCACACTATAGCTTAATAGTAGCTCTTCCTATGATACATGGTGCACTTTGGACTAAGCTAGAGGGGGGTATTTATAGGGGAGATGGAGTAGGGGTTACTCCAGCGCCACGTCAGCGATCCGCGTGACATCTCTTCTACACCCTTGGATCAAACCGACCTTCCTACCGACTTGAATGGACGATGCTCGGTGTAGGACACGTGGCAGTCATGCAGGAAGGCGGTGGAAGCAAACCGACCTCAAGTGGGGCCCAACCCCTGGTCGGCCGACCTATGGTTGGCTGACAGGTGGGTCCCACTGGCCTTCTAGAAGGTCCAGGTGTCAGTGGCTGAAGTGCCAAGGTGTCCTGCCACCAAGGGCGGGTCGGGCCGACTGGCCTTGGGCCTCTGGCCCACGTGGCAGCCTCCTGGTGCAGTCCTGACTTGTCACTTGTCTTGCTTGCTCGTTTGGAGCTTGCTCAAATTTGCTCCATCCACGCTTGTTCAGGCTTGATTAGTACCTGTTTGTACCTGCATCCAAATAGTGACATGTACATGTGGAACCAAGTGAATTGCACCTTGTCGGGTACCTAGATTAGGGGGTCCTAAATTAGGTGGATTAGAGGTGAATAATCCGGCCCATTTCACCTCTAACTCTCCTAAGAATTAACCAAGGAAATCCCAATCCTACTCCTGTTGGGCCAGCATGCGAATTAGGCCCACAAGGCCACAAAGCCCACTTGCTCGAGCAGCAACCACCCGCCCGCTCGAGAGAGAAAGTACGGAAACCGCTCGAGCGTGCGACCACTCGAGCGGTGACGCAAAACCGCTCGAGCAAGCAACCGCTCGAGCGAGACGGAGAACGCTCGAGCGAGCAGTCGCTCGAGTCCGCTATCAATAATTGCCTATCCAAAGCACGCACATGGCTACAGTACGTAAAACAGTGGGAAGTACGCCTGCTCCGCCTAACCCCATGGCTACAGTATGTGATATAGTGAGAAGTACGCCGGTCACTTCTCCTATTCCACCGCCCATACCCGGGATTCAGGCGTGCCAGGCAACACTATTACACCACGCCGAGTACTGTGACACGTACGGCACTCTCTCCAAACGCCATTATCAACTCTCCGTACCACCAACTACGTCATCCCGTCCCGTCGCTCGAATCATTGTCCCCTCGAGGCAGCCCCCAACCGCTCGAGGAGTGGTGATGGACGCGACCTGAGCATGGAGCGCGCAATGCCCTGTCTTTCCCACCACGATGGCCATACGGCGGGGTTCCCGGACGCACGTGCTCGACTACGCCGCCGCGTACCTCGACTACGTCGCCCCACGACCGAGAAGGACGAGCGAGGCTATCATTGCCCACACCGCTACGAGCTCGAGCCGGACCACAAGGAGCGTCTACGACTCGACGACTTGACAAAGACCCGCATCTCGACGTCACGCCCACGACAGCCCTATCTATTCTGTACTCCTGAGCCTCCTCTTGGCCTATAAAAGGGGATGCCAGGACCTAGTTCAGGGGCCTTACGTTACTACGCTTTACACCTTCTCTCACACTCACTAAGTCTCAGGACTACCCTGTACACACCCCTGTACAAGCACCCCGGTGCGAGATAATACAAACTCATCCCTCTGCTGGACGTAGGGCATTCTTTGCCTGAACCAGGATAAACGTTTGTGTCCATCTTGCATCACCATCCGGATTAGGGAGCACGCATAGAAATTTACTCGTTGGTGTTATACCCCCCGGGGTACGAAACACCGACAGTTGGCGCGCCAGGTAGGGGTACTGCGTGTTTTTCGCTCGATTCCCGCCATTTTCCGGATGGCATCACCCGCTTCCTCGCTTCCGTTCGCCACGGTGATCTGGTTTGGGAGTCTAGAGTTCGTGTCGCTCGGCCCAGGCCACGACATGGCTCTACTCTCGATCGGTGAACCAGGAGGGGGACGCTCGTCACCCCCACGCGCTGGTGGAGCCGCGCGCCGACCGCGCCACCACGGCTCGCCACCACGTCGCCGACGCCACCAAAGATCGCATCGCCACCGGCGAGCACGGGGCCTTGAACATCCTGCTCGTGTGCCCTCCCGGCCAGACGCCACGATGCACCCAGCCGGGGTGCCAAGCGTGCGGCAGGGGGTGGCACGTGGACAGGGAGTCCCTGACGTGGACCCTGGCTTCACGTTCGCCATGCGCTCACCGAGAGAGCCCGGCGTGGCGCCTCGAGCGCGCGCACGGCCGACGTTGCCCAACCTGTTGCCACACGGGCTATACCGAGCTCGGCGCAGGCTCCCGTTTGGGCTTTCCAACGCCGCCACTACATATGCCAACGCGATCCGGCCAGTCATGGGACCGCGGGAGGAGAGTCCCGGCCCCCTCCTGCGTGCCAGTATGAACTTGGAGATCGTGTGGCCTACGTCGGTGGACCGCGGATTTGACAGGACACCGGGCTCACAACGCCGCAACACGGTCGGGAATATGCGCCGCTGGATCGAGGAGGAGAGCACGGGGAGGCCCTGGACGCCGTCCAGCACTAGCCCCGACTCCGATGACTCGGACTCAGGGTGCTATGACCCGGCTCGCGAGTGTTTTCATCTCAACAACGACGTCCCGTCGGATGACGAGACCAGAGATGGCGCCGCCACAGCTGTCCCTGCAGCCAACCGGGCAGACGTGACCCCAGCGGTCGGAACATCAGCAGCTGGAGCTCTGCAGATGATCGAACCGCGTGCGCCGCCTCCACGAGCCCAAGATAACCAGCGACCTGAAGACGACGCTCTAACAGCTCAATGGGCCCAGCTCAGAGAAATCGAGGCCAAGATGAATGAGGAATGAGCGAATCTGGAGCTGCTCAAGCGCGCGCTTGAGCAGAACCATCCGCCCCCTGCTCGAGCTCTTGGCGCTCGAGGAAAGGCACGAGATGTCTTCAACCGCATCATCAACGACGGGCGGCCAGAGGCGCCACCCGAGCCAGCCCATTTCCCTCGAGCAAGCCAGAATGTACTTGCGGCAGCCATGCTGCTGCGGGACATGCCGGCGCCCTCGAATCCTCATGCATTACGGATACGAGATGAGATCCAAGGGCTCCTCCAAGTCGCGGCCGTCCAGCAGGCCGAAAGCTCGGCCTCGAGACAGTGTGAGGCAGCCCTAGAACAACCACGGCACGAGCGGGGGGGTTCCGTCCACCAGGGGGCACCCCCTCGAGATGGTAGAGCCCCTGCTCGAGAACGCATCCTCGACAACCGCACGCCTCAAGATGCGCGTCATGACATCAACGACAACCGGCGACGCAAAGCCGCGGGTGCCGAGGACCGTGGCTACAAGGCCCATCGAGGAGGGCGTTACGACAGTGACGAAGACCGGCAGACTCTCGAGCCGCCGGGCCCTCGAGTCTTCAGTCGAGCTATCCGCAACACGCCGTTGCCAAACCCGTTTCGACCCCCCACGAGCGTGGTCAAGTACAACGGGGAGACCAAGCCAGAGCTCTGGCTGGCCGACTTCCGGCTGGCCTGCCAGCTGGGAGGGGCTCGAGAGGATAAGGCGATCATACGCCAGCTCCCTCTGTTTCTCTCTGATACCGCTCGACGGTGGCTCGAGGAGCTCCCCCCCCATCAGATCCACGATTGGGCCGACCTGGTCCAGATTTTCGAGGGGAACTTCAAGGGCACCTACATCCGACCCGGCAACTCGTGGGATCTCCGTAACTGCAAGCAAAATACCACGGAATCTCTCCGGGATTTTGCTCGGCGTTTCTCCAAGCTGCGCACCGAGCTGCCACACATTCCAGATCACGACGTCATTCTGGCGTTCGTCTCAGGCACCACTTGCAAAGAGCTCGTGCGGGAGCTCGGGCGCAATCGCCCAAAGACGGTGAATGAGCTCATGGATGTCGTTGCCGACTACGCTGCCGGCGACGAGGCCGTGGGGGCCTTCTTTGGTGGAACTGGGAACAAACCCGCACCGTCCCCGGGAGGCGGTGAGGGCTCGAGCAAAGCCCAGAAAAAGAATGGGAAGAAGAAGAAAGGCAACCAGCAAGGCAAGCGCGCGGTCGTGGACGACGAGGTGGCCGCAGCCGAGCGCAAGAAGCCTAGACCCCCTCCGGATGGGGGCGTCTTCGACAAGATGCTGAAGCAGCCCTGCCCATACCACAAGGAACCGGTAAAACACAACCTCGAGGACTGTCGAATGCTTCGAGGCTACTTCAAGCGGCTCGGTATCGACAAGGACGATGGCAAGAAGGATAAGGGTGGCGAGGACCGAGCCAACGAAGACGACGACGACGGGTATCCGCCCATCACTGAGTGCTACATGATCTACGGCGGCCCGACCACCCAGATGACACGTCGAGAGCGAAAGGCCGAGCGCAGGGAGGTTTTCGCCATAAAACCCACCACGCCTCAATTCCTCGACTGGTCGGATGCTCCCATCACGTTCGACCGTGATGATCATCCAGACCACGTCACCAACCCCGGCTCGTACCCTCTCGTCGTCGCCCCGATCATCCTCAATGCCCGCTTCACCAAAGTTCTCATGGATGGAGGCAGCAGCCTCAACATCATCTATATGGAGACCCTCACGTTGCTCGGCCTCACAAGAGCGACCTCCGGCCCGAGCGCCGGGGCTTCCACGGAGTGGTCCCGGCAAGAAAGCGCTCACGATCGGCCGCATCGACCTCCCCGTCGTCTTTGGGACACGCTCGAACTTTCGTCGAGAAGTCTTAACTTTCGACGTGCCCGGTTCGAGGGGACGTACCACGCCATCCTAGGCGGCCGTGCTACACAAAGTTCATGGCGATCCCCGGCTATGCCTACCTCAAGCTCAAGATGCCGGGACCAAAAGGAGTCATCATCGTCAACTCCACGTACGAGCACGCCTACCACCGCGATGTGGAGTGCGTCGAGTACGGGGAATCACTGACGAACGTGCTGGGAACATCTGAAGACCTAGCCATGATGCTCGATCACATGGCGGCTGAGGCCTCTGCGCCGACACCCAAGCGACAGGCCGGCAACTTCGAGCCCGCTGAAAACACCAAGAAGATCCCGCTCGACCCGAGCTCCTCGGGGGAGAAGACGCTGGTCATCAGCACCTCCCTCGATAGCAAATAGGAAGCAGTGCTCGTCGACTTTCTCCGCGCAAACGCTGACATGTTTGCGTGGAGTCCCTCGGACATGCCCGGCATACCGAGGGATGTCGCCGAGCACGCCTTGGAGATCCGTCCCGGTTCAAGACCTGTCAAGCAACGCCTGCGCCGCTTCGACGAGGAGAAGCGTAGGATCATCCACGAAGAGGTCGAGAAGCTCGAGAAGGCCGGATTCATCAAGGAGGTACATCATCCCGAGTGGTTAGCTAATCCTGTGTTGGTAGAGAAAAAGAATGGGAAAATGAGGATGTGTGTAGATTACACTAGTTTAAATAAAGCATGTCCCAAAGTCCCATTTCCTTTACCTCGAATAGATCAAATCGTTGATTCCACTGCGGGTTGTGAAGTACTTTCCTTTCTCGACGCCTATTCGGCTACCACCAAATCAAAATGAAGGAGTCCGACCAGCTCGCGACTTCATTCATCACCCCCATGGGCATGTATTGTTATGTCACAATGCCTTTCGGCCTTCGAAACGCCGGGGCAACATACCAACGCTGCATGCTCCATGTCTTCGAGAAGCACATAGGAGAGACCGTCGAGGCCTACGTCGATGACATCGTTGTCAAGACTCGAAAAGTAGAAAACCTTGTCGCGGACCTCAAGTTGACGTTTGACTGCCTCCGAGCTAAGAACATCAAGCTGAATCCCGAGAAGTGTGTCTTTGGTGTACCTCGAGGCATGCTACTAGGCTACATCGTCTCCCAGCGGGGGATCGAGGCCAACCCCGAGAAGGTTACGGCCATCATGCGGATGGGGCCGATTCGAGACCTGAAAGGGGTACAGAAGATCACGGGATGTTTGGCCGCCCTTAGCCAATTCATCGCACGCTTGGGAGAAAAAGCTTTGCCTCTGTATCGACTCCTCAGAAAATCCGAGCACTTTGCATGGACACCTGAAGCAGAGGAAGCTCTTTCAAAGCTGAAGAGCATGCTCACGTCTCCTCCTGTGCTCGTGTCGCCTCGACCGGCTTGAGACGGCATACCCGCCGAATCCCTCCTCCTCTACGTTGCCGCAACCACTCAGGTGGTTAGCACAGTCATAGTGGTCGAGAGGCAGGAAGAGGGGCACGCGCTCCCCGTCCAGCGGCCGGTGTATTTCATCAGTGAGGTGCTCTCAGATGCCAAAATTCGATACCCCATATCCAAAAGCTGCTCTACGCAATCGTGTTCACCCGTCGAAAACTCCAGCACTACTTTCTTAGCCACCCGGTAACGGTGGTAACATCATTCCCACTTGGGGAAATTATCCAGAACCGGGAAGTCGTGGGTCGAATCGCCAAGTGGTCGGTCGAGCTCATGGGCGAGACCATCACTTATGCCCCACGAAAGGCTATCAAGTCCCGAGTGTGCCGGCCGACTTTGTCGCCGAGTGGACCGACGTCCAACTCCCCCTGGTCCCGATCCGCCGAGCCGTGGACCATGTATTTCGACGGGTCACTTATGAAGACAGGAGCAGGCGCGGGCCTACTCTTCATCTCACCCCTCGGAGTACACATGCGTTATGTGGTGCACATCCACTTTGCTGCCTCGAACAACATGGCAGAGTATGAGGCGCTCGTTACCGGGTTGCGCATTGCCATCGAGCTGGGGTCCGATGCCTCGATGCTCGAGGCGACTCGCAGCTCGTTATCGACCAAGTGATGAAAGCCTCGAGCTGCCATGACGAAAAGATGGAAGCGTACTGCAATGAGGTGCGCAAGTTGAAAGCCAGCTTCCATGGTCTCGAGCTCAACCACATCCCAAGGCACTTCAACGAGGCTGCGGACGAGCTGGCCAAAATCGCTTCATCTTGAGCACCGCTACCCCCCGACGTCTTCTCAAAAGATCTCCACGAACCATCCGTAAAGTGGGACTCGGGGGCTGGGGCAGGACCAGCCGTTGAGCCTGCTCCTACGACCGAACCCTCCTCGACGGGGGCCACGGTCATGGAGATCGACCAGGTTACGAGCCCACCAACGGACTGGCGTGCACCACTCCTCGAGTACCTCATTCGAGGGGAGTTGCCGGAAGATCGAACGGAGGCAAGGCGACTAGCTCGTCGAGCCAAAACTTATGTCCTTTACGGGGACGACAGAGAGCTCTATCGCCGGAGCCCAACTGGTGTGCTCCAACGGTGCATCTCGATCGAGGAAGGCAGGAAACTGCTCAGAGACATGCACTCGGGGGTTTGTGGCCATCATGCTGCGCCAAGAACCCTTGTCGGAAACGCATTCCGTCGAGGCTTTTACTGGCCCACTGCAACTGCTGACGCCATCAAGCTTGTTCGAGCGTGTGAGGGATGCCAATTCTACGCCAGCGACGCATCTTCCAAAGACACGCACTCCGGATGATCCCCTCACGTGGCCATTTGCGGTTTGGGGGCTCGACCCGGTCGGACCCCTCAAAAAGACGACGGAGGCCACACCCACTTGCTCGTGGCCATCGATAAGTTTACCAAGTGGATCGAGGCCAAGCCCTTTACTAACATCCGCTCGGAGCGAGCGGTCGAGTTCTTTACCGACATAATCCATCGCTTTGGAGTCCCGAACGTCATCATTACCGACAATGGCACCCAGTTCACAGGCAAAAAGTTCTTGGACTTCTGCGATCGGTACCACATCCGTGTGAACTGGTCGGCAGTCGCCTACCCTCGAACTAACGGCCAAGTCGAGCGCGCAAATGGCATGATCTTGCAAGGTTTAAAGCCCAGGATTTTCAAACGCCTAAACAAGCACGGCAACAAATGGGTGGCCGAGCTCCCATCAGTCCTGTGGAGTCCGCGGACGACCGAGAGTCGAGCCACTGGGTTCACCCCGTTCTTCTTGGTCTATGGGTCTGAGGCCGTCCTCCCCACTGACCTCGAGTACGGGTCCCCTCGACTCAAGGCCTACAACGAGCAGACCAATCAGGAAAGGTTGGCAAACGCCATCGACCAGGCAGA
Source organism: Themeda triandra (assembly GCA_018135685.1). NCBI lineage: Eukaryota > Viridiplantae > Streptophyta > Magnoliopsida > Poales > Poaceae > Themeda > Themeda triandra. The sequence continues at coordinate 908,495 of JAENPR010000069.1, read as the reverse complement.
AGAGGCTCGAGACACGGCGCTCCTACACTCTGCGCGCTACCAACAGAAGCTACGGCAGTATCACGAGAAGAACGTGCGCAGGAGGGATTTCAAGGTCGGCGATCTCGTGCTCCGTCGACGCCAAGATAACAAGGGGCGCCACAAGCTCACTCCTCCTTGGGAAGGCCCGTTCATCGTGGTCAAGGTGTTGAAACCAGGAACGTACAAGTTAGCCGACGAGAAAGGCTCGACCCTCACCAACGCATGGAACATCGAACAGCTACGTCGCTTTTTCCCCTAGACCTCGATGTTTTGTACATATTTCGTTTAAATGTACCGTTAGTATGAATAAATAAGTCAGCTTCTTACTTTTTGTTCATACGCAAGGTGGGCTCGACTTTGTTTCCACAAAGTCAAGCCCCCTCGGGGCTAGACCGGGGGACCCCCCTGAAGTCCTCGAAAAAACACACCTAGTTTTTTCGAAAACAACGCTCGATGTAACCTTTCCCCTCCTCGCCTCGAAACTTTTCGTAAGCTAAGTATTTGCGTCACCACGAGCTCATCGAGCCAGGGCGATCGAGCACAAGGCTTCCCACGCTTCCGAGCTACGGCACCCTAACTCATCCCCTCTCGAAGTAGTTCGAGCACAGCGCCAACACTTAGCTAAAACAAAGTAAAGGCAGGAAGTGGAGAATAATATCAAGCGCAAAGAAAAAAACTAGAGCGTGACGATTATAAACACCCAAGCATTACGGTTCAAGGCCACTTGGGCCACTTCCATAACCAAAAAGTATTTGTTTTCTTACAAGGGCCTTGTTGCCCAGATTTCGGCTCGCAGGCCGGCTAGAGATTACTCCACATCAGGCGGAAGGACTTCTCGCAGCAGATCGCCTCCAAGAAGGGCGCCCGGCTCCTCTGCCTCGGCCTTGAGCTGCTCGATCCGGGGTTGACCCCTCCTTCTTGCTCGCCCTCGACGTAGGCAAAGCCGCTCGCAACGGCCTCCATCCCGCCCGGCGTCCTCCCGAGACGCCGAATCCCGAGTAGAAGATGGCCATCGTCCGGCGCGCAAAGCAAAAACAAGGGCCTCCCGGACACGCCCCCGCAGAGAGGCGCCGAACTCACGGACCCGGCTAGCATAGCTCTGGCCAGCATCCGGCCCCTCGACGTCCACCACCGGCGGGAAGCCCCACTTAGCGCTGAGGATGTCAATGGCGCCGGTGATGTGGGCCTTGGCTGAGAGCACGCGGTCAGCCAGCGCGTGGGTTGACTTTGCGTACTCACGCGCGTCCGCCAGGTCCGCCTCCAAACCTGAAAAAAGACGACAAGAATCAAGTACTCGAGCAACACGCATGAATCAAGCACGAAAAAAGAACTAAAGGACTCGAGCACTTACCGGTGCAGCGGGTCGAGAGCCCTTGCTCGCGTTCGAGCGCCCGCGCGAGCTCAGTCTCTTTTCTTCGGAAGGCACGCTCGATGTCGCTTTTCTCCATGCGCAGCTCCTCATAAGCCTTGCCGGCGCCCTGGATGGCGAGGTCCTTCTCCGTCATCTCTTGACGGAGGTTGGCCGCCTCCGTCTGGAGACCGCTCGCCCGCTCTTTCTCCGCTTCAAGCGCGCTGGCAAGGGCCTCCTTCTCGACAGCCTCCCGGGTGACCGTAGCCTGGAGCTCCTTCACATAGGCCTCGACGCCGGCCTTGTCCTTCTGGAGCTGCTCCAGGTCCCGGCACTTGGCCTTATAGCCTTGCAGTGCCACAGCCACGTCCTTCTTGAGCTGCTCGAAAACTTCGTGCAGCTGCGCGTACTTCTGACAAGCGGCATCCACCTCCTGCGCGGCTCGGGCGAGCTTCTCGCTGGCCTCCCGCTGGGCCGCCTCGGCCCCCTGTGCCACTCGAGCGAGCTCGTCCTGAGCTCTTCCGGCTTCTCCCTTGGCGGCGTCCAAGGCGGCGTTGGCCTCTCGAAGGAGCCGAGCAAAGCGGTGCCGCTCGCCCTCGGCCTCCTGCCCCATCCGCACGTACCGCCGGATCTCGTGCTCGCTCTCTTGCGTAGCACGGATGTGCACGGATTTCGCATAAGAGCGACTCTGCGTCGTCTGAACCTCGAAAGGGAAATGTTAAAACATAGAACACGATAAACTAAAAAGGGAAAGCAACCGAGCTCGAGGGCACTCACAGAATGAAGCCGGGGCATGTCCTCTGAGACGAGCGTCAGAGCAGTCTTCAAAGCGCTCTCGAGCCACTGCCGGCGCTCCTCGGCCTCCACGTGCGCCTCGAGCTCCTTCTGATCATTCATCACGATCGGAGGAGCCTCGTGGTCAAGGGGGTCGGAGAGCACCAGCGGCGGCCTCTCCCAAAGAGGGAACTCCTCCCGCATCTCTTTGTCAACAGAGAAGTGGAGTCTCCTCACCACCTCCAGGTCGACGTCCGCCGTCACCACCCGCTCAGCCAGGGTAGGCGGGTGTTGCGGCTGACTCCAGGAAGAGGACGCCTCTTGGGCGAGCGCCCGCGCCTCGATACGCCTCCGCTCCTCGATGGAGACGTCAGTGGGCTCGGTGGGACCAAGGCCGACCGACCGCATATGGCTGTCAATGATAGCAGCCGCCGTCTGCTTCCTTTGGGCCTCCTCCCACTGATCAGCGTCGGTCATGACCTCAAACCTCACCTCGCCCGTCTCCGAATCGGGCACGAGGTAAGGCACCAGGTCCCCCGACAGCTGCAGAGGCTGCGGTGGCACCTGGTACGGCGCCGGATGGGGCTCTTGCTCGACGTCTCGGCGCTCATCACCATCCGTGGCGGAGGGCTGCTGCACCGCCGGATCCGCCTGCTGCTCCACCGCCTCCTCCGCCCTCTCCTCTTCTTGCGTGGCGGCGGGGCGCTCCTCGAGCGGCCCCTCTCGAGCGGCGGCGTGGGCCTCCCCCTCCTCGACCCGTTGCCCTGCTAAGGACTCAACCTCCATATCCCGAGGAGGGGTTGAGGCCCGGCTCAGCTGAGGCTCAGGTACCGGTCCCGCCTCCTGCATCACCACATCTTCCACCGGCCGATCAGTGGTTGCCAGCGGCTCCTCCTCCTCCTTCTCCCTGCGCTCCTCCTCGAGCTGGCGCAGGCCAACTGGCCAGGAAGACTTGGCGCCCGAGCTCGGACTCTCGTCTTCGAGCGTGATGGGCTGCTGCTCCGATCCAGCCCCCGTCGCCGGAATAGAGGCCTCCGGCTCTGGCGTCCTCATCCCTTGGTCGCCCGCCGCCGCGTCACCCAGCGCGCCTGACGACGTCGGGGTCTCGAGCGGGAGGGCAGTCGAGGCCGTGCTGGTGGTGGTGTCCTCCTCCCCCGTGGCCTTGGTCACGGCCCCGGCACCTGCAAGAGACGCAGCTGCCGTCAGCCTCCCACGCCTAAGTGCATCCTTGGCCCGCTCCAACCAAACGGGAGTAGTGGGAGGGAGAGTCACTCCACCTGGCATCGACGGGGTGCGGCTCGACCCTCCTGCGGTCCTTAGCCTCTTAGTAGGCACCAGGAGGGGGAGGGATGGTAAGGTCTGCAGGGAACGTTTAGTCCTGGAAGAAAGAGAAAAACAAAAATTTTTTTACTATGACAAGATACTCACACTCGAACAAAACAGTGTAACAAGGGATAGGTCGGCCAGAAGACTTACCCCGCGATCGAGGTGGCTCTGCCCAAGCCGCCCGGCCTGCTCGAAGCGCTCGGGGGCTGTCGAGCCTCAGTCGCCCCCCTCGAGTCGCTCGAGGACTTGGGGGCCTCGAGCCCGCTGCTTGCGCCACTCGGGGGCTTCGAGACCCTGGCGGCCGCCCCCGTTCCGGCCGACTCCTTGGCCGGATCGGGCCCGGAGTCCCTTGCGGGATCCTGGGTTCTGCGGGTCGAGGTCCGCTCGGCCCGGCGGTCGCTGGAAGGAGCCCGGCATTGCTCGCCGGGCTGCGCAGAACTTGAAGTGCGCACATTTGCAGCCTCATGCTGCCGGGTGTGCGCGCCCGTTGAAGATGGACGGTGGCGGGAGGAAGATTCCCGCCGCGTCGGAGACGGCACCCGCTCGCCATGGCTAGAGGGACGGGGCGACTCCTCCCGCCGCCCTGCTTGAGCCGGCGACGACGAGCGAGTGCGGCGGCTGGAGTGTTGAGACACCCCACCCCGTTGCCTTGCTTGGGCCGGCGGCGGTGCTCGAGTACCGCGGCTCGACGACTCCTCCTCCTGACCCGCTCGAACCAGCGACGAGTCGTCGCGCAGGAGGCCTGGCGCCAAAGTTGGCTCCTGCACGCGAGAGCGAGGAGGCGTCAGGGCTCGAGCGGCGGTGGCGTCATCGCTGTCGGTCGCCTCGTCATCCTCATCATCGTCATCGTCTTCGTCCTCGTCGGACGACTCGAGGCTAGGGCTCCAGTCAGTTGGGTCCGCCGCCAGACGTATTTCACGCTCCCGGTGGCGCCTAGCCTTACGCTTCTCCTTCTCCTCTAACGCGCGGGCTTTCTGCGCCTTTTCCTCCCTCCTCGAGACCACGGCAGTATGTGCTCGTTCGCCCCTCAGGCGTCTTACCTCGCGGTCGGGTGCGTCCTCCTTCACCGGGGGCCTCGACTCCGCGTGGTCATTGATATTCTGGAAAGAAGAGGAGCAGGCCTCGATAAGGATCGCTCGAGTAACAGAAACAACGAAAGAGGGTCTCGAGAAAACTTACATAACCCAGTAGATTGACGGCCGGGCGCATACGGAAGAGGCCAACTTGGTTCTCACCAAAATTCCTCCCACCGTCGATCGCGTCGCGCACCCGAGCCACGATTGTGGTGACCGGGAGGGGCACGTCCGACATCCTGCTGGCCGCAAGCGCCGCAGGATCGGCGTCCTCCGTCATCTGGTCGAGCCGCAGCGGGCGCTCGGCAAGCGGGAGCACCCGGCGGCTGTGGAACTCGGCAACCACATGCGCGATGTTGAAAAAGAGGTTGCCGGACCTCCGGTTGCGGAGGCTCATGATGGCGTTGAGCAGGGAGTCCATGCGGGGCTGGCGCGCCGCCGGCCGGCCGTGCGTCCGCTTGAAACCAGCGCGGTTAGCACGGCACCGGTATATGCCGGGAAGAGGCCCTCCTCGTTGAGGAGGTAGAACCACTCCCGGTCCCAGTTGGCGTTGTTCGACGACCACGCGCCGGACAGCCAGCATTCCTTCCTCTTCAAACCAATCGAGCAGGAACCCGCTCGAACGTAGCGGCGAACCTTTGGTTTCACCGCCTTCTCTTCCTCCTCATCCTCATCCTCCTCCTCCTCCTCCTCGTCATCGTCATCACCATCATCATCGGCGGCGTCCTTGTTCTTCACCGCCTTGGTGAAGAGCGTCGCCTTGAAGATGTGGGTGAACAGGTCCCACTGCGGCGCCATTCCCAGGTACCCCTCACACACGGCGACGTAAGTAGCCGCGAGCGAGATGGAATTGGGATTAAAGTGCTGGAGCTCAACCCCGAAATGGTGGGGAGCGCCCGCATGAAGCGGCTCGGCCGCGCTCCAAGCCCCCGCCGGTGGAACCTGATGAAGCTCAGGATGTAGCCCGGCGGGGGATTGGGCTCGAGGTGGTCGTCGGCCGGCACCCGCCACACCGGCAACCCCTCCGCCGGATTGGGCGGAAGCAGTCCGCCGTTCACCAAGTTGAGCAGCATTGCCTCGGTCACCGAGGACCGAGGCCACGGGAGCGCATCCTCCATCACCACCGGCGGGGAAGGCTTGGCGGCGCTCTTGCCTTTGCCCTTGCCCTTGCTACCGGCACCCTGTCCGGAGCTCTGGCCCGACTTCCTGACCGACCTCTTCATGTCGATGACGGGAGCGGGACGGCGGAGCAACGGCGGCGGCGGAGCGCGAGGAACGGTGGCGCGGGACGGAGGCGCGGAAAGCAGGCGTGATCACCAGCAGTCACGGGCAGCAGCAGCGGCGGCGGTTGCGAACGAGGGCAGCGGCGGATTGAATCTGGAGCAGGGCGCAACTGGCGGCGAGAGCAGCGAGAAGGGCGCAACTGGCGGCGGATTGCTGAATGCGGGGAAGAAGAACTGGGGGCCTACCCCTCCATATTTATAGAGCCCGAGCCGATCCGCGTGAACCGCATCCGACGGCCTAGATTACGCCATCCAACGGCCGCGCGCACCCGGCGGACTCGACGAAAAACGGTAACCGCATTAAATGCCCTGACAAACCGCTACCTGCCTCCACTTTTACAGGGCGCACACGTCGCGAGATGAAGCGGAACCGTCGCCCAGCCACGATCACCACGACGCGCCGGTTTCCGCCTAAAAAGGCGCGCCGCTTGCAACGGACAAATGCACCTCGAACAGGTGCAATGACGGGACGTCTCGACAGACGGTCCCTTGCACGGTAAGAAACCTAGGGACCCCGGTCCCACAAGTAAGTCTCGAGGGAGCGGAGGCTGACCCACGAACGGGTTCGAACAGCCGCCCTCGAGCACCCGAGTTAGGGGCGCCTATGGGAAGGAACCCTCGAAAGGTTCCGCTCGAGAACGAACCCTCGAACCCAGATGGCGTGTCCAAGGCGGGGCACTAGGTATCCAAGAGATCCCGCCGACGGAGGCACTCGAGCCGCCGGTCCCCTCGAACGGGGCCGGTCCTCTCGGAAACTAAGCGCCCGCTCTAATGAGAGCGCCCCCGGGCCACGAAGCCGTCTCCCCTCGAAAGGAGACGAGCTCTCACTTGGACTACCCGCCATCAGCTCACAGGGAGGTATGGCGCTCGCTCGGTCGCGAGTAGTGTCAGACCTCTCACCACTTGGGCCTAATCCAAGAGATCCAGCGAGGAACTGGATCACGACTCCAGCCCAGCCATTCGAGGCTCGGGGGCTCGGGTCACACAAAACCGCCCTCGACGCGAGAGGAACAGGAAATACTCAGGGCTCGAACAATTATCAGAAATCTCCTACCTCGAACTGCTACAACTCCAGTTAATAATACTCTTACTTAAACCCGTTCATCTCAAAGCCCCCAGAGGAAGGCCTCATTCCTCTGGGGCCTCGGGGGCTACCCCCGCGGGGGACGCTCGCGCGCCCCCCCACGGAGAAAGAACGAAATGACTCCTCGAAACATCGACGATCATCCCAATTCTAGGTACTTCAACTCCACTTCATGATCCCTTGTTTGAAGTTTCACAATCAAACAAGGGCTCGGGGGCTACTGTCGGGTACCTAGATTAGGGGGTCCTAAATTAGGTGGATTAGAGGTGAATAATCCGGCCCATTTCACCTCTAACTCTCCTAAGAATTAACCAAGGAAATCCCAATCCTACTCCTGTTGGGCCAGCATGCGAATTAGGCCCACAAGGCCACAAAGCCCACTTGCTCGAGCAGCAACCACCCGCCCGCTCGAGAGAGAAAGTACGGAAACCGCTCGAGCGTGCGACCGCTCGAGCGGTTGACGCAAAACCGCTCGAGCAAGCAACCGCTCGAGCGAGACGGAGAACGCTCGAGCGAGCAGTCGCTCGAATCCGCTCTCAATAATTGCCTATCCAAGGCACGCACATGGCTACAGTGCGTAAAGCAGTGGGAAGTACGCCTGCCCCGCCTAACCCCATGGCTACAGTGTGTGAAATAGTGAGAAGTACGCCGGTCACTTCTCCTATTCCACCGCCCATACCCGGGATTCAGGCGTGCCAGGCAACACTATTACACCACGCCGAGTACTGTGACACGTACGGCACTCTCTCCAAACGCCATTATCAACTCTCCGTACCACCAACTACGTCATCCCGTCCCGTCGCTCGAATCATTGTCCCCTCGAGGCAGCCCCCAACCGCTCGAGGAGTGGTGATGGACGCGACCTGAGCATGGAGCGCGCAATGCCCTGTCTTTCCCACCACGATGGCCATACGGCGGGGTTCCCGGACGCACGTGCTCGACTACGCCAGCGCCGTACCTCGACTACGTCAGCCCACGACCGAGAAGGACGAGCAGGCTATCATTGCCCACACCGCTACAGGCTCGAGCCAGACCACAAGGAGCGTCTACAGACTCGACGACTTGACAGCACCAGTATCTCGACGTCACGCCCACGACAGCCCTATCTATTCTGTACTCCTGAGCCTCCTCTTGGCCTATAAAAGGGGATGCCAGGACCTAGTTCAGGGGCCTTACGTTACTACGCTTTACACCTTCTCTCACACTCACTAAGTCTCAGGACTACCCTGTACTCACCCCTGTACAAGCACCCCGGTGCGAGATAATACAAACTCATCCCTCTGCTGGACGTAGGGCATTCTTTGCCTGAACCAGGATAAACGCTTGTGTCCATCTTGCATCACCATCCGGATTAGGGAGCACGCATAGAAATTTACTCGTTGGTGTTATACCCCCCGGGGTACGAAACACCGACACACCTATATCACTACTTGTTTGCTGGGTGTAGCTCTTAAATGTGACCAATGTTGATGGCTTTCATGAGATGAAAACAGGGTCTAAATGCCGTCAACAGATGTCTATGTGCTTTGTTTGTGAGTGGTTTACAGGATTGTTTGCAAGCTTTATGGCACTCTCATTGTCACACAAAAGTGGGATTTTGATGAATCGGCATCCGAAATCAAGAAGGGTCTGCTTCATCCAAAGTAGTTGAGCACAACAAGCGCCGGCTGCAACATACTCGGCCTTAGCCGTGGAAAGGGCTACACAATTTTGCTTCTTAGAGCTCCAAGACACTAGGGACCGTCCAAGGAATTGACATGTCCCCGAAGTGCTTTTTCTCTCTACTTTGCAACCGGCATAATCAGAATCTAAATAGCCAAGTAGAGTGAACTTGGAGCCCTTGGGATACCACAAGCCATGGTTAGGTGTGTGAACTAGATATCTCAAGATTCTTTTAACAGCCGTTAAATGGCACTCTTTCGGGTCAGCTTGAAATCTAGCACACATGCACACACTAAGCATAATATTTGGCCTAGATGCGCAAAGATAGAGTAGGGATCCAATCATGGAGCGATATACCTTTATATCTGCAGATTTCCCTTTTGAGTCAAGCTCAAGATGTCCATTAGATGCCATGGGAGTATTGATAGGCTTGGCCTTATCCATGTCAAACTTCTTCAGAATATCATGGGTGTACTTGGTTTGGCTTAAGAAAGTCCCTTCCTTCAATTGCTTGATTTGAAACCCGAGGAAGAACTTCAGCTCACCCATCATGGACATCTCAAACTTTTGTGTCATAGTCCTACTAAACTCTTCAACATACACATGGTTAGTACTACCAAATATTATGTCATCGACATATATTTGGCACACAAAAATATCATTTCTAACTTTATGAGTGAAGAGAGTAGGATCATCTTTGCCTATTTCAAAGCCTTGTTTAAGCAAGAATTCCTTAAGGCATTCATACCATGCTCTTGGAGCTTGTTTCAGCCCATAGAGCACCTTTCGAAGTTTGTAGACATGATGTGGGAACTTGGGATCTTCAAAACCAGGTGGCTGCTTGACATACACTTCTTCTTGTATAGGACCATTGAGGAAAGCACTCTTTACATCCATTTGATGCAGCTTGAAGTCATGATGGGCAGCAAAGGTCAAAAGCATTCGGATTGCTTCAAGCCTTGCCACCGGTGCAAAGGTCTCCTCAAAGTCCAAGCCTTCAACTTGAGTGAAGCCTTGAGCCACCAATCTTGCCTTGTTCCTTGTCACCACTCCATTTTCATCTTGCTTGTTGCGGAAAACCCATTTGGTACCAATGATGTTTGTATTGGGTCTTTCCACCAAAGTCCATACTTGGTTTCTTTCGAAGTTGTTGAGCTCTTCTTGCATGGCCATGACCCAATCCGGATCTCCAAGTGCTTCTTTTACCTTGAGAGGTTACAAAGAGGAAACAAACGAGTAAAATTGGCAAAAATTGACCAAGTGAGAACGAGTTGTTACCCCTCTTTTGATACTCCCAAGGATGTTATCAACGGGATGGTCACGTTGAATAGTTTGCCTTAGCCTTGGATGCTCAACACTTTCATCTTCATTATCTTCAGAACCTTCAGCATCTTCTTGCTCAAGTATAGGCTCTAGATTGAGCCCTTGAACTGGTGAAGTAGGAGTTGGAGAAGCTGCTGCTGAGGTGGAGGGTGCGGCACCGCCGCACCTAGGCGTGGCACCGCCGCACCGCGATCTCCGAGGGAGAGTCTGCACCTTCTTACAGAATTTGTCAGCGGAAATTGGTGCAACAGCAGCTTGGGTACCCTCATCATCTGATCCTTGTTCTTCTTGTGGTCTTACATCGCCAATGGCCATTTGCTTGATTGCCTTACAAGGTGGGTCCTCCTTTCCTACAACACTTGAATCAATTTGCTCTACTTGAGAGCCATTAGATTCATCAAATGTCACATCTACCGTGACCTCAGTTCTACCCAAGGTTTTGTTGAAGACACGGTAGGCATGCTCATTTGATCCATAACCAATAAGAATTCCTTCATCTACCTTAGATGCGAACTTAGAGGTTTTGGGTCTTTTGCTAAGTATGAAACACTTGCATCCAAAAACTCTAAAGTAAGACACCTTTGGTTTGTTACCAGTGAGAATCTCATAGGAAGTCTTGTTGAGCTTCTTGTGTAAGTAGAGGCGGTTGATGGCATGGCAAGCTGTCTTGACGGTGTAACATCTCTGATGTTATATTACCTAAAACCTGACATGTCATCATGATTAGTTGCAAAGCATTCATGTTAGGTAAACCCTGATGTGCATCAACTAAAATAAATTTATATTCTAGGTTGATTGTGCTCTTGAGATGATGCTTGTTATTGCTTTTGATAGCCTAGAGGTGTGTCGCTAGAATCAAACTCGATTTCGTTTCAAAACCCTGATTTCCGACAAACCCTGTTTTACCCCCTTTTCCCTAATTCAAAATCTACAAAGAATTTGGGGTTGGTCCAAAAAGCAAGATTGTAGGGCTTGATGAGACCTACAATGTTGGTGAACAAAGTTTTTCAAGTTTCCAAAAGGAATTTCAAACAAATTTGAAAATACAGTTTTTAAGGCAATTGTTCCCCTTTGAATTTCAAATCATAATTCAAAAACTATGCATATTTTGGAAAAACTCTTTTTGGAGAAAATGTGAAGTTTGAAAAGTTGAGTATTCCATAGTTTTGGAGTTTTTCAAGTTCTTTAGAAAAATCAAAAGTAATTTCATATATTTCATTCTAGGGTTTTTGTCCCCTTTTCAAAATTTGATTCAAATTCAATTTTCCTTTCAAAATTTGAAAATGGTCCAGTTGAGAAAATTGAAGAGCATGAAATTTTAGCCCGGGTTGCTTTTTGGAAATTTTCAAGTTTAGTTCAAAAATCTGGAGTAATTTGTAAAATTCCACCGCTGTCACCGTGGATGACGTCATCTTCCCTTTTTCCCCTCTCTTCCTCGTCGCCGTGGCCATGGCGGCCATGCCGCCTGGTCGCCGCCGGCCGCCAGCGCGCGCCCGTGCGAGAAGCTTCGCCGCCCCGTGTCGCCTTCACGGCCACCGCCCTTGCGCCTTAACTCCCCGGCCGGCCAACCACTTCTCCCCCCTCCTTATCCTTTCTCCTTCTCGGCTGCCGCCAGCGCCATTGCCGAGCTTGAGCTCCGCCACCGCTCGCCGTCGCCGTTGCGCCGCTTCCGTCCAAAGAAAAACCACCACTAGCTCCGCCACATCCTCGCGCATCTATAGAGCTAGAAGATGGCCCTCCATTCCGCCTAGAATCGCCGTCAAGCCATCTTCTTCCTCGCGGTCGGTCGCCGAGCGATCCGCCGTCGTCATCTTCTTCCGTCGTCGGCTTTCGCTCCAATTCGTCGTCAATTTCGTGCTCGCCTTGAAGTGCTGCACCTGATGCTCCCCTTGCTTTTCAATTTCATGCACAGCCGCTGCCGTGACGCCGCCCGTGCCACCGGACCGCGCCGCCGACGCCATTGCCGCCGCCTCTGTCACCGTCGCGCCCGCGTCTTCTCCGTCGTCGAGCCCCCATCTTCGAGCGCACCGTCGCCGCGGTGAGCTCCTGCACCCTCCCCTGCACTTGATTGAGCCTCTAGGGCATCGTAGCCCCAGCCACCGCAGCGTCGCCGCCGGCATGTCCTTGCAGTCGCCGCCGCGGGTGTCGCCGCCGTCGAAAGGATCATGTTTTGGACAAACTTGTTAGTGCGTCGCGCCCGCACAGTCGTGCTAGAGCTAGCGCTCGCGTCAGCGCCACCGGAGAAGCTCCGGTGAGCTTCCCCGCCGCACCGCAGCGCCGCCGCCCCGCCATGGTCACCGGTGAGCCTGCCACTGTTGCTCCGCCGCCCCGTTAGGTAGCTCAGTAGACACGCCGCGTCGTGTAGGCCATGTAGCGTCGACCGCGCCGCCTAGAACCTCGCCGCCGGCGAGTTATCGCCGGCGAGCTCGCCGCCGCCGTCGGCCCAGCGCGGGCAGGCCTTGTTGGGCCGGCCTGTTTGCTAATGGGCCGAGCCGCCAACGATCTTGGGCCGAGCCAGGCGGATTCGGCCCAGTCAGCCTATTTCTTTTTCTAATTCCTTTTCCATTTTTATTTAGGCTGAAAATCTTATTTTCTTTCAAAATTCATAGTAATTCGTGTGTAGCTCCAAAAATTCTGAAAATTTTTGTGTGTGTTCCTTATGATGTCCTCTATCTAGGAAAATTTCAAAATTCCAAATTTGAGTACTTTTGCTATGTTCAAAAATTAGTTCTTTTAATTAAAAAATGAGTCTTCTCGATTTTTAGTAATTTATTTATTTATCCAAAAATCATGAAAATTTATTGGTGCACTGTTTTTGAAATAAGCTACTTAAAATTAATTTTTGAAATCAATTTGACAACTTTTATTTTAGGATTTAATTTCCCTAGATATTAATTATTTGTTTGACTTTGGACTTGAGTGAAGACCCTAGGTCATCAACCCTAATGACCTTCGGCACTTTAATTAATTGTATGCGCTTGTTTTTAATCTTCTTTATGCATCTGTTGAGCATCATGTTATATATTCCATCATGTTGAAACATATCAATATCGTGTAGATTACGTGAACGAAGAGAATCCCGTTGACCCCAGTCCGAAGGAGGAACCAGTTCCGGAGTCGGGTTTCGGTGGTTCTAGTGTCGACGAGTCCGGTTTCGTCTACGCTCTCGATCAAGGCAAGCCCCGGTTACATTCAAACCCTACCTTGTATTTCAAAGCTTTTACCATTTGTGCTTTTGCTTTGATGCATTAAGTAATAGAAGTTGCGGGAAACCCTAATTGATGCATTACCTACCTTGTTACTTGTATATCATCCTTGATACCGGTTTATTTCAAAAATGCTTAGTATGCTTAGTCTTGCTTTAATAAATAGGTTTTCAACTGAGTTACTTCAGAAATGATGGAAGTTGGTATCACATGTGGCATCTTAATGTTGGTAGCTAATGATTAGTAAGATCGGTCGGGTAACTTGCATCATATGGTTGATGTAGTGTTTCCGACTTGTCAGTTAAGGACCGTACCGTTGTTGGCCCTTGGATCATGAAATATAGTACTAATCACATACCCTTCGGGAAAGCTCGTCCTAAGATATTCTAAGGACTAGTACGGTGAGCCCGTGCATTGGGAGTGGCGAGATGGCGGGGATACTAGTTACCCTCGTGGGACGTAACCCGGATTGGAGGTGTACAAGTATTCTCGGATGGCACGGAAGCTGAGCCTAGTTCTAGAAATTCTGAAGTCAGAACTGATATACTTGTGGGTTAGAGTCCCACGTATATCGTGTGCTTGGGAAACCCCAGCTGGGTAGATAAGCGGTTCGAACTGTCGTATGCTCCACGAGTAAGGAGACTTGATCCTCGCACCTGCATCGTAGATAAAAGTGGTGGCTACTTTATGATAGAAATAAAAGAGAGTTGTATGAATTATCTTGATCTGCTGGTTTTACTTAAGTTAGTTTAGCACAAATAACCCCACAGGTTAACTTGAAAGTAAAACTTGAGGTTAAGGACTCACTCTTAGTGGCTTTTCTGCAAAGGGATTGATTCTTGCTTTGGACCTTACCTTGATTCCTATCTGGCCTGCATTCCTGAGTCTTCACCACTCTTTTTTGTCGGGTCAGTCTTGTTGAGTACTTTTGTACTCAGAGTTTGTTAAACCCTTGTTGCAGGTGAGTCTCATGCTCAGGTGTGCTTCGCACCTTGTTGCATGACGGCCGTTCCGGAGAGTGACGACGAGTAGTGTGTTTGGCCTTGGGCAAGCACCACGTTTGAGGTGTTGTATAAAGTTATCTTAATGCTATCTACTACTTTATGGTTTGTAATAACATAACTTATGGTTTGTAAGGTTAAAACTTATAGGCTTGTAAACTTATGTTTGTAAGACTTCCGCTCTTATACTCTGATGTATATTATTTTATTGTAAAACTGTTGTACACTGCAATGTCTCTTGTAATGATTGATCCTTGCTCGGAGAATCGTGGAGGTTTCGGGTTTAACCCGACAGAGCTAATTAAGTCTTGTGGAACACATGCATTGTCATCCGAGGTCTGTTAAGACAAGGATTAGTGCATGTGGGCCACATTACTTAGGAGGTTCTGCCACAGACGGCATCGACCCAAAATAGATCCGAAGTCTTGTACTCATCAAGCATTGTCCTTGCCATGTCAATGAGTGTTCTATTCTTCCTCTCTACTACACCGTTCTGCTGGGGGGTGTATGGAGCTGAAAACTCATGCTTGATGCCTTCATCTTCAAGAAACTCTTCGACTTGAGTGTTCTTAAATTCAGTCCCATTATCACTTCTTATCTTCTTGATTTGGAGACCAAATTCTCTTTGTGCTCTTCTAACAAAAGTCTTCACCTTGTCCTGTACCTGGCACTTATCATAGACAAAGAATACCCAAGTGAAGCGAGAGTAATCATCAACAATAACCAAGCCATACTTATCACCCCCTAGGCTGAGGTAGGCAACCGGTCCAAAGAGATCCATATGAACCAACTCCAAGGGTTGAGTAGTGGTCATGATGCTCTTTGGTGGGTGTGGTACGCCTACTTGCTTTCCTGCTTGGCAAGCGCTGCATATCCTATCTTTCTCAAATTGAACATTTGTTAGTCCAAGGATATGGTTGTCTTTTAGGAGTTTGGCCAAGTTTCTCATCCCAACATGAGCTAGTCGGCGATGCCATAACCAACCCATGCTGGATTTTGCCACTAAACAGGTCTCAAGCTTAGCTTTCCCTTTGCTGAAATCAACTAGGTAGAGCTTATTCTTGAGTTTTCCCGTAAAGACAATAGAGGAATCCTCCCTCTTAAAGACTTCCACACCTTCATCAGTGAAGAGATAATTGTAGCCCATCTCACACAATTGTGAAACAGACAACAGATTGAACTTCAAAGATTCAACATGAAATACATTTGAAATTGAATGCTCAAGTGTGATAGCAACTTTACCAAGACCAACTACTCCCCCTTTAGAGTTATTAGCAAAGATGATGTTGTCATTGACATTTGTAGTTGGGGAGTAGGATGAAAACATACTCCTGTCTCCGGTCATATGATTTGTACATCCACTGTCAAGCACCCAACTTGACCCACCGGAGGAGTATGCCTGCAACACAAGTTTAGTTGCTTGATTTAGGTCCCCAATCTTTCTTGGGGACATCAAGGTTAGTCACAAGAACTTTAGGAACCCAAATAGAAGTATTACGAAAAACATTTCTACCATTACCAATAAATTTGGTAAACACCTTCCCCTTAGTGTCATGCTGCAAAACAAAGTTAGAATTCAACACTTGGAGAGGTGTCTTGACACTCGATTGATAGAAGTCTTCTTTCTTACGTGCCATGGTAGAAGTATTTGACTTCTTGGGAATCTGTTTCTTCTGTGGAACCTGCTTCTTGGGCTTAACATGATAAGCGGCGATCTTGGTAGCCTTCCCTTTCGTGGGGACGCGCCCGGCCCCGGCACCGCCCGCGCTTGGCTTTCTTCTTGGCCGATCGGGACAACTTTTGTGCCACACTCGTGCGAGCTTTTACGTACCCAGCCTTGCCCTTGCTCATGAATTGGACACAATCAATGCCATTTATCATCTTTCTTCCATTTGTCTTGGCACCTTTCTTATGTCCAAGCCCATCCTTGATACGAGGATTCCTTCCATCCTTATATTGTGGCTTCTTTGGTTGATTCACTTTGCCACCTGTCATTTGCTTGCTGTTTTTGCCTTTTGTGTCCAGCATGCTGTTCAACCTAGCAATCTCATCCTTCATAGCTTTCATGTTTGCAAGGTTAGTGGAATAAGCATTTATATCAAGATTATAGCATTTTCCACAACCTTCACTGGTGGAGGCCTTAGAATTGTCATTTGAGCTAGAAAGAGATGGAGTGCTCTCACAGAGATGACTATATTGCTTCTCAAGTTTGTTATGCTTTTCAACTAAGACACAATACTTGTCATTGAGAGCAATATTGATCATCTTTGTAAGAGCAAGCTCTTTTTGATCACGGCACAATGCCTTGCTCAAAGAGCTTGTCTCCCTTTTCTCTCGCTCAAGAGCTTCCTCGCTATCAATATAGAGATTTTCAGTCTTTTCAATGACATTCTCTCTATGTTCTAGCTCAGCTTTGACATGTTCTAGTTCCTCCATGAGAGCTGCAATAAAACGCTTGGTTTTAGGATCAAGATTCTTAGCGGGCTTTAAACTCTCGCTAGAATCTTCATCACTAGAGTCACTGAGATCACTACTTGATATGTCACTAGGAGATGGAGAAGAGGATTTCTTGTTCAGTTTTACCTTTTCACCTTTTGCCATGAGACAAATGTGATGGGAGTCATCATCATCGGACATGTTGTTGAAAAGTCTTGGTGAGGAAGATGTGTTGTGAATAGCTACTGTTGCAACCTCTTCATCTTCATCACTTGACTCTTTAGTTGAGTCCCACTCATGCCCAATGTGTGCCTCTCCGGCATTCTTGTATCTTCTCTTTCCATCTTTTCTTTCTTTCTTGTTCTTGCCTTGATTCTTCTCAAGTGGACATTCAAGCAATAAAGTGTTCGGTCTTTGCCACATCGAAGCATGTTCTCTTTTTCTTGCTTGGGAACCTTTTCTTGGTAAGCTTGTAGCCATTGTTCTTGATGTCTTTGTTGTAGTTCTTTATAAACAATGACATGTCTTCTATTTTCTTGTGATCAGCCCCATTGTCCTCACTTTCACTTGATGTGGATGTTGAATCTTCTTCTTGTGGTGTTTGCTTGATCTCCTTGGGCTGACTTGTTGAAGCTTGCTTGCTGCCTTTATGATTGCAAGCTGAAGTGTGCTTGTGGGGCTTGCTTGCTTTGAGTGCAACTTCCTTGATCTTCATCCCATCAAGCTTAGATTGAAGCTCACCGGGCCTCTTTCTCTCATTTGCCTCTTCTATTTGCATATCAATGGTCAAC
Source organism: Themeda triandra (assembly GCA_018135685.1). NCBI lineage: Eukaryota > Viridiplantae > Streptophyta > Magnoliopsida > Poales > Poaceae > Themeda > Themeda triandra. The sequence goes on along the minus strand of JAENPR010000069.1, from coordinate 891,167 downwards.
AACCGTCCAAGCACATCATTTGGAGTGAAGTGCTCAAACTTCTTCTTGTCCCTAATCAATGTCACAACGGTTTCATTTCTTGTAGAGTAAGCTTCAAGCATCACCTTCACCACTTTGTGATCATCAAGATCCTCACAACCAAATCCCTTGATATGTCCAACTAACACCATCAACCTATCAAACATTTCTTGTGGCCCTTTGTAGCGAAACCGACCAACTAATTTAATTACGAAGCATTAATCGAGCTGACGTGGCAACTTAATTAGAACTTAGTAACCAAACCAGCCCGGTAGTCCATGAAATCTCGAAGGATTTCAAACAACTCTACAACAAACTGAATCCAAAGTTCAGCAGTTCCTGATTCACCTGTTTTAATTACATTTCGCACATAGGATTATTACAATCCAAATCATAAATAAAAGTGGAAGAAAACACGTTTGATAATACACACTCACACATATACTTTTAAATACAGTGCCAGCTCAGGGTCGACTCCATCAACAGCATGTAGAAGAGGTATAAGAGTTGACTTGCCCGAAGTCTATTCCTCCCGTAGTGGGATCTAAGTACACCGTGTCGCCACGGCAGTAATCTCCAAACCTACAACAACATTGGGAATTGCACCCTGAGTACATTGTACTCAGCAAGACTTACCCGACTAAAAGAAAATAAAGACTCTTTGGTGGATGCCAGGCTTTATAGTGGGGTAGCCAACTCCTTTGTTTGCCAGAAGATGAGCTTATTAATATTCATTTAGTGACAAAAGGACTCTCTAGCTTATCCAATTAAGTTGGGTCCTGCCATTACTACATTAGCACCTGCAACTACTTCATCATTTTAAGGTAGAAGCAATCAACATTATATCATAACCGCATTGATTGAGTAATCATTAAACCATCATGAGGGAACATAACCAACTCACATTTCAAATCTTATTTGCAGCACCGTAACTGCTCGGTCAAGTTATTCACTATCCAGGAACGATGGCGATTATAATCGATTGCAAACCAGCTGGCGGGGTATTCCTCACACAAACCGCACTCACTCGCTAAGGTGAGGTGTAGGTCACCTTGATCTACTCGGGAAAAGACGCGGGATCAACAACTCACCACCATGACCAAGGAAACTCCCAGCTGCCAACAGGTAAGCGTGCCCATCAAATGACACCGCCCCATCTTAAGGACTTACTCTCCAGGCCCTTGTTTACTCACCACCCATCGCCAGCATGGATACCTGGAAGTTGAAACCTGGCCCAAGTAGATTCAAGGCTTCGCGGTTGGGCACCCCCGCCCTTCCAGCTATATGTGAGGCGTTGTTCAAAATGATCCGAGGACGCTCGTGTGCCATAGTATATTAGAGGTGATTTATCATGGCCACATGGTTATGTTCATATCCAACGTCTCACAAATCTCAATCCAAAGGGGTAGTGACACCTACCATCGTGAGTGATGGTCGATCACTCGGCTTCTACCGTTTAAATAGCAGGCCTAAGCATGTAGTCGATCATGTACGTAAAAGTAGGATATTTCTATGGCAAGGTAGTCCTGATGCATCTACGGTTTCAAGCAACGCCTATCAACTTAATGCATCATAAAGAATAAAAGGACGCAAAGTAAATCATTTGCAAACCTAAGTAAATCATTTGCAAACCTAAGCATAATCATTCTAACCAAATCATCATGGCACACTAATTAACAATCAATCATACATAGCATGATCCATATAAGCCATTAGCATTAAGCCCTACATACGAGAAACACTCATTCAAGCTTCACTAGCATTTAGACCTACAACTGGCAGTCTAGTAAATAAATCATAACTGTAGGTCTATGAACCCTATGGACACAAAAGAGGACAATCTGGAGAGCTTATACAATTGCCCATAAAACATCTCAAGACATCAGAGCCTAATTCTTAAGTTAACTAGGCCTAAAACAGAGAATATCAGGACTGAGTCCTGACAAAACAGCATTGGAACATTTTTGCCAACCATATTGCAACAGCTATAACTCCTAGATTATTGATCCAATGACCACCAAATTTCAACAATAGATAGCTACACTAGTCAGCTACCCATTATATAAAGACAAGTTTCCCAAGAAACCAACCTATCATTAGGTTAGGCATGACATTCTAGAATCGACTCTAAATTAACCATCTATAGGTTGAACAGCAACCCATAGCTAGACATATCCTAAAATCCTACAAAAATTACAGTAGGATACACATGGCAATACAAGCCCATCATCCAAATTTCACCCCATTTGGATGATCCTACTGTCCTACACAAAAATGACATGGCAGCACCAATAGGTGAACCTAAAAATACTTTGCACTACCAACTTGAGCAAACCATGAATTCAATCACCTACAGAGTTACATACTATCATACAAGAAGCCTACAAAAATTACAAACCCTAAACTAGGCCTCTACATGTCATTTATGAATTTTCCCAAGAAACAAGCAATGAGGCCACTTGAACTATAAACTTACACAGGAGGCATGCATGATATAATTACCATAGATAAAGCATGACAAAACTAGGCTAACAAAACAGGAATCACATTTTTTTGAGCAGCCTATGAATTACTATGCATTTTCTAAGATTACTGACATTTCAAGAAATAAATCTAAGCTCAATATAAAAGTATCCCAAACATGGCGTTTCATATTTTCTATGCATAGCTCATCTAATAAGAAAAATACTGAAACTTGAATCACCCTATTTGGACACTCCTAGCTCCAGATATGATTTTCTAAAGCATTTTCTCAATTTCTGGAATTTCATTTATAAATCTAATAAGAAATCCGCTTTGCAGAAAAGACCCTGCCCTTTGCCCGAATTAGGTAGGCCCCGATCTGAAAGTGGCTGTGTCTAGCGCTTTTGCAGGAAGGACCTTGAACTTCTCCTAATTTTAAAGGAGTGGTCCCTGCTCGGGAAGGAAGAGGGGAGGACGGGGAGCGACGGCTCCCGGCCGCTGGGCCGGCTCTCCGGCGCCGGCGGAGGGCGGCGAACGGCGCAGGGGTCCCCGCGCACCCGCCGGAGGCCTTGGCTTGCCTCGCGGTGGCCCGTGGCCGACCAGCCACGGAGAGCGGAGGTGGCCGGCGGCGGCTCGACCCCGTCGGGGTGCTGTGGCCCGCCGGAGGCCCGAGGGAGAGGCGAAGCATGAGCGGCAGACGGTGGCGGAGCGGCGTTGCACAATGGCAGAGGAAGAGCGAGCTCCATGGCACCGCCACGATGCGGCGGCCGCGGCTGCTGCTCCGCGAGCTGGTCAGGACAGCGAGCTTGGGCGGCCGCGCGACGGCAATGGCGTGGCCGCACTGGTGGAACGCGAAGCGGCGCAAGCGGCGGCGCTGGTAGCGGCTGCGGCAAGGGGTGAGCTGGGCGCTGTGACGGCGGTGGCCGAGCTCGGCTGCGGCCGTTCATGGCGCCCTCGGCTTGGAGGCGGAGGGAGGAGGAAGAGAATGGGGGAGAGAGCAGGAGTGAGGGAGAGTGATGGGGAGAGAGTGGGGAGGGCGTTGGCGTCCGCCTTAATGGCGTCCTGGCCGGGCAGAGGAAAAGGGACGCATGGAGACACGCAGCGGTTGAGCTCTGCCATGGCCGGGGATATTTTTCCTCTTCGCCAATTTTAGTGACGGCCGTTGACCAGCCGTCACGGAAATCTTATTTCCAATGCACAGCACACAAACTTTCTTGCTCTATATCTAATGAACTAAGCCGAATTAGAAGAAACTTTCTACATGAAAGTTACTCCTCTTGAAGAGTAGATTATTTGGTCTAAAAGGAGTTTGGTCAGATTCCTCTTAGATTTGGAGATATAAAATTCCAAATGAAAATACCTCTAAAATTCCCTAAAATAGAAAAACAGCCCCCAAATCAGTCGTTTTCTGCAGTTTTGGAAATCTTGCACTCATTTTCATGGAAAGTGAGTATTGGGACTTTTGATCCTTATAAAATTCTACACCGAAAAGGTTTAGGGTGCATCGCCATGCAAAACTCCTGTCAAGCTCTTTTGAAGCGGTCAAAACAGACACTTTTATAGGCCTAACATGATCAACACACAAAGAAGCATGATTAACCAAAGTTGTTAACATAACCCTAGGTTCATTTGGTGTCCTAATCATGTCTAGATTATTTTAGTGGTCAATCATCAAGCACTTGTATTACTTTACCCTAAACACAGGCAGTTTAGGCATAATCAAGCATCAAGGTGAAATGCATGTCAAGTCTGTGATGCACTGCAAATGATATGATTATGCCGGTGATGTGCAGAGCTAAATCATGATTAACATCCTGGATGTTACAGCCTAACCCCCTTAAAAGAAATCTCGTCCCAAGATTTGGTGGAAGTAGATTAGTTTTTGAAAAACGATACCTCACATAACGACTTTCATGCTTTACCACTGCCATCACATTTTATCCAGAAACTTCTCATTACTTGTTACAGCCAAGTGACTCCGTTCCAAGTTACATGACCTCAATGCCTAATATCCAATGCATCTCCGGGTAAAACCTGCCGGCTCCGACGTTGTCTTCCAAAGACATGAAATAGTTTCATCCCAAAATAATTTAGCTTCGCTCAGATTATGATGTTGGAGACCCGACAAGGTCACATTCCACTCGAGAGGTATACCAAACATAGGCAACCTTGATGGAATCTAAATTACCACACCACTTGATCCACTCTTTGCACAATACCGAACATTCGGTGCAAATGGTGAATACGGAGTTTCATTGGCAAGGATTGCCAAAAGAATAAAGTCATCTATTCTTCAGCTCTTGACTCGTCGGTTAATCCATACTTACTCCCTAGCGAGAATCTTCAAGCATAACTTGTAACCGACATGCCCTCTACTATGATGATGCTACCGTTACCATGTCAATCTTAAGTAGGAAAAAGGAATAGTATGATAAGCATGCACATAGAACCCGAGACTATATACCAATAGGGTAGGTCATCATAAAACATGATCAATCAACTACCCAACTGGAAAAGGTCGAGGGTTACTTGAGAGGAAACCTGCTATTCGCATCATCAAATACATCAAAAGGTGCTTTAAAAATCCATAGTGTTTACCATTAAGAAGCAGAGCATGGGTTCCGCAAAACGGAAACCACATGACTCACTTCAGGGATGGCAGCATAGGATTTTTGTTAGCACAAGCTCGATATTGGCACAGCCCTTCATAGGAACACTGGCTACAAAATGCCAATATGAACCAACTGGACCAGGAAATTTCAACTTGTACATGTAGAAGTCAAAGTTCTTAGGTCAAAGATATCCAAATCTTCTCATGTAGAAATCAAAATTCCTAGGTAAAGAACTTCTTATCTTGGCAAAAAACCGCCAAACCTTTCGTTTCTATATGCAGGTCCGACAAGCAGAGTGGATCCTGTAGCAAGCATCTACAGGTACCCCTTTCTTGCATAGGACACGTGCTCTTGGGTTAGGGGTTTCCTACCTCAGATATACCAAAAAAAATACTTTTCCAACCATACTCGTGCCAAGCCTTACTCAAAAGATACTAGTATTGAGCCACATTTCATGTCCCGACAATGCTTGGACGACACGTGAGGCCCATATTGATGAACCCAAGGTCGTATCAAACCACTCATGCCTTGCATACCCAATGCATGACGGATTCGGGCATACTGACTACCTGATCCTCATTCAGGTGCAAATCCACTAATACCACAAGCATTCAAATTCGCATAGAGACTTCGTCTTATCAGCAAGACACAATAGCTCCTAGCAGATAGACGGGTTAATAGTTGAACCTCACAAGATGGATGCCCAAAGGCATGGCATTAGTTAGACCATCTCTCAAGACTGGCTCAATGAAGGCTTTTGTTTGATGAACTCCTCCTTCGATTCCCATAAGATAAGAGTATCTTATAGAACATTAGAAGGGCTAACCCCCTTAAAAGAATTCCAACTTCATGATAAGGGGTACCACGGAGTAGAGATTCATTTCGCTGATCGGGTAAAATCTTGTATCTGATTTAACTCATGCTGACTGTTCCAACTACTCGACGCTTGTGTCGGTAGGAGTGATCCCAACGTAGGCAAAGGAATCGCTAAACACAATCAAGAGCTCAACCAATACTGCCCGTTCTTTGCTCTCAAAGCTCTCAGCTTGGACGCGTGGTTGTTCATCTTATGAAAGATCGTCAAAAGTTATCATTCCATGTTGATGAACAACAAACCTACCATGATACTTAGCATCTACCTGATAGCTAACCTCGACTCGAAGGGTAGAAAAGCGGGTTTCGTGCTATCATCTATTCGATAGATTGCTCTACTATGGCCATTTCAAAATACGCGAGTCAATCGCAAACATGTGGTTAGTTAGCTGTCTACGTTCGGGCTGGAGAGTAACCTCTCATAACCTCACCGATAGGTTGCCTTTCAGCATTAAAAGGTTCACAATGGTCGCAATTAACGCCGATATAGGCCTTACCCATGAAGTATAAGAAGGGACAACAAACACTATAGAAGTCAAGACCTCTACTAGCTCAATGTTCATCTGAACTCACTCAACACGAACAGGGTGTATCTTTCCAAATACCACGAAGAGAGAGACGCGCGTTCTACACGAGATAGTGTAATCGTCGGGAAACACTCGATTGAGCCCCCAAATCATTCTCTCGTAGTCCAACATGTTATGTAATGGATCTATTCTATTCGAGCTATCCTTTGTCGCATTTGCGAGAAAGGAAAGCTTACCGGGGTCAAGCCTCCGTTGACCAGGGAACGAAGGATCAAATGTAACTCGAGGTTGGGGTCACGTAAAATAACACGTCGAGGAAATCTCCATAATGGGTCGAGATCTTATTAACCGTGATACCTGCACATGCCGAGCAACATTATGTGTCCGCGGCCACAGGATGCTCTCGGTTTCGTCGCGGCACCATCAGTTATTAGTCATGACACCACTATAGATTTTTCCCATCGAGATGCAATTTCACACAATAGGACAGGTTCCTGCACGAATAGATATTACGTGCAAGACAATAGTGAAGTAAACAAGGATACTTGCAGTGTTATAGGTTAACAAGGAAAGGAAGACTGGATATAGGTTCAACATATTGTATACTTGGATATGTCTCATACCTAACGTATCCACCTTCCCGATACAAGGCGTACCACGAAGAACGAGTTTTAGTCAGGGGTAATTCTCTCCTGAACTATAGTCAGCCTTCAACAAATGGGTTAGAGGAAATAACAATTGAGACATTTCCCCGCATGGTTAGTCTTCCAACAACGTCATGTTCTATACACGAGTCAAACTAAGTAAAACTTCCATACCGTTTATCTAACAACCCTTGCGAGAAGATATACAAAATAACCATAGCAGTGGTTGACATTCCATATCATCTTTCCGCTGCGCACTCTGATAACACACCCCCAAGCGGTAGGCGTATTATATAATTATATTCGCAGGACGACTAGCGAAACTCATCCTATTGCTGAAGGAGTGACAAAACGATAGCACTGAAAGGGCGTGAGATTAACGGACTCCCATTAACACAATCGTGTTCTCGAGGATCGTCTCATCCGTAATATGCTAACAATATCCCAGCGAGCATGTACTATACATACTTAGGATCTATCGTCATGAAGAACTGGCGAGGAACAATCCATTGTTACAACAACAATGGTAAATCTCACTGGTTGACACAAGGTTAGCAAGCTTCGGGTTACACTATTTTGAGGTATTGAGGATGGCATTGATAGGGTAGGAATATGTGACTATCCAAATAGAGTCGCATATTGGAAACTTTAGACTGACGTGCTTAAGATATTGGTCGCGATCAAGAGTTACAATACCAGCATGATTCCTAGTGTGCACACCCATGTGCCATGGTTCACATGGTGGCTCTAGGTTCCCGTGCGGCACTATAACAACTTAGACCGAGACAGCAATACATACGTGACGGACGAAAGATAATCTACTGGACAATATCGGGATATAAATAGACATCTTGTGCGACTGAGCAATGCGCACAGGACAAGATCAGGTCAAATGCGGATTTTAAAATCAAGGATAGCATGGGGTATCGCCGACACGAACGCAACAAATGTCACGTATGATATCGGCGGCTATTTGCAAAGGGTAGTTATCAACTATACTTGCTTAAAAAAAAGAATCGGCCTAGACGCGTGACAGTGAGAAATCAACATCGACGTGTCACCATCGGCCAGGAAGGTATAAATTGCATTTTTGCTAGAACGAGATCGAGGCGACATTACGTGATGTTAAAGATCCAAACCCAACATGCTAGCGGACTAACGTACTTGTTCTACCTACTACTTGAGATAGGTACTCTACACTAACTAAGCTTGTCATGACCACAAGTTCCGGTTGGTACAATAACAGTGGACCAATCTAGATTAGGATCACACATCGTTACTTGTGTCAAGCAAGGAAGTACTTATCCCAAGAGAGGCTTAGCCATACGCCAACTCCACTTAAGCATGGTCCATGTCTCCTATACCCACTGCATTGACAGCAGCATTCTTGATCACCAGTACATTCCCAAAATCTCAGGCGATATTCTCCGTCCAGGCTACATTCTGTTGTTGCACAATTGTGCCATGGCCTGTTGCCTCTGACCAAGTAGGGCAAACAGATCCAAAAACTGACTATGCGCTACAAGGCTTCAGGCATGGTGACACTCTTTCGCTGCCTAGCCTATCCCTTGGAAAATGTCATTTACACAAACAATATAGTTACCCTCTTTACATTCTCTTCGGGTACCTCCTTCGCTTACTGTTGCTTTGCGATGACATAAACAGAATCATGATTAAGAGACTCTAATGCATTCAGCCAATAGGAGTAGCTCTTCATCATGGCAAACATTGCGCTGCTAGCAAGATCGTTGCTATTCTCAGCCTCAGCCGTACCACCAACAAGTGTAGTCTCACTAATCTGGGGCCACACGGCAATGGTGTGGGTCGCCCTTAGGAAACACACCTGCAGCGGCATGAGCAACTCATCCAGTCATCTCTGACGCAAATCCCTCAGGGCCTTGCAAGCAACTATATTTGCACCTTCCCGAGGGTTCCTGCCTCGAGCGATAAAGCGGCGGTCACACCAGAGTGACGCATCCTCGCTCTTGGCGGAAATCAAAGTTTCGGCAGAGAGTAATCTCGGACGTTGACCTTCCAACTCCTTGCTCCACTGATAGCGGGGCTCTTTTACCCATGGTGTAACCCACTGAGTGCAGAAGTTGCCATAAAAGACACGGCATTCCAAATTCTGTTAGAATCTTCGTGACACCACGTGGCTTACGGGTGACAAGCTGTTGTTGTCGCCGAGCTTTTGCCCTGGTTGACCTGGTGTTGACACCTCTAACACCACTCACGCTAAGTTGTCATCCCTAGCATGGCGCCAGAAGTGTTGGTATAGAAACTGCTCATCTAATCAAGAAAAATATGGGATCCGCAAGCGAACAGATAATACACCATCGTAGCATTTTACCGGAAGTATTCCGGTATCGTTATTTATATTTAGCTCAAAGGAAAGAACTACGGACTTAAACAATGAGATGAACTTGCTAAACACGACTACTTATGAGTGATTGATTGCACATCACATACTTTGGCGAGAGGGTAAACCATGATAAATAAGGGAATATAAAGTAATAAGCTCGGGGTATAAATCACACGAGAGATTAGATATAGACTACTCACAAAAGGTAGGTTGACATCGATTAGCACAAGAAATAGAAATCCTATGTAGGTTCTAATCTACTAAGTCATTCATCTACTCCAACTCTACACTATCATATACAAGACACAAAAGACTCTTCATCTATGTATAAGGATCATTGCTATAACAAGCCAAGACATAGCGGGACTTACTACGCAACTTTGGTTCTCGCTAGACCTACCAACGGGGATGGAATACGAGAGGACTCAACGGAACCGTCACTTCCGCGATCTACCACACGACCCGGCCAATAGGGTGCATTTGCGGAGTAAACGGCATCTAAGCAACATGCTTACATGAAATCTACCACCTAACCCCCCTAAGAGAGCTAAGCGCTTTGCAAACATATACATAAACTTATTACCAATCATAACCATATCAAATGTAGAACTAGAATAAACTAGGAACATAATAAATAGAAATATAATGATATTTAGAATAAAGTCACAAGAATAGATACAAGATAATACCAATTCGATGATGAAGATCCGGAATTCCGAGCACGGCGCCCGATTCTTCCTCTATCTAGTCTAAACCTATGTAGAACTTGAAGATCTAGAGTAGCTATTCTAATTCTCGGTGGAGATCTCTCTCTAAACCCCGGCTTTGCTTTGATGGCTACCTCGAATAATGAATTCTAGAATGAATTAGGGTTTCGGCCCGGGGCCGGGGCTCAAATATATAGCCCCCTAGGATGCACCACGGTCATCGGATCAAACCGACCTAAACGGACGATAATTATTGCTCCTCAAGGTCGGTGGAGGCAAGATCCGCGAGCCTCCACCTGATTGGTGGAGGTGGCCAGTCGGCCGACCCAAGGAGGGAGTCGGCCGACCCACCACTCTGCCCGTGGGTCTCCGCTTCCCGGGTTCGCCTTACCGGAGTCTTCTAGAGTATACAATTTTACCCGTTCGGTCTTTCTCTCTATGTAATCATGACATGTGGGCCTCCTTGGATGTTTTCCCGATAATCCCCTACGAAAACACATATTCACCAAAACTTGTGGAATCATCGGTTTAAACCCTAAGTCTATGGTGGTGAACAGTTATACCCCTCTTTCTCTCTCGATTGACATATAAAATTGATCATTAACAACCGTCAACAAACTCCCCCAAGCTTACCCTTTGCTCGTCCCTGGGCAAATAGCTACGAAAGATGGATCGGGAGTTGCTTTGCAATGCTTTCATGCTTAACAAACACACATGCTCTAAACAAGAATTCATCCCGGACTAGGGTGAACTATCATAACTCCCAAACTTACTCATGTTTCTTTCAACCATGGGGCTTTTACACACTTGGGTCTTGAGTAGTTGAAAGACGAACAATTAAGTCAAGCACCGTTGTCTCATGCTCTGTTGTTCCACCTCGTTCGGAGTTTTTACAAGATTTTCAATAAAACTCGAGTTCCTTAATACAACCCTTTCAAGTCTCTCAATATGTGGTATTTTTGGATCCTCTCTAAGGCATTGAAAGGAGATATGCCTTCTCTCTTACTCTCAGAATATGTAGTATTTGTGGTTCAAGGCATTTATAGATGAGCCTTCACTCTCTCTCTCTCACCCTACTCTAATAAAGGTTTATATGGAGCTCATAGGTGTGGAGAACTAATGCATTGGCATGATCGAACCATGGATCCGAAGGAACTCAACATACAACCAATCGGTGTGTGCATGTGTGGTTTTATATGTGGATGATATATATAAAATAGAGAGAAATATTTGTGGGAGGAGAAGGGGTGCACAAAGGAATTATCAATGCTCCTTTATTTGGATGAAACTTGGAACTACTTCAACACTTGAATCTTCTTGGAACTTGAACTTGGAAACTTGACAAAGACTGGGCTCATAAATTTTTCTTTATTTTCTCTTCTTCTTTTTTTTTTTACAATTCTTGCAGCCCAAAAAGGAATGAAATACTTCTTGAATGGAACACTTCTCAATCTTGACAACTTCACATCGGGGATAACAAATGATACTTGGAGCATTGATCTTGGATAAATGGCTAGCAAAAAATGAACAGGGGAATATTTTTGGGTGTTCACTCTCAGTGTAAGAGTAGAACAATTTCAATGGATAATAATAGGCTTTTTGTGGTGCGTACTTCCGGGGTAGAAGTAGCGAGGGGTGCATGTGAGTGTGTGAAACCAGGATTTAGCCGTATGATGAGTTCATAAGGATACAACACAGGCCGACAAAGACGAGCCCTAAACAAATGAGGAGGCTTCCTATTCTAATGATCAAGTTTGGCTGTGGTAGGAATTTTAACTCTCATCATATAAGGAACTCATCATGAAACATTTATAATTTTCACAAACAAATCTCTAGAATTTAGTGGCACTTTGGAACACAATGAACAGCAGCTCGGACTATCATCATATCATGTCCGTCAACTACCTAGACTTAGTTTAAGCATATGCTCCCATAGGTTTCGGGTGTAGAGTAAATCCAGTTGTCAAACAGTGTATCCAAATCTTGGGAGAACTCAAATTTAAAGCTAGGTACTTGCAAAGAATTAGAGCGAGCAACTATTCATCATTTCCATCATGCAATCCTCAAGTCTACACATTTTTTTATTTATAGCAAACTTAAATTGAAAGCAAACTTACACACTCTTTTTATTTGGTTTTCATCTTAAGGCAAACTTTGAAATGTAAACAAGCACACTTAAAGAAAGTAAACTAGACAAACTTAGCAAGCAAAATTTTTATTGGGTTTTCTAGTTTTTTTTGATTTTTTTAGATACATAAAACAAACGAAAACAAACAAACGAACGAAAAGGAAAGAAATACTTATCTTGATAATGGGGCCCTCCCCAAGCTAGCCTTGCGGCGGTGGTGGTGGATAATGGATGTGCAACGGTCCACCAAGCCATGCAACATGGAGGCGGCTTCTTCTGGTTCTCTTGAATGGTGCCTAGTGTCTGGGTGGTGTTCTCGGTTCCACTTGGAGCTGGTCATTCCACCTCGATCATGGCGATTCGAGTGGCGGTGGTGTTGTCTTGGAAGGCTACTTGTTCATCATAGTCTTCTTGGGTGAAAATGAAACCGGTGGCATCGGAGTGGCGACGTGGCTCAAAGTCTTGGTGGGGTTCTTCTTCTTCATCGGTGGTACCAAAGGGGTCATAAGAGTATCTTGGTGGGCGTGAGGGTCCCGGCTCGATGGTCCCGGCTCGATGTTCCTGGGGTGTTGTATGGTGGGTAGTAAGCATAGAATGGTTGATGTGGTTGGCTTTGTGGTGGGTACACCCATGAGTTTAGTGAGTGGTGCTGAGGTACATTCCACTCATTGAAACGGCATGTCTTGGTTCTTCTCGGGCGGTTTCGGCACCACGCCAAAGCGGTTCACGATTTCTGTCACCCTCTCCGAGCGAACTCTTCGAGGTGCTCTCTCATTCACGGTTACTTTTTGCAACTCAACATGATAGTTTTGCACGTAATACAAAGCCGGTTCCGGGTTAGGTAACCGGATCGCGACTTCACCATATTTTGCATAATAAACATTATTTACTTTCTTCGATAAGTGACCTTGGCCAAAAGTGTAGAGGTCATAAAATTCTCTATGATGTTCAATGTACTCAAAAGTAGCTCCCTCTAATAACTTCAAGCTTGTGGCAATGCGAGTGATAAGCGAGCAAATGGCCACACTTCCTACTTTGTAACCGGGGACACTCATCCAATGATTCACTAGGAGATGGACGGAGACACTTTCGTTTCTTGACAGGCCGCGTACACAAACGCAAGTCGGCTACTCGATCTTGCTCTCGTCATAACGTGGGAAAAAGGTGGCTCCTATCCAACGGTGCAAAAATCTAAGCGTAGGATGCTCTATGACTGCGGTGCGGTGCGCTAAGTGGTACGGTGCTCTAGAAATGCTTTGCTCCAAAACCTATGTGCATCAAAATCACCTAGTGCTGCATTTAAATCTATGAGGGCATCTTGAGGGAAACCTAGGAGGTCTAAGGTTTCTCCAAGAGACGAAATATTCGAGCAAACATTCTAAAATAAACTCCATTGTCCGTGTATCGAAGGGTGCTAAGGAATTCTATGGTCAAAAGCCTAATCCCCTTCTCGGTGAGGTTTGCAAAGGAAGTCCAACCAACTAGTGGAAAAATTGTATCGAATTCTTGAGCCATACCCGTCTCTAGCGAAGTGTCGGATCGATGACGGCGTGTGGATGAAACGCTTGTTCTTGAGCTTCTTGTATACATCCTTTTCTGGGCGGTTCTCGGGGCAAGGTCGGATGTTCTCATGAGAACTCTCGAGATGCTTGGTGGTGGTGCGGGTGCTTCGGTGGTGGGTCGACACTCATGTCGGAACCAGCCACCGAGTTACGCGGGATGTACTTCTTGTCCCGATTTTCCCGAAGGTTCCCGAGATCCCCTGCAAAACGCCCTTCATCCTGCAAGTATCTCAAAACAAACAAAAACAAACACTAGTGGAGAGAAGGATTAGCACAAGGTTAGTGGTTAGCCGTCCAGAGTCAGCGGTCCAGGGGTTAGTCGTTCTTCATGACAAAAAGTTCTAAACTTCAGGTCTTGATTTTGACAGAACCTCCCCTTGATTTTAGATTTTCTTTATCCTATTTGGACAGCATCTCCACTAATTTTTTTTTGTGATCATCTACTCAGTACTATCCCTTCCCTTCACTTGCTATTAAACTCTTGCTCACTATCTCACTTCTTCTCTCTTCCTACTCTTCTCCTCTTCTCTCTAACTTTCTCCGGGAAACACGAAGTCGAGAGCGAAGGTTTGGCTAAAATTCTGGAATGTGGGTGGTGCAAGGAAGCCATGGGAGGAGGCCTATTTATAGAGGAGGAGGGGGAGAGTCGGCCGACCCAATGGTGGGGTCGGCCGCCCACCCGTGGTGGCCAACATGGCTGCCACTTCACATGCTATTGCATGATCTTTTGTCAATCCGAAAATTTTGGTCGGTTGAGTGGTTTTGGCGGTGGAAAAGAGAGGATAGTGGAGGTGAGTGGAAGTGGATGAAATTATGTGATTTGATGTATGTGAGGTGTAGTCTATGACATGTGGGACCCATGGTGAGGGACCCACCAAGCACTAAATGCCATGATAAACAATGCAGAAATTTAAATGAAGGTAAACTAATTTAAATGCATGAAATGATAAATTTTTGTGCCACCACGATAAAATATTTTTGACGGGTTGTCACACACCGTAAAATTATTTATATGGGGCGTAGAATTTTTATAATGTAATGCTAGGAATAAATATGCCTAAGAAAATTATAAGAGATGCAATTTAAAATGCGGATAAATACCGAGTTACCTTCCGGCGAGGATTCGGATTTTTAAAGTCCTCCGAATTGGACCTTCCAAAATATTTATTTCGATGATCCCGAGATGCATCCTCTGTCTCGGTGGTTGTCTTGTCGATCTTCTTCTACTATCTTCGCGGATTTGTTGAGCTCTTGTTTCGACTTGAATGCGAATTGCTCTTCTTGCCCATTTATAGTGAACTTGATTTCTCCCTTCCCGACATCAATGTGTGCATTGGCGGTGCTTAAGAAGGGTCTTCCAAGTATAAGTGACACCTTTGAGTCTGGATGCATATCCGGTACTACAAAGTCTGCGGCACGAAGAACTCTCTTATCTTGACGGGATGTTTTCAGCAATGCCCAACGGATAACGGACCGATTGGTCGGCTAGTTGTAGACACATTGATGTTGGCTCAAGTACGGTGTGGTTGAGCTTGTAGTAGACTTCTTTGCGGGCATCACACGACACTTGCTCCAAGATCACGAGTGCATTATTGAAATATTGATCTCCAATTGTGCGGTCGATAGTGGGACATCCTGGATCTTTCTTCTTTTACGGTAGTTGGTTGAGGATGGCCGCACTACATTCTTCGGTTAGCTTGATCACTTCATTGGATGGCGGTGGTCTCTTCTTGTTAAGAATATCTCTTATGTACTTGGCATAAGTGGGGACTGTATGGCATCCGAAAGAGGTATATTGACATATAACTTTTGAATTACCTCTACAAACTTACCAAACTGCTCATCTGTCATTTGTGGTCCTCTCTTCCTCCTAGGGAATGGTAGGTAGTTTGTATCTCGAAATTGTTGTCTTGCTTCCGATCTTGTCTTTGTGGTAGTTCTACTAATTGAGGTTGGAAGTTCTCTTCTTCTTACGCCACTTGGTGGTAGCACGGTTGGCCTTTTTGCTCCTTTTGGGTAGGGAGGATCTCGGTGGAACTCCCTCTTCTTGTAGTAATAGATCTCACCTGCTTTCGGGGTTAGTGGCAACGAGGCAATGCAACGGCCAACTTGGCTATCTTTTCTTCTATCTTTTTATTGAACTCTAGTTGATCATTAATGGCGAAAGAGAAACTATCCATTTTAATGCTTAAATTTTCCAAGATTTTGTTATTAGCGGCAAACCTATCCTCCATAGATGAGTTGATCTTGGACTGTTGTAGAACCAACTCTCTCAAAGTAGGTTGCTTTGCATAATTGCCGATTGTGTACCTTGATTAATGGGTGGTTGCACCCAATGTGGAACCTTTCTCACGATGGGACTTGAATTTTGCTTATATGTTGCTTCAATTGCTCTTTGATCTTCCTTGTACTTGGCCCTCGGTCAAGCCGGTGGAGTAAGGCATCCATCTTGGTTGATAATGCATTCACTTCTTCTATTGCTTCTTCACTCGGTGACAATCTTGAATGTTGTCTTGGGACCGGCTTTGATTATCTGCTATCTTCTCCATGAGTCTTTTAGCTCTCCCAAGAGTGAGTGATAAGAATGATCCTTCGGCGAGTTGCATCTAGGTGCTCACGCGTCTTCGGAGTTAATCCGTGATAGAACCCTTGCATGAGTAACCATTCCTCCATTCCATGATGGGGACAATCTTGAATGTATCCTTGCAAACGCTCCCATGCTTCGACATGGTCTCCGTCTTCTTTGTTGGAAATTGGTAATCTTTCCTCTTAAGGCATTGGTTTTGCCTATTGGGAAGAATTTTGCTAGAAAGGCCTTGGAACACTTCGCCCATGTATTGATATCTTCTTTATTTGCATAGAACCACTTTGCTTCGCTCTTCCCACTAGTGAGAATGGAAAGAGGCGAAGAAGTATGAGGTCTTCTTTAACTCCATCTATGGCGATGGTGTTCCCAATCTCCATGAAGTCCTGTAGATGTGTACTTGCATCTTCATGTACCTTTCCACCGAATTGGATAGCTTGCACCATGTTGATGAGACTTGGCTTGAGCTCAAACTCCATATTATTGTGTATTCTTTGGACCGGTGCGGATGTTCTCTATTGTTGGAGCGAGAGAAACTCCGTAGGGTCTTCTCGGCCATCTTGATTGGTGACGAGCTTCCTTCTTGATTGAACCGACTCGATGATCGAGAGTTTTGAATGAATCGATTCAATCCTGCTAATACCCCGTATAAAATATAGACAAAGAAAAACAACGGGGTGAACCCCAAAGTAGAGGTGACTAGTGACAATCACTCATTTTCTAAGTATCTCGCTTAAGCAATTTTTCTCTAAAAGTTTATTCCGAGTCCCCGGCAACGGCGCCAAAAATGCTTGTTGACACCTCTAACACCACTCACGCTAAGTTGTCATCCCTAGCATGGCGCCGAAGTGTTGGTATAGAAACTGCTCATCTAATCAAGAAAAATATGGGATCCGCAAGCGAACGGATAAGTACACCATCGTAGCATTTTACCGGGAAGTATTCCGGTATCGTTATTTATATTTAGCTCAAAGGAAAGAACTACGGACTTAAACAATGAGATGAACTTGCTAAACATGACTACTTATGAGTGATTGATTGCACAGTCACATACTTTGGCGAGAGGGTAAACCATGATAAATAAGGGAATATAAAGTAATAAGCTCGGGGTATAAATCACACGAGAGATTAGATATAGACTACTCACAAAAGGTAGGTTGACATCGATTAGCACAAGAAATAGAAATCCTATGTAGGTTCTAATCTACTAAGTCATTCATCTACTCCAACTCTACACTATCATATACAAGCACAAAAGACTCTTCATCTATGTATAAGGATCATTGCTATAACAAGCCAAGACATAGCGGGACTTACTACGCAACTTTGGTTCGCTAGACCTACCAACGGGGATGGAATACGAGAGGACTCAACGGAACTGTCACTTCCGCGATCTACCACACGACCCGGCCAATAGGGTGCATTTGCGGAGTAAACGGCATCTAAGCACCATGCTTACATGAAATCTACCACCTAACCCCCCCGGAAGAGAGCTAAGCGCTTTGCAAACATATACATAAACTTATTACCAATCATAACCATATCAAATATAGAACTAGAATAAACTAGGAACATAATAAATAGAAACATAATGATATTTAGAATAAAGTCACAAGAATAGATACAAGATAATACCAATTCGATGATGAAGATCCGGAATTCCGAGCACGGCGCCCGATTCTTCCTCTATCTAGTCTAAACCTATGTAGAACTTGAAGATCTAGAGTAGCTATTCTAATTCTCTTGTGGAGATCTCTCTCTAAACCCCGGCTTTGCTTGATGGCTACCTCGAATAATGAATTCTAGAATGAATTAGGGTTTCGGCCCGGGGCCGGGGGCTCGAATATATAGCCCCCTAGGATGCACCACGGCCATCGGATCAAACCGACCTAAACGGATGATAATTATTGCTCCTCAAGGTCGGTGGAGGCGGGATCCGCGAGCCTCCACTGATTGGTGGAGGTGGCCGATCGGCCGACCCAAGGAGGGAGTCGGCCGACCCACCACTCGCCCGGTGGGTCTCCGCTTCCGGGGTTCGCCTTAAGTCTTCTAGAGTATACAATTTTACCCGTTCGGTCTTTCTCTCTATGTAATCATGACATGTGGGCCTCCTTGGATGTTTTCCCGATAATCCCCTGAAAACACATATTCACCAAAACTTGTGGAATCTGTCGGTTTAAACCCTAAGTCTATGGTGGTGAACAGATTATACCCCTCTTTCTCTCTCTGATTGACATATAAAATTGATCATTAACAACCGTCAACACCTGGATTTGATGCGCTTCATTCGTGTCGTTTGTAGAACCGATACACAACTCTCATGTGACGAAGATTACATTGGTCAATTTTTATCGAAAAGAGAAGTATTCAATTATAAGGAAAGGGAGAAAGTGTCGTTCCCATGAGTTGCCCACATGACATGATGCATGCATGTTCCGTACGTCCTCACAACCTAGAAACAGTAGATTCTAGCGTTTTAAGCAGTGGCATACATACGACATCTATACGGCTCTCAAATAGCGGGAACTATTCGAACTACACGAACTTGCGTGGTTAGCGTACCTGTAGAAAATTCCATTTCAGCCCAAGATCCCATATGAATGCAGGCGACGTAAAAACTCGGCACCTTAAGAATAAGGTCAAAACTTCGAATACAAACAACTCCTATTCAACACCCTCCTCCACACAGGCATATCCCTGATATCCCTGCATGTAGGTGCACGCTACCCAATCATCGTCAGAAGACGGCATCCCACACATGGGACACTTTCATATAAACATGTGTGAAACATGTAAATAATTCGGTGTCATATAAGCACTCCCCTAGATCGGCAGTGTATCCGATCATGCTCTCGCAACTCTCACTTACCTTGGGCGTTGAGACTTACCAGAGCGTAGAGGAATATGAAACCAAACATAACCATTCAAGTGAATGGCCCCCATACATATCCGTCGTGTATGAGTGCGACAAAATAAAATATGATGCAATACCCAAAGTTAGCCTGTTAGATAGCCACCTAGTAGTCCTTAACTGGGCATATAGGATACGACCACTGGCACACTTTACTTTGAACTCATAGTTTTCAAACACCTATATATCTATAAGTTGGCAACTAGTTTTGTAAAACCAAATTCTTTTGTTTTGAAACACCCAAGTGAACGGTAGGTGCTGAACCATGGAGCTGATACCGCTGTAGCGGAACCGACCAACTTAGTAACCAAACTAGCCCGGTAGTCCGTGAAATCTCGAAGGATTTCAAACAACTCTACAACAAACTGAATCCAAAGTTCAGCAGTTCCCGATTCACCTGTTTTAATTACATTTCGCACATAGGATTATTACAATCCAAATCATAAATAAAAGCGGAAGAAAACACGTTTGATAATACACACTCACACCTATACTTTTAAATACAGTGCCAGCTCAGGGTCGACTCCATCAACAGCATGTAGAAGAGGTATAAGAGTTGACTTGCCCAAAGTCTATTCCTCCCGTAGTGGGATATAAGTACACCGTGTCGCCACGGCAGTAATCTCCAAACCTACAACAACATTGGGAATTGCACCCTGAGTACATTGTACTCAGCAAGACTTACCCGACTAAAAGAAAATAAAGACTCTTTGGTGGATGCCAGGCTTTATAGTGGGGTAGCCGACTCCTTTGTTTGCCCGAAGATGAGCTTATTAATATTCATTTAGTGACAAAAGGACTCTCTAGCTTATCCAATTAAGTTGGGTCCTGCCATTACTACATTAGCACCTACAACTACTTCATCATTTTAAGGTAGAAGCAATCAACATTATATCATAACCGCATTGATTGAGTAATCATTAAACCATCATGAGAGAACATAACCAACTCGCATTTCAAATCTTATTTGCGGCACCGTAACTGCTCAGTCAAGTTATTCACTATCCAGGAACGATGGCGATTATAATCGATTGCAAACCAGCTGGCGGGGTATTCCTCACACAAACCGCACTCACCCGCTAAGGTGAGGTGTAGGTCACCTTGATCTACTCGGGAAAAGACGCAGGATCAACAACTCACCACCATGACCAAGGAAACTCCCAGCTGCCAACAGGTAAGCGTGCCCATCAAATGACACCACCCCATCTTAAGGACTCACTCTTCGGGCCCTTGTTTACTCACCACCCATCGCCAGCATAGATACCTGGAAGTTGAAACCCGGCCCAAGTAGATTCAAGGCTTTGCGGTTGGGCACCCCCGCCCTTCCAGCTATATGTGAGGCGTTGTTCAAAATGATCCGAGGACGCTCGTGTGCCATAGTATATTAGAGGTGATTTATCATGGCCACATGGTTATGTTCATATCCAATGTCTCACAAATCTCAATCCAAAGGGGAAGTGACACCTACCATCACGAGTGATGGTCGATCACTCGGCTTCTACCGTTTAAATAGCAGGCCTAAGCATGTAGTCGATCCTGTACGTAAAAGTAGGATATTTCTGTGGCAAGGTAGTCCTGATGCATCTACGGTTTCAAGCAACGCCTATCAACTTAATGCATCATAAAGAATAAAAGGACGCAAAGTAAATCATTTGCAAACGTAGGAGGGATGCTCCGGGGCTTGCCTTATTTAGAAGATCGAGGTTAGAGCCCCAGGTACTCGACCATTCCATGTCGGGTTCCTGGTGCTGGATCACTTCGCGTGTGGATCTCCGTTCGCGACTTGTCCTTCTGGATCCTCGACTCCACAACGAATGTTCTACACGTGATCCTGGAATGATGCATGTGCAAATGCATGAATACGTGATTGTCAAGGTGTATGCATGATCAAGGATGATAGATGCTCATGTATAAGTAGCTTGTTTAACCTTCTTTCTATCACTAGCAAACAAGCCAGCAAAGCCAAAGACTTAAACCTAAGCATAATCATTCTAACCAAATCATCATGGCACACTAATTAACAATCAATCATACATAGCATGATCCATATAAGCCATTAGCATTAAGCCCTACATACGAGAAACACTCATTCAAGCTTCACTAGCATTTAGACCTACAGCTGGCAGTCTAGTAAATAAATCATAACTGTAGGTTTATGAACCCTATGGACACAAAAGAGGACAATCTGGAGAGCTTATACAATTGCCCATAAAACATCTCAAGACATCAGAGCCTAATTCTTAAGTTAACTAGGCCTAAAACAGAGAATATCAGGACTGAGTCCTGACAAAACAGCATTGGAACATTTTTGCCAACCATATTGCAACAGCTATAACTCCTAGATTATTGATCCAATGACCACCAAATTTCAACAATAGATAGCTACACTAGTCAGCTACCCATCATATAAAGACAAGTTTTCCAAGAAACCAACCTATCATTAGGTTAGGCATGACATTCTAGAATCGACTCTAAATTAACCATCTATAGGTTGAACAGCAACCCATAGCTAGACATATCCTAAAATCCTACAAAAATTATAGTAGCATACACATGGCAATACAAGCCCATCATCCAAATTTCACCCCATTTGGATGATCCTACTGTCCTACACAAAAACGACATGGCAGCACCAATAGGTGAACCTAAAATACTTTGCACTACCAACTTGAGCAAACCATGAATTCAATCACCTACAGAGCTACATACTATCATACAAGAAGCCTACAAAAATTACCAACCCTAAACTAGGCCTCTACATGTCATTTATGAATTTTCCCAAGAAACAAGCAATGAGGCCACTTGAACTATAACTTCATAAACTTACACAGGAGGCATGCATGATATAATTACCATAGATAAAGTATGACAAAACTAGGCTAACAAAACAGGAATCACATTTTTCTGAGCAGCCTATGAATTACTATGCATTTTCTAAGATTACTGGCATTTCAAGAAATAAATCTAAGCTCAATATAAAAGTATCCCAAACATGGCATTTCATATTTTCTATGCATAGCTCATCTAATAAGAAAAATACTGAAACTTGAATCACCCTATTTGGACACTCCTAGCACCAGATATGATTTTCTAAAGCATTATCTCCATTTCTGGAATTTCATTTATAAATCGAATAAGAAATCCGCTTTGCAGAAAAGACTCTGCCCTTTGCCCGAATTTGGTAGGCCCCGATCTGAAAGTGGCTGTGTCTAGCGCTTTTGCAGGAAGGACCTTGAACTTCTCCTAATTTTAAAGGAGTGGTCCCTGCTCGGGAAGGAAGAGGGGAGGACGGGGAGCGACGGCTCCCGGCCGCTGGGCCGGCTCTCCGGCGCCGGCGGAGGGCGGCGAACGGTGCAGGGGTCCCCACGCACCCGCCGGAGGCCTTGGCTTGCCTCGCGGTGGCCCGTGGCCGACAGCCACGGAGAGCGGAGGTGGCCGGCGGCGGCTCGACCCCGTCGGGGCGCTGTGGCCCGCCGGGGGCCCGAGGGAGAGGTGGAGCATGAGCGGCAGACGGTGGTGGAGCGACGTTGTGCGGTGGCAGAGGAAGAGCGAGCTCCATGGCACCGTCACGATGCAGCGGCCGCGGCTGCTGCTCCGTGAGCTGGTCAGGACAGCGAGCTTGGGCGGCCGCGCGACGGCAATGGCGTGGCGGCGCTGGTGGAACGCGAAGCGGCGCAAGCGGCGGCGCTGGTAGCGGCTGCGGCAAGGGGCGAGCTGGGCGCTGTGATGGCGGTGGCCGAGCTCAGCTGCGGCCGTTCATGGCGCCCTCGGCTTGGAGGCGGAGGGAGGAGGAAGAGAATGGGAGAGAGAGCAGGAGTGAGGGAGAGTGATGGGGAAAGAGTGGGGAGGGCGCTAGCGTCCGCCTTAATGGCGTCCTGGCCGGGCAGAGGAAAAGGGACGCGTGGAGACACGCGGCGGTCGAGCTCTGCCATGGCCGGGGATATTTTTCCTCTTCGCCAATTTCAGTGACGGCCGTTGACCAGCCGTCACGGAAATCTTATTTCCAATGCACAGCACACAAACTTTCTTGCTCTATATCTAATGAACTAAGCTGAATTAGAAGAAACTTTCTACATGAAAGTTACTCCTCTTGAAGATTAGATTATTTGGCCTAAAAGGAGTTTGGTCAGATTCCTCCTAGATTTGGAGATATAAAATTCAAAATAAAATACCTCTAAAAT
The DNA here is from genome assembly GCA_018135685.1 of Themeda triandra. Lineage (NCBI taxonomy): Eukaryota > Viridiplantae > Streptophyta > Magnoliopsida > Poales > Poaceae > Themeda > Themeda triandra. The sequence continues at coordinate 867,595 of JAENPR010000069.1, read as the reverse complement.
TCCCTAAAATAGAAAAACAGCCCCCAAATCAATCGTTTTCTGCCGTTTTGGAAATCTTGCACTCATTTTCATGGAAAGTGAGTATTGGGACTTTTGATCCTTATAAAATTCTACACCGAAAAGGTTTAGGCATCACCATGCAAAACTCCTGTCAAGCTCTTTTGAAGCGGTCAAAACAGACACTTTATAGGCCTAACATGATCAACACACAAAGAAGCATGATTAACCAAAGTTGTTAACATAACCCTAGGTTCATTTGGTGTCCTAATCATGTCTAGATTATTTTAGTGGTCAATCATCAAGCACTTGTATTACTTTACCCTAAACATAGGCAGTTCAGGCATAATCAAGCATCAAGGTGAAATGCATGTCAAGTCTGTGATGCACTGCAAATGATATGATTATGCCGGTGATGTGCAGAGCTAAATCATGATTAACATTCTAGATGTTACACCCTTCTTCACCTCTAATCACAAATCTATTGAGCTTGGCCATCAAGACTTCAATTCTTGCCTTTCTCACTTTATCAACACCTTCATGTGCAATGATCAAGGCATCCCAAATCTCTTTTGCCACATTGACATTCATCACCCGGTTGTACTCATTGCCATCAAGAGCACTCAGTAGGATGCTTGTGGCTTGACTGTTGAACTGAGTAGCCAAGAATTCTTCATTGGTTGGATCTTCAGGGTTTTGTGGTTGCTGCACTCCTTTCTCCACAATCTCCCAAAGCCCTTGATGAACACCTGGAAGATAGTTTCTCATCAAGTGCTTCCACTTGGCATAGTTAGTCCCATCAAACCGGGGTAACTTGCCCATGGGCACATTGACGATAGACTTGCGATCACGATGGGTTAGATGAGAATAATTAAAGGATACAGCGGTATATTTCTTCTTATTGCTACTGCTGCCCTTGTCCTTGATGCTCTTCTTCTCATCTTTCTTGTGGCTTCCTTTGGGAATCTTGGAAGGGTGATATGAGACATCATCATCACCATCATCTGAGCTGCTGGAAAGCTCACTAGATGATGACAATTCTATCTCCTGCTTCTTCTTCTTCTCCTCTTCCTTAGCAAGTGCCTTGGCTTTTCTTCTTTCTTCTCTTTGCTCTCGGATAAGTCTTCTAGCTTCTTTTCTGCTCAACCTATCCTCGATCTCTCTTCTTTTCTTGATTGCTTCTCTTCTTTCCTTCTTTCTTCTTCTCTCGGCGTCACTCATGTCTGTAGTTTTGCCACCATCTTTGACCGTGGCATTATCAGCAGTAGACATGGAAGTGTCACTGCTGTCCTCTGATGAATGCAAATCAACACTCTTGGCCTTGGGGACTGTCTTTGATCCTCCAGCCTCTTCCATACTTCACGCGGTTAAGCGTATGCGAAGCAACGAGGCTTTGATACCACTTGTAGGATCTTTGGAAGAGTAATACGGCCTAGAGGGGGGTGAATAGGCCTGCAACAAAATTTCTTTGAACAGCAATCAGTTCACAGGGCGCGGCACTGTCGCGCTATACAGAAGAAATATAATATGAACTAAGAACTGAGCAGGACCAAGTTTACCCAGTGACCTCCCAAGCTTCCTTCACCTGCAGAGCTTACAGATCGAGAGCCAAAACAAGCTCAAGAAGCAGAGAGAAGTAGATCGACCTCAAACCCTAGAAACTTCTCAACAACAAGTAAGAAAACGAAATCTGAACAGCACAAGATGACACAAGTGTTTATCCCATGGTTCAGCTCGCCACCAAGGCTGGCCTAAGTCCACGTTGTTGAGGAAGTCCACAGACTTGAGCTCACCACTAAGGCTAGCTTACTCCTCGTTCTCAAGTCAAGAGAGTTAACTCTTGAGATGAGGGGTGATTTCTTTAGTATTGGGGTGAGGTTACAAACCTCCCTAGGCAGCCACACAAGTTGGCAGCTCTAAGGCGATGCCTAGCCGGCTAGGAGCAAAGCTCCAAGAGTAACAAACCCTAGGGCGCCGGCCAAACGTGCACCAAACGCTCTTTTGACAGTGGGAATCAGTAGATCCACTCTCCAATCGAAGTTTGTTGCCTTTTCCCTCAAGAATCCGTGGTGGAATCGAAGGGAATGAGTTGGGAGCCTGAGGGGAGCAATGGAGAGTGAGAGAGAGAGCTTCTGGTATGTGTCTAACGGATATGTCGCAAGGTAGACGAAGAGGTAAGTGAGGTGGGCCGACAGATGGGTATAAATACCCCTGGGTCCCAACGGTCACTTATAGGCGCGGCACTGCCGCGCCCCCAAAACAGCAAGATGAAACTGAGTTGATGGCTGGCTGTTTTGGTGGTTGTATGAGGTTGGTGTTAAAGGATTGAGCATTTGGTAACACTTTTGACTAACAACCTTAGGATCCCTCTTGATAGTACGGCTTTTCCTAAACTCAAATTCAAACCGAAAATGAATTTAAACCTCCTTTGAGTTCAGCAAAGCCTCCCTTTAGAAACGGGGATCCCTCCAACCTGTACATCTTTCTTCCGTAATTCATTGCCTGCTTGTCATCTCAATAAGTCTCATTAGTTCTCTAATTTCGTGGTCATCAACGCCAAAACCCACAATAGGGCTTGATTTCACTTACACCCAGTTAGTTGAACTGATAGTCTTCTGTCTAACTAGCCCAAAGTGCAACTACGTGCTCCTGTTTTCAGAATGTTCTTTTTCAATGAGTTTTGTCGTGCAATGAACAAAACTAATCTAGTTGTAAAAACAACCTGCGCTTGGAGATATGACGAATCTAAATTCACATCTAGCTTTACTTGAATTGGTTTTCTCCCAACACGGCAACTAGAGTCGAATCCTAATAGGTAGCATGGTGGCTCCCACAACTATGAACCAGCTCAGTTATCTTCGATCTGAATCCTAGTTTGTTGCAGCCACCTAATTTGGCAAGTGTGAAGAGCGCAGGGCACAAGGGCCCCCACGACCATGAGATCATCTCGAGCTCTGATGTTAGCTGTGATGCACGCTGCTTTGTGTTGGTGTCCCTTCCCTTGTGCTTTGCATCTACAACATTCGGTCGATAGCGGTCGGTCTTGAGTTGCCGATACTATCCCCTGACTTCATGACTTGCGTTTGCTGGCCTACATTCAGACTACAGAGTAGTTCATACACACACCATGCCACCTGGTTAGTTTCCTCACTAGTGTATGAATGAGTTGAACTCTCCTATTCAGTTTTGAAGTATTGATGTGGAGAGGCCTATCTGCCGCAATACAAGACCTGCAGTACGGCGTAAGAACTGCAAACCCACGAGAAGTGTGCTCCATTAGATGTGATGTGAAGACATCCCGTGGTTCGTGTATTCGTGATGGCTAGTGCTGCACCTTAGCAGCTCGGATCAAAGGAACAAAGTGCGTGGTAAATCCCGATTTATATGCCTTATCAACATCTTTACTACTACTGCGCGCTGCCCGGCCCCACCAGTCGCCACGGGCCACGGCCGCCTACACCGTAACCACGCCAGCATCAGGACAGTGATCTCCTATTCTCCCGTGCCTCCGGTGCTGATCGATGAAATGTTGGAGATGCCAGCTTGACCATGTATCAACTTGTTTACAACATCAGGATGCCATATATCTGAAGCAGACAAGAAATGTCCGTAGTTCGTACTATATACTGCAATGGGGAGTTATGTGTTGTTACTGTACTACAATGCATGCTTTATGTTTGGCTCTGGGCATCCGACGGTGACGGTGTCGAGAAATTCATGCTACACAAGACCTTCTCATTGCGAGCAAATGTCGGTGAGGTCACCAAGTGTTCAAAAGTGGCTGGTGTTAGGATGCGGCCTATGGCAGTTATCAATGGCTCTGCGTATCTCTCTCTGATTATTACTAATTATGGGGGCGACGCTCCCTCTCCAGAGTGGTTCCTGTCCTTCTGTCTAGAAACAGCTGAGGTGAATTTGCTCCATAGGGAAAGCAAGCATATACCGTGCCAAGTTGATCCCTACCTCATGGTTAGTTGGCTGTCTTGGTTGATACACAGCAAGGTGAGCTTATGCCTATGTCTTTGATACACGATAAGATATGTTTCTTCCCTCTGAAATACGCGCCTAGGCGTGATCGCAAAAAAAATATGTTTCTTCCCTCAATTGTAGGCAATTTGCATCATATGAGAGTACCATTATTTTATCTTATTTCAATTTGATTGCGTATGTAAAAGCTAAATAAATTGGTATGTATCATTAGAATCTATTGCGCCGCGCTACGGTTTTTTCTATGAAAAATCTTACGGTACTTATATGGGTTCTCTTTATGTCACGGGAGAATTCGGAGCCGGAGTTGCGGGAAAATTTTTGAAGATGATGGTCCAATGGGCACAAAAGAAGGTTCCCCGTCCTTTTCACCGCGTTGCAATCATTCAAAGAAAAATTGATTGATGATGGCAATTTGAATTTCACGAGAGATGGATTCCTTCTTACTTGATCATGAGATGAACTCTCTTCTAAACAGAATCACTACTTTAGAGTCGGGATTAGCGGGCGCAAGGGATCGTGTCTTGAGAATATGTCGAACCGAAATTAGCATTTTGCAAGAGTAGGCTCTGTCAAATGTGCAAGGTAATGTAGGGTAGAGTCATTTCTCGATTCTTTACTAGGTAACCATGGTGCGGTGTCTCGTCATAAGATGGGCTTGTGTTGAGATGTGTTGTAAGGGAAGGATGAAGACATTATGTGCTAGTAGTTTGGTTTCATGTTCCGAATTATTTTGATTTGTAGCTACCGGTACCTATGTGGGAACAAACTTATCGCATGCGGTAGTATTACTAAGTCGGTAGGTTTGTATACTACTGTGTACTCGATGAGGGCGTCAAAAAAGTCGGTAGGTATGTCGGTGTAACTATGGTAACTATCGGTACTTATGTGACTCCGTCCAAGAAACTTGTCCTCTTTAATGCGGTAATATTCGGTGATATCGTATATGTTTGGTGTCTATGAGTGTCATTCGGTTTGGAGTATGGATCCATTGTGTTAATCGGCAGATTGGTGTTAAGATTATTAATTAATTGTTGCTTGGTTTTAGTCTGCATTGTCCCACCGATGCTTTTTTAGTGCAAAGTGTTACCGTATTTGAAGAAAGCGAGATCATTTCATGGCTCCACTAATCCACTTCACATGGTGAAGGGGCCCGATTAGTTGAACCGATTGTCTTCTGTCTAACTAGCCCAAAGTGCAACTACGTGCTCCTGTTTTTTCGAATGTTCTTTTTCAATGAGTTTTGTCGTGCAATGAACAAAACTAATCTAGTTGTAAAAGCAACCCTTTGCTGGAGATATGACGAGAATCTAAATTCACATCTAGCTTTACTTGAATTGGTTTTCTCCCAACACGACAACTAGAGTCCGAATCCTAATAGGTAGCATGGTGGCTCCCACAACTATGAACCAGCTCAGTTATCTTCGATCTACGAATCCTAGTTTGTTGCAGCCACCTAATTTGGCAAGTGTGAAGAGCGCGGGGCGAGGGCGCGGGCACAAGGGCCCCCACGACCATGAGATCATCTCGAGCTCGATGTTAGCCGTGATGCACGCCGCTTTGTGTTGGTGTCCCTTCCCTTGTCTTGCATCTACAACATTCGATCGATAGCGGTCGGTCTTGAGTTGCTTGATACTATCCCCGACTTCATGACTTGCGTTTGCTTGGCCTACATTCGGACTTCTGAGTAGTTCATACACACACCATGCCACCTGGTTAGTTTCCTCACTAGTGTATGAATGAGTTGAACTCTCCTATTCGGTTTTGAAGTATTGATGTGGAGAGGCCTATCTCGCGCAATACAAGACTGCAAGACGGCGTAAGAACTGCAAACCCACGAGAAGTGTGCTCCATTAGATGTGATGTGAAGACATCCCGTGGTTCGTGTATTCGTGATGGCTAGTGCTGCACCTTAGCAGCTCGGATCAAAGGAACAAAGTGCGTGGTAAATCCCGATTTATATGCCTTATCAACATCTTTACTACTACTTTATGCGCGCTGCCCGGCCCCACCGATCGCCACGGGCCACGGCCGCCTACACCGTAACCACGCCGAAAGATCGGGACGGTGATCTCCTATTCTCCCGTGCCTCCGGTCTTGATCGATGAAATGTTGGAGATGCCAGCTTGACCATGTATCAACTTGTTTACAACATCAGGATGCCATATATCTGAAGCAGACAAGAAATGTCCGTAGTTCGTACTATATACTGCAATGGGGAGTTATGTGTTGTTACTGTACTACAATGCATGCTTTATGTTTGGCTCTGGGCATCCGACGGTGACGGTGTCGAGAAATTCATGCTACACAAGACCTTCTCATTGCGAGCAAATGTCGGTGAGGTCACCAAGTGTTCAAAAGTGGCTGGTGTTAGGATGCGGCCTATGGCGCTTATCAATGGCTCTGCGTATCTCTCTCGATTATTACTAATTATGGGGGCGACGCTCCCTCTCCGTGTGGTTCCCGTCCTTCCGTCTAGAAAGCAGTGAGGTGAATTTGCTCCATAGGGAAAGCAAGCATATACCGTGCCAAGTTGATCCCTACCTCATGGTTAGTTGGCTGTCTTGGTTGATACACAAAGGTGAGCTTATGCCTATGTCTTTGATACACGATAAGATATGTTTCTTCCCTCTGAAATACGCGCCTAGGCGTGATCGCAAAAAAAATATGTTTCTTCCCTCAATTGTAGGCAATTTGCATCATATGAGAGTACCATTATTTTATCTTATTTCAATTTGATTGCGTATGTAAAAGCTAAATAAATTGGTATGTATCATTAGAATCTATTGCGCCGCTGCCACAGTTTTTTTCTATGAAAAATCTTACAGTACTTATATGGGTTCTCTTTATGTCACAGGAGAATTCGGAAGCCGGAGTTGCAGGAAAATTTTTGAAGATGATGGTCCAATGGGCACAAAAGAAGGTTCCCCAGTCCTTTTCACCGCGTTGCAATCATTCAAAGAAAAATTGATTGATGATGGCAATTTGAATTTCACAGAGATGGATTCCTTCTTACTTGATCATGAGATGAACTCTCTTCTAAACGAGAATCACTACTTTAGAGTCGGGATTAGCGGCCGCAAGGGATCGTGTCTTGAGAATATGTACTGAACCCGAATTAGTGCTTAGCAAGAGTAGGTCATGTCAAATGTGCAAGGTAATGTAGGGTAGAGTCTCGTTCGATTCTTTACTAGGTAACCATGGTGCGGTGTCTCGTCATAAGATGGGCTTGTGTTGAGATGTGTTGTAAGGGAAGGATGAAGACATTATGTGCTAGTAGTTTGGTTTCATGTTCCGGGTATTTTGACCGTAGCTACCAGTACCTATGTGGGAACAAACTTATCGCATGCGATAGTATTACTAAGTCGGTAGGTTTGTATACTACTGTACTCGAATGAGGGCGTCAAAAAAGTCGGTAGGTATGTCGGTGTAACTATGGTAACTATCGGTACTTATGTGACTTGTCCAAGAAACTTGTCCTCTTTAATGCGGTAATATTCGGTGATATCGTATATGTTTGGTGTCTATGAGTGTCATTCGGTTTGGAGTATGGATCCATTGTGTTAATCACAGATTGGTGTTAAGATTATTAATTAATTGTTGCTTGGTTTTAGTCCCGCATTGTCCCACGATGCTTTTTTAGTGCAAAGTGTTACCAGTGCGCTTTGAAGAAAGCGAGATCATTTCATGGCTCCACTAATCCACTTCACATGGTGAAGGGGCCCGATTTAGTTGAACCGATTGTCTTCTGTCTAACTAGCCCAAAGTGCAACTACGTGCTCTGTTTTCGAAATGTTCTTTTTCAATGAGTTTTGTCGTGCAATGAACAAAACTAATCTAGTTGTAAAAGCAACCACTTTGCTTGACGATATGACAGAATCTAAATTCACATCTAGCTTTACTTGAATTGGTTTTCTCCCAACACGACAACTAGAGTCGAATCCTAATAGGTAGCATGGTGGCTCCCACAACTATGAACCACTCATTATCTTCGATCTCGAATCCTAGTTTGTTGCAGCCACCTAATTTGGCAAGTGTGAAGAGCGCGGGCGGGCGCGGGGCACAAGGGCCCCACGACCACGAGATCATCTCGAGCTCGATGTTAGCCGTGATGCATGCTTTTTGTGTTGGTGTCCCTTCCCTTGTGCTTGCATCTACAACATTCGGTCGATAGCGGCCGGTCTTCGAGTTGCCGATACTATCCCATGACTTCATGACTTGCGTTTGTTGGCCTGCGTTCAGACTACAGAGTAGTTCATACACACGCCATGCCACCTGGTTAGTTTCCTCGCTAGTGTATGAATGAGTTGAACTCTCCTATTCAGTTTTGAAGTATTGATGTGAAGAGGCCTATCTGCCGCAATACAAGACCTGCAGTACGGCGTAAGAACTACAAACCCACGAGAAGTGTGCTCCATTAGATGTGATGTGAAGACATCCCGTGGTTCGTGTATTCGTGATGGCTAGTGCTGCAGCTTAGCAGCTCGGATCAAAGGAACAAAGTGCGTGGTAAATCCCGATTTATATACCTTATTAACATCTTTACTACTACTGCGCGCCGCCCGGCCTCACTAGTCGCCACGGGCCACGGCCGCCTACACCGTAACCACGCCAGCATCAGGACAGTGATCTCCCATTCTCCCGTGCCTCCGGTGCTGATCGATGAAATGTTGGAGACGCCAGCTTGACCATGTATCAACTTGTTTACAACATCAGGATGCCATATATCTGAAGCAGACAAGAAATGTTTACTATATACGTGGCCGAAAGTTCGTTGACCACGCCTCTCCATTTTAATCCAAGCTTCGCCGTCCCCTGCCATGTGCCGTGCCCCGGTGAAAGTAGTGGCTCACTGCCATGGCTGAACCACCCTATCGCCTACGGAACGCATGAGTTCACTTTCATCCCCGGCCGACGCAGCCAGTTTCCAGCCACACATTGTGCCTCCAGCGTCCTCCGATGTACGGCTGTCGTCGGGAAACGAGACAGAGATGCCTGGCATAACCGACTAACAAAGCGGGCAGGGAGAGGCAAGACAGCCACCCTTTTCTACGAAACATCGACCCCGCCTGGGCCTTGTTTCAAACAAGCGCAATCCACGAGTGGCGCGAGAGAACAAGAGAGCCAGAGACGATAGCAGAGAGATCGAGAAACTGAGAAAGAGTCAGGTCGGGGCCAGAGCAAGGCAGCAGAAGCAAGCACCATGGCCGAGGGACACGAAGACCATGGGAGATTGACCTAGCTCCTCCTCCCCCCCCCCCCCGCCGCCGCCGCCGGCGCCGGTCGCCACCCGGCACCGGCGCCCGCCGCCTCCTCCTCGGCCCTCCCCAGCCCGAGATCCGCCTCCCCGCCACCTCTCTCCATCCTCGTCTTCTCCCTCCCCTCCCCGAGGACGTCGCTCGCGGGCCGGCGCGCCGCCGCCGCCGCCGTCAGCGACGGGAGCTGCGGCGCCTCCCGCGGTCCTCCCCACGTCGCGAGCGGGACGGGGCACGGCCCCCGCCGCGCCTTCCCGCGACGGGCGCGGCGGCCGGTGCGCCGGCGGCCATGGCTCTGGGCTAGCGCCGCCGGGCCGTGTGGAGGGTGGCCGCCGCGGGTGATCCTCCCGGTGGGAGTGAGGGCCGCGCCGCGAGCTCGCCCTTGCCACCTGCGCAGGAGCGACCGGGTGTTGCTCCGGCCGCCGCGGACATGGCCGGCACCTCAACGGGAAGTCCACAGCAGCGCGCACACGAAGTGCTCGACGTTTTGCCGACCCGCCCGACCACGGTCCTTGAGGTCGGGGAGACCTCGGCCGGGACTTGCTTGCGGTCGGGCGACGCGTTCCCACCGGGTGGGGCCGCCGGCCGACATGGCGGGGGCCGGCTGGGAGGGCGGGGTGCCCTCGGCCGGTCGCTGCGGCACGCCGTTGGCCACCCCGGCGCGGCTTCCTCACCGTCCACCCCTCCCACCTCCGGCGGCACCCCTGCGCGCACGCGCACGCCGGTGGGCGTGGCGGCTCGCTCGACATCCGCCCACGGAGACCGGCGAGCGGCCACGACATCGGACACCGGCTGGAGCAAGCCGCGGTGCGCCTGCAGTGTTCGGCGGAATGCCACGGGGAGATGCGGACAGCACTGGCCGGCCACCTGCCACCCAGGCCACGCCCGTCACCTCTTCTTCTCCGTCCACGGCCTCCCCGGTGCCCGCAGCCGCCCCCGCCGCCGCCCGTGCTTTGGGAACGCCCTTTCCCCACTCGCGGATCCCTTCTTCCCCTCCGCGGGCGGCCAAAGACCGTGCGATGGGCCGACGGCGACCTCACCGACGCTCCCGACGACGACGAGCCGGCCTACGGGATGCCGCGCCACCTCTTCGTCCCAGCCCAACCCACCCGTGTCCCGGAGGTCGGGGAGACCTCGGCTCGGGTGAGCTCCCGCCGCGCGGATCGCCGGCACGTGGCCTTGAGGACGGGAGTCCTCGGCCAAAGCCGGGTCGACGACACTCGGGGCCCGGCCCACGGACGCCGCATGCCGGCGAGGGTGTGCCGCGGCGCCGGCGTGGCGGCGCCACCGCGCGCGTCGGGAGCGGCGGCCGGTGGTGCGTCGAATGCACCCAAGACCTCCTCTCTACGGCCTACGGGGTCAACGCGCGTCGACGACTCGGGCCGTCTCCGGAGCCGAGGGCTCCGGCCCCACGGCGGCTCGGCCCGGTGGCCGCCTCCCGTGTGCCGGCCCCTCGGAGGCTCGGCCCGGCCCCGGAGCCACGGGTCCAGGCGTCCAGACGGCTCGGCTCCAACCGCCGGGCTTCCCCTCCAGACAGCGACGGCTGGCGTGAGGTGTTACCACGCAAGCCACCTCCGATGGCCGCAGCGCGCGAGGCAGCGGCGAGGCCGGCCCGGAGCGCGCGCCAGCCTCCAGCCGCCGGCAGGCGCAGGTGGGACGTCGAGGGACGGTGCCTCAACTGCGCTGCAACGGGGCACCAGATCGCGACGTGCAAGCGGGAGCCCCGGTGATGGCCAACCACCGGGCACGTGACTGCGCTAGGCCTCCTGGGACGTGTTCGTCCTCCGGGCGGAGGGGCACGGGCGCCGGCCGCGCTCCTAAGTCCAAGCGGAGACCGAACCCTGGAAGCTCGGGGCATGCCGGGGGCCGCTCACCACCGCCGTGTCGCTCTCCGGGGACGAACGTGGGTGCGCAGGGGCCGGCCCCGTCGCCCCCGCCTTCCTCTGACGTCGGCGCCGATGTCACCGCCGGGCGCGGCCACGACGCGGGTATCGCCGCCATCCGGGCCGCGGTTGCTACGGCCATCGGGATCCGGCCGGGAGGCTGCGGATCCGACGGTGCCCCGAGGGTTTCATCATCACCCGCCCAACCGAAGTGCGCGGACGGCATCAAGCCAACCATGGCGGAGGTGGTGGCCCGGCACCGGAGGTTGCGGTGGCACACGACCGCCAAGGGCCACCGATCCGGCCACCGCGAGCGGGGCCGGGCGGCGAGCACACACATGCGGCCACCTCTTGCCGCGCCGACCGCCGCCGCTCGCTGCGCCGGGAGCCACGACGCGGAGTCGAACCGGCGCCGCCGCGGGACGTCGTGGACGTCGCGCCGGCCGTGGAAGGGCCGACCGTACGAAGACGCCGCGACAGGTGTGGCGCCCTCGCATGTCACAGCCCGCACCCCCCGTCGCAGTGGTCACCTCATCTCCTGAGGAGGCGACGAAGGACTCGGTGGACGCGGGTGACTCGGCGGGGAGCCTGGAGTCACCCGTGGCAGAATGGGAGGAGGGGGAGTTCCGGCCGGACACCTCGCCACCCGGCCCACCCGACGAGAAGGACATGAGGACAGAGAGTGCAGCCGCCATGGGTGGCATGGTGGAGAACCTTGAGACACCCGTGGAGGCTGGGGGCGCACGCAAGGGGATCGCCGCGACGCAGACCGCGGCCACCACGGGCGTCTCGGTGGGGAACCTTGAGATGCCCGTGGAGGCCGACGAGACAGCCCTAGGCACGCCGGCCCCCGCTCGCCCTGCGGGGGGAGGAGCTTGCGGCCGGACCTCCGGGCTACACGGCGCCGCACGACCTCGAGCGCGCCGGTACGCGGGCCGCGAGCGCGGAGGAGACGGTGGGGGAAGCGGTCTTTGCGGGAGGACGACCCGGCCTACGCCGGTGCACGGAGTAGACGACTTGCCGGAAGGACGCTCACCCTTCTCGCACACCGGGGAATGGACCTCGATGAGGGCCCACCCGGGCTTCCCTATCCGGGCGCCTTTCCACGGCCGGGGGAGCGGAGGACCACAACACCCCGTTGGGAGACCTGGCGGATGCGGATGACGGTTGGACAACGGCGCTTGGGGTCCCTCCCCACGGCGCGACGCCGCCCGGGGGGCGCTCCGGCGGCCGTCGAGCCCCCCGGGATCGACGACTCGGACGCACCGTCGGGGGTGCGGCGGCGATAGGAGGACGGGCGGCCGTGGGGTTGACCCGGTGGGGAGCTTGGAGTCACCCACCATGGGCCGTCTTTGCGGTTTCGCGCCGGGCGGCGGGCGAGGGCGCACCTTTGCGGGGCCTGCGGGAGCCCGCCCAGGCACGCGACCACCGACGACGACGCGCCCCCAGGGTTCTCCACGCCCGTCTACCGGAGGACCGCCGACGACTCGACGACCGGGGAGGAGGGAACCCTAGCTGGGGAAGGGTCGTTCACGGGGCGGCTCAAGAATTTCGCCAAGAAAGTCTTCCGCAAGGCGGCCACCCCGCTCCTCCCAGCTAGGGTGGACGACTCCAGCCCCATCAAGCTGCCCACGCGGAGCAGGCGCATCGCGGCAAACCCTCTCTCCAAGTACCCGGTGGCAAAAAGAGGCGAGATCATCGCCATGCGGAAGTTGGGGTTCATCGAGTCGAGCCGACGGCGGAGGGCAGGCGAAGGCCGGACGCGATGTTCGAGGGAAGACCCGGGGACGCCCGGGCCTTGCGGGGAGTTGCTTTGGCGACGAGGTCCCACGCGCAGCGACCGCGGAGGCGCCGCGGGGCCGGGGGCCACGCTTGAGCGCCGGTCCCGTCAGGCAAACTAGAATGTTAGTGCGTGAGTAATCCGTTATGTGCGTGTCCTGGGGTGGCGGACTGTGTTTCAAATTTGTTAACACCCCACAAAACTTGTAAAACTCTCTTCTTCTTAATACAATGATGCGCAAATCTTTTGCGTATTCGAGAAAAAAAAAAGCACCATGGCCGACGACATCAGCCTCGGCCAGGCCATCGCCGTCGTGGCCGCGGGCAGCGTCTCCATGCTCCTCATCGTCGGGGCGAGCTTCTGGGCCACGGAGGCCTGCGGCCGGCTGGCGAGAGGCTGGCGGTGGCTCCGGGTGAGGGCGCTCGGCGGCGTGACGACCCTGCGGCGGTCGCTGGGCTACAACTGCGCCATGTGCCAGTACAGCTTGGACGCCCACGAGGAGGTGCGCACCCTCTCGTGCAACCACGTGTTTCACTGCCGCGGGAGCGACAGGTGCAGGAACGGCATCGACAGGTGGCTCGTGCAGGAGAGCATGGTCTGCCCCATCTGCCGCAAGACACCCTTCCCCGTGCTGCCGTGGAAGGGGCGGCCGCCGCCGTTGTTGCCGGCGCCGGTGCGTTCGGCGGAGCCATCACCAATGCCGGTGTCGTCGTCGTGGTCGTCGTTGTCGTCGTCGTCGTCGGGGTTCGTGGAGCCACCATTGCCACTGCCGTCCCCGGAGTTGGTGGAGCCGCTGCCGTCGTCAACGGGGTTGGCGGATCCGTTGCTGCATCAATCGCAGTAGACATACATGGTCAGGGCTTCGATGGATACAATGGCCAACATCCCAGACATATTGGATAAGTTCTTGAATCTAGGTTCTTTCAATGATCCCCTCGTTATTCTGTTTTTTTTTTTTTCTGCATTCTTGGAAACTGATCGAATCATGCGTTGGTCTGAATATGGATATGTCATGCCGTCCTTGCTGTCCATGTGGTTTCGTGTATTACTCACATTCCCTGCAATGGTGCATTATGCAGATCCTTGTGCTAAGCACATTCCCCATCATTAATCGCTACTGATTTTTTTTTTTCTGAAGCAATACGGCACACTTTTGGTCGTTGCCTTGCCTCCTCTGCTGACTTGCCCTTTTCTGACGCATGTGTTTCTGTTCATGTGTTGCTCGTGCACATAACGTTTTCAGTGACTTGTTGGTCATCCTAATTGGCGTGGAGGTAATAAAACTCAAAAGCTCGAGATATGAACATTTCACTCGTCACCGAGGGAGTCTGATCTTTAGAGGGCACCTCTCATAATATATCCATGAAAGCATCATTGATATCACCACGCCCCTGCCGACTTCTCATGAATGAAATGCACTAGTTAGACAATTCAAATCCAGCGATCAATGAAACTTTTGTCATCAGTCCAGGTTCGAAGGCGGACACAAACTTCTCAAAGACAAAACCAGGGCATGCCCATTGTTTGCTACCTTGTGCTCGCACCTGTTTGAGTCATGCCACGGCTGCCCCCACATGTTTCTACCTTGTGCTTCCTTGATAACGGCCAGCCAATGGATGGAGCTCTATAATTAATCCATGATCAAAAATTTCTTTAGCAAGAGTTTTGTTCAGAGTCACCAATTTGATTTGACCTTCGCAAACCGTTGCGACTTGAGAGTTGAGAGGCCCCCCGAGACGGCGACAAGTCCGCCCTCCATCCTCCCCACCTCCAGGCTCCAGCTCCAGCCTCTAGCGACTGCGACTCCGCCGATCCGCGCACAAGGCAACAAGCAAGCAAATCCCCATCCAATCCAATTCCGAGCCCCCCAACTCAAATGCTCGCTTGGACTGCCACCGCCTCCTCCACTTCATCCCACTCCCATCCTTATCGCCGCCCCGCCTCCGCGCGCAGTCCCCGCCTCCGTCCGGTCCTCGCGATGGCCGGCTCCGACGACCCCGGCGCAGCAGCCGCCAGCGCCAGGTCGGTCGCCGTCGTCGGCGCCGGGGTCAGGTGAGCGCGCGCTCTTCCACTGCCCGAGCCTCGGGTGCGAGGGTTTTGGTGCGTGTTTGTGCCTTCGAGGCGTTTGATGAAATGGTGCTGGGGGTGCTCTGTGCCTTCGTGCAGCGGGCTCGCGGCGGCGTACAGGCTCAGGAAGAGCGGCGTGAACGTGACGGTGTTCGAGGCGGCCGACAGGGCGGGAGGGAAGATACGGACCAATTCCGAGGGCGGGTTCCTCTGGGATGAAGGGGCTAACACCATGGTGAGCGCATTTCGGTTCTGCTTACAATTTTATGACTGTGCCATTCTGCTTAGCTGCTTGCATCTGCGTGACCTTGATTGTGCCATTAGTCAGTACTAGTCAGTGAGATGACCCAGTTGAGCAACCTGCTAGCTGTTTGCATTAGCAGCTAGTGCTTAGTGCCATGGCGTCGTGAAGGCATATGTTATGTCGCGATTAGGCATCTCTCTCCTTGTTTCGTGTGTAGATTGGTTATAAGGCCAGCAGATTAGGTGATGAGGTTACTTATTTTTTTTGCCTGTAGACGGAAGGTGAATTGGAGGCCAGTAGATTGATTGATGATCTTGGTCTACAAGACAAACAGCAGTATGTATGTGCAAATGTTCCCCAGGAAGAGTTCCTTATTTCTCAATGATGCGTTCACCATTACATTGAGCTGATGGTTCAATATCGGTTTCAGCCTAACTCACAACACAAGCGTTACATTGTCAAAGACGGAGCACCAGCACTGGTAAAAAGGATTTGATGTAATCATGCGTATCTCTCTTTTCTTGCTGAATTATTTCTCACCTCTGAATATCCTGCCTTTTGATCTCAAGATTCCTTCAGGTCCCATTTCGCTAATGAAAAGCAGTGTTCTTTCTACAAAATCAAAGGTATGTTCAGCTGTCGAGCACAAACTGTTGCCTAACAAAATATCATAACATCGCTAGTATCAATGCTTACCACAATTACTTGAAGTAGTTATTTTAATTTAACAACTTGATAATTCTTGTATTCCTATTTTTTTCTTCAAGCTATGAATTTATAATTTGTAGTGATTATTTCATTTCTTAAACTGGATTATATGTTATCTTTGTTGCTTTGCAGATTGCGTTATTTTTGGAACCATTTCTTTACAAGAAAGCTAACACAAGAAACTCTGGAAAAGTATCTGATGAACATTTGAGTGAGAGGTGAACTTTCATACTCTTGATGTCTTGCATTGATGAGAAAATTTTGAAATTGCAACCATATATTATACTCTCATTTTCTTTTAAGTCTTGAGCGGTATAGCTTAAATCAACTGTTTTCTCAATATTTTGAATATCAATATATTATGGGACCCCATATATTATACATTGTCACCGTGTTTTCTTTTGGTGTGGAGATAACAGAATTGTTACGTTTGAAAACATTTGCAGTGTTGGGAGCTTCGTTGAACGCCACTTTGGAAGAGAAGTGAGTTATTGTTTCTGGAAGGAACTATGGATAACAAGTGACTAGAAGTTAACAGCTTCAGTCAACATCATAATGAGCCATGGCTAAGAACTTCTAAATTTTGTACAGGTTGTTGACTATCTTATTGATCCATTTGTAGCTGGAACAAGTGCAGGAGATCCAGAATCATTATCTGTGAGTTACTATGCTTTATCCCATTTTTACATTTATAGATTTTAGGTATGCATATTGCTTCATATTTTCACAGTAAATTGTTTATATAACTAATTATGCATGACATTACATCCGTCTGATTGTGTTTTTTGAGTGCAAAAAATTGTCAGCTTATATGATCAGTCTGATCAGATCATTTACTTCTATGTTGGTTTGAGTAATTGTTTGTTTTGTGCAGATCCGTCATGCATTCCCGGCATTGTGGAATTTGGAAAGAAAGTAAGTTACACCCCAATTGTCTTGCTCATTGCTTTAGTTTGCTTTTGTTAACTTTTCAATATCTTGCCCTGTTCATTTTCTTCCCTTTGCTGTCTCGTTTCTTTCTGTGCATTCTTATGTTAACACCAGCTTACTGCTCTACAATATTATCATATCAGCTTGAAGCTGTTGAGTTCCTTCAATTTAGAATTTCATTATATTACCATCAATCTTAGTTTTTCATTGTTTCTTGACTCTTGTAAGGTAGCTACTTTACCTTTTGATTTTCTGTTAAGAGTTTCATGAATTGGACGCTGGCAGATGAACACCTGCTGATGTTGCTTACTGTTTGCACCATACTCGTATTCCTTTTGATTTTTATCATCTTTTCTGACAATCTAGTGGTATTTCCCCTTGAAATTTAGATTTCAGCACTTTGCTGTGATAAATATGGTTAGACTTCATTTTCTGTTCGATTATGTTCATTTAGACCAAAGGCTCAGAAAATTTTTAGATCAAAGGCTCAGTTTATGTTCATTTATAATCTTGTTTCTAACCGTGTTGCTTCATGCTCCTGTGCTCCCAGGTATGGTTCAATTATTGTTGGTGCCATTTTGTCTAAGCTAACAGCTAAAGCTGATCCAGTAAAGACAAGGCATGATTCGTCAGGGAAAAGAAGGAATAGACGTATCTCATTTTCATTTCATGGTGGAATGCAGGTATTTCTCCATTTTCTTTTTTCAATTAGAAACCCTTGGTGGACATCCTTTTATTTGTTTTATCACTATCAAAGATTTTAATAGGGAGCCCTTGAAATTTTCATCAGCTCTAATAGTTTTGTTGGTGCCATTTAAAAATAGTAGTTCAGATTTCAGACTGTGGAAGTTGTTTGTTTGTTCAACTCCAGGACATCAACTTCACAATGAGTATCATTTTTTTAACAAGTCTCATGACACAAAAAAGCTGTTAGTGTGTGGCTATGGTTTACATCCATATTCAGACACAGAAATCATCTTTTGCATTGCAGACCTGATACAAGCTTATTAGCTTGGAAAGATATGTGTTTCAAGCAAATTGAAGTGAAGATGTCTTTTAAGCAAATGATAAGTTTTAGACATTGCAGATGTTTGCATGGTAGCAATGATGAGTCCTGAATATACTCATCTGTCATGTGAAATACAATTAATTCTAGATTTTGATACTACCTTGGCCCCTTATTCCTTACCCACTGTATGGAATGCATGTTTTGTAGAAGTACAATATACATGATATCTGACATTTATGCTGTTGAAGTTGTTATATGTTTTCTTTTTCTGGTTGAGTAAGTGTAAAAGTTCTGTGTTATTTCAGTCACTAATAAATGCACTTCACAATGAAGTTGGAGATGACAATGTGAAGCTTGGTACAGAAGTGTTGTCATTGGCATGTACATTTGATGGAGTCCCTGGACAAGGAGGGTGGTCAATTTCTGTTGATTCGAAGGATGCTAGCGGCAAGGACCTTGCTGAAAAACAAACCTTTGATGCTGTTATAATGACAGTAAGAACTGCTAAACTGCATTTGTGTTTTAGTGTTTTGGTCTCTGGGCTCTGATATAGCAAATTGGTTGCCACTGATCTGTAGAGTTTGCCAGTTTGGTTATTTTGTACTCAGGCTATTATAGACCATCAACCACAGTTGTGAACCATAATATTTGCCTTTGTCATTTTTGCTTCAGGCTCCATTGTTAAATGTCCAGAGGATGAAGTTCACAAAAGCTGGAACTCCCTTTGTGCTAGACTTTCTTCCTAAGGTCAGGTCAGGTTAAGAAACACATCAGTTGACATTGTTCTTGCAAGCTATTATATTACAATCTTACTACCATGAGATGTCACTGCTTTCATTATCCATATTTCTTTTTATTCTTTTTCAAATTATGCAGGTAGATTATCTACCACTATCTCTCATGGTGACTGCTTTTAAGAAGGAAGATGTCAAGAAACCTCTGGAAGGATTTGGGGTCTTAATACCCTATAAGGAACAGCAAAAACATGGTCTTAAATCCCTTGGTAGGTCAGCTCAGCCTTTTCTGGGCGCTTCTTTGTTTGCAAGTCTTGTTGTTTTGAGTTATGAATTAAATGACATAGAACAACTTGCCTTGTACTTTGCACTTTGGTTTCCTTGAGTATTCTGTTCCTCATCTTACATGTGCGAATGTTTATCGTGTAGGGACTCTGTTCTCCTCAATGATGTTCCCAGATCGAGCTCCTGATGACCAATATTTATATACGACATTTGTTGGGGGCAGCCACAATAGAGATCTTGCTGGAGCTCCAACGTATAACTCTTGTTTTGATGATTTTATGTTGTTCCCTCATTTTTAAACTGGATCATTCTGATAGTGTACTTACACAGGTCTATTTTGAAACAACTTGTGACCTCTGACCTTAAAAAGCTCTTGGGCGTAGAGGGGCAACCAACTTTTGTCAAGTAAGTACACCAACTTACAGCTTCTAATTCTAGGTATTACTCATTTGCTATATGTTGTTTTCCTTTCTTGAACTGGTATTGTTGCCTGTTATCTTTTAGGGAGACTAAGGTTTGTGCAAATCTTTTGACCACATGGTCATGTTTTTTTTCTGTTTTTATTTTTTGGTGTTACTCAGGCATATATACTGGGGAAATGCTTTTCCTTTGTATGGCCGTGATTACAATTCTGTATTGGAAGCTATAGAAAAGATGGAGAAAAATCTTCCAGGGTTCTTCTACGCAGGTAAACCACCAAATGCACTCTTGTTTAAACAAATGTTAGATATATGAACTATGCCCCTTGTTTACTGCCTTACTGATTATTACCACAACATTTGTGCAACCTCTAGTCAATCAGCTATAGCTTTATGATTTCCCATGACAACTTGCTTTCCTTTCCTTCAGAAATGAGTTCTCTTACAAAACAACACATATAATTAATAATTTTATATAGCAAGTGAACCATAGTAGTAACCCCAAATTTCGGTGTTATAGGTTGAAATGATTTATTGGACTTTATCGTCTTGTAGGAAATAACAAGGATGGACTTGCTGTTGGTAGTGTTATAGCTTCAGGAAGCAAGGCTGCTGACCTTGCAATCTCATATCTTGGATCTCACACCAAGCATAATAATTCACATTGAAAGCATCTGACCTATCGTCAAGCAGTTGCCGGCAAATTTCCTCAGTTCATGTACAATAGAAGCAGTTGTGTTGCAGTCTCAGAACATCTTCTTTTCTTCATGTATTAACCCTTCCTTGAACATCGACCAAAAATGTAGTCACATGTGTAAGTGGAAAAAAATGAGGATGAAACTATTCTGGTGGCCAACATGCTCTTTTTCCCTCAAGTGGCTCATGATACTTGCTATTGGAAATAAATTTAATTTTGTTGAATTGTTTGAGATACTTGTGTGACATGTAATATTTGCCTATTCTGTATTGCTCACTGCTTTCCTTAAGCAATATTTTCCATAATAGGCCATGAAACACCAAAAGAAACAATAACCATTCGATACGTGATTCTATTAGACTCGACAGCCATCTTCTTGTGCCATATTGTGGGATTGCGGGTATTGTGTAGTAAAAACATAGCACTTGCGGCCATCAACAACCATTGTCACTTCTATCAGACTGTCTGGTTAATCAGGCAGCCTTTCTACTGCTGAATTTGCTAGCTCTATTCAGGCCAGGCCATTGCTGACAGTTCTCCACTTGGAGAGTGACTGACTGATGACACACCCCATTGACCAAAGGTCGATACCTCGATCTCGATGGATCACAGTTCACAGGTCAGCTTGCGGACGAACTGAAAGTCTGGTGCGAATCCAGGTAAAAGATACGCTTGTACGACATGCGTGCTCCGCTGCTGTGTGCATTATCATGATGTTCTTCTCCTTTTTATCTTTGGCCCCCTCTTTTTGACGTCTAGAGCACTCCATAACCATAAGTGGATTACATGATGCTTGAAGCTTGGGTTTGGTTCAAGCACTATTTGTCCATCATTAGTTTTGTATAGTTTCGGAAAGGTCTCTTCATCTCAAAGTGCACTCCGGTTCCGGACGGGAAACATCAAGCATGAATGCAATGCAAGGCATGGTTATAATTTATGAGACGGTGCAACTGCAAAACAGCAAAAGATCTTGTTGCTTGGAACTATATTTGTTTGGCTCCGTGTGAGGAAAACAATGAGAGACGCATTTGCTTGGCCTTGGGAGCTTTAAGGCACAAGCAAACATGAGTAGCGCACTCCTTGACTCCTTGTCCTTGGGAGCCTTTATGTCCGTTCGTTGCCCTTTTCTTTTTTGGCACATCCTTCCTAGTACTATATATTGTATGAGCATTTGAGCATGTATGGCCGCCACTGACCTTAAAGTTGCTAAAAGGACTACAATGGATTCTTGACATCCTTATCCATGAAGCCCGGCCGGCTTCTGGTTTACATTTTCGTTTTCTCCAGATTTTTTAGCAACGACGACAGATGTCTAGTTTGGCATGATTGTAAGCTATACATTTGACAGATATCACTGTAAATCTAATGGTTCATGTGCTTGTGTTAGCATGATAACAACAACGACGAAAATAGCGAAGAAGATAAACATGTGTTTTCCTCCTAATTGCCCGCGTACCCAGTCAACCACAGCCAGCAATGCCGTCCACAGCCTGGATTCTGGTCTAAAGTGCCAAATGGTTAGCTCGAGTGTGATTGCGATACTAATTATTGTATGCAAAAGCTGGGAGCATCATAGAAGCACTAAAAGTAATCTTACCTACGAAGCCTAGATTACTTGACCCTGTTTGATCCGTTCAATGCCCATGAAAAGAGCTGCATTAGGCCGAGGACCAGGGCCAAGAACCAAGAGGGTCTCGACAGGAGTTGAGCTGCGTAGCTTGCCATTTTCAAAGCAAAATGGCCAACATGAGAAGACAAACGCCGTGCAGGTGCAAAAATGACCATGATTGGCTCAGTGAAATGTGTCACCGGCCTAGCTAAACATGTTTGTGATGTTATGTATCGTTAGTGGGTATCCTCAGTCGTCAGTCCCAAGCCCTTGGCCGGCCGGGCACATGGGTACAACTATACAGCTTGGACGACCCTGAATAGCTACATGACCCTAGCTAGCTAAAAACAATAACTACATGACCCTAGCTAGGTACAAACTAATATGTAAAAAAAACGGCGCACATCGGAGCAAATACAGTAACGACCTTGTAGTCAAACTAGCCCACATTTGATCTGAGGTGGAGAAGAGAAGAAAAGAGAGAGAGCTTGACTCTTTATCTAGCACCAAGCTGGGAATGGAAACATAGACATTTGTGAGCCCAAACAAAAGTATATGTGATGAGAAGTAAGAAAGAGAAAGTAAGATACAACATAATAGCCTGGCTCTTATTACTTGGCTGCTATAAGCCAAGCACCTGACTTTATTATTAACCATGCTATTTCTCTCAAAAAAAAAAAACCATGCTCTCTCAATAACTACTGCATCCTAGCTAGTTAAAAAATATATTAAAAAATTGGCAGCTACAAAGCGATGCTCTATGAGCTACGATGCCGGCCATAAGAGGATAAAGCCATCGAACTGTTTATGGCCAATAATCAGCTATGTGCTCGAGGATTAAACAGTCAATGGTGCGCATCCGCGAGCCATTTTGTTGGAACGTGCATGGTTTCGTAGCCATTGGACCGGAGCATATTCCGGTACAGACGATGTTGCTATTCCCGCACTTGCCTAGGTACCCAAAGGTGTTGCAAATGTACTACCAAGGTGTTGCAAATGTACTACCCAAAGGTGTTGCATCATCCAGTGGACTGTGTAGTTGAGGTGTCACGGAGCATGCATGTGTAAAAAGATCACTACGTACTGCATGCATGAAGTACACATGGTAATATGCCGTCTTGCTACAGGCCGGCAGGCAGATATATCTAAATCTGAAAATGCAAGCGATGTGGTTTCCAATACTGGCTACACAGCGCCGCTAGAGAAGGGACGAACGGGATTATACAATACTCCGTATACGGTATACTAGAGCAGCAGGAGGTACAGAATCTTGGCAGCTTAAATGGTGGATCCCAAACAGGCACGGCGTGGCTTGGCTACACACCGCACGGGCAATACGAAGACGACCCCGCCCAAAATTTTTATTCGGGCCAGCGCCGTCGTCGTTTCCTCGAAGATTCTTCGCAGCGTATCAACCTGCCCGTCCGATCGATGCACTCGCGTACAGTATGCTCGTGCAAGCGATCGATACAGCTGCGTACCATACCTGTACTGATTAATTAACTGCGGCAGCCCATTGGCCAGGACCATTTCCATCCAGGTATCCTACCGGATCTGATCCAGCTACCAGCTCGAAGCTTTTGGTGCTACTCTGCTAGCCTTGCATCATGCAGAGTCTACCATTAGTCCATGAGATAGGGAATTAGTAGGTCAGCAAATTCAGTGCTAGAGCTAACAGTGTTTCACTAACAACCGATCTGATGTGTAATTATACATATACTCCTAGTATAATGATCATTGCCTGATGGACTAGAATCAACCAAAAGGATGAGGCGGTGGAATCGACTCGATTAGCATCGAGAGTTGACTCGTGCTGGTCTCGAGTGTGAGAGTCTGACTGACGCAACCAAGCGCAGAGATGCAGTCATGCTCGCGCCGTGGCAGGCATCAGTTTTTTTTCACTGACCACCGTACTTCAGCGGTTACACCTTTTACCGCAGTGGTGCTGCCGAATGCCGTCACGTTACACGAACCACGAAAAAACAAAAATAAAGGGAGAAAACTAACGCATGCAGCGGCATGAATTGCCTAGACGATGAGCAACTTTCTCTTTTCTCCTTTTGCTCTTTTTCCAATCCTGTTCCGCCTGGCGGTCAGGATCGGACGGACGGGATCAAAATCTGTGCCAAACTGACAGAAAGAGATCGAGCCCGGCCGGCCGGGCTGTACGAACTTTGCGCAGCGCGGAAGCCGGGCACGGCGCCAGCGTTTGTCCCCTAGCACGTACCGTACTGTCAGCAGCGGGCGCCGGCCGGCAGGCAAGCGGCTCGCGCGCGTCCGCGCGCATACACAACGACGGTTGATACCAGCACCACGCCACACGTTATAATACGAGCGTCTCAGCATCTGGTACGTAGCTTCTCGCCTGGCAAGTTGGCAGTGGCCGCCCGTCGCCGCACCCCACGGGTAACACAAGCGCCGTCCGTACCGTCGGAAGGGCGAGGCAAATGGCGGGCCCGTTCCGTTCCGTACGTGATTCCAGCCACGGAAACTAGATACCACTCCAAGACAAAGTGCACACGCGATCGACCTTTTCCTCAGCCTCGGTTAGTCGTATCACGTAGAGGAATCAAAGTACCCGCGCTGCTGACACGTACTCTACCGGTACGCGTATGCGTATCTTTTGTTGCTGATCGCGGGCGATCGCGCTCCCGTTCTGGGCACCGCGCCCGCCCGACTTGTCGCGCGTCTCGATCTAGCCCATGGACCACCGCCCGCAGGGAACTGAACTGGGCGTCCAGCCGGATCGGACGATCGATGCAGATGCCGCGCAGCAGAATGGAAGAGAGTTCACGCACACTTCCACGGAACGAACGAAAGTAACGTGCCCATCCCTGAAGCGGGGCGTACAGCGCAGTAGTAGAAGCGGACGCTCCATACGGACTCGGCAATAACAACAAGCTCACGCGGCAGCAGTGGTCCCTTTTTCACTCTGTACCCCCGGTATAATCGGCGACATGCATGCTTTACGAGCTGAAATCGTAGGAGCAGACGAGAAAGTACAGTAAAAATGGGGTGAAACAAAAAGAAAGAAAATGGAGCTCGACGACAGCAGCATCTGTGACAGCTTTACCCTCCACGTCGCAGGCACCAGGCAGCGAGCAGCTGCAGCGCAGTGCAGAGCTTCCGTTCTAGCAGCGCCGGCGCCCGCGCCGGCCGCGGCTTTCTCGGGGGCAACGACGATCACCGCGTCAGTATAATAATAGACAAAATAAAATAAACAAATCTGCTGGGAAAAACGACCGGTTCGTCACGTCCCCCGCATTGCGCCAGGCGGCCAGGGCCCCCGACCCCAAGACCCAACCCGTGGCGGCAAAGCCGGCGGCTAACGCTGCAACGCACCACCCTTTTCGGCTCGATCGGCGGCTCCCAGTCCGGCTGGGCTGCCGCGCCCAAGCGGCGGAGCCGAGCCGAGAGAGGACGAGACGATACCGTAGACGTTTTGCGTCGCCAACTCGCCGTCTCTGTCCCCGTATTTCCCAACATGCCCGGGGCTTCATTGGCCGTTCTCCGGGCAAAAGAAAAAGGTGTACTGTAGCTGTATAGCCAGCCTCAATAAGGCGCGACGACGCCTTGATTCGTTACATGTGGCCGCGATCGATCGAGCCCTGCCCGATGCGACGCAACGCAGCAACAGTGCCGGAGTCGGACATGCGCTGACGCTAGGTATAGCAGCGTTCCCAGTCTACCACGGACCACCCACGGTATGGTCGCTCGGCCTGCTGCGTGCTGCCCGCGGGAACGTGGAAACAAAGACCCGACGCAAATGCATATGCTGCCGCGATGCATGCATGCGCCCGTCCAATGAACGGTCAGGGCGATCGATCGGCCTAGCGGCGTGGTAGAGTGTGGCCGGTGTACTTGTGTGTGCTCAGCTAGCTTGCTCGCATTAAAATCTCGCTCGATCACGGCCGTCGGCCGGCAAGCACTACTCGACAAAATTAACGGCGGCTAAGCATGGGGCACACGGGCGCACGGCCACACGCCACGTCGATAGCGTTCACGTACCGCACGTACCAATCGTCCGTACTAGCTACAGGCCACCGAATCTTACATGCATGAAGAGAGAAGTTTAGCAGCCACGTTTCCAAAACGATAGAACGAGAAACGTGGTACTGCACTATATATATTTTTTCTAGAAGATTTACACTACATTAACTAACTTACAATTATTTCTGAAACAAAGAATAAAATTGCTTGCTGAACATGTTTCTAAACTGACTAACGTGAACTATATATGCAACTAAGGAGCCACACAAGCAAGGTACAAATGGTTCAAACTTTACATTTACAAGAGGATCGTCACAGAAAAATCACCAGGGACTTGACAATGGTTTTTATTGAACTCACACAAGAATTGGAAACTACCTAGATTATCATTAGAAATTACACAAGGGGATATGAGTGGAAGAAAAAAGAAACCTAGAAAATTAGTTAAAGATAGCAATACGAAGTTCGTGTGAGTCAATGTAGATGAGAAGCATCGACAGGTGACAAATATAGTCAAACAAAAACAAATATTTCACATAAAAAATGTCTCATTGTTACATCTTTTTTTTTTAAAAAAAACTTCTTAAAATTTATCTATGGCGCCGTTTGTCCATGTCACATTGTTAGTTTATTCCTATGAACCATAGTCTAGAGGCATGAATGATGACGTAAACTAGACCTGAGCAAATTGAGCCCGGCCCGACCCGGCCCGCAAGCCCGGCCCGAGCCCGACAGGTTTTGGCCCGCCCACGAACCTTACTGGACAGGGCCTGGACACAGATCTTGCAGCCCGCAGAATTTTTTTGCCCCGAACCCGGCCCGAAATATTGTTTTTATCAATTTTACACTATAAAATACGCGGGCGGCCCGCCCAAGCCCGAGCCTGGCCCGAAAAATGAAGCCCGATCAGGCCCGTGGGCAGTTCATGGGCAGGATTTCGTCATCCTGAAAAGCCCGAAAAAATTTTCTGCCCGGCCCGCAAAATGCTCAGGTCTAACGTAAACTTGCATATGATGGATTTTTTGACAACCCAGGTGAAGAAATTAGAGCTCGCTGAAAATTCTAAAGCTTGCGGTAGACAATATTGTTGTGTTTTTTTTAATAAAAAACCACCACCTCCTCAATAGAGAAAGATCTAGCCGAGCCAAGCTTCATGGGCATGGCCCGGAACTCGTTTGGCCATTCTAGCTCAGCCGGAAGCCGGGAGCCAACTGCCAAGCCGGACTTGCGGGAGCAGCGCCGTAGCGCGCTGGGCATTCAACTATTCTTGGCCATTCACGCACACTCTATGAGCAGCTGGGCCCACATCCCACACCACCCGTAACCACACCTACTTACACGCGGGCTCCACTCAAAAAAATACTTACACGCGGGCCCTTCACCTGGACCACTTTCACCGTCTCCCTCTTCCTCGTCTCGCCAGTAGCCACCCGAGTCTCCACCTATATATCGGCGCCTGCCGGCGCGCCCCGGCCTTTCAAGTTTGCCGATACACACGCACACAAGGGAGGAACACACACGCACCGAGGAGGCTGCCGCAGGTAGCAGAGTACACCCCCGCCGCGCGTCTCGAGAATGGCGGTGCTGCTGCGCCCGGCGGCGATCGCCGGCGGCCGGCAGGTGTGGCCGGTGGCGGAGGACGAGGAGACGGCGCGCGAGGCGGAGGCGGCGTCGCAGCGGCTGGTGGAGGCGGTGGCGCGCGGCGACGCGCGGGAGGCCGGCGAGCTGCTCGCGTCGGGGCGCGCGGACGTGAACTACGCCGGGGTGGTGTGGCTCCGGGCGCGGCGCGTCGCGGAGGCGGAGCCCCGGGAGGACGGCGCCGCCGCCGAGGCCCGCGCCGTGCACGAGGAGATCCGCGCC
Organism: Themeda triandra; assembly: GCA_018135685.1. Taxonomy (NCBI): domain Eukaryota; kingdom Viridiplantae; phylum Streptophyta; class Magnoliopsida; order Poales; family Poaceae; genus Themeda; species Themeda triandra. The sequence continues at coordinate 840,141 of JAENPR010000069.1, read as the reverse complement.
GACGTCTCGCCGCTCTTCCTCGCCGCCGGCAACAGCGACGTCGCGCTCGTCCGCGCCCTGCTCGTGAGTGATCGATCGATCCCGCTCCTGCTTTACCTGCATTTCCCTCTCTGCTCTGTTTTCTCACGTCGGAATTCACTGGCTATCCGCATACGATTCACGCTTGTTTGTTTTTCCAAATTTTTTAATGCTTTTGGGTTTTTGCGGTCTGGGTCCTATGGAGTACACAATTAATCGTTCGACGGAGTAATCGAATCCCAGATTTGGCTTGCTACGCAAGTAGCATTTTCTAGCTGTTCATGCGTAGCCCCTTCCCTGAAATTTTTGGGCGATTTTGGTGCCAGTTTGCGTTCAAATTTGACGACCACTGAAGAGCATGTGGTTCATTGGAGCGTTGTAGGCTTAAGCCCTTTTGCCCCGTTGGCCTTCCTTTTCCGGGTAGGTGAAAAGCGATACGCACGGCATTTTCGAATGGTTTTAGCGGGCGCTGTTGCCACAAAATCCTCGTACATCTTCGCCTCGTTTCCGCTTGCTAGAAAAAGGCTGATAGGTTTATCCACACTGTTGATTATCCAAGTACCAGCCACCAACTGGGCTCGTTCTCTTCGCCCATCATAGCTCTACATACTGTGTAAATGCACGCGCAAGGCAAATTCCATTTTTGTAGTGCCTACATCAATACAAAGTTGGAAGCAAGAGATTTACCCGGACCCACTTCAAATCTTTTGCCCTTTGTATAGCTCGGAGTTATGAGTGCGGGTTTGTTGTAGGAAGATAAATGCAAAGCATAATACATGATACCTGTACTGTACTCTACGTACTTCCCTCTCGATTGCTCGGTCCTTTGCATACTATACTAGTGCTGGTAGTACATTAGAATTCGGTGTTTGTTGCCCACTGAAGATAAGAAATGGATTATAGATCTTAATAGAAGGGTTGGCGCATTATGAGGCACGTCTTGCAAATGGCTGAGACCAAATTATGTTGGTTCATTACTAGCCTAAAATCATTTGGAACCTTTAATACCTGTGATTAATCAGTTCAGTTCCAGCGGCACGGGACTACCAAGTAGGCCTACGGTCCTACCAATTCTCATGGCTGCTCTCCAACTCTGCAATGCAATGCTGGGACCATACTTTCGCTAGCTGCAGCTCTTTATTGGGTTACGGATATGCTCGTTCTCTTCCACAGCCATGTCGAAATCATCGAATGGACCATGCAAAGCAGCCTCGACGCAGGGGAAGCGGAAGCTTCCTGGGAACACTTCGATATCCTTGGTATACGTGTAGGCATTGGCCGTGGTGTTCACACAAGTAGTACTCGTTTTAAGTACTGGTATGGATACGGTATTGTACCTGCCTGCCTACCACGTGCCACTGTAGTAGCAGCCAGGTTCTTAATTCTATCAGTTAAAGGAAGGAATAGTAACACGAACAGTGAACACACGGGGACCATCCGTCAGTACTAAAATTTATCTCCGCCCTGCTCTACAGTTCCACCGTGTTGTCGCGTCAACAAACTGGGCAGCGCATGGAGATCCATAACTGTAAACTGCAGGCGACTAAAGTATTCCTAGAACAATAAATCTTGGGCAGTAGAAGGAGGAGTATTTTAGTAGGAAGATTGGGAGACAGTGGTGGATGGGTTTGACCTGAGCCCGGCCGGCTGTTTTGTTAACTTGCACAACACTAACATAATCAGTAGATGGAGTAGAAAGCAAACCCGGCCAGTGTTTGTTAACTAGTGCAGCCAAGTACAACAGCGCAACCCTTTGGTAGGTTCCCCTCGTGAGCGCGGTCGGGTGTGGGATCACCGGTCACGTGCCCCTCTGCTGTCCGCTCTCTGTCTAGCTCCAGCCTCCGGCCACGTTCCACGTCTCCTTCGTGTGCGCGTGCCGCGTCCTCTTGAGCTCTCCTGGTACGGGATCCTATGGTACTTAGCCACCTGCGCCTCAGACAGACCCTAATCAATCTTAGGTTTTTACTAGAGGATTTACGAATAGGACTAAAGACTCGTCCAATCGCTCCTCATGAGTCATGACCTCATGCCAAGGATCAAGATCACTGTGTCAGAGGAACGTGGTTGTGGCCTTTGGGGGCGAGATGGGACCTCCGTCCTTTTGGGCCGTTCCGCGTCGTGGCACGGGCGTCCGGCGCGCGGTCCGGCCGGCCGGCGTCATGGGCGGCGCCCCAAGGGCGCCATTGAATGAGAGTGGATGCCGCTGCTTCCGCAGCATGCGCCCGGCACTGGCCACGTACTTTCGCTGCTCCGCACGGCGACTGTGCCGTCGTCTCCCCTGATACCTCTGCCGAAAGTCTAATGAATGCATCTGCCGGTGGCAGGCGTTCGCCCATGGCCGGCCGTGCTCTGGCTCGTCCGGCTGGCATGGAGTAAAGCGCAGCAGCGCCGTGTGGCTGTCCATCCTTCCCGTCCTCTTCGATCGCCGGACAATCATGGCGCCCTGAAACTCGCATGCTGCGTGGCCAGGTGGTGGGACGATAGTCTTCGTTACATGGAACCAGTCCAGTCCGAAATCGTTCGTCTGTCGTTACGAATCACAACACTTGGTCAGTTTACAGTCCACTCCAGTCCATGTGCCGTCTGGCGAGCATTATACCTAGCCGTGTGTGTGTTCCGATCCGGGATCATCTCATCCATGTACTCCGTATGCCAGGAAGCTCACATGACCTGCATCTGAAGCCAGATGCTGGTGCGCCCTGCCGCCCCAATGCGTCCAAGCCGAACCAGCTGTGAGGTGTCCGTATTTCATCGTGCCATGAAACGAAGCCGATCTCCATCCATGACTCCATATCCACCTCCCGGCCCCCGGCCAGGTAGTAGGACCGGTCGACGATCCTTCTCCTCGGCTATCTGCTGAATTTAAGACGGCAGCGCATGTGTCACAGAAGCCCGGACCAGCGCCGCGGCACCGCAGTGCCAGTGCAATGCATCGGGCGTGGTACGGAGAGCGCTCGTCCGTATCGTGCCGTGTCCTCTTCCCCGTCCTGCATCACTGCCACAGGCCAGCTGTATCCCTGCTCGGCTGCTCCCTGTTTCCTCCTGTATCCCTGCTCGGCTGCTCCCTGTTTCACTCCCCTGCCTGCGGCCCCAGTTCGTGTTTCAGGGCGTGGCCTCCGTGTACTGTGGCGTGCGCCCCCGCGGAATATTGACAATGACACGAGGAGGACGCTGCCTGACGCCTGTGATGATCATCGCACCAGTTCAACAGTGTGCGTGTTTTTTATCGGTGTTTACTGTATGTTGCTCCTGCTAGATCTTGGTGAGATGTGAATGCCTGGCTGTTAAGCAGGACTCCAGGAGCATCACCTGCTTGTGATTTGATGTCTGATGGTTGGATCGCGACACCGATGCAGCAACTCTTGTCGCCAGATTTGCGAATCGTACGGCGTACGTTGCAAATTGGTGAGGGATCAGCGTTTGCTTGTGTGGTGGCAATTCATTTACTGTGCCAAAATGCGAAAGGCAGATGTGACCTGCGAAGCCGACGCGGCAGTGGCACACGATGTTTTCCAGTTGCAGCCCAGGATTTTACCACTGTGCGCGGCGAGGCTGTGCCGCCACTACGCATGACGGCAATGGCACGAGGATTTCATGAGTAGCAATCGCCCTGCAGAATTTTGACCACTGGAGGCGGCCCCCTCCTGTCTCTTGCGTAAATGAATTCCAGCCATGGAGCAACCACTGCTCCGGTGACCTGACGCGGCCACTCCTATGGTGGTCCGCACAGCACCGACCTGACCCAGTGACCGGGCATAGTAGTAGTAACAGCGACATTTTGTTACCCGGACAGCTGTTGTGCAGGTCACGATGCTCAGTTTGTCACGCCCTGTTCGATGCTACTATTGCTTCTTATCTTCAGTGCGTGTCTGTAGACTGTAGTAGATCAAGGAGAGTAAAGAAAATGAATACTACTAGTAGTAAAAAGAAACAGAAAAGTAGAAGCAATCAGTGTAGGGGAAATGAGCATAAGAGAAAAAAAATGTAATGTGGCATCATTAAGTCGAGATCATTGATCTCAAATTGTTTCACGAGCTTCTGTAGCGGTTTTAAGGGTCCTGTTCTTCAGCATTTTACAACGAGAATGCCACTGACATTGTGTTCCATTGGATGCTTAACTTTTTATCAAGAAAATCACTACTCTGTCACACGTTATCTGATAGTTCGCTGTTCTCACGCGTGCAGGCAAAGGGAGCGGACGTGAACGGCAAGGTGTTCCGGGGCTACCCGACGACGGCTGCGGCACGAGAGGGGTGCGCGGAGGTGGCGGAGCTGCTTGTGCGTGCGGGTGCTTCGCAGCCGGCCTGTGAGGAGGCCGTCGTGGAGGCTGCACTGCAGGGCCAGGCAGCACTCGCGGCCATCTTCATGGGCTCGGACCTCGTCCGCCCCCGCGTTGCCGTCCACGCGCTCGTGTCCGCCGCGGCGCGCGGCTTCGTCGACGTGGTCGACACGCTCATCAAGGTACTGGACCTTCAGGCCTTCCTTACTTACAGTCTACAGTGCTCTACGTGGCTGCGATCGTGTCTGGTTTCAGTACAGTAACATTGTTGCATTGCACGTGTTAGGCCCACTATGTGTACCGTGGGCCTAGAACATTTTGTTTCCATATGGGCTTTTGCATCATGAAACGACGATGGTAGGGAAAGGACAGTGAACAGACTGAGGCGGTCGTTTAGTCCCACCTCGGTATTCTAGCTGCGCCTTAACCTGTTTATAGCAGGGTGTGTGCTGCTGGTGCCTTGTGTTCGTAGAAAGGAGAGACGGTTGGCATCTCCCCTGACAGGGACGGGACAGTCTTCGGACTTTCCTCTAGCACATTGCGGTTAAGGCTACCCGCTTCGGCGGATCTTACCCAAATTTTTTTTGCATTTCAATAAGGCGGTTTCCAATTCGATCTTGTTTCAAATTCAATCTGCACTTACAGACTTTAGCTATCAGGACCAGTTAAATATGCATGGATTTCAAGATGGCTGTTTCAAATCTGATGTACGCTTAAAAACCTGACCAGTTGTTACATCTTTCAGTATCAGCTCTTACAACATGAGTATGAATCGATTTCAAGATGGCTGTTAAATCTGCGCTTAAAAGCTTTTATTAGTATCAGTTGTTACAACATGTAAATGGATTTCATTTGCCACCCCCACCCACCCACCCCCCACCATTAAAAACTTTAGAATATGTAGATGAATTTCAAGATGGCTTTTTCAAATTTGATATCGAGTTCAATCCCTGATTTCTTCTGATTTCCTCATACGCAGTGTGGAGCTGATCCCAACTCGACCGCCCGGGTGCTCCTGCGCTCGCTGAAGCCATCCCTTCATGCTAACGTCGACTGCACGGCGCTCTTTGCAGCAATCGTGAGCCGTCAAGTCGCTGTGGTTCGCCATCTGCTTCAGGTGCGCATCATTTGTGAACAGCAGCCGCAGAATACATTCATGTTCAGGAATGGAAGCTTGACACCCTACCGACTTATGTCCAGGCCGGCGTGAAGAGGGACACCAAAGTGAGGCTGGGAGCATGGTCCTGGGACGCATCCACCGGCGAGGAGCTGCGCGTCGGCGCCGGGCTCGCCGAGCCTTACGACGCGGTATGGTGCGCCGTGGAGTACTACGAGTCCACGGGCTCCATCCTGCGCATGCTCCTCCGTAGCGGGTACACGTCGACCGCCACTCACCTCGGCCGGACGCTCCTCCACCACGCCATCCTCTGTGGTAGCGCCGGTGCTGTCCAGACCTTGCTGGCGTCCGGTGCGGACTCCGAAGCTCCCGTGAAACCGGTTCACCTGGCCGCGCGCCTCGGCCAGCCGGAGATCCTGCGGATGCTGGTCGACAGGGGCTGCGACGTTAACGCGAGGGCGGAGGCCGGCGACACCGCTGCCATCCTCTGTTCACGCCACAAACGCGAGGACTGCCTCGGAGTTCTCGTGTCCGCCGGTGCAGACGTCGCGCTGCTAAACTCGGCTGGCGACTCCCCGGCCTCCGTCGCTTCCTCCGGAGGATGGAAGACCGGCTTCGAACGGGCTGTTCTTGGCGCGATTCGGTCCGGGACCATCCCACTCTCCAGCGATCGGAACGTGTTCTCCCCGCTGATGTTCGGCGCGTCGTGCGGCGACGCGACCGCGATGGAAGTGCTGCTCGCTCAGTCAGACGTGGACGTGGACGAGCAGGATCTGGACGGATGCTCGCCCATAATGGCTGCTGCAAAGACGGGCAACGTGGAGGCCTTCCGCGCCCTTGTCTTCGCCGGCGCCAACATGAAGCTGAGCAACAAGCGCGGCGAGACGGCCATTGGGCTGGCGCAGCAGAGCAAGAAGAGGGACCTCTTTGAGCAGGTCATGCTCGAGTTCGCGCTGGAGAAAGGCATGCCTGGAGGCTTCTACGCGCTTCACTGTGCCTCCCTGCGCGGCGACACCGCGGCGGTGCGGCACCTCGCCAGCACGGGCTGCGACGTCAACATCCCCGATGGCGACGGCTACACGCCGCTGATGCTCGCGGCTAGGGAAGGCCAGGCGGCCGTGTGCGAGCTTCTCATCTCCTACGGCGCTCGCTGCGACCTCCGGACGCCGCGCGGCGAGACGGCGCTCTCCCTGGCACGAGCAACAGCGCTGGCCGCGACGGGGTTCAATAAGGCCGAGGACGTGATCATGGACGAGCTGGGCCGGCAGGTGGTCCTCCAGGGCGCGCCCGTCAGGAAGCACACCAAGGGCGGGCGCGGGAGGCCTCATGGCAAGTCGCTGCGCATGGTCGCTGCGGCGGGCGTGCTCCGATGGGGCGGGTCGAGCCGCCGCAACGTGATCTGCCGAGAGGCCGAGGTCGGTGGCAGCTCGGCGTTCCAGAGGCACAGGCAGAGGAAGGGAGACGCGTATGAGCCAGGGCTGTTCCGCGTGGTGACTGCGAAAGGGAAGGAGGTGCACTTCGTGTGCCAGGGCGGCGAGGAGGCCGCGGAGCTGTGGGTGAGGGGCATCAGGGCCGTCACCAGGGCGGCGTTTGGCAAGAGAGGCAAGGAGTGAGTGACGCGTTGGCTGCTCTGTGTCACCGTTAGGCTCTGTAGGTTTGCAGCGAGTGCGTTCTTGTAAAGAGTTGTAGCGGGCGTAGAGCCGTAGAGGGGTTGTGTGGTTTGGTGTGGTGTGCAGCTTGCGCTGGTCTTCAGCTCGAAGGCTTTGGCTGCTGGGTTTGGCTTGCCATGATGGTTTTTGGTTCAGGGGCATGGGGTTGTGTTGTGTTGTGTGTATATAGCCTGGGTGTTGTCTCGGCTAAGTTGCTTTAGCTAACTGTCTTGTAGTGCGTTTCTATCTGGATTATCAGTCTCCTTTGAGAAACCTCCATTTCAGTTATTATGAGTTCTGACACGAAGCTAATAAACATATGAGCTTCTCCAATGGAAAATGCTCCCAGACGGGTGAGAGTAAAAAAAAAGCTAGCGATCGAACCTTAAACACTTCTCTGGAACACTCATTTCACGTGCAGAAGAGAAAAACAGAGAACTCATTTCACGTGCAGAAGAGAAAAACACTTCTTGCCAACCACGTATATCAAACCGACCTTAAGTTTCTTCGTTCTGCAAGTTTTAATCATAGACTGAACGACTGAAATTACATGACCACCAGGCTAACCTGTCCTGGTCATCTCACTGCTCTCAACTGCTACCAGTATAGTTAGAATGGGACAATAAAATTTATATCCTCCACTCAGCTGCCAAATCGCAGCTGCTCAACATTGTTGGAATGTAAACAAAACGCAACTAGTAAATGAAACATAACTCATCAACACAGATCGCTTCAGCTTCCGCTGATTTCCTTCTCCTTAGCCTTGCACATGTCATCTGCTGATTTTATGAACTTCTTGGTCAATTCTTCAACCTGGCAGAAACTTAACAGGTTAAAAACATTCATTGGCGGACATCATACTTATTTTTAGCACTGTTTCAGATACTCACCTCCTTCTCAATCCTCTTTATATCATCCTTGGGCATACTAGATGCAGATTTCTTTATTGTATCAAGTGCCTGGACAAACATGACAAAGTTTACTAGCCTCCAAGCAACTTTAGTTTAGTGGAAGATTTTGAACACAATAATTTTAGCTTTGAGAGCTAAGTACTAGGCCGAGTGAGATGGCAAAAATACTTAAGCACACCGGTGAACATTACCCACAGTAGGAAGGCTCATAACTAAATATATCAACAATGCTTCTACATAGACCAAATTATTAGTCTTAACTTCTGGTAATGAAATGGAAGATTGAATGCTCAACCACAAATTTGTTTTCTTACTCGCAATATCACTAAATGACCAGAGAATAACTTGTAAAACTTGCAGCAAGTTACGCTGCCCCCAATGCATAATTCTTCTTGAAAAATAGATGTACTCAAGTATCACATACTCGCCAAACATATTTCTTCTAATAATAAGTGTCAAACTAATGTTTAGTCTAAACTGAGGAATAAGGCATATAGATTGATTAAAAGAAGAAAAAGAGCAAGCCTTTGTTACCTTTTGGCGTGCTCTTCTAATACTTTGTTTAAAATCCTCTGCTGATTTAGTAACAACCTTGCACAGTGCCTATACTCAGGCACCGAAAAAAATATGTTAGCTGTTTTCCATAAAAATGAGTTAGTATTGAGTCGGCAAATCTTACCTGTATATTCTCCTTCGTCAACCTAGACATACATAATAAAACAAAATTAGCAGAAGGAAGCAAATTGCAGTTACTGGCTTATGTAAACTAAGTTATTCCAGCTGCCTCTCCATAAATATTAAATGAAATGAATCTCAAGTTTGTAGACCATGCAATTAAACTCTTTAGATCAATAATAATATTATAAAAGCCGCTAAGTAAAAATTATTTCGTTCTCGCAAGCTGGTGCCTGAAAAATTAATGTCTAGAAAGTAGAAATCACTGCTAAAGGCAAAACATAACAATACATACATACCAGCTATTGAAATACCAGATAAACAACCATCAACACCAAAGGAAACACTTACGGAGGGATAGCTGCAATAATCCTATTCCCATCAGGTGTTGGATTAATGCCCAATGGTGATGAGATAATAGCATTCTCAATAGACTTCATGGACTGTAGAGCAACAGGTTAAAAATGAGTCGAAGGGAGCCTAAAAGCAGAAGCCCAAGTACAATTCATATTTATGCTGAGCCTAAAAGCAGAAGCCCAAGTACAATTCATATTGTTATGCTATTTAAGTTGAAGGCCAAACACATTAACATGACATTTGGTGTTTAGGCCTACAACAGAAAGTCAGTTTGTGATGAAAACAACACCAAACGTATCTTCTGTGTATCATGTCTGTATCTACTTGACAACAAAATATACCAGCTTCAGCTAGTAAAATTTAAGGAAAGGGATTCTTCTTACAGTAGGATCATAAGGCATTATTGATAGGGTATGTGCATCCAGGACAGAAACAACGGCAATGCGATTCAAGGCAACTTTAGCACCTGCACTCTCCACCATGATGTGGTCAAGCATGCCTGCAGAACAGATGTATTTCTATCAGTAGCCAGAGAAACTGCACTGATAAACAAAAGGAAAATAAGAATATCATGGCGACAGGCAAATGCGGCAATCTAAGGTTACCAGGAGTAGCTCTTCCAGTCCGTAGTTTGCTCAGCTCTCGTGACAGTGCGATCACTGCAGCATCCATTTGTGCAGTGGCAGCTGATTTGACAGTTGGCCCAATGTCAGGAACAGCTTGAACAGTGTCTCCTCGATCATCCTCTACACAGCCACAAACAAAAAAAATGTGATTGGTCCATCAAAGGCAATGCTTCCATAACCATCCTTCTTTTCACATCGACAGTCGTAAGACCCTGATGTATGCATTTACTTTTCAAATCAGGGGCCTAATAAGTACTAGTACTAACACACAACAGGAACTGAGCTTCCATTTCACAACATCTAACTATCCAAGGAGTGGCGGGAGCGCAACTTACTCGATTTCTTCCCCTTGGCGAAGCCTCTTCGGTTCTCGAAGACGAAGAGCCGCGCTGGACCGAATTCCCCGGCGCCCGCAAGGGATCCCCCGGCTGGGAGGCGGTGCACGGTGGTGGAAGCAGAGGAGGCGGCCGCGGCGCGGACGGAGCGGGCGGCGATGGCCGCGCCTCGGCGAAGGAGGAGGGCCATAAGGGCAGGGTCTGGGGGTTCCTCTGCTGGGCTCAGGTGGTCAGGTCTACTATCAGCTACGCCGGCTAGCGGCAACGACGGCGGCGGCGGCGGCGGCGGCGAGGGGAAACTGAACAAAGAGGAGGTTTTGCAGTCCTGTTTTCCGTGGGTTTTTACCCGTTTGGGGCCGAAACGAGAATGGACGCCTTTGTTGCTGTGTGATCGCGGGTCGCCCGGAATGGGCTTTTTAGCAGCCCAACATTCTAAGGGTCCATTTATTTTGCCTTTTGATTTTTTTTAGAAGCTCGGTTTTGGTGGGAATGTTATTTGGTCCTTGAGATGTCGTATGGTTTATATTTTGGCATAGAGTGACTGTTGTTTTTTTTAAAAAAAACATTTGTGCCGTTTATATTTCTCTATTATTTTTTTGAGAGGTATTTCGCTAGTATTTATTTATATAACTAAACTCATTCTTGCTATGATATCGGAAAAAAAAATCAAAGATGGAGTTCCGGACTTCCATGGACTTCTAGGTGACGATGACTCCAAGATCAAAGCGATGTTAAACAAATTGTGCAACGACATGGTCAAATTATTTGATTTTTATTTTATTTTCCTACAAAATCAAAAGAACCCAAATCGGCCACATCATGAAAATGAACTCTGTAGTTTAACATGAATGAATCGAATTTGCTTGCAAAATAAATTCGTAAGCATTGCACGAAAATTCGGATAGTTTGCGCAGAATTTGGTCAACGTCGAGCTTGTGCAACAAGGACCGCAGAGTTTTGGAGAAGACCATGCTGGATTTGCCGTCCGTGCTCATTTGAGAGGATTGGAGTTTTTCTTTTCTTTTCTTTTACATTGACATCTTTTTCCGAGATAATAAAAATGACTGGACTCTGGAGGTTGATCCCGGAACTGCACGCCACTAACCCAATTGAGAAACACACTGCTCACCAATGGAATAGTGAGACAAAACGCGCAAATCTACTGTAAACTTGGAAGCTACTGTGCAGAGCGGCCGCGCAATGACGCCAACGAAATGTAGCCGATCCGGCATCCGCACGGCACGAACTCCAGCCTCACGAGAGAATTAGAACAGAGGCCGCGACGGCGACGTCTGCTATGCCATGACCACGGACCACAGTCACCATCGCACACAACGCGCCGCGCTGGCCCGGGCCGTGCGCCCTGTGCCAGGGCAAACCGCGGCCGGACGTCCTCTGCGTGCTCCCCATCCTCGGCCCGCCCGTGCAGCGAAGGCTGCGGCGCGAGCGCGAACGCGATGCCGATGCGGCAGACGCGTCCGAGAAGTAGTTTTCGCAGCGGTTCTGCAGGCTGGGGGCCGAGACCTCCGCGCACCCGTGCCGTACGCCACATGTCGTGCCGCGATGACTAAGCGCACTCCGTTGCACGGTCTCAGCGCGTCAGAGTAGCAGCCATCGAGCCCCAAGGCACTGCTGCGCGCCAGCGACACGTTAGTACGTCGATGCATCAGCCACGCCCGCTGCAGCGCTGGCCGGATGAGACGAGCAAACGACGTGAGGCGCCGGGCGTCGTGGGTGCAGCGGTGCGCGCGGACTGCGGACTCGGTCCAACTCCAACCACGTACGCGGTCTCGTCAGGAGGCTGGAGCTACTCCCCGTCGCTGGGCCCCGCGACCGAGAAAATTTGCGCAGAGATGTCACGGCCGTGCTTCACATCGCCGGCCCGCCCGTTTCCCGGTCTCGTCTCGGAACTTTGTCTCTGAGCTGCTGCTGCTGCTCTCTCTCTCTCCCCTGCAGCGTTACCGTCCACAGGAGGATTCCGTGCGAAACCATCAGCGGATTCCGTGCGAGATACATAAGCTAGCCACCGGTCGTTGCGTCCTGCTCACAAGTCACACAACGCTAGCTAGGAGCTAGAGCTAACCTCTGCAACCACCGAGCAGTCCCGGTTAGCTCCGGCTCAGCGATAAGAAGATCGAATAGGAGCGACAGCCGCGACCGCTCTTGTGCTGTGTGGTTGTGTGCGCCGGCGATGGGGTGGTGGGAGAGCGTGTTCCGCGACGGCGGGGACGGCGGCAACGTCGGCTGCTTCCCGAGGATCGGGAGGAAGGCCAGGAACTCGTACGCTTTCGCGGCGGACCCTAGGAACGGTACGTTTTGCTTTTGGGGCCGTCACGGCCGTGTTTGTCCAGTACAGCTTTCGATTCAGGCTCTCTCTTGTCACTCTTTTGTTCTTGTTTGCTCTGATAGTCTGGTCCCTTGGGTTTTAATAGGATTATCCTCATGCTCTGCAGTCAGCGCACACACAAAAAAATGCGTTATTTTGCTTTTGTGTGAGTGTGTGTTCCTTGCTCTGCTACGAAAATTCTGAAACCTGACAGCACGACGAACCCTTGGAAGTTGGAACGAACATCGGAGGCAAACAACTTTGATCATCCAAGCACAAGTTACTGACTTTTGGAAAACTTGTGGTTCGCTTCAGAGAAACGGAGAGGAGGGACGCGCGGTCCCGTGCCGGAGGAGGTGATCACGGTGGAGGTGCCGGAGGTGCCGCTGCGGGAGCTGAACGAGATCACGGCGTCCTTCTCGGGCGACAAGCTGATCGGGCAGGGGTCCTACGCCAAGGTCTACCAGGCGACGCTGCGGAGCGGCAGGCTCGCCGTGGTGAAGCGGCTCGAGAAGCCCTCCAAGCACGCGTCCAACGTCGTCTTCCTCAAGCAGCTGGGCGTGGCGTCGAGGCTGCAGCACGACAACTTCGTCCGCCTCCTCGGGTACACCATCCATGGCGACCTCCGCGTGCTCGTCTACGAGCTCGCCACCATGGGCACCCTCTACGACGTCCTTCACGGTGACAGGGAGGTGCTGGGGCTGCCGCCGCCGGAGCAGGGCAGCGCCGGCACCGGCAGGCCGGTGCTGAGCTGGATCCACCGCGTGCACATCGCGCTGGACGCGGCGAGGGGCCTGGAGTACCTGCACGAGATGGTGCAGCCGGCGGTGACGCACAAGGACGTGCGCTCCACCAACGTGCTGCTGTTCGAGGGCTTCAGGGCCAAGATCGCCGACTACAACATGTTCAGCCAGGCCGCGGACATGGCCAGGCTCAACCGCTCCACGCACACGCTCGGCTCCTTCGGCTACCAGGCGCCCGAGTACGTGCGCGCCTTTCTGTGTGTGGGTGCCCAGCAGCTGATGATGATGATGATGATTTCTGACGGATTGTTCATGGTTTGGGGTTGTTCATTCAGGTACGCCATGACGGGGCAGATGACGGACAAGAGCGACGTGTACAGCTTCGGCATCGTTCTGCTGGAGCTCCTGACGGGTAGGAAGCCGTTGGACCGGACGCTGCCGCAGGGCCAGCGAAGCCTGGTGAACTGGGTAAGAATTATCAAAGTCGCCCCGTCTACACAGCAGCAAAATAAGGGTCAGAATTTGTTAGTCGTATACTTGTAGGTCACCGACCCCCTAACCCCTGAGGCCATTATTGGTTACGGATATCTGAAGGTAACCAAAATGCGAGACCACATCAATCAATCAAACGATGAAAAGAAAAGCGAAACCAAATGGGAATAATCACAACCAGTTAGTCTTTCCTAATCCTAAGTATCAACCATTCTCTACGCATTCTCTTACCTAACGAGCTGAATCAAAAGAGGTACGGAGTACTTTACTAGACACCAAGTGGGAGATTTAGGTGACATTGTTTGACGTTAAAAGATTTAGGTGACATTCTCAGTCACATTGATAGACACCAAGTGGGAGATTTAGGTGACATTGTTTGACGTTAAAAGATTTAGGTGACATTCTCAGTCACATTGATCAAAATGTGTTTTGCTTCTTCAGCTTCAACCTGAAAGAAAGTTCTAAGCTCCCAGATTAGAAGTTGATGGAGCTTGCCCTCCAAGTGCTAATAATATAAGCAATAATATTGTAGATCAAAGCAGTTCAGTAGTCTTTTTTTTTTTTTTTGAACAAAAAGCAGTTCAGTAGTCGGTATAGTACCTTCTAAACATACTCTTCTGTTTACTGTTACTCCGATGGAATATCCATAATAGTCATCAAATGGCAAAAACGTCTGGCGATTTCCTGATCATGTTGGTGCATCAGGCAACCCCAATGCTGACGGAAGACAGGGTCCAGGAATGCATCGATCCGAAGCTTGGTGATCAGTATCCTCCTGCCGGAGCTCTCAAGGTCTCTCAATCTAACAACTTTTACACACGAAAACTTATCTGGCTTGCGAGCCCTCGGCATGGCGCCAGAAGCTAACCTTTTCCACCTATTTGTCACAGCTCGGGCGAATCGCGGTGCAGTGCCTGCAGTACGATCCCACCTTCCGGCCGTCCATGGGCACCGTCGCCCGTGTGATCAACTACGCCGTCTTGCGAGACCAGCAGGGCGTCGTCTGATCTGATGCATGCCAAGTTTTGCCATTGTAGCTGTGTATATCATGCATGTCTTGCTGTTCTATGTTATGAAAGCTAGCTGGCCATGTCTCTGGATACTGTGCAAGCTTGGAAGCGGCACAGAACACTCACGGTTACGGCCATGCATGAAACGATGGGCTAGTTTGTAATGACAATATTTTTTCTGAGAATAATTTGTGAAGTACAGAGGAAAAAAGAGAGAAAACTGCACAAAGACAGAGCTGGTCACTAAACCAGCTGGGTTTTCTCGACTTGCACGAGGTCATTCTTCTAAATGCAATGCCCAGTGGATCTTTTTTTTATAATAAAAATATCATCGACAAAAGTTGTATACTATCATTTTGCCCCGAAAAAGAGGGGAAAGAGTTATGGTACATAATAATCACCATTAGTACATTAGTTGTGTATAAGGCCCTACTGCCATATATTGGCCCCAAATGTGGGGGTACAAAACAAGAAAACAGAGGAACAAGGTGGCCTGAATTCTGCATATATGGATATTTCTTTTGCTTATACTGTTGGCAAGAGCATGTGTTCTACTCTCGGCAAAAAGAATTTCTTCTATACCTACCTGCAGAACCAAATAAAACAACTTCATAAAAAATCCTTATGAATGAGATGTTCCTATGTAAGTTTAAAGTGCACTCCTGATAAACTGTTGTACCGAGTTCCATTATACCAGCAAAGTAGGTTTATATATTGCCATCAAATTATCATTTACATGCAGGTCACCAATGTCATACAAACAAAAGATTATAAGCATGAGATGCACCTTGAATGTAATCTCAAATTGGCAGCAGTGGTTTTCTCTCATCAGTTGCAGTAAGATGCCTTGCCTGAAACCAGTGCCAGCATAGACATTAGAGTCACCTCCACAAAAATATGGCAATTCTTGATTCTTGATTTATTCAGTCAAAACACGAGTCACTTACATCGTCAGCAGCACCAGCAGTCATATTTACAAAAGAAGACTCAGAGGACCTGTGAAACAGAAATCGTCTTATTAGGCTAGATGTTGGGCAACATTTAGCGGATATCAACAGTGCATGCTAATATTTTAGTTATTATGCTATGCTCCTTTACCATTTTGAATTTATTTGGTAGCATCTGAGATAGCCATGAGAATCAGTGAATTGTGTATGAAATAACATTTTTCTCAGCCTCTTTACCTATGATTTTGTGTATCTCCCAGCTCAACTGTTCCAGCTGGCTTGTCATCCTTGACTTTTGCTAGTGGAGAGAAGAACTGAACAGAAATAGCATTCATAAGTTCAGTTGAGGGAAAACAATCGAAAGAATAAAAAGAAACAGTTACCTGGTGCATTGAAATAAATACTATTGAGATGCCTAAGAGAAAGTTAACAGTCAAGGGTTGCCCCAAAAATGCAGCTGAAGCTAGACCGGTGAAAATTGTGGCAACAGTTGATGAGTACTTCTTCAAAATAGTGTCTGCAGTATTATTCCAGTCAATCATTCAGAACTATGAGGTAAGAGGGCATAATGGATGAAAAAGACAGATGAACTAGCATCATAAAAGTGAGATTTGTGGGCATATCTTATATTACCTGCATACTTGAAGAAGAAAGAAGAGAGAATGCCTTGAGCAGCATTGTTACAAATGAGAAACAGCGTTGCCCTCGAATGCCCTCGAAAGATATCAAAACTCTCTGGGCCTGTAAACGGAAAGGACATAGTACATCATACTTCATACCTCATACAGCAACAAACAACAGTCACAACCCACAAACAAAACATAAACACATGATTCCCAGCTCTCGGTTTGCATATCATTGCAGAATTTGTGCATTACAAATTGACAGTACACAACAAGCTCGTCAAGTCGTCAATACATAAAGCTCTAAGCAAGAGACCCTTTTATAACCTCCAAAAGCACCACTTCACCACTAATAATCCAACCTGGGTACTGCTGCTTACTATAGGGAGGAACCTATTTTACCATTGGCTGCCCATATAGTCTATGAAATAACACTGATAGTGTGCCTAAGGAAATTGTGGCACCAGTGCCCATATTTTACCACTGTTTAATGCCTTATACTTATCATTTATCAGTAGAAAAAGAAATATCTTTTCAAATAAGATACTTTACCTTGAAAAATGACAGTCCCTAAGATGCCAAGGAAGTTGAAAATTGCACCATAACCATATAAGAACAAATTCTGCAAATTGCGTAAATACTTAGTGGAATAAAGAGAGAGCATGGTCAAGAAATTAAGACAAGAGGTCAAGAAATTGAGGAAACAACATGATAGAGAAATGGTGTTTAATTTCCATATCAAATGAAGGTAAAAACTAGGAAAGGCAGCTGAATTTATTAAAAGAGAAATCACCTGAAGGTATATGCTTGTATCAAACTGGCTTTTTAGAGCGTACTCATTGTAGACAGAGGCAAACGATGGGACAGAAACCTAAAAAATTTACAGGAATGTGTACACATGAGGTTCTGCAGCCACCAATTGTTCAGATATATGAAGATAAATAAAAAAGATGAAACCAATCTGTACAAACTTACAAAAATTAGCGTATACGCGTATGCAATAGCAGTGACTGGAAGACCAAAAGCATTGGTCCCCGCAGGCATAGAGCGTAGTTGATTGACACTGATTCCAATAAGCAATAGTGCAAGGGCTTCCCACTAACATCATACAATAAAACAGGGAGGATTAGACATTGCCAAGATAACTTTTCTTTATTAAAATAGTACAGAGGCCATGAAAAAAACTGAAGAAAAATGGATCTACTCTACTAGTCATAAGTGTTCCACTTAAAACACATAAATGAGACAATGTTTTTGGCTGTGTACAATCAGCCAACCTAAGATTATGATGTTACCATCAAGCTATCAACGGAATTTGTTCCCTCACTAAAAGAAAATGCAATGGTAATCCAATGATGACATCAGTCTTACCTGAATTATAGAGAATTTTCTTCGCATGATAATTTTTAGGAGAACAGCAATGACCAGCACCTGGATTGGACGTCAAAGAGTAGCAATATTAGCAACCTTGTTTTTTCATGCAAATGAATTAGATGTGTGCACTCACTAAGAGTACACAAAGATGCACATGTACTCACACATTGTACAAGAACAAAACATGTGAAGATGGAAGTACACTAGCAAGTACCTTCAGGTTGCTTAGCATCTTCACAGTTGAGGGGTTGAAGTATAACTGCATTGGAAGTACAAAAGAATGTCATACAGCAGGACCAAAAGCTAGTGAAAAAGAGCCATGAAAAATATCTTCAGGAGATAAATCAGTATGGTACAATAAGGTGAGTAGTGCTGTTCACGTAGATAAAGAAGTATAGCACTTTAAGTTCCAAATGCATATTATGCAAAAGTGTTTGCACCATGAAATACAGGGGTACATACAAGTGAATGTTTTCTCGGCCAGTTCAATAAACTTTACCTGCATGATAAACTTTAGGTAGTTGTTGATGGCGTATAGGAGAGCCGGAACAGCTAAAAGTACATTATTACGAGCTGCCTACACAAGAAAACATGTAAAGAACCAAATGAACAGGTGTCATGGCTAAGAGGGGGTGTGGGGAGAGAGAGAGAGAGAGAGAGAGAAAGAAATATAAAGCATAGTTTCAATAGATAAAATTTACATTTATATAACACAGGAAAGGTGAAACAAGGCAGTAGAACATAAAGACTAACCAAAAAATGAGACGTGGTTCTCTAAACAAAATGCTAATGAATAGAAGCCAAAACAAAACACCATGCTTGTCTAATATGAAAACCAGAAGTCAATTATCTTATATGAGCACAGGTACATTTGGTCTTTTAGACAAGATAAAATCACCTGTACAAAGGTAGAAAGTGACAGAAGTGGCTTCTCCCCAACCTTTTGTTTTCTAGACTGCAAAATAGAATAGTAATAAAGTTAGGGGAAACACTTCCACACGAAGTCACTGGTCTACTGAAATAATTGCTTACAATACTTTCCCAGCTCCCCAAACCATAAGTGAAAAAGATTAATATTTCACAGCACCTGTACACACCCAACATGAATAAAAGCACATACTCTTGAGGAAAGCATGACCGAACACAAACTAACCTCAATTACTAGCATTACAATGGCAAAAATAACTTTTGCAACCTCTGTCAAAAAGTTAACGCTGATAGGACTGAACTGAAACTTCCCATCAACCTTTGACATGAAGACTAGGATAGGCTGAAAAACATAGGTAACTGTTAGCAAAGTTGTGAGAATGTGTATATTACAATGTGGTGCATGATTAACTAGATTAAATATGCATGGGGTGCTAGAGGAATACTATTTACTTTCAAAACAACCTCACACAGATCTACTAATAAATTTCAAGCACAGCCAAACAAGTAGAATTATCTATACTCATTCCCTGGTTCAGCTTTACCTACATGGGATTTGCTATATCCAAACAAGCATATCATATGGGTATGAACTGTAATGCATGATACTATCGCTAGGATTAATGCTGTCAAACTCCCTGTCCAAGGGTTTCACTGATTGGGCAACAAGTCATAAATAGCCAGGGAGAATGAATCACCTGGAGGCCAACCAAGATGCAGTCCCCAGACACGAGGAGGACATTAAGTGCACGGTACTTGGATGATATCTTGCTGCGGTGCTTGTCGTACGCCCTCGACACACTCCTGGGGCTCGGAACCGCCACCTTGGAGCGGCAAACGCTGCATTCCAGCACGCCATTCCTCTGCATCTCCTCCAACCGACCAGGATCAGCAGCCCAGGCTATAGGCGTGACCTGACCTCTGAACAGTCCCCGTCAATACCTGTAGCCAAAACACTATAGCAAACTGAGTAATAGCTAGCAGTTCCCTCTAAATTTCACAGCATTTTCGCTAGTCCATTCATCAAAACGCACGAATTTCATCAAACCGTATCATTACCCTGATCCTGAACGCTGAAAACGCGAACGGCAATATAAGCAGCCGTCAGCAACTAGCTACCCACACCAGATCAACAAAAACCCAACAGCGCCAGTAACTCAGCATAAATGGACTAAAAACCGCGGGCACAGCTAATTCACCATCATATATGCTGCCTCCGCGTCCTATTACTGATTGCCGTCCAATCAACAGCCGCGAAAAAATAACTCCAGTCAGAGCAGCGAAGAGATCTGAGAGCGCGCTGGCGCGAGGCTGTACCACGGACTCGCGGGAAGATGCGGAACCGCGGTGGCGAGATCTCGCGGCGACGTGGATCTAGCCCCGCCTTCCTAGTCACCGGCGGCTCAGCGCGCGCGCGCCCGCGGCGAATCCCGCTCGGCGGGGGCGGTGCAGGCTCCGCTGCCGGCACGCTTCCGCTCGCGCGCCGCGTGTGCTGGGCGGCGACGAAAGCCGCCGCGGAGATCTCGGGTGAAGGCGGGAGGATGCGGGTGGGGGTCGCGAGCGCGGTGGCGGTGGCGCGGGAGGGGGAGGCGTGTGAAGGTGTGCGTGGCGCCGTGGGAGAGGAGGAGCGGAAGTAGGCGGGTGCTTCTCTGTTCTCTCCGTTTTTGCTCGCGTGGTCTGGCGCTTTTGAGCTCGAGGAAAATGCTCGGAAGACCCTGCGCTTTGCACGTTTATTATGCTTTTCCACTTTTCCGGACTTCTTGGATAAAAAAAAATTGTACTCTTCAATGAGATAACTTATGTAGTCATGGCTGCTAGTACTACTATTGTTCTTTAATCGGTCCAAAAAGTAACAAGTGAAACTGATATACTCCTCTCTACCCCTTGCTTGCTTTATTAACAATGAGTCACAACTCTATCACTTATGTAGGTTCTTTGTATTAACTGTTATATGTCTACCTTACTCATGTTGTTGTCTTTGTTGGTGTTGAGAGTCTAGCTTAAGTTAGAGGGACTTGTGTCATTGGCATGTGGATCCATGTAAATGACTCAAATCCCTCTAACTTGAATTCTTGAAGATTCGGTCGCTGACAAATTAGATGAATATTACGAGTTACTAGATCTAACGTCACATCACTAGATACATTTAGATATGTAATGGTTGTACAATTGACATTATAAAAATAATTCTATATAGAGATGAAAAAGGGAATAAGTATTGTGTGTCGTATCACTAGATACCTTTTATGTAGCGTCTTACCAAGGATTGTAGAGAAATATTATTTCTCTTCTGATTCGGGCTCATCTTGCCCCTAGAAAACTCATGGACGGGGCCATCCCATGTGGAACGAGCGTTTGACGCACACATGAGGAGTGCAGGGCTAAGTTGAGGCTTATGTGTTGAGGGATAAGGGGAACATTGGCGGAACGGGAAGGAAGAGGGTGGTGCATGGCCGAGCTCGCCTGCAAAGGAGGGGAGAAAGCTTATGTGGTGGTGCAAGGACGTGGGAGTGGATATGCAGGACGATGGCAAAGGTCGGCGATGGAGATCGAGCAACGCTTCATCCTAGCGTATGTAGGAAAATGAAGATTGGTGAGAAATAAGAAAGAAAAAATAGAGAAGAGGGGACTAACAAGTGGGTTCCACAAAGTTTGATATTTGATCCCACCTTTGTGTCTCCAAACTTAAACAAGAAATGAAACAAAGTTGTCCTTTTTCAACCAAACATGAGACGAGACAGTTGTCTCTAAAAAAATTGAGACGGGACTATTATCTCCAGAGGTCTCGAACTAAATATAACTTATAATTATCATTATTGAAATCACTTATAAAATAAAAGGTAAATATATTTGGTTCGGCGTCATCTTTTGATCCTCACTCCCTTGCATATATCTTATATTTACTTGCACTTTTTTTTCCTTTTATCATTATTTTCAATAATGAAAGTTATTCATTTGTTATAAACTGGCACCGTCAGTCACTAAAATAAACAGTATAAGTACAACGTTTGAAAATATAAATGGGAAAACGGGTACAAAGTAAATATAAGATATGCAAGGGAGAAAGGAGCAAAAGATGATGCTGAACCAGTTCTTGACGTCTTCATGGTCTCTGGCGAGTTGGTGACCTGTCTCTTTTTAGGCGTCGCGTTCACAAGCAATTTGCAGCTCGTGCAAGCTACTGGCACGCTTCTTTCTGCGGTATGTACCCTTTTTGAGCACGTTGCCGTCGTTCCATTTGAAACACTATTTGCATGTTAGGTCCAGGTCCAAACACACACCGGGCCGGGGAGCATTAATGCATAAGAATATTCTTAAGTATCCTACTTATATTTGTTTCTTCTATTTTAAGAAAAAGGGAGCTAAAAGCCTATACATGACGCTAACAACCGTTATAGCAGCGTTACCTTTTCAGTGTTCATGCGATCCGCTTTGATGCGTTAGTTTGCAATTTTTGTTTTTTATTTATTAATACACATTTTGATCCTTAACTACCGTCTGAAACTCAATTTCATCTCTGAACATTTAAAATGGTTATTTTAATTCTCAAAATTATAAATCGTATTATGAATTTATGGACAAAACCTTATTCACAGGCATCGCAAAAGATGATACTTTAAACGGTGGTGAATCAGGCTATAGGATACTAGCAGTCATTATCGGAGGTCTGTGAGTTTCTGATGGTTGAAAGGGGAGGCAAAAAATTCCTTTTTTTTTTTCCTAAAAAAAGATGCAAGAGGATAGAGATGAGTATGAATGAGAAATTGGAGGTTTCCCCAGCAGGAAATCACGGTGAACATTGAAGAAGTTGCAATTTGCATAACAAGAATAGCATCATACCATCACCTACTCGATTGCCAAAATCAGGAGATGGCTAGGCATCGCTTGTGGCAGCATCATCAGAGCACAGTAGGCAGATCGAAAAATAAAATATAAAGAGACAGTGAGACTGCATAGCTGCACTTTGTTCGCCAATTGGCTGGGCCTCGAGGGGTGGGCCATATTAACCTGGGCCAGGTAAGTTTCTGTGTTCGACCCAATCACCCAAACGAGACCCATCGAGCGGCCCACAACCGTGTAGTCTGGAGTCTGGACCGGACTCTGGATTCTGGGAGGAGCCCGTCGCGCCCGGACCAGCAGCTCCCAAAACAAAAAGAAAAAAAGTTGTGGAGGGGGAAAAGCAACCCGATCCTAGGTCACGCCGCCCATCCACACGGCACCCAAATTCCCGGCCCTTCTCGCCTCTCCCCGCAGCCGACGACGGCGACGACCGCGGCAGCGGCGGCGGCGGCGATCCGAGAAGAATCGGCCGCCGCGCAGGCGCATTACCCGTCCTCATCCAGCCAGGCCCAGCGGAAGGGGAGGAGAAGGCGAAGGCGGGGGGTAAGCCAATTGACCCTCCTCGCCGCCTGATCGTGCGCGCCCGCCACCGCCGATGCTGCGGCGCCGGCCATGGCGTCGGCGCTGCTCTCGTACCTGCAGGCCCTGTGGCCGTTCTCCGCCCTCGTGAGGGAGGAGGACGACCTGCGCGCGTCGGCGCGGCTGGTCGGGCCGCTCTCTCTGCCGGAGGAGACGAAGCAGTTCGTGCTCGCGCTCCGGGAGCCCGGCGACCGGCACCGGGACGGCGCCGGCGTGATCTACATCCTCGCGGCGCAGAACCTGTCGGAGCAGTCCGCGTCGGACGCCGAGCGCCTGATCAGGGAGGTGCGGCCGCGGGCCGTGGTCACCCAGGTCGCGCGCCCGGCCCTCGAAGACGTCCGGATCGAGGAGGATTGCCTGGCCCGCAGTGGAGGCGGGGGCGTCCCGGTGCCGGCGTCGCCGTTTCAGGTGATCATTCGGTGCGTCACGGAGAAGAGGAGCAAGGACCAGTACGTGAAGGCTGCCGCGTGCCAGGTCCTGCAGGAGATTTTTGGGGTCGGGTTCTATGGCCATCTGCTTGCTGCCAAGAGAGCTGCGGAGGAGACGGGATCGTGTTTTCTATTGCTTGAGTCTCCCTATGAGAGGAATTGTGGCGGGGGTGGATCGGCCAGCCGGAATAGTGCTGCAGACAATAGCTCAGCTCAGCCATTACAGGCTAGTTGCTCGCTTGCTCACAGCACCATGGATGATGACTCAGGTTTGCAGTTGCAGGCTAACTGCTTGATCCCCAGGGGCGCCATGAGCTCCCATGGTAGGAATATATGTCTTATGGATGATAATGGAGGGCAGCTCTTGAAGTCACTGGCACCAACTCTTAATTTCTTGATGTCCCAAGCAGTCCCTTCCAGTGCTGCTACTGAGTACAGGCCATTTGAATGCAAGCCGGCTGACAGATATGAGGCTCCACCATTTGCTCAGTCTGTCTACCCTTTACTTGCTGATCTTTATCATATATTTGTTGATATTCCATCGATTGGTAGGGCTATGACTTCTGCTCAGAAGTTGCTTACTCAAGTTCACGAGGGGGAGCCAATCAGCAGTGATATGCTATCTGATGTGTACGTATTTAGAATTGCAATAGAGGCCCTCAGGATGGGTTTAAACAGTGCAGCAAGGTCCCATGTTGATACCAGAGATAAACATGGTTCAAAAGATCTGAAATTTTCAGAACTCCAATCTGATGAGAAGTCCCACATTCTTCTTGTGCAAGCTCTCAGGAGTCAACTGAGAGAGTTTGGTTCTGTGGTGGCTATAGTTGACGCGAGCTGCTTAGCTGGAATAAGGAGACATTGGAACACCCCTGTTCCTTCAGAGATTACTCAACTAGCTAGCAGATGCTTCAATCACTATGGTGCTGAAAACAATGATAAAATCGAGCTGCCTTCAGCAGACAGCACTGATAAGAAAAGTTGGATATCTGAGAAACCTGTGGTTGCTGTTGGTGCAGGAGGTACAGCACTCTTGGGCTTTTCATCACTGTCAAAATCTCTCCAGGCTTCTGCCTTCCTTAAGCTCGCCCCTTGCAAAAGTCCAGTGGTTCTAAAGTATGGATTGATGCAGCTACAAAGACATGCTGCTATTGTATTAAGCAAGATGCTCCCTCATGGGGTTGTTACTGCTGGCTCAAAGGCTTCTGCTTTGCAGTTCACGGCTTCAGCAGAGAAGATCCGAGCAGTGGCGCACACTGTAATATCATCAGCTGAGAGAACAAGCTTGTTGGCTATGCGAACTTCATTCTATGAAATAATGCAGAAGAGGCATAGGCAGCCTTTCAGAATAACTCCTTGGGCAACATTTGGTTGCAGCATGGTTGCATGTGCTGGCCTTGTGATGCATGGAGATGGGATCGAGTGTGCAGCCGAGGCAGCACCTTCTGTTCCCATGATTGCTTCTCTGGGCCGTGGCCTTGAGAGCTTACGTCTCACATCCCAGGAGGTGAGACAAACAAAGGGCCAAAATGTGAAAGAAGCTTTGCGAGCATTAATGAACAGCTTGAAGAAATCAGCAAAATAAAGGGCCAACACTTCACAACTGGAGCTGCGAAGATAGTGAAATTATGTTATTGTTCTTTTGGGCGTGGCTAGCAAAGCTTAGAGAGCACTTGAGTAGTTGAGTGAGATAAGTGTGTTTTTTATTGACTTTCTGTACATACATACAAGATATAATGTTCTTATTGGTATGGATATGAAAATAATTCAATAAGATTTCAATAACCTATGGCAAATACTAGTGAAATATTTACAACTTCGCCAGAGGCGCTCAGGTGCCATGGACAGAATTGTCCCACTGGTCTCGTCATTTTACTTCATATCCATGTACATACCAAAGTTGTACATGATTTTTCAGTATTCTTTTTAGGTCATGTTTGCAACTACCTACTTTGTTCTTATCATCATTTTTCTTAATTTGTTTATGCTTGTATGCTGGACATATATGCAATTATGCATTTCGTTTGAACTTTGAAGTAAAAAAAAAAGTTCTAACTGGAGAATTTATTTAGAGTAATTCTTGGCATCCTTTGCGTGTCTGATGTTTACACATAAAGATATCTCTTTGATAACACAAGTACACAGCAGTGAAAAACAAAGCCTCCTTTGTGTTTCCTTATTTGCTACCAAAAAAAAAAAAAGTCGATGCTGCCTATGCAAATGGAAGGTGGGTTCTTCCTTCAGACAGTTGCTGCTTTGAGGGTGAGAAAATCTGAAATTTGATTTGTGTAGAAACCTGGCTGGATCGAGTTGTCGGGGCTCTGAAGCGTCTGCAGGGAAGTCACACCTGCAACAGACAGCCAAGCTCAATGCTTATGCTGATGTTAAACCAGCAGTGTCTGTATTAGAGTTAGAACTTAGGAATTGATAAAACCTGAGAGAACAAGCAGAGTCTTGCAGCCTCCATTTTGACCAAACAGGATATCGGTATCCAACCGGTCACCCACCATGCATATCTGGGATGTTGTGATTCCAAACCTGTCATGGAGGTGAAGGAATGTAAGAATCTGAAAACTTACAGTTAGCTGTATGTTTATTACACTTAAAATAGTCACACATCCTTTGATGAACATTTCTAATACTGAACATGTTTAGACTTTACTAAGTCTCCTACTTCTTTGCCAGGTAGTCCATCATGAAAGTGGATGGCTTCCCGACTACGAGCGGTTCTTGTTTAGTGGAACCAAGAATTGCACCGACCATTGATCCACCACCTGATGCAAGGCCAAATGTTTCATAATTGATCAACTGGTATGTTTCTTTGTACCATATAGAAAGAATGCAAATAGCTTACTTACCTGCCCATTCTTGGGCATCAGTAAGATGAGTGACGGCATCCCTGTTTGTTGCGATGAAAAGGCACCCTGGATTCTCACGGATGCATAGTGTCCCATACCTAAAATTGCATTGGCAGCAAGTTTACAGGCTTTGTAGAACAATTAGGAACATGTAGGTTGCAGCAATGCGAAGCCAAGACTTACTGAACTTTGTAGTAGTTGAAGTAGCGATCAAATCCGACCACAACCGCTCCCACCTGTAATAAACCCAAATACCGTGTCATTGGGTTTTCTTCTCACTATATGCCACACCCTAGAGCATGAAGAAGTCTCATACATACATCTTCGTCATGCTCCATGTAAAAACCAGGCTTGAGCTCTATCTTTTTGTCTCCATCTGTCTACACGACGATAAAATCTAAGTTGTGTGAATAAGTTTGTATTCAGACTCCACACAGTCAAATTAGTAAACACTGATTGATATCCATGAGCTATTGGCTCACCAACATTGTAACATGCCAGTGAAATTCGTCTTCTGTACAACTGTTAATTTGTCATGAATTTTAGAGACATTGTTACTTACGGGTCCACCGAGGTGCTGAAATCCAGCCAATTCCAGCTCCTTCAGAATCCCTTCCTCTCCGATAACATACACCTGAAGTGGCCGAAGAAAAACTGTTAAACTTTGTGTATTTTTCATCCATATATTGAATGCTGAGAGGTACCTTCTTGTCCTTGGGGAAATCGATGGACTGCAGGTACGCAGCAGCTGCAAAAGATGAAGCGAAGATCTCTTCCTGCGCAGCAATCCGGTCTCATCGGTTAGCAGAAGAAACTGATGTGCAGAAGCAGTTCATGTTCATCACAAGTGCCGAAGAACCCGACCTCGTTGATGCTCAGTCCCAACGTCTCGAACTTTTTGCCATACTGCTTCCTCGACTTGGTGGAGTTGTTGGTCACGAACACCAACCTCTTGCCCTGAAAAAGGCATACCAGCAGCAGCTTCAGCGAGAATCATCAGGAAGTGACGACTGACGAGAGCATTGGGGTTTTGGGACGGACCTTTGATCTGAGCAAGTCAAGAGTCTCCGGGACACCGTCGATCAGCTTGTCGCCCTTCCAGATCACACCTGCAACGCAGAGAAGCGCGCCAATTTCAGCACGGCACACACCCACTACCCAAGAAGCCGGCGGTGATCGGTGTGGTATCTGACCATCACAGTCGAAGATGAAGGTCTCGACTGAGTCGATGAGCGCGTCGGCGTCCTCGAGCTTGGCTGCGGCCGTCGCCGCCGCTGCCATGACGACGGACCGCCTCCTCGCCGCGCGGTTCGCCGACGGCGCAGAGACCAGCCCGCCGCTCCGCTGGCTCTTCCCCGAGAACGGGAAGTGCGTCGGCGCCTGCGACGAGGATGGCGGGGATGACGATGAGGTGGCGGGGAGGAAGGCTGGGGACGCGCGAACCTGGAGCATCGCGGCGGCCGCTCGTGGCGTTTTTATTATCGGGTGGCGTTTGGTTGGCGTGTAGTGCGTTATCGATTTTGAGGTTTATGTTCGCGCCAGCGATCCCTCCCGTCTTCTTTCGATTGGTCTCCGGGCCTGTGATTTGTGGCTGGGAAGGCAGAGGAGAGGGATTGGCGTCTGGGCTCGTGTTTGTGGCTGCTGTTCGAGCCAGTGCCCAGTCCCAAAGTCGCGCGGGCGGCAGAGCCTGACACCGGAGTCCTCACGCACCGGCGGCTGCTGTATCTGGCCCGGCGTCGGCAAGTTTGCTCTCCGATTGTTTCCAGGAGCGCCGACGACGAGTACACGCGCGCGCGCCTGGGTGTCCGAGTCCACCGTGGACAAAAGGGCCACGTTTTCGGTGTCCAACTGGCTGTGTCCGAGGCCCGAGGCCGTTCCTATTGGCGAAGCATTTGGCTACCCCCTACCGTTTGGAGTCATAGCTAGGATGAATGCTCCGGCCATGAGCAAGTGAAAGCTGTTCTTCGGCATCAAGGAGGGCGCCGGCCGTGCCTTACCGCCTTACCACCCCCTGTCGCTGTCAAGCTTCTGTGGATGATCTTTGGCTCTCGCCGTACTCTCCCGTAGGCTGTAGCAGAACTGGTAAAAATGCTCGGCCTTTGTTTTAGAAAAAGAAGTGTTGTGATGTGCCTCGATGCGGAGGGACACGAATAGCTGCTAAGCATGTCATTGATGTGCAAAACGTTCATTGACAAACCCGTTCACAGTGAACCATGCATTTGGGTAACTTATGGGGTGTCAGTGTCACATCAGCTCTTACAGATTTCGCACATTAAGCTTCCACTGAGAAATCACCAGTTACACATTACAGATTGTGGCGATGGCCGTTACTAAAGAGTAAAGACCATTTCACAAATCCAACTTTCTGGGAAGTATCACAGGTTGAAATACAAACAATGAAGACGATAGGCATCACCGCAACCACGTACAGTGCAGCATATTACAAAGATACTAGCACAAGAGATACATTTTGCAAATTTGACTAATACAAGGAATGGTGAACCAGAGGATACTTCTACATTCTGAACCAAACAAAACAACGTACCAAGTTTAAGGTGAACCTTGATCAACTGATGGCTCATCAGGGACGCGTGGATCCTGCTGGTAGACATACTTCTTCGCCCAGTACAGATAGTTCAAGAAGGCAAGTGATCCCACAACGGTCACAACCCAGTAGAACAGGTCTAGTCGGCTGTTGTTCAAGCTTGTACCCTCGAGCCACCCTCCCTGGTGCCCACGTCTCGTGGCCATGTTCACTACTTTCACCAGGAAAGTGGAGAGCAATGACGCGAGCCCAAGCTCGCACCAGAACAATGCGGCAGCGATGGATTTCATGCCCTGTGGTGCCTCGCTGTTGAAAAACTCGAGGAGGCCCGGGAACGATGTCACGTCTGACACACCCAGAAGGAAGAACTGAGGCGTGAGCCAGAACAGGGACATCTGAGTTGCAGAATCCTTTCTCTTCCTCTCAACAAGTGCTGCTATAACTGATGCAAGCATCATGGAGGCGAAGCCTAAGCTGATCCGCTGCAGGTGAGTGATGCCACTGGCATAGCCAGTGCGCTTGCGCAAGAATGGCACAATGAACCGATCATAGATGGCGAGCATCACCATCTGGAATGTGATAGGGAGGATGAAGAGTGACGCCGGGGAGATATGGATCTTGCCAAGCCTTGTGTTTGTCATGCTACCTTGCTGCACGGTGAATGTCAAGATGATAGGATTTGATACATATCCGAGCATGGAGCTGACAAACAGGGGAAGCATTCGGAGCACAATCTTCGTCTCTTCCACCTTCGCCACACTGCAACGTGACCAGGCTCCATCTTTCCCATGGTTAATGCAAGCTTTGTCGAGGAATCTGAGAAGATGAACGAAATAGATTAGAATTGACAATAGTACTAAAAGGGGAGGGCAATGCCCTCCAATTTCTTTACCTGGAAATACTACATGAATGGCATGCACTTCTCTGAATCTTACTTCAGGTTATTTTTTCGGGAGAGTACTTCAATAGTGCTTGCCCCAGTACTAATTTCCTGTGCTGCTTCTAGCTTCTCGGGAAGCTCGAGCCTCCTGTTTCTGAATGCGACTACAAGAACCTGGAGCAGCAATGCTGTAGCTAATTAATAAGCGCAAACTGCGTGCTAATTGAGATGATGCTATGTGATTTTATGTTTTAAACCAGAAATGAGCACAACCTGCAGTATTCGAGTTAGAGGGCTTCCTTCAGGTACTTGGTTGCGGTAGAAAGGGAGACCAGCAACAACCACAATCAACCCAAGCAGAACTAGGATGGCACACAAGCCAAGTCCAATGTCCCACCCCTTGTAGTTCTCGAGCCACACAATGAGTATTAATCCTACTAAACCACCCAAGGAGATCCCAAAGGTGTACCAGTTAAAGAAGCTGGACTGTTGGCGGGACTCAGTGGGATCTTCATGGTCAAACTGGTCAGCTCCAAGAGATGGCAAGCAAGCACGGATGCAACCTTCACCAAATGCACTGATATACAAGGCTGCATATAATACGGTAGCATTCCAACCATGAACCTCTTTGCAGACAGTTCGTTCATCTTCAATATCGCAAGATGGTGGACGGAGTGATGGAAGGTAGGCTTGCAGTGCAAGCAATCCAAAGCCCTAAGAAGTGCATGCTTAGTGGATTACAAATGCATAAAGCAACTTTCAGATTGTGCACATTTTGCTTAAGAACTTATCCAACATGTTATAAACAAAACCAGTTTTTGACTCAAAGAGACAATGGTTTAATGCATTTTAGAAGCTAACAAAGAGTACATATAGCAAACTTTACACCAGAAATCAGTAGATGGCCCGGGTGTAGCTAGTCCCATTTGTGTATCTCAATATTTAGGGTATATATGGCCCCGCAAAGTGACCACCTGGGTTAGTATGTATGTTAAGTATGCAAGTATACAGAGTATTTGAGGCCCATCACTGTGAACTAACATCAGTTTGATTTACGTGTATACTTAACTATATATGAGCATCAGAAAGTACTTCAGCAATTGGAGTTACTTAAATTGTAAACACACATGTTTATTTTTTTCTCGAACAGCGCAGGAGAACTGCACGTCATCTCATTTAGAAAACACACATGTTTATGGTAAGCTCCCAATAAGTACAGTTACACATTTATACCAAAACAAAAATAACTTCTTTAAAAAAATTTAAGTGACTTTGGTAGTCAACCCTTGGCACTAATGGCTGCGTTTTTTTCATCCACTCTCTAGTTGAGTGATTGACAGAACTATGTCCTCACAAAAGAGGACAAAACTATGAAAAATATATTATTGGTAGGATTGCATTTATTAACAGCAATGGAACGTGTAAAATATCCTGCATCATGTAGATTGCATAGATCAAGAGCAAAATTACCAGAAACTCCAATGGACCAAAGAGAAGTATAGTTCTAGAACGACTGATGTATGAGTCAGACAGAAAAGCTCCTATCAAAGCAAACCCACTTGTGGCACCGACAAGATTAGTTACTGTAGTTGCAGAATTCGACACGCCCATATGCATTGTCCCGTGGAGATAGGTAACCAAATTCAGCAAATTGGGGACATTCACCAAGCTTGTTACAACAGTTAGGACTGTAAGGGGGAAAATATGGAGCAGAAGTTCAAAATTAATGCATATTTCATCAGTGAAACATGGGTTCAAAATGACTTCACACATAAATCAGGAAAGATATGAGTACATCCACTTACAGTATATAAACATTGCTGCTCGAACACCTCCATGCACCTCTCTATGTATGGGGTTTCCTCTCCAGTCCACAAAGCCTCTAATTGCCATGGTACTTCTGAAAAGATTCTTCTCTACTGCCTGCCTACTGCATCCCTCACAAATGAGATGGGTATTAATAAACGGCTAGACATACAATTTTTAAGGGGTGATAGCAACAATTTGTTAAATCAAAGTTTACTGCCTATTTTATGTCATCTCTATCACAAGGCCCACTAGTACCAACTACAGTTGACTTTTAATGTCGCTATCTTCTGCTGACTTATATAATGAAAGTGGACACTACAAGTATTAAAAGCACTACAAGAAAAGAAATCAGGGACATGTATGGTTACAGAGGTTCACTAATATGAAGTCATTCTTATTATTTTTTTATAACTGTACGAAGCCATTCCAAGTGCAATATTTATAACTTAGGTGTAAATCGATTCATTGTATTTGAAGAACAGAATTTCAAAATCTAACTTCCTCTTACAATTGCAGATTAAGTATGAAGAGAAAAGAGTTAGCCTGAAAGTGACATGGTAACTTCTATCTAAATAAATAGCATAAAAAGAACTTACTGATTGAAGACTGTTCAATAAATAGCTTTCTTAGTTTAAAAAAAAAATAGCTTTCTTGTGGTATTGCTGACATCTATTCCAAAGGAATAGGACTCAACTACTCATTATTGGAATATGTCTGACAGCGGCATGAGGGATGTGAAAGTCAGCTGGAAATGCTTAAGGTGTTAATTTTATTCCATTTGCTATCAATACAACAGGAAGTGCAATCATCCTTTGCTATTTTTACTAGGCCTCAGGGCCACTGATATGGGAGAGTAAGCAGGATGATGCTCTTACAGGTAACACCTAACACCTAACACCTAGTAGCCAATATAATCAACAGATCCAACCATGAGTGAAATGTTATCCAAGTAGATCGGACTGAAGGCTTCATTACAGCTGCTGCTGGCACCATCACCCGTGAGATATTTTGAATAGTTGGTGACCGTCGCGCAACTGCCAAGGCTAAAATGCCTACACTAAGACCTCCTTGCCTGCATTTTCCACACAACGAAGCTAGAATTTTCTGTGCATTGACCAATGAGGTGCCAAGGGGTGACAGGGATTTCAAGCATCTAAATAACACCAGCCTCCTTGGCCACTGTTTTCTCTTTGATAGCTTTCTGCAATCAAAGGATAGACCTGTAATAAGGGATGGTTAAGTGCATGCCTAATGCAGAGTCCAGAATTGTTTTTCACTTCTTGGTGTTTCCCAACGTAGAGAAAACGAGAAACATGATGCTTCTAGTGATACCAGGATACAGTATACAGGCATCTAATCATCCACCTATGTGCAGAATTTACTAGTTCTATAGGTTCTAACAGTATCAATTCAGGCTAAAAACTATGCACAATCGTCAGCAACCAATGCATGCATTATTTGTAGCAAAAAATCGAATGGAAACTGGAATGCAGAACACGATGGGCACTCTGCATACCTCTACTCTCGGCACAGGCCGGCAGGGGAGGAAAAGGATGGGCCGGAGCAGATCTCTGGCTGGAGCCGCCCGCCGCCGTCCGCGACGAAGAAGCCGGCATACAAGATGTTGGGGGAACACGGCCTTCGCTGGAGCCCATCATGTACAGTGCCGCGCTCATGCCACCATAGGAGTAGGAGGGTGAGCCGGCGAGATGGAGGCGCACCAGCGTAGCGGTGGCCGGCGGCGGTGGGGGAGGCTCTAGTTGAACTGTTGAAGGCGGCTGCACTGCATCTGCATAGCGCAAGCAACGTGGGGCACGGCCGCACGGGTTTCGCATCATGCGTGCATGAAGTACACGGCGGGTATAGCGAGTGCGCGGCGGCGGCGCGAGCGAGGTGGCGGAGGCGTCGAGCGAAGCGGCCTCGCCGTCGGCGAGCAAGTCGCTGCAAACCAGTCCCTGGGTTTTCGCATATCAGTCCCTGTACTAGTGTACTTCTGCAAACCAGTCTTTATTTGCACATAAGCTCCTGTTTTGGTTTAAGCGCATTCCAGTATTATTATGGAAATCAGTTCCAGTATTTTGCAGATAAGCCTCTGTGTTGAATCGAGATTATTAATCGCAACAGTAATTGTCATTCATTTTGTGACCCAAAAATTATTCAAACCAGTCCATATATATTATTTTCATATGCCTAAACTGAGCTGTAATTTCCAAAAAAAAAAAAAGACCTCAGCACCAGCTGAGCAGCATACTGTGAGAGGTATCAGCGTGTGGGCCGACGAACCCTGGAGTGGGAAGCGCATGATCATCGCTTGTGTTGTCGGCCGTCTCGGCCACCAATGCTGAAAAAAATCAATTCATGCTGAACCATATATTTAATATTGGAGCAATATATTCAAGCTGGCACTTCAGCGTTCAGCCCTTACCAATTTGGCAATTTGACATATTTCTGTCTGAAGCTTACATTGTCACAAAGCAACACACACTTACACACTTACACTTGCACAAACTAGAACATCTCCTTTGAAGCTTTGATAAGGAGCATTTCACAAATGCGA
The DNA here is from genome assembly GCA_018135685.1 of Themeda triandra. Lineage (NCBI taxonomy): Eukaryota > Viridiplantae > Streptophyta > Magnoliopsida > Poales > Poaceae > Themeda > Themeda triandra. The sequence goes on along the minus strand of JAENPR010000069.1, from coordinate 806,236 downwards.
ACTACTGCTAATCCTAAGTATAACGAATGATGTCCACCAATGATCTGCATACAATCAGGCATCTGAATACGACAACAGGCTACAATCCATTCATGGTAAACCAGACCACACTTATCCTGCTTTTGCTGAACTGAAGGACAATCCTAGCGAGATATTTCAACTTGATCCTGATCGACCACTGGCTCGTCAGGGACGGCGATGCGTGGATTGTGCCGGTATACATACCTCTTGGCCTAGAACAGGTAGTTCAAGAAGGCAAGCAATCCGACAACAGCCACAACCCAGTAGAACAGATCAAGACGGCTGCTGTTCAAGCTTGTAGCTTCGAGCCACCCTGCCCGGTCCCCATGCCTTGTGGCCCTGTTTACTATCTTCACCAGGAAAGTGGCTAGCAATGACGAGAGCCCTAGGACACACCAGAACAAGCCTGCCGCGATCGACTTCATGCCTCGTGGCGCCTCGCTGTTGAAGAACTCGAGGAGCCCAGGAAACGATGTCACGTCTGACACTCCCAGCAAGAAAAATTGAGGCGTGAGCCAAAATAGGGACATCGGCACTGCAGCTTCCTTCCTTTTCTTCTCAATGACTGCTGCTATGACTGATGCAAATATGATGGAGGCAAAGCCTATGCCGACGCGCTGAAGATGAGTAATGCCACTAACATATCCTGTGCGCTTGCGTAAGAATGGCACCAGGAATTGGTCATAGATTGGAAGCATTACCATCTGGAACATGGTGGGGATTATGAACAGTGTAGCCGGGGAAACATGGATCTTGCCCAGCCTTGTATTTGTCATGCCACCTTGTTGCACGGTGAATGTGAAGAGGACAGGGTTTGATACGTATCCGATAATGGAGCTGATGAACAGAGGAAGCACACGGAGCACAATCTTTGTCTCCTCCACCTTTGTCCTGCTGCAAAGTGACCAGGCTCCATCTTTCCCACGGTTGATGCAGGCTTTGTCGAGGATTCTGTCAAGATGCACGGAATACTTTATAAAAGACTAGAAACAATGCAATGCTCTCTACTCTATATAAATAGGCCTGCAGTGAAAAATGCAAATGTTCCTCTGAATCTTACTTCAAGCTATTTGTTTCGGGGAGTACTTCGACAGAGCCTGGCTCACTGCTTTCTTGTGCTTCTTCCAGTTTCTCCGGAAGCTCAAGGCTCCTATTTCTGAATGCAACCACAAGAACCTGGAGAGGCAAGATTGCAGCGAAATAATATTCACAACACACATCTCGATAACTGAGATAAGATTTATGGTTACACTAGGAAGGAACACAACCTGCAGTATTCGGGTTAGAGGGCTTCCTTCAGGTATTTGGTTGCGGTAGAACGGGAGACCAACAGCAACCACAAGCAGCCCAAGTAGAATTAGGATGGCACACAAGCCAAATCCAATGTCCCACCCTTTGTCGTTCTGAAGCCACACTACTAGAATCAGCCCTATAAAACCTCCAAAGGTGATTCCAAAGGTGTACCAGTTAAAGAAGCTAGATTGCTGGCGCGACTCAGTGGGATTTTCATGGTCGAACTGGTTTGCTCCGAGGGATGGCATGCAAGCACGCATACAACCATCACCAAGTGCACTGATATACAATGCGGCAAACAGCAGGGTGGAATTCCAGCCATGGACTTCTTTGCAGTTACTTGGTTCTGCTTCAATATTGCAAGGAGGTGGTTGTAGTGAAGGAAGGTGGGCTTGCAGTGCAAGCAGCCCGTAGCCCTGCACAAGTGAGTGTTTTGTCATGACAAAAAAAATAATAATAATAATACCGTGCATAAAGGTCAGAAAGGGTGTCAACATTTGCAAATTTACATAAGGATTAAATCCAAAATTATGACAAATCTGTCTAAATTCAGGAGGCTACCCTTGTAATGCCTTTCAGAAATTCTCTGTGGAATATCAGTAAAATTCTAGGAGGATGTTAAATTGTTAGTGCAGGACTTAGCAAAGGGTGAAAAGGGAGAAACCTTTACTTTTCACCCAAAAATAAATCCATTTATTTCAATATTTCAAGTGAGTGGATTTTGCAGAAAGATTATCACACAGAGTCATACTTCATGAATTGAAATGTAAAAAAAAATAAGGCACGTAATGTAAGTCAGAGTTTTATGTATGATCTATTCATAAAGACCATCACTGAGCAAGATTATCACAGAGAAGTCATACTTCATGAATTGAAATGTAAAAAAACAAGGTATGTAAGTCAGAGTTTTACGTATGATCTGTTCATAAAGCCCATCACTGTTATAGATAAGTACCCTTGTAGGGCATTCTTATGGTACCTAACCAGACCCCAGAAATCATTTTACATCTACATGGTATTACCCAACTAGACGTGAGCTCCTGAAGACGTATTCCTGTACTTTTGTAAACTTTCAACAATTGAGTTTACCTTAACATCACCCTTCTTAGCAAATAAGTGATACCAATTTTTCCATTCAATTATTTAATTAAAAAAAATCAAATAAGTGATACCATGTTTTTTAATTTCTCCTATTGTTACTTCAAATCTAGGAATAACCACAGAACATGTAAAAATCCTTTAGAGTGTAGATGATTGAATACCAGAAACTCCAATGGACCAAATATAAGTATAGTTCTTGAACGAGTGATATAAGAGTCAGAGAGGAAGGCTCCTATCAAAGCAAACCCAGCTGTGGCACCAATGACATTAGTGACTGTAGTTGCAGATCTTGACACTCCCATATGCATAGTTCCAAGGAGATAGGTGACCATATTCAGCATATTTGGAACATTCACGATGTTTGCTACAACTGTCAGAACTGCAAGTAGGAAAAAGGTGGAGAAGAAGATTGAGAATAATAAAAACTTCAAATTCACAAGCCCATACACACATCTGTAAATGAGTAAACACTCAAATTCAGGAAATATAGTAAATGAATCAAAGAATAGCGGATAGAGTATAGGCACTTACAATATATAAACCATGCGGCTCTCACTCCTCCATGCACTTCTCTGTTGATGGGGTTTCCTCTCCAGTCCACGAAGCCTCTAATTGTCATGGTACTCATCAAGATTTTTTGCCTTTTCCCTCTTGATTACTGCCTGCCTGCCTGCCTTGCTGAGTCCCTCGGATATGAGGGGTATAAGTATGGGGATTCAAATCAAGGGGTGATAGAGACAACATGATCAATCAAAGTACTTTTTTCTTTCCTATTTTAATTTATTTCTATCACAAGCCCTGATAGTCCAAATTCAAACAAGCGAAAGTTGACTTCCAATGTTACTATTTGCTGCTGACTGAAATTTGAAGTCTACAACATGTTCACAGACTATAAAGGGGAGAAAACAGGATATGTACAATGAGAGAGGTCAGCAAGTAATAATTATGTAGCAGTCATCGTTTTCAGCATAATGCCATCCTGAGTGCGATATTTTGTCATTTGACTACTAAAGTGCAACATTGGTTGTTTTATGTAACAGTCATTTGAAAAGCTGACTTCCTCAGCAAAATAGTGCAGCCTAACAGAAAACACTACCACCTGAAATTGACATTATGACTATGTTGATGAGAATAACAAAAAAATACCAATTGGTACCCCAAAACATATTCTTTTAGATGATAAAACCCTTGTAAATAAACTACCAATCAGGGTTGACACAGTAAGAATAATTAGAACATAGCAGCAATAAGCAAATGAAGTCAAATGCAGCCATCACCATAACACGAGAAGAGAAGGCTTGAAACCATGATAATCTGTTATCATCAGCTGAATTAGTCCTGCAAAAAAAAAAAAAAAAAAAAAAATCAGGTCGATCATGTGGTCCTGCCACACACAAATGAGCTCCTTGGTACAGCCACCTTATGCAATAATCCTTGTGGAGTACCTTCATATTCACTACAGGAACAGGAGTATAATACCTGAAAGTGATGTGAGGGAAATGAAGGCAAATCAGAAAGGATTACAGTTACTAAGATCTTATTCAGGTTTCTACCATCTAGGTATGAAGTGAAATCACCTTTACAATTTCTACGAGGTATCAGGGTCATCAATATGGAAGTAGCAAGCAGGAAGGTGTTCTTACAGGTACTAACACAAGTAGCAAAAGGAGTTCCACGAACAGATATATCCAAAAGCAGAACCTGAAGTGGTCCAAATACAACTGCTGCTGTCAGCATCAACTCCTTACTATTTTTTTTTTGGAGAAGGATTTCCTACTTTTTTATTTTTTTGAAAGGGATTTCCTACTTTTTTAGAAAGCACATAAAACTTGAACTAAAACTGCTGGGGCTTCGAACTTACAAGCTTGTAAATTCCTGAAATCGCTTCACCCTTGGTTTTCCCATCCCCTTATATATTCCCAAAAAATATTTTCTTTTGTAACCGAGTATTTTGAGTTCAGCGCTTGCTCTGCTCTACCTCTGCCTAGATGTCTTACCCACCTTCATCTTCTCAGCATACCCCCTTTGTTCATCACTACCACAGTACTCAGTCAACTCCAAGTTTTCTTATTCTGGGCATTATTCTTGGATATGATTGATGAGAGTTGAAAAGTACCGTTCAGAAGTCAGAATCCATAGAGCCAAGATAAGCAGTCATTGTTGACTAAATCATCCTTGCTGACATGGAGACAGTATCTGCAGTTTTCTCAGTTTTTTTTTTCCAAGCATACGAAAGATTGAAGAATGCTAGCTGACACCTTGACTTGGTTAATTGGGTTACATTGCAGGCCAATAAATCATCAATCTCCAGTGTTACCCTACACAGCTACACTACATAAATCAGGAAGTTTTCAGGGACATCAGGAATTTCATAGTATGGTGCCTACTCCTACATACAATTTCACTAACAAAAAAGTGTAACAAAGATGCCATATCATCCAAATTCGCGGAATTCCGGTAATATCCAAATTTGCGGAATCTATGTTAGGTTTGTATTTTATTACCTTCTACGCTCATTGATGACATTGGAGGTAAAGAACCAAATGAAATTGATCTAGCTACTGGTTGAGAAATACACTACAAAACTAGCTGTCTGCATTCTTGATTTTTCCCATTCCCTGCGCAGGACGCAGGCCAACAGGGGTGGAAGGCCGGGAGCAGCGGCTGCTGGGGCGGCGACCTGGCCACCCGCCGCTCGCGATGGAGGAACCGAAGCGGAGTTCCGCCCGAGCGCGGCGGCTGCGCGCGTGGTGTCCACGGCACGTCGGCACCTATGGTGAAGCTATGGTGAAGAGCGGCGACCCGAGCGAGGTTGGCGGAGGCCGCGAGCTGCAAACGACCTTGGGCGTCGGCGGGCGGCAGCCGCCGGCCACGACATTTGGCGGCGCAAATCAGTCTCTGTCTCCCTCCATTTTTACACATCGGTCCCTAATTTGGATCGCGGAACTGTCACATGGAGAGTCGAGAGCTCGAGCTCGAGGTGTTTGGATTTCTTAATTTTAGAGCTCTATAAAAATTTTAGTGTAACTAAAGTTTAGAGTTATTTTTAACTATGTATTTGGAGACTTTAACTCTAGAGTTTAGAGCTATAAAGTTTAAAGGAGAGTTCCAAACATGCCTTGTGTAGCCACCACCGGCAGAGCCACGTTTACGCCATACGGGGCTGTGCCCCCTCTGTCTTGCAATTTTTCCAAAGCCCGCCTGCAGTTCAACCTGGTGTCTCAGACTCTCATTAAGAGCCTTGCTAACCTCCTGCGTGGCTAGAAAATGGTTTGTCTTTACTTTTATACAAATTAAGATAAGCTTATACTTGTCCAAATTATAAAATGTATAAGTGTATATAGAAAAAAAAAACATAAATGTAGGAAAAACAAAACATCTTATAATTTGGAACATAGGGAGTGTCATTTTCTCTTATATAAAAGATTTATTGTAATAGCATTAATTATAGGCTTTCAAAGTTATTTGATTTAAATTTAGATAAATTAAAAACTAAAATTAAATATAACAAAACAGGTAAGTCATTATTGCTGACATGAGCACCGCGTAATTGAGATCCCGTTATAAAGTATGAGTATTTTTGCTAGTAAATCTTTAATTTTCTAATAAATAATTAAAAAAATGGAACGCAAACGAGAACACCAACCATCCATGCCGAGGAAGAGGAAAGGCGAGTGCAGCGAAGAGGAAGAACACCAATCATCCATGCCGGGGAAACGCAAGTGCACCAGCGAAGAGTACACACCGTCTGAATACGAGGGGCTGCTTGAGTTGATCGACGAGGCGTTCGCTAACGGCAACCTCACGGAGGCCATGTCAATGGCCGACTTCGTCGACGTGTCGTATCCCTCCAGCGAGACCAAGCGCGCGAAAATGGCCACCTATATCCTCGACTGGATCGCCGCCGCCGCTGACCGGAGCGAGACCGCCCCACGGTTTTTTCTACCGGTCGGTTACCGGCCGGTAACCGCGGTTACCGGACTTACCGGCCGGACCGGTTCCGGTCCGGTCCGGTTCGGTAAGTCCCAAATTCAAAATTAAAATTAAAAAAAAATGCTGAAAAAATTCCTAAAAATAGCTCATGATTTATAGCACCCAATGGTGTCAAAATTATTCAAATTTGAGTTCGTTAAATATTTATTTAGACGTTTAGAAGTTTGAAAAAAAGAAAAAGAAAAATACACAAACGGCCCGTTAAGGCCCATTAAATCATGAAGGTCGAAAAACATACTAAACACACTCAAATTTGAGTAATTTTGACATCATTGGATTCTACAAATCATGAAGTATTTTTAGGAATTTTTTTAGCATTTTTTGAAAAAAATAAATTTGAATTTTGAAAAAACCGCTCAAACCGAGCGGTAAACCGCTCAAACCGGGCGGTAAACCGGAGCCGAACCGAACAACAGCGAGGTTTGAATTCGAATTTGAACTCGAGCGGTTTCCGGGCGGTTACCGGTAAACCGGTCCGGTTTACCGCTACCGGACCCCGGCGGTCGGGATGCCTCGGTCGGTAAAAAAAACCCAGGACCGCCCACGGCAGAGCCAGCGCCAAGACGTACCTGTACCATCGGATCCGCACCGAGGCCGACAGGAAGGAACTCTGCGACCAGCTCCGCCCGGACAAGAGCCGTCGCGACTCTACCGTAGCCGCTGCCGCGTATGAGAAACTAATCCAGTATATACAAAGGCCTAGTTCCTACTCTTATCCTTTCTCCGAAGAACGAATCTGGAAATCGTTTGGGGGTTATTTTTAAGTATACAATAGAAATATACAATATTACAGCTCTTATCCTTTCTATGCCGAAATTGTAAATCGGTTTTGAATTAACAAGGCATTATTACATGGTGTCTCTTCCATTGTAAATGAACAATTTCGTCAAACTTGAGATGTTTTGACTCTTTAAAATTTTTAGAATAATGTATAGTTTAGAATGAAGGTAGAATAATTTTATTATAGACCATGTCGATATGCAAGGTTGTTTAGAAATTTTAAATTTTAAAATATAATAACTTAAAATAAAATTATTGGATTCTAAATGGTTACAGATAAAATACTAATCATCTTGCGTTAAGCTATACAACTTTGGTATAAAAGTTCCGGGACTTCATATAGACCATTTTAAATTGTTTTTTTGTAACAATTTCTAGAGACCGGAGAGTGCCGCATTTGTTAATTAATCGAGTCCAGTATCAGTGTATCACAATTGTGACAATATCATGAATGAAAGTATACCAACAATCTAAATACTTCATATGTTCCAAATTATAAGTCAATTTGACTTTTTTGGTTCATCCATTTTGCTAAATATCTAAACATATTATTATTATTATTATATCTAGATGCATAACAAAATAGATGTATCAAAAAAGTCAAAAAGACGTATAATGTGGAATGGAGAGAGTACAATTACATGATTGAGATACTGCTTTGTAGCTTGACTAATAAGTGGCACTGTGAACCAGAACTGTTCACCTTTCTGAGGTAAAGAACGGTTCGAATGTGGAAGTTCAGTGTGAATCTTGATTGACTGATGGCCCATCAACGATGCGTGTATCCTGGAGGTAGACGTACTTCTTTGCCCAGTACAAGTAATTAAGGAAACCAAGAAAACCGACAACAGCGACAAACCAGTAGAACAGGTCAAGATGGCTGCTGTCCAAGCTTGAACCCTCGAGCCACCCTCCGTGGTGCTCATGCCTTGTAATGCTGTTCACTGCTTGCACCAGGAAGGTGGCCAACAATGAAGCAAGCCCTATCTCACACCAGAACAAGGCTGTGGCAATGGACTTCATGCCCCGTGGCGCCTCACTGTTAAAGAACTCAAGAAGCCCAGGAAACGAGGTCACGTCTGACACGCCCAGCAGGAAGAACTGAGGCGCAAGCCAGAACAGGGACATCTGCACTGCAGCTTCTTTTCTTTTTCTCTCAACTACCGCTGCGATGACTGATGCAAGTATCATGGAGGCGAAACCTATGCCGATGCGCTGCAAATGGGTGATGCCACTGGCACAGCCTGTGCGCTTGCGCAAGAATGGCACAATGCAGCGGTCATAGATGGCAAGCATTACCATTTGGAAGGTGATGGGGATGATGAAGAGTGTCGCGGGGGAAACATGGATCTTGCCCAGCCTTGTGTTTGTCATGCCACCTTGCTGCACGGTGAATGTGAAGATGATAGGGTTTGATACATATCCGATCATGGAGCTGACAAACAGAGGAAGCATACGGAGCACAGCCTTCGTCTCCTCCACCTTTGTCACACTGCAAATTGACCAGGCTCCTTCTTTGCCATGGTTAATGCAAGCTTTGTCGAGGAATCTGGCAAGATGCATGGATTAATAGTTCAATTGCTCCCTATACAAGTAGTAATGTGCAAATGAAAAATATTAAGTGCTTCTCCTAATAATCTTACTTGAGGCTATTTGTTCGGGGGAATGCTTTAGTAGAGACTCTTTCATGTGCTTCTTCCAGCTCCTCAGGTAGCCCAAACCTCCTATTTTTTAACGCAACCACAAGAACCTAGAGAAGCAAGATTGCAGCTAATTAAAATTTAGAATACACTTGTCAATTATTGAGGTTAGATTTTCAACCTGCAGGATTCGAGTTAGAGGGCTTCCTTCAGGTACTTGGTTGCGGTAAAAAGGGAGGCCAGCCGCAAACACAAGCAACCCAAGCAGAATTAGGATAGCGGACAATCCAAGTCCAATGTCCCACCCCTTGTAGTTCTCAAGCCACACCATGAAAATTAGCCCCACAAAACCTCCAAAGGAGATCCCGAAGGTGAACCAGTTAAAGAAGCTGGACTGTTGGCGGGACTCAATGGGATCTTCATGGTCAAACTGGTCTGCTCCGAGAGATGGCAAGCAAGCACGGATGCAACCTTCACCAAGCGCACTGATATACAGGGCTGTGTAAAACAGTGTAGCATTCCAACCATGGGCCACTTTGCAGATACTTGGTTCGGCTTCAATGTTGCAAGTTGGTGGATGAAGTGATGAAACGTAGGCTTGCAATGCAAGCAATCCGTAGCCCTGCATAAGTGCATGTTCAATCACAAATAATATATACATACCACTACTACGATTACTACTAGTTCTTTTTTCTTTTCTACAGTTTCTTTTGTGGCTATAGTGTTGGGTTTCATCTCTAGATTACCTGAACTTGCTTCGGAATAAAAATGTTTATTTTTGTTGTTGTTGATGGAAACTGTTGTAGTCTTCACACTTTCACTATCAAGACTCAAGACTATGCCAGAGCAGGTAATCTTAACTTGTAATGAATTGAACTTCAATAAAGCAAGGCAGGCTGCCAGTGAGTTTATAGACCCAACCTCCACCCCACCCCACCCACCCACACACGCACACAACTTAGCCTATCACTGTTTTAGTAAAGTAAATGCAATTTCAAAAAGAAAAGGTGAATTAAATGCAATGGACATTCCCACCTAGCCAGATATCCTGAAATTTAGTAAACACAAAAATATCTGTAACTACCTCCATTTGAGTTTTTGGAAAGTACTTCAACAACTTTAGCTTCACACAGTCTACTATAATCAGATCCTAGCATGTATAATTGTACCAAAATAGGAGCAACTCAACTGAAATTGAGTATTAATCTGCCAATAGATTTCTGCAACAATTTGCAATTGGTGCTGTGGATGTTTTCACTGGATGCATGTCACAAGTATCTGGCGTCCAGAAGTGCTACTTTGAGTTTGTTTGGGTCATTTAAGAGTTTGTTTCAGATTTATTTAATAGTCTTTGAATAAGAGAAGTGGCAGGTTTGTTAGGAGGTTAGAGCCATATCTACATATAGAGTGTGGCAGATCAGTTTGTAATCAAGAAAGAAATACAACTAATCTACAAAATAGGTTACTCAAAGCCTCATTTTGAGGGCGAGTATGCCTCAGCTAGGTATCTCCTAAACCCAGTAATCTATCCATATCAATTAGCGTATTGGGGTATTCTATAGAAGCTGAGGGCGGTCTGTGCCTGCGAGGAGGATTAGCTGATGATTTGGGCATACAAATGAACGCGCTGGATGTCAATTTCTCAAATAAAATAATGCGGGAACTCCGGGTAGGCAATCTTTAGCATAGTATTAGGATACTTCTCTAGTTGAGAAAACTATTTAAATTGTCACTGCATTCTCTACTATTGATAGGTTCACATTAGTAATAGCAATAGAACATGCAAGCTCTTTGTAAGCTGTAGCTGGTTGGAAAAAACATAAGAAAAAGATTACCAGAAACTCCAATGGACCAAACAGAAGTATAGTTCTAGAACGAGTGATGTAAGAGTCCGAGAGGAAAGCTCCTATCAAAGCAAATCCGGAGGTAGCACCAGTAAAATTAGTGATTGTAGTTGCAGAGTCCGACACTCCCATATGCATTGTTCCTCGAAGGTAGGTGACCAAATTCAGCAAAATTGGGACATTCACCATGTTTATTACAAATGTCAGGACTGTAAAGGAGAAAACAATGAAGCAAAGGAAGTTTGAAAAATAAGAAAATATCTCATCCAGGACCCATGTGCAATTTTGACCATAATTCAAGAAGACACATCATACAGGGAACTTAGCATGTAGAGACTTACAGTGCAGAAACCATGCTGCTTTAACCCCTCCATGCACCTGTCTGTCGACGAGGTTTCCTCTCCATTCCACAAACCCTCCACTCGCCATGGTACTGGAAATTTTCTTCTCCCTCTTGATTATTGTTTGCCCATTGCATCCCTTGCAAACAAGATGGTATAAGTAAGCATATGATCTCGTCTCTGGATATTATAAAATTCGAAGGGAGTGGGTGATCAATCAGAGACTCTAGCCTTATTTTATGCCATTGCTACTCAAGACTGTATAGTACCAACTACCTACGCTAAAGTTGACTTCCACTGCTTTCTTGCTGACTGAAATTTAGGCACTAAAACTAATAAAAAAATCTGAGGCATGTACAAATGGGAGATGTCTAAGAAATAAAAGAAAAAAAAAAAGGATCCATGGCTATATGGATGTGATCATCCTGAGTGTGATATTTCTAATTTAAATGTCAATAGTTAATCTTTTGCAAACTAACTTCCTCTGCATAGCAGTGCAGCTTAACTTATGAACAGGATATGCTTATGTCTGAAAGTAGGTACATCAGAATCAGAAATATAATAAAATAAATATAATCCTTGGTCCTCCGTATGATATTGTTTTAGAAGATGGATACATAACAAATAATTAGTCCTTGCCATAAAAGAAATAAATATTAGTTGTGTACAAGCACAATTACCAGATATGCTAGAAAGATAGTAGCAGTAACAGGGGGGAATCAAAATGCAACCAGCAGAGCACAGAAGTCCTGAAATCAAGAGTGTTTGTTTGCTGGCTACTGAAATCCTCTGCCAACAGAAAATAAACTACATCAAATCTTTTTCCAACACTGAAACAGCATCAGTGAACTTCTTGTTACAGTCACCTTAGTTCATGATCATGGCAAGGAGTTAGTTCAAATACAGATTATATAGGTTTCTGGTGAGTGGTGACTAATCACATAATTCAGGAAAGATAGATCGAACCAGGAACACAAGATACCGATTTCTAGTATAGATCATATTGCTGACTCCAACACACAAATCTCTGTAGATGGTTTTTCCTCTCCATTCTACAGAGCCTCTAATTGACATGATACTGCTGAAAGTTTTCCTCTTGACTACTTCCAGTGCATAGCCTCTTTCACAAACAAGATGGACCTTGAAACTGAGGTGGTAGCAACAGCCAAAAACAGTATCAATCAAAGATTCTGGCCTATTTTATGCAATTGCTATAGAATGTGCCAGTGTACCAACTACCAAGGCTAAAGATTATTCTTACCTGCTTCCTGCTGACCGAAATTTGCACACAATAGCAAGCATTTAACATCAGGGGACAAAACTCAAAAACATTTTACAATGAGGGAGATGTGCAGGTACCAATTTTTAGCAAACATTGCTTTCCACATGCCAAAATGTTGATTGTGTAAATCAATTGTTAGGTTACTGAATAAGCAAGATATAAATAAATGTATGCAATAGTACAATAAGAGGAACAATCGGTGCCCCAGATCATACTGTTTTCAAAGACGAAGCCTAGTAAATAATTAATAGCTGACAAAAACAAATGCAGGCTGTGACAAGACGGCACAACGCAAGCAATCAGATAATAAAGTTTTAGCTCAGTTGCCATTAACAATACCTGAGTAGATAAGTCTTAGACGCAAGATCAGATATGGGCAACATTAAATCAATTTCGAGCACACTAGACATGTTTGAGTGATTGCTCAGCGCACCTGCCGCACGGTGAGCACATCACACACATAGCCAATGTAATCGAGCTTCTTCGCAGCTCAGTAGTTGCTAGTGATCCTTCAGTTCAGGTAGTCGTTTCAGGCTCTCGGTTCCCATGCTGTTGTCCTCTGCAGTCATTGCAAACACACTTTTTTTTTTCATTGCAAACACACTGGAGGAATAGATCAAATGAAATCGGTCACAAGCTAAAAAAGTGCCTACGCATTTTGAACAGTGCCGCAAGCAGGGTAAAGGGGTCGCAGGGGACGAAGAGGAAGGCATGGCCGGTCACCCGCCACCACCGCGCCGGACCCGACGGAGAAACCGGAAGCGGCGAAGCGGATGCCATACGGGCGTTTGGCTAGCACGGCCATCACGGCGGCTCTTCACCCCCTTCTGGTAGCAGCGCGAGGTGGATGCGACGCCCCGGCCCGGTAGGCGGCAGCTCCGATTGAAGACGGTGTGACACTGCATAGCTCTCACAACATGGCACCTCGGTTGGGCCCGTGGGATTCACGGCGGCGACGCGAGCGACGAGCCCAGCGGAGGCGGAGGCGGGGGCGGCGAGAAGCAGCCCACGGGCTGACGGGGCTCGAGATATTACATTTTCCACTATGTTTCAGACGTATCAAATCATGTTTTGTTACCTCCGGTGAACACATCTCAAGTGCTAATCATTACATCTAAAGTGCAGAACTCTTTTGCATTTTGCGTTCAAAAAACAAACTCTTTTGCAATAGGGATACCAAATCGTAGTGCCTATCTAAATAGCATCAATGCATAGGTTTTATATGCCATTAGTTTTTAAGTTGCCTAATTAAACTTCTCCTCCTAAACATTACGGTCCCTTCATCTTGAATATATGTTATGTTTGAATCTAGGTTAATATGTGCTAAGTGTAATACTCCATTTAAATTAACTTATCAGAATAATTTGTGGATCTATGATATCTAACTGCCAGTCGGTAAAGATCATAATGATTTATCTGGTGCTACAGGTTTGTGGTGGATTATCTAACGGCAAGAATATATAGAGCCCTCGCAGTAAAATTTGTCAATATATGTAGTAGCGATGTCGTCGGTACTGGCACATCGGTGACACGTGGAGGGGGTAGATTGGCGGAGGGCGGCGGCGGTTAGGGCTGACGGCAGCTCGGGCAGCATGCGGTGGCGTGGGCGGCAGCGCGCAGGGGCGTGGGTGACCCTATTCTTTATTGATTGCAACTAGTACATGGGGGCTTATATTTATAGTCTTTGCAAGACTTAACCCCTAAGCAATCGGAGATCCTGTGGATCCTCCGCTTCCTATTTTATTTGTTCCTATTTTTCTAGTTTATCTAGATAGCATTGCATCCTCCGTGGACGGCGACGGTGGCGGCACCGTGACGGCACCCACACGACACATCGGGCCCGCGAGGCGCGACTTATTGCGGTGACGGCTCCTCTTCGGGGCCTGAGTTAGCATAATTTAATTTTCTCCTAAATTTGCTAGCCCATTGTTGGGATTGTTACAACACTCCCACTTTTCCACTCGGCGCATCCTTGCGACGAATTTGGAGCCAGCCGTTGAGGGAAGGTGCTTCTGGCAAGGTTGCCTCCAGGTTGCTTGTCATGCGACCGATGTTGGAGTCGGTCAGGGTAAAGTGGAGCTGCACAACGTCGACGTTGGTGGTAGTTGTTCATGAAGTAGAGGGAGTTGTTGGTGTCGATGTAGGGGTGTGGTATGATTTGTGGTGTTGCGTTGAAGTCATGGCGACTGTTGTTGATATTGCGGAACATGAGGTAGAGGTAACAGTTGATATCATCGCTGATGAGCATGATATTGAGGTTTGCGCCTCTTTTGTTGGTGTCAGTGGTTGTTGTTGCTGCAAAGAGGGTGAGCATGTTGTCTAAAGAAAAATCACCAGTAGAGAAGGTATTGTGGCAAGTGTGAGGCTTGTCCTGGTACCCAAATGAGGCTGTCTCCAACAGCCGATGCATTCGGCAACCCAAACATACAATATTTGTTGCACAGTTGTTTTAGCTACTGAAACCGGCCTCCAACGGACGATGCAAACGACGACTGATTTTGGGAGACGAGGAGAGAGGGAACCGATATATCGGTCGTCTCTCTCCTCGACGCAAACCGCAGGCACGCGGTAGTGGTGGGCCCGCGACGAGGCAGCAGTGAGGACCAGCGGGCGCTCCGCTCCGGCGAGCACCTCCGGCGAGGCGTGGCTGCGGCGGTGGGAGAAGGGTAGCATGCCGAAGTTGACGAGGCCGGCGCGGAGATGAGGCAGCAGCCGCTCGCGCAGGAGAGGGCCGCTCGCCTGCCCGCCTCCACCACGAGCGCGGCCACACGGGAGCGACGCGGATCTCCTCCCACCGTGCCGCCACCATCTTCGCCGGCAGCCGCGAGCTGCAGCTGGTCCATGACGAGGATGTGCTCCAACCAGAAGTAGGAAAACTTGAAGCCGCGGATCTCCTCCGACCGCGCCGCCACCATCTTCGCCGGCGGCCGCGAGCTCTGCTGGTCCGGGGCCGCGGTGCCTCCACGACGGCGAGGCAGGACCGCAGCGCCGGCGGGGCGGGGCCAGACGACGGAGAAGAGGCGGCGCGGTGCCGACGGCCGCGGGCGACGACGAACTGGACGGCCTCGGCCCGGTCCTCTTCCTCTTCCTCGAACTGGCGAGCGGCTGGAGCAGCGCGCGGGTGGCCTTCGCCCCCGGCCTCGTCGCGCGCCGCCGTGTGGGCGGACCAGCCTCGGTCAAATCCGCCGCCTGCGGCCATGTGCGGCTGGGGAAGAGGGAAGGCACTGTGCGGTTGAGAAAAAGAGGGAGGCAGGCAGCGCATGCGACTTTTTTGGGTGAGCTGTTGGAGGAGTGAAGTTTTAGGTGGGCAGGTTTATCACTATAGATGACCAAATTATCACTATAGATGACCAAATGCATAGAATCGGTCTTGAGTTTGGGTCCGGGCTGTTGGAGACAGTCTGACATGATCCACACAGAGGTGTCATCTAGCTGTGTTGGAGAGGTTCTGTCTCCCTTCTCTGGACTACATTATGGTCGTCTAGCTACCATAGATATTCCTCTACTAGCTGCAATTGTTGTCGCTTGCTGACAACGGTGTGGGCATGATGTGGCCAAAAGTTTTCCTCATATGCTGCCTACTTATTCTCTGCTAGGTATTTGTGCTGTATTATTTTTGAATAAAATATTTCATACCTGATTGTTGAAGATATATACTGAACAACCAAGTTGATAATATTTTGCAATGTTGGTCATGGCGAAGGGCAGTTGTACTGTATGCAGTTTTTTCTCTGCCGAATCGGATATGGCCCAATTTTCATCTCTAAAATATGTCAGTAAATGCAGCTATGTTGCTACTGGAGCTATGAATAAATAATGAGGCAGTATTTTCATTGTTGCCTCTGAATGTTATGCTTAAATTACTGTCGTTGGAGGGAGTAAAAATATTTTTTGGAATTTAAGTGGTACCTCATGTCCAGTTTGACTGATGTGGCTGATCTCATTGTTGCTGGTAATTTTTCTGAAATTGTTACCTAAGCTGTGACCTCGAATGGCACGTGATAGCGTGCTGTTGTAACTGATGTCTTGTATTAACTTGATAACCCTGCTGGGATCGTGCCTCAGGACATTGCATGGTCTGGGGACTTCATATAAACCAATTTAAATTATTTTTGTTGTAACAATTTCTAGAGATGTAGAGTGCCGCATTTGTTAGTTAATCGAGTCCTCGTAACTGTGACAATATCATTGATGAAATTATACCAACAATCTAATCTAAATACTTAATCTGTTTTAAATTATAGGTCGCTTTGATTTTTTTTTTGTTCATCCATTTTACTATATATATAAACATATAAATATATCTAGACTAGATGCATAGCAAAATGGATGAATCGAAAAAGTCAAAGCGACTTATAATTTGAAACAGAGCGAGTACAATTATTAGACATCAGCATGTAATCTGGTACATGATTGAAGATATTGCTTTGCAGCTTCACTAATAAGTGGCACTGTAAACCAGAACCAGCTTCACCTTTTTTAGGTAAAGAACGGTTGGAATGTGGAAGTTCAGTGTGAATCTTGATTGACTGATGGTTCATCAGCGATGCGTGTATCCTGGCGGTAGACGTACTTTTTTGCCCAGTACAAGTAGTTCAAGAAGGCAAGCAAACCGACAACAGCCACAACCCAGTAGAACAGGTCAAGATGGCTGCTGTCCAAGCTTGAACCCTCAAGCCACCCTCCGTGGTGATCATGCCTCGTGATGCTGTTCACTGCGCGCACCAGGAAGGTGGCCAGCAATGAAGCAAGCCCTATCTGACACCAGAACAAGGCTGTGGCAATGGACTTCATACCCCGTGGCGCCTCACTGTTAAAGAACTCAAGGAGCCCAGTAAACGAAGTCACGTCCTGCACGCCCAGTAGGAAGAACTGAGGCGAAAGCCAGAACAGGGACATATGTACTGCAGCTTCTTTTCTCTTTCTCTCAACTACTGCTGCGATGACTGCTGCAACTATCATGGAGGCAAAACCTATGCCAATGCGCTGCAAATGGGTGATGCCAGTGGCACAGCCTGTGTGCCTGCGCAAGAATGGCACAATGAACCGGTCATAGATGGCAAGCATTACCATCTGAAACATGATGGGGATGATAAAGAGTGTCGCGGGGGAAACATGGATCTTGCCCAGCCTTGTGTTTGTCATGGCACCTTGCTGCACCGTGAATGTGAAGATGAGAGGGTTTGATACATATCCGAGCATGGAGCTGACAAACAGAGGAAGCATGCGGAGCACAGTCTTCGTCTCCTCCACCTTCTTCACACTGCAAAGTGACCAGGCTCCTTCTTTGCCATGGTTAATGCAAGCTTTATCGAGGAATCTGGCAAGATTCACCGAACAATAGGTTATGATAGGAAATACCAGCAACAAGGCAATGCTCCCTATACAACTAGTAATGTGCAAATGAAAATTGTTAAGTGCTTCTCCTAATCTTACTTGAGGCTATTTGTTTGGGAGAGTGCTCTAGTAGAGCCTCGCTCAGCACTGCTTTCATGTGCTTCTTCCAGCTCCTCAGGCAGCCCAAAGTTCCTATTTCTTAATGCAACCACAAGAACCTAGAGAGACAAGATTGGAGCTAATTAAAATTTAGAATACACTTGTCAATTACTGAGGTTAGATTTTCAACCTGCAGGATTCGAGTTAGAGGGCTTCCTTCAGGTACTTAGTTGCGGTAAAAAGGGATGCCAACCGCAAACATAAGCAACCCAAGCAAAATTAGGATAGCATTCAGGCCAAATCCAATGGCCCATCCCTTGTAATTCTGAAGCCACACCATGAAAATTAGCCCCACAAAACCTCCAAAGGAGATCCCGAAGGTGAACCAGTTAAAGAAGCTGGACTGTTGGTGGGACTCAGAGGGATCTTCATGGTCAAACTGGTCTGCTCCGAGAGATGGCAAGCAAGCACGGATGCAGCCTTCACCAAATGCACAGATATACAGGGCTGTGTAAAACAGTGTAGCGTTCCAACCATGGGCCTCTTTGCAGTTACTTGGTTTGGCTTGAATGTTGCAAGTTGGTGGATGGAGTGATGGAACGTAGGCTTGCAATGCAAGCAATCCGTAGCCCTGCAACAAGTGCACGTTTAATCACAAATAACAAATATATACCACTACTATGATTACTATTACTAGTTTTTTTCCTTCTCTACCATTTCTTTTGTGGCTATAGTGTTGGTTTCATCTCTAAGCTACCCGAACTTGCTTCAGAATAAAAATGTTTGTTTTTGTTGTTGTTGATGAAAACAGTTACAATTTTCTATCTGAGAATTAAGTGGACTTCACACTTTCACTGTCAAGACTCAAGACTATGCCAGAGCAGGTAATCTTAAACTTGCAATGAATTGAACTTCAATAAACAAGGTATGTTGCCAGTGAGTTTTAAGCTTCCAGTAAGTTCCAACCCCTCTTAATTGAAAGTCAGAGCTCCTGCCACCTTTTTACCAAAAAAAAAGGGTTTAAGTTTCAACTGTTCCCCAAATACTAAAAGTCTATCAGTACTGTTTTAGTAAAGTAAATGCAACGGCCATTCCCACCTAGCTAGCCACCCAGCAATCTATCCATATCAATTGGGGTATTTCTATAAAAGCTGAGGGTGGTCTGTGCCTGTGTGGAGGATTAGCTGATGATTTTGAGCATAGAAATGAATGCGCTGAATGTCAATTTCTGAAATAAAAGTAATGAGAGAAGGGAATCTTTAGCATAGTATTAGGATACTTCTCTAGTTGAGAAAACTATTTAAACTATCACTGCATTCTCTATTATTGATAGATTCACATTAGTCACAGCAATAGAACATGCAAGCTATCTTTGTAACTTGTAGCTGGTTGAAAAAAACTTGAGAAAAGATTACCAGAAACTCCAATGGACCAAAGAGGAGTATAGTTCTAGAACGAGTGATGTAAGAGTCCGAGAGGAAAGCTCCTATCAAAGCAAATCCAGATTTGGCACCAACAAAATTAGTGACTGTAGTTGCAGAGTCCGACACTCCCATATGCATTGTTCTTCGGAGGTAGGTGACCAAATTCAGCAAAATTGGGACATTCACCATGTTTATTACAAATGTCAGGACTGTAAAGGAGAAAAAATAAAGCAGAGAAAGTTTGAAATAAGAAATTATATCATCCAGGACCAATATGCTTGACTACGAACACAATTCAGGAAGGCAAATCATACAAGGAACTTAGCGTGTAGAGACTTACAGTGCAGAAACCATGCTGCTTTAACCCCTCCATGCACCTGTCTGTCGACAAGGTTTCCTCTCCAGTCCACAAAACCTCCATTCGCCATGGTACTGAAAATTTTCTTCTCCCTCTTAATTATTGTTTGCCCATTGCATCCCTTGCAAACAAGATGGTATAAGTAGGCATATGATCGCGAACTCTGGATATTATAAAATTCAAAGGGATTGGGTGATCAATCAGAGATTCTGGCCTTAAGATATTGTTCAAGCTCCGCCACTTATTGCAGACTGTATACTACCAGCTACCTAAACTAAAGTTGACTTCCATTGCTTCTACCTCTTCCCGACTGAAATTTAGGCACTAAAAGTCTAAAACTAATAAAAAATCTGAGGCATGCACAATTGGGAGATGCATCTAAGTAAGAAATAAAAGAAAAAAAATAAAAAGCATCCAGTGCTATACGCTGACTTCCTAATAAACCTTGTACTTACAAAAAACAGCAATAATTAAGCTTTTGCGAGCTAGCTTCCTGTGCATAGCAGTGCAGCTTAACTTATGAACAGGATATGCTGATGTCTGAAAGTGGTGCATCAGAATCAGAAAGATAATCCTTGGTCCTCCATATGATATTGTTTTAGAAGATAGATATGTGACAAATAATTAGTTGTGTACATGCACAATTACCAGATGAGCCCTTTTACAATGGTTGGAAAGGCATCTAAATGCCTCTTAATGCCTCTTGATGCCTCCACAAACTAATTATTTTTGTTAATTAATTTTATGAAGGGTACTATGGTCTTTTAGCATATGTAATCGAACCCCACCCCGGCCCACCTCCCGGCCCGCCCAAGAGTGACCTGCTGTCCGTCGCGACCTGTCCCTCGCGATAGCCACCGCCGCCGCCACGCCACAGTTCGACCTCCTCTCTCTCGCGACCTGTCCCTCTCGACAGCGGCCGCCGCCGCCGCCGCCGCCGCTGCCCTCGCAGCCCTCGCACGGTCGCCTGCTCCCCATCGGTCGCCGCTGCTCCCCATCGGTCCTCGCTGCCCTCTCCATCGGTCGCCGCTGCAGCCGTCCTTCCCCTTCCCCTCCTCCCCGGCACCGGCCTGACGCGAGCAGCACTGCACCCGCGCCCCGTGCCCCCGCCGGCGCCGTCGTCACAGCTGTGGAGGACGTTCTTGGCTCCCCACGTTCGCCCCGGTTCTGATCTAGATCCAACCGAAGAAGGCAAGGTTCCCATCCTCTGGATTTGCATTTGATTTATCTCATATACCATGAATTGGGAATGCATCAATGCGTTTCTTTTGAGTATAATGCATCAATGTTCTTGAGTACAATGAAATTGTAAGGAAGACATTTCGTAGCGAGAAAGAAGGAACGCTGTTCTACAACAGATACGCTAGGGGAAAGGATTTAGTGTGAGGAAAAGCTATTGTGAGTGGAACAATGGCAAAACTGAGAGGATCCTTCAGAGGTTAGTTTGCAGCTGTGAAGGTTTCCGCGAAGAGAAGGAGCTGATGAGGGAGGATAAGCAGCGGAAGCCGCGGAACATTACTCGTGTTGGCTGTCATGCTAGAATGCTGATTGCACTGGACCAGAACACACTATTGTGGCATGTGAAGGAATTCATCTATGAACACAACCATCCGATGGTGGATCAAGATCTTACTTGTTTTCTGCGTTCACATAGAGGAATCGGCGATGAGCGTAAAGCTGAAATTGTGGCGATGCGTGATTGCTTTGGGATCCGCAAACACCGGATAATGGATGTTATGGAAGTGCAAGACGGTGGGTATGACAAGGTTGGATTTACAAGAAGGGACTTGTATAATTTCTGCCATCTCAATAAGGTGAAGTCACTTGCTGCTGGTGATGCTCAAACAGTCCTCGGTTACCTGAGAGGAGAAAGATTTAGGGATCCCGATTTCTTCTTCGACTACAAGACTGATGAGAAAGGGCACCTCACGGGGCTGCTGTGGTGTGATTGTCAATGTCGGCTTGATTATGCAGCATTTGGTGATGTCATCATTTTTGATAGCACGTACAAAACGAACCGGTACAACCTGCCACTTGTTCCCATTGTTGGGGTGAATCAGCATGGTAGCACAGTTCTTTTTGCATGTGGGGTTATTGCAAAGGAGACAATTGAGTCATATGTGTGGATTCTTAGGTCATTCTCTGATGCCATGAGTCAGAAGCATCCTGTTTCTGTGATCACAGATGGCGACCTTGCTATGCAGAGAACAATAGGGCTGGTGTGGCCATTTGCATCGCACAGGCTATGTATATGGCATATTGAGCAGAACATTGTGCGCAATGTTGGAGATGATGATGTAAAGGATGAGTTTAGGAAGTTCCTTTATGATTGCTGCTCCATAGAAGATATTGAGTTGAAATGGTTGGAATTCTTGGTTAAGCATAAGGCAAATAGGGAGTCATGGCTATATTAGATGTATGAGAGGAGGGAAAAATGGTGTGCTTGCATATCATGTTGGTAAGTGCTATTTAGGATTGAGGAGCAACCAGCGGAGCGAGAGCCTACACTCTAGGCTTCGGGTAAATCTAGATCGCAAAATGACACCGATTGAGCTGGTAAAGCACTTTGACCACTTGCCTATCGCGGCTTCGCGGTAATGAAGGTTTCTGGACTATGTAGCAAAACATTCTTCTCCATGCTTACAACCGATGCTTCTATTATTGAGATAGCGGCTGCGACATCGTTCACACCAAGTGTTTTTGCCACGGTGCGGATAGCATAAAAGCTGCGAAGAAGTGTTTTGTGAGAGACATTCAAGATGCCTATGATGTGATTACGTATACTGTTTGCGAGAGGGATAAAGGAGACAGAGAGTACCATGTGGAATGTGAGGTATGTGTTGATGAAGGCATTGTGAAGGGAATTTCATGTTCTTGTCTTAGGTTACAGTCCGTTGGAACCCCATGCTCGCACATCTTCTTTGTATTGGGCGATCTCAAAGTAAGCGAGCTTCCGGACTGCTGTGTTTTGAAAAGGTGGACAAAGAGGGCCAAGAGTGCATTTCCTCCGGTAAGGAAGAGCACCATGTATGACTATACCGATAGTCTACAGAGGTACATTGAGCTATGCAATATCAGTAAAACAACATCATTTGTAGCGTGTCATTCGGATGAAACATATGAGCGGCTGAAACACTTGTTGTATGAGGAAGCTGCTATGATCCTTCCAAATGAAGAAGAGCAAGAGGACGGAGAAAATTGGTATGATCCGGTGTTGCCGCAAGCCCTGGATGATGAGCATACTCTTACAGCGGCACAGCTGCGCCCAACTGTCGAAAATGACTGGATACCAGATCGTGTAAATATCATTTAAGCTCCATGCCATCAGTAGAGACATGCACACACCTACTATGCACTAAGACTAGTCTCAATGCATAGTTTCATGACACAGTTACCAAGACTGTAAACTAGGTAACCGAGCCAAATGAGTTTCATGAGGATGAAACTTCTCTCTCATCTGATGAAACTCCCTCATTTAATGACCCTGCCAAGTCAGCAATTTGCTGATGTGGCATCCTATTTAATGTGCATGACACACCCATGAAACATGCATTGAGACTAGCCTAACTCAACCTTTTGTAGGTCATAAATGCTTATGTTCATTTAAGCAATTTGGAGACTGGTTCGGCATCATATATAGTAACGGAGCATGCCAATTTGTTGGCAAACAAAAGGCTGGGTTCTGAGGAACGCTTGGGATTCAAGAAGACAATTGCCGAAAAATGTGAAGGAAGGCATTTGGTACGTGTTCTACTATGAAATTTGGAAATCTTGCTAGTTTGGATTCTAGTCATACACTCACTAGTTTACAATTATTTTTTCCAGGTTTTTGTGCCAATGCATATTAGCAATAACCACTGGGCTCTTCTAGTGTTGAATTTCATAAAGACAGAGGTACAGATCCTCAATTCTATACCATATAGTCGAGACAAAAACCTAGAGAAGAAATTGGTAAGTACAGACTCTCTAATTAACATCAAACACATAACACATATTGTGTATTGAATTAGACCTACAAGTTGATAAAACTTAATATATTTCTCATCATTAACTAGGTGGAAGCCATTCAGTCATGTATTGAGTATTCGGACGAGATGGACTTGGTCAAATTTGTAAAACCTATTAACTTGAACAAATGGAAAATAGTTCCATATAATGAAATACCGGTACAAGGGGACAGGTACTTTTCATCCGTTTTGTATATATAATAGTGTTGTACTCCAATTACTAATGTTTATATTCCATTGTAGTGTTTCATGTGGGGCGTATGTAATAAAATATATACTGACATGGGACGGAGATAAGATGGCTCAGGATTTCTCAAATGTGAGTCTTGGAATTAGTGTCAAATTCAATTTGATACAAACTGAAACAAAAAACTGGTACATGACATGCGCTACTTTGGATTGTGTAGGACGACATTAAACGTTTTAGATACAAAATATGCACGAGGCTGCTCCTTTCTGAGCGAAACCTGCGACGCTTTCCGTCAGACAGAAAACCTATCACGGTATGTGCTTTTACTGCATGTTAAAAAAATATTTCAGTTCGAACAACTTGATCCAGACTCCACAAAATAATCTGGTCTATTTGACATTCTTTTATTGATTTTACTCAGGAGGAAGAGTACTACGCAAAATATCCGGAGGAACGACGAGGGGACAGAGAGAATGAAGATGCGGACGATTTCAAGGAAATATCGTCTGAAGCCTTCGCGAAAGTAAATTCAGGATCCTCTGCGCCCACCTTGAAAGCAGTCCAGGCATGCAAAATAGAACAAGGAAAGACAGCATCGGGAACTGAAAATACAAAAAAGGGAACAGGACGACCTCGAGGACGACCGCCAAAAAACAAAGTTCAAGGAAATACATCAATAGGAGGATCTGAAAAAGTAACAGGAGCTCTTGCTAGTAAAAGAGGACAGGCGCCATCGGAAAAAGTTAACATTAGTCCTATCGCTAAACGACTACGATCTGAACCGAAAAAGACAACTAAATTAGATCTTTAATGTGTCTGGATGGGTAGAATGATTTATATTCAGACCTAAAAAATGTAATGAACTAAACTCATGCGTGTTTATCTCATTTGTAACGCCTATACAGTGTGCTAAACTCGTGTGTTTATTATCTCATTTGTAACGCCTATACACTGTGCCGTCACTAGCAAGTAGTTTGATTGGAATTGAAAAGTGAACTCTGATGATGATGGCCACAGGGCTCACATGCAAGTATGTCTAGAAAATAAATTAATTAAATTCCAATTATGATTCAAATGGAGCGAGCCATTTAACCAAAATTTCCACCAAGCAATGTAGTATTCACAGTGTGACACAAAAATGTCAATCAAGTTTCGGAGAAAGTAAAGGGAAACACACCTGAATTGATTGAATGTGTTTTAGGTAGTTGCTACCTTGCTCCAGCGAGACGAAGGTAATGAGCACGCCGGGCTCCACCTGCGACACCCACTCCTCTTCGTCGTCATCCATGCCACCATATCCGCGAGCGCGCGGCTTCCCATGCCGTCTCGTCGTCCTCTTCCTCGTCGCCGGCAGGGGATTAGATGCGGGCCTTCATGAATCCCCACCTTCATGAATCGCGGAGCGGAGGCCGTCGAGCTCCCGGCGCGGCGGTACGCGTGCCGGAAGCGGTCGGACGCCGACCCGGCGTTGCAGCCCCCGAAGCCGCCGCCGCCGCCGCGAGGAGGCCTCCGCGTGGCGGGCGAGGGAAACCTTCATGCGGCGTGCGAGCGCGTCAGCGGGGATGGTGCCCAAGTCGCCGTTGCAGTGGAGCATATCTCATCCCAGAACGCACCGATGGGGAGCGCGTACGACGCGCAGTGCGGATGTGCCCGTGCTGACCGCGCTCCCCGCCATGCAACCCGCGCCGCTCCATGATACAGCCAGCACTTGCCAAGTCGTCCAAGCTGGAGCTGACTTGCTGTTGCTCAATCATGCCATGCTTGCTAGCCTAGCACTACCAGTCGGCACTCGGCAGTCGCAGAGAGAGATCGATGTGGATATGCATGGATGGATCCCGATCCCGATCGATGCGTGTCGATCTACCAGACCTTGGGTCAGCGCCATGCACACTGTGCTAGTTGCATGTTGCTGCTCTAGTGTAGTTTACGGCCGCCATGCATCATGCATTCGCATATGGACGACGACGACCCGGCCCGGCCCACACTGCATGCCACACAGGTACCATGCGAAGCTGTTGCATTGCATGTTGGATTTGCTCGATCCACGCAGGCAAGGTCAGGTCAACCCCGGTCTGGAAAGGATTGACCGAATTGGGCCTAGCCCATCGCGAGGTCGTGGCCCAACTAAGCCATCCTAGCCCTATGGCTGGTTTAGTCCCACCTCGCTAGCAGACCATCGAGCCACGCAAGAAAACAAGAATATGTATGAACCATGAGCTAGCAATCACGATTTCCTGTATGTCATTGCCTGCATTTGAACCTCTGACTGGGCCAACGAGGGCTGCTCGTGGCAGCGATTTTTTTTGGAAACCATTCTCTTCTCTTTTTCCTTTTGGAAAACCATTCATTTTGAAATTCAATTTTGTTTGTATCTACAACTACTAATTTCAAATAAAAAAAACTTAACACTAAAAAAATAGAATTTACCTCTGTCGTGGAACTTTTGTTTCAACTTACTGTCATGTTGCCGATTAGGGCACTTGTAGGACACTTTTTTTAGAGAGCGGGACTGCACCCGTTTTTCATAGCGACACGTGAGAGTCACGCCTTAATTCCTATCATAGTATGACCTGTTATTATTACTACACTATGGGAGGACATGGGACCGATCGGCTCACTTTGAAAACATGTTAGGCACATGTTAGGCCTATTAGTAACACTCGGGGTACGCGTAAAAGTGATCGTTTCACTTCCGATCATGTTAGACGAAGTGGTACAAACTATGCAAGATGGAGGTTTCTCGGCTACGTATGCGATGGCTATCTATGACGAGATTGATGTACTCTGGAAGAAATTTAGCGAGATATCTATTAGTCACTGCAATAGAACATGTAATTGTGTAGCCCATGAATTAGCTAGGCAAGCTTTGCTACTAAAGAGCTCTCAAGTTTGGGTAGATGATCCCCCTTCATCTATTTTTCATCTTCTTGTTAATG
This sequence comes from Themeda triandra, assembly GCA_018135685.1. Classification (NCBI taxonomy): domain Eukaryota; kingdom Viridiplantae; phylum Streptophyta; class Magnoliopsida; order Poales; family Poaceae; genus Themeda; species Themeda triandra. The sequence goes on along the minus strand of JAENPR010000069.1, from coordinate 779,590 downwards.
ATGTAACAGTTTTCATGAATCAATAAAGTTTGCCTTAGATTTCAAAAAAAAAAAAAAAAAAAAAAAAACTGCGAGACATGAGAGTGATCATTTGACTTTGTTAACCCTATTAGTGCACTCTGACGACGTGAGGCTGGCGTGGCATCCTATCATGTCAGGGCTACTAATACTGATTCATCACCTTTCAAGTTATAGGCCTATGACTCCACTAGGATGAACGTCAGAATAAGTGGGTTTGTATCGTATTAGGACAGAGCGAGTCCAGCCACTAAGTCACTATACGTGGAAGCTAACTACTACTCGCCGGTGAGGTTGATCACGTACGTGTGCCACACAGCTCCCGTCGTCGTGCTTGACCTCTCGGCGTCTCCGTGTACACATCACGATGTAGCTCTCGTCGATCACCTTCTGTACACATGCACGGCGCCCATGGGCCATTACGCTTGAGCCTTCGGCCTCCACGAACTTTTAAATGGACCGGCCCATTTCGTTTTCTCATTAAAAGGTGACGCATATGTAAGAATGGTGTACAAGTAGTACCACCTCGCTAGAAGACCTCCGTAGCGTACAAGTTAAAAGCACAGACCAACGCATTCACCTTGGACTCCTCTATTGACTCTTGTGACATGAGACAATTGTGCTGGCACAGTTTGTATGTGTTCGGTGCGTGGGCGTAACTGTCTTGGGTTAAGCAATTTTTTGCAGACCATTTTTTTTTTCCAAAACGTGAATTTTCAGATTTAAATCTTTTTTTATATTTGCACTTGGTTACAGCGTTGGGTACAAATTACTATCGTGTTTAGGGCAGCTCGGAGGGAGGGAAATCTTAAAAAAAAGAAAAAAAAATCGGAGGCAGAGGGAGGGAAATAAGCGCCCAGTTGGTTCCGTAGTTATCGGGCAGATCCGATGCAGGGTCTTATAGGCTACGGAAATAAGCTGCTCTGCTAGTGATGACCAGCGTGCAATGCAGTAGTGCTTGCTAGAATCAGTCAAGCGTGCCATGCAGCACGCTAGAGGAGTTTGCTTAAACCCTTGGGCTTGGAATCTTGGAAACCTCACGCAGCGACAGGCACGCCGAGTTCAAAAGTTGCACGCTCGAAGATTAGTATAGTGCAGCGCGTACGTACTGACAGAAAGGCGTCTGAAATAGCAATCATCAGTGTAGTCAAGAAAGGCGCACACAAGTACACGACATATTATCTGCCTTTGGCAAACGTAGCGAGCATACAAACCATCTCAGGCACATTTCGCGGTGCCAGCTTCCAGTTGCAAACACTCGTATGTGTAAGTTCATGTACAAACACGCGATACGCCACTATGTACACACTGACACCACAAAACGCGCTTTTCAGCTTCATAGATACGAGTCGAAGTAGTCGTACCGATGCCTCCGGGTGAACTCGATCAGGCTGCCATACGTCCGGTCTGCGACCCCGTGTCCGGGCTGAATGACAAGCCTGCGATCTCTCCAAAGATGTCGTTCTCCTGCTCTTTCGACGACCTCAAGCGCGAACTCGAGTGGGTTGAGCTGCGCGGGGACGACTAGGCCGTGGGAGAGGAGCGCCGCGTCGAGGGACGCCAGGGAACCGTGGTGGAGCACGGTGCCACGGGAGAGGAGGAGCAGGCAGTCCACGGCGGAGAGGAGGCGCGCGCTGGGCTGGTGGATGGAGAGCACCACCGTCGTGCCACGGGACGCCGCGACGGCGCGGAGGCAGCTGACGACGACGTGCGCCGATGAGGAGTCCAGTCCCGACGTCGGCTCGTCGAGGAGGAGCACCCCGGGATTACGTAGGAGGGCGAGGCCTATGGACACGCGCCGCCGCTCCCCGCCCGACAGGGCGGCCCGGCAATCCTTAATCTCTTCCTGTGCAGACACAAGGGCCTCCTCCTCCACGCCTTCGATGCCAACCTCCATCTACCCGACTGACCCCCGCTTCGCCTCCAGCGCCTCGGTCGCCAGCTGCAGCCTCGCCTCGGCCATCGACAGCGCTATGGTAGCCTTCTGGACGGCCTCCTTGGCATCCGCCTCCTTGCCGATAATCTCCTGCACAGTGGCGACGGCCGCGGACACGTCCCGCTGGGAGCGGTCGGCGCGGTCCTTGAGCGCGATGGCCGACTCGGATATCCGCTGCGCCTTCTCCTCGAACATGTTGCTGTTGAGCCTGGCCACCTCCAGCTCGTTCCTGGACCGGTGGCTCCCCCGCGGCGGCGGCGTTGGCCACAAAGGAACTGCTCCGCGCGGTCACCACAGATGGGGCCGTGGCAGAGCCACCGCCCCGGCGGTTGTAGTTGCCGGCGAGGTGGTGGGCTGATCGACGGCGGCGGCGGTGCGGCGGCTGAAAGCGGCGGCACGAAGAATGAACCCTAACGAGACTACGAGACAATGAACGTAAATTAAAAGAGTCACAATTGTCCATCTTTTTTAATAAAGAAAATACTAGTCAAACATCAAAATTACAATTATAAAAGTACTTTTCTACCCTTGGTAAAAAAATAAACTACAAAAAAGCCATTTTGAGTCTTTTATTGGAGTCCTAATTTCCCCCAAATCTAAGGCATCTAGATGCTTCACGACTTATGGGTCCACAGATCATCGACACACCAAATGCCTCTTGATGTCTAGGCATTGATGCCTCATGACTAATGGGCCCACAAATCATAGACACACCAAATGCCTCTCCAACCATTGTAAATTTACTCTTACCAGATAAGCTACAAAGATAGTAGCAGTAACAAGGGGAAAAAATCAAAATGCAAAAAGCACTGAGCACGGAAGTCCTGAAATCAAGAGTGTTTGTTTACTGGCTACTGAAATCCTCTGCCAACACAAAATAAACTACATCAAATCTTTTTCCAACACTGAAACAGCATCAGTGAACTTCTTGTTACAGTGGCCTTAGTTCATGGTCATGACAAGGAGTTAGTTCAAATATAGATATAGATTATATATAGGTTTCTGGTAACCGGTAAGCTGATGGTGTCCTTATTACCATGACTAATAATCACATAATTCAGGAAACATAGATCAAACAAGGAACACAACATACAGATACAGCTTTATAGTATAGACCATATTTTTTTTGAGGGCCTCGGTGGGGACCCCCCCCCCCCCCCCCCCCCCCCCCCCCCCCCCCGGTTTTTTTTGTATAAATAATGAAAGGGCATGTTACAAGTGCACGAGAGGTGCAAAAGAGAGCTTTCAAAGCTCAAAGCCAAAAATCAGAAAGACCTTAGGCTATATTCTCCAACCACAGATTAAAGGTGCCAGCAAGGCTCGGTTTGGCTTTGGTACAAATCAAGCCAATTTGCTCTTTGAAATGTGTTTTCCAGATGTTGATGTTGCAGGCTTTGCCATAAAAAATTAGGCCATTTCTAGAGCACCAGATGGACTGACAGGCAGCTATGAAGATTTCCCTCAAGATAGAATTTCCAACACTCAAATCTCTATAGATGGGTTTCCTCTCCATTCTACAGAGCCTCTAATTGACATGAGAGTTCTGCTAGTTTGTCATCTTCCTCTTGATTACTTCTAGCCTCTTTCAAAAACAGGAGGGGTATGAATCTATAAACAAACAGATGAACCTTGAAACTTATAACAAAACTTGAAATTTGGACACAACGACAAGCATCCATTGACATTGAGGGACAAAACTCAGGAATATTTTTAAAATGAGAGAGGTCTGCAAGTACTAATATATAACGAAGACGAAGCCTAGCAAATAATTAATTATACATTCAGTATGTGGCGTCAGTTGTTCCTTCTGTTGTACTAATATATAACGAACAATTGCTTTCCACTTGCCAAATACAGATTTATACAATAGTACAACAGAAGGAACTATTGACGCCACAGAACATATATTGTTTCCAAAGACGAAGCCTAGCAAATAATTAATTACAGACAAAAACAAATGCAAGTTGTGATAAAACGGCACAACACAAGCAATCAAAAAATAATGTTTAGGACTTTTAGTTCGATTGCAATTAAAGTCTTGGACGCAAGATCAGTTGTTGGCTACTGTCGAATAAGTCCTCCGCCAAGAGAATATAGGGAACATTAAATCAATTTCCAACACGTTATACATAGGCAATGTAACCGAGCTTCTCACTAGTTCATCTGCAAGTACTAATATATAACAAACAATTGCTTTCCACTTGCCAAATACTGAATGTATAACAACAGAATGAACAATAGATGTCACAGAACATATATTGTTTCCAAAGACGAAGACTAGAAGATAATTAATTGCGGACAAAAACAAATGCAAGTTGTGACAAAACGGCACAACACAAGCAATCTGATAATAATGTTTTAGACTTTTAGTTCGATTGCAATTAAAGTCTTGGACGCAAGAGAAGCTGTTGGCTACCTGTAATAAGTCCTCCACCAGAAGAATATAGGGAACATTAAATCAGTTTCCAGCACTTTACACATAGGCAATGTAACCGAGCTTCTCGCTAGTTCAGTAGTTGCTACAGTCCCTACTCCCCAGTTCACCATCTCCATCTCCGCATGACATAAAGTTCAAGTAGTCGTTTCATCAGGCTCCCGGTTATCATGTTGTTGTCCTCTGCAGTCATTGCAAACACACTGAACGAATAGATCGAATGAAATTGGTCACGATCTAAGAAAAAAAAATGTATATTTTTGAACAGTGCGCAGGCAGGAAGGTCGCAGGGGACGAAGAGGAAGGAATGGCACCTTTCAAAAAAGAGGAAGGAAACCGCCGTGCCCGACACGACGGAAAAACCTGAAGCGGCGAAGCAGATGATGGTTAGCACGGCCATCACGGCAGCTCTTCGGCTTCTGGTAGCAGCGCGAGGTGGATGCGGACTAGCGCCACGGCTCGGTAGTTCCGATTGAAGACGGTGTGACTCTGCATAGCTCCAAGCAAAATGGCGCCTCGGCTGGGCGCGTGGGATTCACGGCGGCAACGCGAGCGACGAGCCCTGGCGGAGGCGGGGCGGCGAGAGGCAGCCCACGGGCAAACGGTTCTCCAACTCGGAATCACAATTTCCACTGTATTTTCGTATCAAATCCCCTGTTTTGATACCTCTGGTCAACACATCTCAGGTGCTGTTTGGTTCAGCGTTTTAAGTCCGTATAATCCTTTCAAAAAAAAAGTCCGCATAATCAGTTCACAGGGCTGTACATTACCTTACTTTATATTATGTATTTATGTAGTTGGATTAGACAAACCAAAGCAGGTGTTACTGTTGGCACTAAAGTTTCTGCGATTATTGCAGAATCAAACAGTACATGGTATTTGATCACTAATTTCTTGTGCATATATTATTCAAAAATTTCTGCGTTTACAGATTTTTGCAGCACCCCTTAAATCGACACGCAGCTTAATCCTTATCACATCCTGAGGTAATCATGTCAAAGTTTTTGCCATCTTTTCAAAAAGGAGAAAGAAATTACGACATGCTTATATATTGTGTTTAGCTTCTTGTGTCGTCTCATGTGATTCGACGGTACTGATACGTCGTAACTTCCTAGCGTATCTCAGTTTAATCGACCAATGCCAGTATCTCGAAGGCTCCCAGCAACAAAAAAAAAAAAAAAAAAAAAAAAGTGATCAAGGCGTGTTTTGAAATTTGTTTTGTCCAGCCATCCTCCACCACCACCCCCACTCCATGCCATTTTGTTTGCAAGCTGAATGAAGGCGCAGCTTGACCAGGCAGAAAATCCAGTTATACATGACTGTGTACTGCTGGTGCAATCGGCTTCATTGTCGAAGGCGCCTCGCTCTTGATGAACTCAATCAGTCCGCTGTGGAATGCTATGTCCAAGGAAGAACTGGATTACAAGCCAGAAACCCAGAAGGCAGACATTGGCAGTGCTGCTCTGTGCTCTGCAACATTCAGTCTTTCTTCCTTATACACTACGGAAAACCCGATCTTTGCCGACTGCCGCGGCATTTGGCCGACTGCCAAGGCCAGGGCAGTCGGCAAAGAGGCGATTTACCGCCTCCTCGGCCCGCAGTCGGGGCGAGTTGGGCAGTCGGCAAAGGGTGCCCTTTGCCGACTGCCCCTGGGCTGCAAGCAGCAATTGCGTAGTTAGGCGGCGATCGGCAAAGGGCATCCTTTGCCGATCGCCCCATGGTGCCGCCGAGCGGCAAATCCCGGCAATCGGCAAAGAAGGTATTTGCCGATCGCCAGATAAGCGCGGCAAACCTAACAGATTAGGTTAGCCGCCCTGCCAGCGCCGTCTTCTTTGCCGACTGCCACGCCGTGAGGCAGTCGGCAAAGATTTCTTTTTTTATTTTTTTTTATTTTTTATTTTTGGTTACAAGTCTGAGTGTTGTACATTTTACATGGCCACTAGCTTCAAACTTCATCAAAATTTTTTTCTAGCCTCCACATGTGATAACGTGATACCTCGAGAAGTTTCGTGATTTTCTGAATAGTTTTGCTATATTCCGTTGATTTATTTTGTTTCCTTGCATTATCCCGCCATAATTCAAGTTTGAACTGCAGGTGCATGAAATATCGGAACGTAGCCATTCAAAAAATGATATTCATGTTGAAGAGTGTATTTTGAGGCCGTGTGCAGAAGCTCACCCAAAAGTTTGAAGTCCTTGTCCACGGAACAGGACTTTCCCGACGTGTTGGAGGTGGTTTTTAATTATATAAAATCCGAACGAAGTCGGAAAATCACGAAACTTGTCGAGGTGTCGTGTTATCGTATGCGCAGGCTATGATTAAAATTTGAAAAAGTTTGGAGCAAGTTGCGACGTCGGATGTTCAAAACCCAGACGTCTCTACATGTGATACGTGATATCTGATTTGCCAATACTACGCATTCAACAAATGTCCTTCAAATAATGAACTGATACGTGATATCTGATTATTGCAGGAATGGTTCACGTGCGAGCCGGGGCACGAGGCGGAGGCGTCGGTCCACCAGGACAAGGTCTGCGCCTCCGTGCTGAAGAACATGTTCTACGAGGCGCACATCCAAGTGCATGATCGACTACTATGCCGAAGTCCGCCATGAGAAGCTTGACAAGAAGGACGCCAGACAGATGATGCAATCGCCGAAACCGACATGCCCTATGAGCACTACCTGCTCGTAAGTAGGAAACAATAATTCGATTCCATTTTGATTCATCTTGTTACTTACCTAAATGCACGTTGTAATGCGGTTTCCTCCGATTGGTGCAAATCGCACGTGGACCGCTGGGAGGCGATTGTGGCCGGGTGGAGAACGCCGGCAGCGTACGAGGAGCGCAGGAAGAAATCCGGATATGCCAAGTCGAAGGCGGGGCCGTCACACCACCCGGGAGCCGCGGCCTCGGAGGGTTCATGGACGCATGGGTACCATTCGCATTAATTTGTTTGTTTATTCATTTACCGAGTCATTCATTCTCATTACGTGTAATCGTCCTTGTGTTTTCCTCGCAGAGCGATCGCATGATGGCCGAGGTCATCAACGAGTTCACGGGCTTCCGGCCGGCTCACCGGGCGGGCGACAGATCCGGAGAACGTCTACGACCCGGCGCGGGGACCGAGGCGATCACCAACTCGAACATCGCCGAAAACCTGGTCCAAGACACCCGGGCGGTTCGCGCGCGCCATGGTGACACCTACGACCCTTCGACCGCGCCCGGATACGGACACGCTCATGAGGCGGGAGGAGGAAGCGGACGGCCGCTACCTCATTGCCCACGCGCGTCATCGACCCGGCCGGCGTCCCTCCCTTCGTGAGGTTCGTAAGGCCACCCCGCAGTTCCTCCTCCGCCGTCCCCATACAACCTCGACGGGCAAGCTCCACACGGATGATGGCGTCGGTTCGGGTAACTATTCGTCGTTCATTGATTTCACATATGTTGCCGAAGCCTTATATGCATTGTCTAAGCATCGCTTGTGGATTGTTGCGAGCCCACTGGAAGAGATCGAGAGGCAACGTGAGGCCGACGGGGTGGCCGCAGAGAGGAGAGAGCGGCCATGCGAGCGGCCCATCGCCAGCGCGGCGGAGCGGCGGGAGGCCCATCGGCAAGTGATTGCAACTTTGCGCAGCCGCCCCAGCGAAATGGTCCGAGATCACCAAGTCATTTTCCGGCTACTTGCGAGCATGGAGATCCCGAACTACGAGACCACCGCCGCCGCAAGTGAGCATCCCTCAACCGCCGCCGGTTGTTCTCCCCGCACTCCTCCACTGTACCACTGTACGGACCCCGGTGAGTTTCTAGCGGCCTCTCCATTGATTTCTCTTGTGCGGCCATCCCTTAGGTACTAATGAGATCGCTTCTGTGTGCAAAATGCGGTCGGCGGGTTCGAACCCGACTCCGGCGAGATGGACATTCTCCACACCACCCAAGTCCGAGTCCGGGCGTTTCACCACGGCTCGATGCGTGGGGGTATGGCGCGACACGCCGGACCGAGCGGGTGGGCTACGTGGCCGACGGGAGCTCCTCACACCACCACACCACGCTCGGGTGGAGACGGCCGTACCGAGGCGAGTGAGTGAGTGGCTCCGTGACTTCATGTTAGGTTGGCGGTTGGTGCATGGATGCCACTTTGCTATTTTGTGTGGATTCGTTTGAGTACTAGATGGATGATTGACGTGGTTATGGATTATGTGTGGATTTATGAGACATATATGTGGATTTCTGTGATATAAATGTGGATTTGTGCGATATCTATGTGTATTTCTGTTGTATATTCATATATGTGCTTTGGAGAGTGCGATACGTGAGGCAATGCGGCAAAAACCACAAAAAAAAAGCGGTTACCCAGCTTTACCGACGCCCGCGGCTGCGATCGGCAAAGCCGGGTTTCATGCTTTACAAATTTTCCCAGCTTTTGCCGATCGCCCGGCAAGGGCGTCGGCAAAAGCCCTTTGCCGACCTTCTTTATGCCGGATATGGCCTGTCAAAATGGCAAAAAAAAATATTTCTTTGCCGATCGCCACTAGTCGGCGGGCGGCAAAGGCTTTGCCGCCGCTAACCAGGCGCGGCAAAGGAAATGCTCGACGCGCTTGACGGTCGGCGCGTTTCCTTTGCCGCCGCCAAGTAGGCGGTCGGCAAAGGCCTTTGCCTCCTCGCCGACACGTGGCGGTCGCGGCAAAGAAGGCCTTTGCCGCCCGGCCTTTGCCGCCGCTCTTTGCCGACGCAGCACGTGGAAAGCAGGCGGCAAAGAGGTTTGCCGACTGCTTTAGGCGTTTAGCCGACTGCCTTCGGCAGTCGTCAAAAACACCGTTTCCAGTAGTGATAGCAGCCAACAGCAAGTATTATGATTTAGCCGTTGTTGGCTGTAATTTGGTGCCATGTCACATTCAACCACTTATATATAGCCAACTTGTATTGTGGTCTAGCTATTTGATCGGCTGCAACAAATACTATAAGTATTTAATAATCATATACAATCTACGGGCACTAAAGGTAAAACGCCGCTTCTCGCTCGTAGCAGGCTGGGAACAGGCTTTTTCCTCGTGACATTTTCCTCTGTGACCTGCACTGTAGCCCTGCGAAATGTTTAACGCCGGTTCCTCGTCCTCTCTCCTAACGTGGCCATTTTTCTGATGACATGGAACCTTTTCGCCGGCTAAATAGTGATTATAATACATGATCTAAGGTGGCGACACATGCCGGCTTCAGGTGGATCCTAGAGTTGATGTATACGGCCTGTTAAGTTATTATGTACTACTCTATATCTGTGTGCGTTTTTGCGATTTCTAGGAACCTAGGACATACCTGCAAATATACCTGCGAAAGTACAGAATGTGTGCGTTTTTTTTTCATATATTAGTTATTTTATTCATCAAGATATGATATGTATTTGATCGAACTTTACTGAAGATAGATCATTATTTTTCATTAATATTTTGAGCTAAGTTCATAAAAAAGAATATCCATTTATTTAGTTATAGAAGATTCTGGCGTCAACGCGCCTTGTGTATCATCTGGTTGTCTAAAATTTCATATTCTCGTCATGAAATAAGAGGTAGGGCGCTGACACCCTATTCACGCCGGTGGCATGGGAGCTTTGGAAAGAGAGAAATGCAAGATGCTTCTATTAGAAATATACCCAAGAGGTAATTATAGAGGTGATATTGCGATTGTATCCATGATGTATTATGTGTTTATAAATATTCATTAAAGATAATTTGTATCGATTGACAGTTATGAGAATTACTTGTGAAACTCTTTTACTTGTATGGTTATGTAACAACACATATGAACATTAGATCAGCACATTATTAACTGATGACTATATTTCACAAGTTATAGATATAAGGATATCAAACTAATAATGCGGGCATACGTATGACATGTAGGCTGAATTGACCCGACATGAGATGATTTTATTATTCTTTTTACACATCATGTATGCTATGTCTTTAGACCTGAGATTGTCGTATGTACTAAGATGTGAAACAACCTATTTAGAGATTGTCAAACGCTACTCTGTAACTGGGTAGTTATAAAGATAGTCTTTGGGTTTGTCAGGAAACATGCTGTGAGACATAGACAATCAAGATGGAATTTGCCTCTCTCTATGTGAGAGAGATATCACTGGATCATTTAAGTGGTTGGATCAACAAATGCATAGCCGTGTTTGGGTTAAGTGTTAACCCCGAGTTTGACCAAATATTATGTGGCAAGGGAATAACAAGTATATGGGTTGTGGTGGTTCGACTGATATGATCTTTACGTACGCATAAGAGTTGTCATGTCTTGCTAGAGGCCGCTGTCAATTATTAGGCGAGTAGGTGTACTCGGGTCATGTCTATGTGTGCGTGAACCCATAGGGTCGCACGCTTAAGAGGTTGGAAGCCCAATTTGGGTTGGACCTAAGTTGGACAAGGATTAGGGTTACTAATGGGCTTCCAACTCGGGAGCACATTAGAGACGCCTATATAAACAAGAGGGAGGCGCGCAGCTAGGTTAATCCACGCCTTCTGGCAGCCGCCGTCGTCCCCACGCTCAGACCTTCTGCTCCTCCCGGACCTAGCAGTCCGGAGGCACATCGCTTCCTCCCTGCACGTGTGGGATACTTTGGAGGTGCTGCATCTAGAGCACAAGTACGAACCGCACGAGAGGGATTGACAGACGGACGACTACGCAACTGCACTGCACTGCTGCAATGCGTTCGACTACATCAAGTCGTCTCTGCTGCACTTACGCATCTAGTGATAATCCCGTAACTTGTAACTAGCAGTAGATCCTGATTTATGAGGTCGAATTTTTTTTGTTTTCCGGTTAGCGTAGCATTCTCATAACCCTGCAGCTTCCGCAACGAAACAGTCATGTGCGCACAACTCTTCGTCAAGATAAAGCAAAACATCAATATGTGGATAGAGGTAGGAGTGCGCCACCTAGAGAATTTAATTCGCGAGTAATTCCGTTAGCAATGTAATAGGGAGGCGGCTTTAATTCACGAGTAATCCCGTTAGCACTGTAATAGGGAGGCGGCACTTAATGTAAAATCTTCATCTCTGTTATGGCGCTCAAGAGCGTTGTAAAAAAAACTCTTTTGCTTAAATACAAAGTTGCACAAGTCTTTTACGTATTCAAGAGAAAAAATAAGAGTCAAACAGAGCCATCGTCAGACACGAGTCACGATGAACAAGCTCTGTTTTTACTATCATCGGGTAGACCTCGATCAAACTGCAGGAAAGAAACATTAGTACATACTCCGACTCCGATCCTACTTCTGCCAGCGCCAGACACCCGATCTGCAACGACGAGATGATGACGACACCAGCATGCCAACCGTGCTAGCTAGCTAGTACAACGGCAGTCGGGCATAGGCACGCCAACTCGCTGAAAGAATCCGCTTCCCTAGCCAAGCTCTCCATGTTACGCACGAACCTGAAAAGTTCAAAGACGACCTCCTGGTCGTCGCACCGTGCCGGTACCTCGTCGACGCCAGCTCTGCCATCCAGGACGCGACGGCCCTGCCACTTGGCCTCCCTGAGGATGGAAGCCCAGTACTTGAGCCACTCGTAGTCGCTCAGGTCGCGGCCGTCGGCCAGCTCGACGACCCTGCAGATTGTCGCGAATGCTTCCTCGAGCCTGCCCAAGTGGCCGAATATGGTTGAGCGGTGCAGATGTGGAGATGTGCGCAGCACCTCTTCTCCCTCAGGCATTCTGCTGGAGATGAATGTTATAGACGACGATGGTGTTTCTCCCGAGTTACTCCTGGCCACGCACGCATTTTCGGTCTTTGTCAGCTCCGGCGCCCGTGGATCTCCCGAGTTACTCCTGCTCACGGACAGCGATCGCGACCTCTTCAAAATCCCACCATTTTCTGTCCATGTCAGCTCTGGCCCAGGTGCCGGCGCAGGTGCCGGTGCCGGTGCCGGTGCCGGGGCCGGTGCCAAGATCTCGAGTTTAAGCAGTTTTATGAAGATACTGATATCGCGGGAGAGGTCCTCTAGCCTCTCCACCGCGTTGTTCAGCCTCTTCATGTCCTCTTCTCCCTCTTCTCCTGAGAAGAGGAGCATTTTTGTGGCGCTGAAGATGCCCTGCGCCGGCGGCATGCCTGACGGAGTATTATTATTAGTCCCTACAATGGCTGTAGCCGCAGCGGTAGACGAGGAGGACGAAGAAGATGGGTCTTCCTGGTGGTGATGCTGCTGCTGCTGCTGGGCGCCGTCGTCGCCGTCGCCGGTGGCTTGAGCAGCAGCATCTACTTCTCGCTGCCTGAAGCTGGCGAGCACCTCGCCGCCCTCTGCGGCGGCCTCTTTTAGCCTGTCGCGCCACTTGACCAGCGAGGCGTTCTTGATGTCGTGCTTCTCCGACGCCTCAACCGCACTGTTGATCTTGATGAGCAGCATGTCAAGCCGACGCACCTTCATGTCGGCCATCGCGGCCCTCCTATCGAGCTTCCGAATGAGTCCTGTAAACAGCACTCTTGTGAGCTCGCCGGTCACGGCAGAAGCGGCAGAGCTCAGTAGATTCTCAGCCATGGCTTCGGCCTTCGATAATGGGAATCAAAAGCGCCTGCAATATCTAGCGATACATTCGATTTCATCTGCTGGTGGAGTATTCATCTTGCCATAGGGGTTTTATAAGGGGCTAAATAGTTGCAGAAATGGAAGAATCGGCATCAGCTGCAAATGCAGTCGGAGGGATCGAGGCAGCTTGCATCGTCCTCGGCAGTCGGCAGGCCGGCCTGCACTGTAATGTATAGTGTATACAAAAGAAAACAAGAAAAACGAAGCCAAATAAGCGTATAACTGGTCCAGGTTGTAGAGACCTGCAAGGAACGGAGTTCGCCGGCAGAAAATTCCTTTCAAACGCAGTTCTCGTGACCCTGCAGCTTCCGCAACGAAACAGTCATGTGCGCCCAACTCCTCGTCAAGATAAAGCAAAACACCAATATGTGGATAGAGGTAGGAGCACGCCACCTAGAGAATTTAATTTGCGAGTAATTCCGTTAGCAATGTAACAGGGAGGCGGCTTTAATTCACGAGTAATCCCGTTAGCACTGTAATGGGGAGGCGGCGCTTAATGTAAAATCTTCATCTCTGTTATGGCGCTCAAGAGCGTTGTAAAAAAAAAAAACTCTTTTACTTAAATACAAAGTTGCGCAAGGCTTTTACGTATTCGAGAGAAAAAATAAGAGTCGCAGAGCCATCGTCAGACACAGGAGTCACGATGAACAAGCTCTGTTTTTACTATCATCGGGTAGACCTCGATCAAACTGCAAGAAAGAAACATTAGTACATACTCCGACTCCGATCCTAATTCTGCCAGTGCCAGACATCCGATCTGCAACGACGATATGATGACGACACCAGTATGCCAATCGTGCTAGCTAGCTAGTACAACGGCAGTCGGGCACAGGCACGCCAACTCGCTGAAAGAATCCGCTTCCCTAGCCAAGCTCTCCATGTTACGCACGAACCTGAAAAGTTCAAAGCCCTCCTGGTCGTCACACCGTGCCACCTCGTCGCCAGCTCTGCCATCCACGACGGCGCGGCCCTGCCACTTGGCCTCCCTGAGGATGGAAGCCCAGTACTTGAGCCACTCGTAGTCGCTCAGGTCGCGGCCGTCGGCCAGCTCGACGACCCTGCAGATTGTCGCGAACGCTTCCTCGAGCCTGACCAAGAGCACCTCTTCTCGCACAGCCTGCAGCTCAGGCATTCTGCTGGAGATGAATGTTATAGACGACGATGGTGTTTCTCCCGAGCTACACCTGGCCACGAACGCATTCAGCTCCGGCGCCGGTGGATCTCCCGAGTTACTCCTGCTTACGGACGGCGATCGCCACTTCTTCAAAATCCTACCATTTTCTGTCCATGTCAGCGCCGGCCCAGGCGCCGGCGCCGGTGCCGGTGCCGGTGCCAAGATCTCGAGTTTAAGCAGTTTTATGAAGATACTGATATCGCGGGAGAGGTCCTCTAGCCTCAACACCGCGTTGTTCAGCCTCTCCATGTCCTCTTCTCCTGAGAAGAGGGGCCTCTTTGTGGCCCTGAACCTGAAGATGCCCTGCGCCTCTGGCATGCCCGACGGAGCATTACTATTCCCTGCAATGGCCGTAGCCAAAACGGTAGACGAGGAGGAGGAAGATGAGTCCTCCTGGTGCTGGTGCTGCTGGGCGTCATCACCGGTGCCTTGAGCTTGAGTAGCAGCATCTACTTCTCGCTGCCTGAAGCTGGCGAGCACCTCGCCGCCCTCTGCGGCGGCCTCCTTCAGCCTGTCGCGCCACTTGACCAGCGAGGCGTTCTCGATGGCGTGCTTCTCCGACGCCTCGACCGCGCTGTTGATCTTCATGAGCAGCATGTCCAGCCGGCGCAGCCTCACGTCGACGGTCGCGGCCTTCCTATCGAGCTTCCCCATGAGCCCGGAGAACAGTACTCTTGTGAGCTCGCCGGTCACGGCAGAAGCGGCAGAGCTCAGTAGATTCTCAGCCATGGCTTTGGCCTTTGGATAATAACGGGAATCAAAAGTGTCTATAGTCTAGATGCGTTCAATTGTATGTACAGCATTCATCTGCTGGCTGAGTCTTTTCATCTCGGGACAATTATAAGGGGCTGAACCGTCGCAGAAAGGAGTCTGCGCGGACGAGGTGGTGAAAGCTGACAAAAAATGGCATTGGCTCCAAACGCAGTCGGAGGCATCGAGGCAGACAAGTTCTCGTGGATTGGCTTTCATCGCCCTCTTTTTTTTTTTTTTTTTTTTTTCGGCTACGAGGTCTTGCCGGCCTGCACTGCAATGTACGAGAAGTACTAAGAAAACAAGAACAATGGCGAATC
This sequence comes from Themeda triandra, assembly GCA_018135685.1. NCBI lineage: Eukaryota > Viridiplantae > Streptophyta > Magnoliopsida > Poales > Poaceae > Themeda > Themeda triandra. The sequence goes on along the minus strand of JAENPR010000069.1, from coordinate 764,376 downwards.
GTGTATAACTGGTCCAGGTTGTAGTCTTGTAGAGCTGCAGGGAACGAACAACGGAGATCGTCGGCAGAAAAGTCCTTCCAAGCTGCACACCATGTCACCATCGCGCCATCTTGTGCAGAGACAATGCAGCTCTCTCTCCATTTACTCCCATCGCCGAATATAAAGCATGATTTGACTTGATGCAGTCTTTAAAAATATATTTTTTATAATATTTAATTTTAATTTATAGGAACAAAAGTTTGTTCATTAGAAAGAATTTCTAAATACAAATCTAATGTATCTACTTTTGTAATATAAACTTTCGATATAATTAGCACGAAAAAAATAGCGGGCTATTTGAAACGCCGCAACGCTATTACTCATTTTGCCGCTATTCGCGCTATTGGCACTATAGCGCGCTATAGCGCCGCTATTGGCAAATAGCGGTATAGCGGCGTTATTTTCCCGCTATAGCTGAATTCGATTTTGGGCCCAAAATCGAGCCCAAAATCATGGGTTTATGTCTTTATGCCTTTTGTTTTTGAATTTGGATTATATTAGACTATGAAATTATGGGTTGTGAGTTGTGACTTGTGAGATTTTATATTTTTATTTCATCATTTTAATATGTTGTCTCTGTGTATATAAATAGCGGGCTATAGCAGCGCTATAGCGGCGTCATCCAGCTGACGCTACGGCGTATAGCGGCCGCTATAGCGGGGCTATAGCGGCGTATAGCTGCCAGAAATAGCCGCCGCTATTTTTGATAGCCCGCTATTTTTTTCATGGAATTAGACTAATTATTAAATAAAGATAACAAAACTTAAATTAATATATGTATTGTAGCCTTATATTTGGAGACGGAGTATCTACACAAATAATACTATTTTGTCTCTCCAGCGCATTGAAAGTGCAGCAAAAGTTGTACCGACAAAATATATGAGAAGAATCCAGAAAAATCAAGTCTGTCTATTTTTTGGGGGGGGAAACTAGACTTAAAACCCTACTCGGAGTGTGACATATCACCCCAGACAACTCCAATCCAATACAAAAACCGACCCAACCGCCGATTCACCACCACTCCTCCCTTGGGCACTTGCCAAGACAAGAAATAAACCAGTGCCTGCCCAATGCTCTGCTGTCTCTCCAGGACATTATATGCCGGAAACTGTACAAATAATTATAATATATAATCACCCATCTGGGTCATACAAGATACAACAGGCCTTTTGGTATAATAGTTCGACATCACGGTACAACCTGACTTTTTCTCGCGCTGAACATTTCCCACAAGGACAATACGTACAATCAGGCAAAAGAATAGCAATATGAGCATCACCACATATAACAGTTTTGGATCTGCATCTCCAATTCCGTATGTACTTTCTTCCTACTATACTACGATGGAGGCGATCAAGCGCAACGCGGCCATCTTAAAAGTGTCGCCGCCGTTGCTGCCACGCTTGATTGGCGCTGACAGGACATCTTACCGTTGCTGCCGTGCTTGATCAGTGCTGACAGGTAGCCTACGGGGCAGCAGCACCCAAAAGGCTCTGGCAGTTGCCGCTGTTCCCCCACGCTCTCTCCTTCCACATCTGCTCCACCTGCTCAAAGGTCAAGCCCTTCGTCTCCGGCACATAGAGGGCCACGAAGATGAATGCCAGCACCGCAATTCCAGCAATGATCAGGAACGTCGGGCCAGTCCCGACCAGCCCCACGATCGACAGGAACGTCTGTGCCACAATGAGGTTAGAGATCCAGTTGACAGTGGCTGACATGCCACCACACATTCCACGGTACGCCTCAGGGTAGATTTCCGAGTTCACTGCCCACGGAACAGGTCCCATGCCTGGAGAGAAGAAGGCAATGTACAGAGCAAGGCCTGCCACTGCGAACCAGCCTAGCGCGCCTTGGCAGGTGCCATCAGCGGCACTCATGCAGAGGCCGGAGGATGACTGCAGTATGAAGGCCAAAGCAAGGATGACAAGGGAGATCACGACCCCAAATAAGCTTGTAAGGGCCAGTCGGCGGCGACCACAACGGTCGATTAGGTAGATTCCAACAATGGTCCCAGCGGCATTCATGGCAGCGACGATGAGGGAAAGAAGCAAGGCCAACCTATTGGAAGAGAAACCAGCCATTTGAACTATTGTGGGACTGTAATACATGACGGTGTTGATCCCAGTGAATTGTTGGAAGGCCTGCATAGTTTGATGAGCTTAAATGAGAAAAGGTGGCACCCAGTTGCCTGCTTGAAACATCAACTGAATTATACAGAACTTGTAGTGAAGTGGAATATCTGCTTCACTGACAACTGAGAAAATAGAGCATGAGTAAAAGAGTAAGCTGGAGAGGCTGAACATACCTGAAGACCAGCCCCAGCAAAGAAAGCTAGCCTCAATTCTTTCGACTTGAAGACATCCAAATAGCTTGCAGTATTGTTGGACTGGAATTCATGCATGGAGGATGAAGCAAGCAGCTCTACCTCTTCCTCCAAACGATCGGAGTCATAGATCTTCTCAAGGACAGCAATAGCTTTTGCCTTCTCATCCTGGAAAAAAAACCAAAATTAGAACAGGATATCATATCAAAGGAGACAATGCATAACTGGACCAAAAGGTAATAACCTTCCAGTAAAGCCAACGGGGAGATTCTGGCAGAAAAAGCATCAGCACAAACTGTACAATGGCAGGGACAGCAGCAACACCAAGCATCCAGCGCCATGTTCCAGGAACCTGTTCCATGTAGCGTGCACATTAGTAATCACCACAACAAAGTAGTACAGCTTAGGAGTAACTCCGGCAGAAGTCTTTTGACAAAAGAGGTTGCCATTCCCCCTTTTCTTTTCCGCTTAACAGAAACATTTTATTTTACTTAACTTAATTATAGTGAATAGATGACATTATATATGCCACTTAAAGCGGCAAAGCATAAGAGTGTCCAATATAAGAGTTCTATTCCTCTTGGCCATTGTTCTGAAATCTGAATGTTTCACATCAAATTTCCAGTACAACAAAAACCATGCAAATCAAATAACTCGTCAATTTTAATCATAAACATGTAGAATTCTGAATAGAGAGTGGAACAGAAAATTACTATTGTGCCGGGTTTTTGCTATTGGGCAAGAATGGTAGAGGATGAGAGCCAAGCAGTGCTAAAATGTGCATTTGGCAGGAATGCAAAAGCAGCAAGTTCAATGAACTCTCAAAAGCAGAGAGATCAAGCATTCCACCAACATCAAAGTTGGTACGCACCAAGCAATGCCTCTTCAGTAATACATCCGTTGCTGCTGGCAGGGGAAGGCCGACTCTTGGTTCATTGACAGTAAAAAATATTACACAATTAACTAGAACCAACAAGGATGTTAGCGCCATGTAAAAATAAATATGAAAGGAAAGAACACAAACTTTTCAGTGCCACTGATGATGAAAACATGTCTCATGAGATGCAGCTTTTAAACATGGTTCTTGTGCAAGTGAACCACATTAAAATCTAAATGCAAGGAATATCATTTTAACTTGCTAGCATTGTATGTGATGCAGAATCACTTTTACTAATCAAGATAGATAGATCTTTCAATTCAACTGAAACAAAAGATAGTTGCTTTGAGCTTTACATTAAGAGACGCAAGATCCCCTAATTTCTAGTTGTCTAAATGAGAGGGGCTTAGGCTGAGACCAATTTCAAGGGTCCTAAGTGGAGATTGACTATTACCTCAATAAAGCCAAGATTGATAAGATACGAGAAGAATTGGCCACCGGTAATCATGAGTACGTTAGTTGACACCAAACCTCCCCTGATTTCTGAAGGAGCAGCTTCAGCAATGTATACTGGTGCCGTGACTGATGCAACACCCACACCCAAACCAACAAGGAGCCTTCCGACAATTAGAATGTAAGGGCCAGCAGCAGCACACATGACAAGTGAGCCAAGAGCAAACATCATATCAGCAAGAAGAGTAGACTTCTTGCGACCGTATGCATCATTGATCCAACCACCCCCAGCAGCTCCAAGCATAGCTCCAACTAAGGCCATGCTAACAATCGTTTCCTGAGGAAGAAACCAAACCCAGACAATCAGTACATAAGTGGAGAGAGTGCCACATTGTGAAAGCTAGTTATCAGCAGACTAGACTGAACCTGTAAGAAGTAATTGTCCCTGACCGCTGGAAAATCATCGCGGATATACAGAAGGGCTCCAGATATGACACCTGACAAGTGAATTTCTTAGCTCAGGTGCAAAACTATATTGGTATTTCAGTCAAATTTCATAAGCTCTAAAAGAAATGGGCGTTGGGAACCTCATAAAATAACTCCTGCAAATATTAACTTCAAGTCCTGTGCAAAAGTACCATTGTGCAACAGGAGTTCAGATTATTCTGCATAATGCCTAGTTCACATAATGTGTCCAATTCAGTGCATCAAATTCAATCTATAATAATAACTAAAGAAAAAACTAAAGCATCAATCCAACCCAACTAATCCTAGAAAACACTCCCTTCCATTTTTTTCATATCAAAAAATGACCCAAAATCAAACCCTACTCCTAACCAGCCAGAAAGCTGCCATATCCTACAACTAGAATAGAACTTTACGATTTCTAGCAAGAGGGCCCCCTGAGAGCCGCTAATGCCATCGATTGCTCAAGCTTAAAGTTGTATAATATACCTGTGTCGTAGCCAAAGAGGAATCCGCCAATTCCTGCAGCGCCCGTGAGCGCAAGCACGTAGGGGTTGCTGAAGAACTTCATGTCCCTCTTCCCCGCAGCGCTCAGGAGCCCGGAGCTCCCGGGCATGGACATGTCGATCGTCATTCCGGCCGAATCTCAAACCAAACCACCAAAACTTCCCCCAAAATCCAATCCCCCGCTCGCCCCGCCCGGCCCCTACCTCACAGTCGCAGGGGGGCGAATCAGGCAAGCGCCCCCAAATCGCTCAAAATCCAATCTTTATCCAGCAAGATGCAAGCTCCCCCACTCCGAAATCAAGAGCAGCGGAACGGCGGAACCGCCGGACCAGAACGAGGACACGCTGAAAATTCTGGAACCAGGGTGGAGAATGGAGAGACTTTTGGACGGAGGAGAGACCAGAGTTTGAAGCCAACGACGCCCGGCTTAAAAAGGGAGGATTTTGTTCATACGGCTGGGGGTAGCAGCAGCCTAGCAGGGTGGTAGTAGGTGGGTGGGTGGATATGATCGCCCGATCGGGGGAGAGGGAAGCTTGCAAGTCTGCAATGATTTCTTTGGCATCGCTCGATCAACTTGGACTGGTAGAAAATGCGGTGATTTCCCTCCTTGCAAGTCTCGCATGTTTTGCTCGTGCGTACAACTCCGAACCAACAATGCTTAATCCTTTTTCTTTGTTCGTATAATGCATTTTTGTTCGTGTAAAAATAGCACATGGGCATGTTTAATCCTCTTTTCTCGCTTGCCCTTGCCTGACCTTTTTCATCCAGTGGTGGAAAACTGGTGTAAAATGGAGTGAACTATTGTAACACATGAATTTCAGTTCGTTGGTCGTTGCCTCACCGCAGCTCACCTGGTACTGTTTGTATGTCGTTTTCGTGTCGAGAGACGAGAAGTCTAGAACGTTCGTGATGGAGATGGACGGATGCGCCTCACATGCATGCCCGACGGGCAAGTGCCAGCAAAGCAGCAGCCAACCGGCAGGAACGCTTCGATTCGATAAAGCCGTCGGCCGCTCTTGCCTACTCATCCTTTCTTCCTTTTTTTTTAGAGAAAAATCCTTTCTTCCTTCTTGTCTCGCGTCATCTAATCCAAGTATCTAACCTCCACGGTTCGTGCGCCATCTGTCATCGCCTCATCAACAATTTGATATGTGGTCGCCGGTTGGCCAGTTGGCTCTACTTGGAAGCGAGGCACTGGCAGTAGAAGCGTCAGCAATCATTGGCCCCGTATCATTATCCGTTTCGAGTCTTACTATTTGAACGACATCGAAAGTGAAAGTTGTGATTGGTTTAAAGATAAAGTTATCTTATTTCTTCTACATAGTAGCGTATATCGAATCAAAGTTATAATGAAAGAGCAGATGTCACCTCAATCGGTGGCCTATCTTTATCCTCGTCCAATATTCCATACTCACCGGGAAAAATATCTCATCACTTGTGTTCAAAAATTTAGGGCCTCTTTTGAATGCTAGAATTTCAAAGAAATTGTGTGATTTTATAGGAATCACTTCATTTTTACATGAAAACACAAGACGGGAAAAAAACCAACATTCCTTATTGATCTATTACCCACTTGTGAATAGTTGAAGTTTCCCGTGCTAACTTCAACGCTCTGAGGTTACTTAGTGCGCCCACGTCCCACACTTTTGGGCCTGGAGCACTCTCTAGGTCACAGCAGCGTTTAAACATTTAGAGCAACTCCAATAGTTCCCAAGAATATAAATCCTAAAACTTTGTATTGGGGCTCTCTCAAATAATTGTTCGTTCAAACTAGTTTTCTCCACAGCATCTGCTCAATATTTTTGTAATCAAAAGTATTTTTAACATGCCACATCATTAATTAGTTGGCCGAGGATGGGCTGAAAATAGAATTAGTTGGATTGTAACTTGATTGGGGGTTTGGCACAAATGAGAGGTGTGGGCTTAGCTTTTCCGGTGCGAGCAAATCTTTGAGGAAGTTTTGGAAGTTGTTGGACCGGTGGATTTTGTGCTAACTACGTAAATTTCAGCTTGGGGCTATTATTAGCATGCTTTTGGAGATGCTATTAGCAATGTTTGGTAGCGCCCCTCTTCGGGCTTTAGCGTGGCTCCGCCTCCTGCGATCGGAGTTGTTATGGAGGAGTCACAGTTATGAGTCCTTGAAGAAAGTCCTACTAAACAATACCTTAGCTAACTTCTGCCATGGTTAATGCATTGATTTATCAAGGTTGGTCTTTTTTTATTTGCTCGCCAGAAATCTATTAATCGTGGTGGCATCTTAAAAAGCCTGTCACAGAAAATACCCCATTAATCGTGGCGAGCGTCTTAAGGAGGCGGCCACGGTAAATCGATATACCGTGGCGGGCATCCTATAAGGCCCGCCTCGATTAAGGCCGAGGCCCAAGTTAGGGCATGGTTACCGTCTTTATATATAAATAAATATGGGGAATTAGGGTTTCTTCCACTCACTTCTCCTACCTCACTCCTCCACTCAACACAGCGGCGGCTGCCCCTCCCTCAGCGAGCTCCACTCCGGCTTCCCCTCTACTCCATGCCAGCCTTCCCTCTCCTCTCTTCCTTTCCACTCCTCTATGTCTCCACGCCAGCCTTCCCTCTCCGCCCTCGATGGCACACGGGGGAGGCCCTAGCGGGCCTCCTCGTGTCTCGGCGTCCCCCCCCCTTCTACCTCCGGCGCCAACGACCTCCACCACGACAGATCAAGCCCCGGTGATTGCAGACCTGGCGCTGTGGGGGGTATAAATCCGGTATACCACCATGGACAGTTCCAGGGCTGCTCGGCAAGACGGCCCAGACCAGACAAAGACCCGGCCCATTACCGACCAGGCTGGTGGGCTGGACTTCAAGACGATGACGTGGTCCGCAACCGATCAGGAGGTGGATCACGTACAAGGATGCTTGTTCCGCAAGTATACTTAGTCGGTTAGATCAGATAGAGTCCTCCTAGGGCACGACTTGATGTAACCGACCACCTCTCATGTACCCTTGGCTGCTCGGCTATATAAAGCGGCCAAGGACCCCCCTAGAACGCAGGCTATTCTCTGGCACCCTGACCTAGAGAGCTTAGCGCTTCATTGTAATCCGACACTTGATCATACAGCATAACACGAGAAGCAGGACGTAGGGTATTACGCTTCCGAGCGGCTCCGAACCTCGGGTAAACCTTGTTGTCCCCGGTTTGTCTTGTTCCTCGAACGTCCGGATCGTAGATCGTAACACGCCCTTACCGAAACTCACCGCCGTGGGATACCCCGTGGTGGACTGCCGGTTATCCGTAATCGACAGCGGCGCGCCAGGTAGGGGGTGGAGTTTTCAATCTCAAGGCGATCCAGATGGTTTCCTTCCCCGCTTCCATGAATCTCGAGGCCAGCAGTGCCTTCACCTTCGGATCGGTCACCTGGACCACCAAGACGGCGGCGCCCCTCGCATCCGTGGAAGCATCCGGGCCGGTCTCAGCACCGCCCACCAAGCAGATGGTCCCAGCACCATCCGCTCATCTGGCCACAGCGCCAATGACCTCACTGCCGGTCACAGCACCCGCCGCGCAGGATTCCCCCTTGCCCTCGGCAACGGCGGATACAACAGATCTCAGAGCACTCATAGATCGGCTATCTTGCTACAAAAGAAAGCCGATCGACAACTCAGATCTGATCGAGCTCATTGACCAACAGGGTCGCGGGTTGGCCGAGATCACGAAGCTAGTTGAGGCCACGCAGGAGTTGATCCGCAAAGGGCCAGATTTTTCTGATTTCACACCCTTCCGACCACGTCGGCGAAGTTCTGCCCGACGCAGCAATGCAGATTTCGTCGGTGACAATCAGCCCGTCGCTCGACCAGCTCCCTTCAGATCGGCTAGAGGTCCCCGTTGGTTAGATCCCAACCAGGACAGCCACCTGATTCCGACAGAGCGGATCCAGCACAGAGCAAACGTTCCTCCTCTCCCCAGGTTGAACGAGTTTATCGAAGCACGACAGAACCGCCGAGCACCCGCTCGACAGGACCAAGAAGACCGTGCTCCGCCAAACAAATCATCTACAGCGGATCCATCTGCTCCGCCGAGTGATCCAACCGCTCTTTCCTTCGGATTGAACAACTCGGCGTCGACCTATACAAGGGACATCCAACAACAATTCGATGCACTCTTGATCCAGGATGTTATCCCGAGAAGTCCCGCGCACGTGATCGGGATGGTGGAGATCCGTGAGTTAGACATGTCCCAGGACGCCAACCCGGACTCACCAACCATCTCCGAGCTGCTCGCTGGGTACCCCTCCGACTACGCCGATTACCTCTCCTCGGACGAGGATTACCTCATGGATACGGATCTCAATCCGACCACCGAGGACACGCCGATCACTCCCGAAAACCAGACGGAGACACCCAGCAGCGCCCTGGATTTTCCTAAGTATCCGCCCGGTTTCGGACCGACGATTTTGATGGTCAGCAATGATGAGCCCCCGGCCCCAAACGAGACAGACGCCCAGCGTCAGGCAAGGGAAGATCGTAACAACGATCGTGCCCGACGACGCATTGCCGAGCAGGGCCGTCCCAACGGAGGCGCCGGACCACGGCACCGACCCTGGCATCGCAACCTCAACCCCGAGTTCGACGGTGCTGGCGACCCAGTGGTCCACGAGACGCCCACGGCGAACATTGCTGTGGCCATGGAGAAACTGAAGCAGCTTCCCCCCGAGACCCCTGGACTCAACGAGATTCAGGAATTCCTCGCAGCCGCCGAGGACCAAGTGAACGACCTTCGTTCCATGGGCTCTATGGCCAGCTCTTACCGATCCCGTCGTTCTCGGCAGAACCGGAATCGACGTGAGCAGCGAGTCGAGAGTGGAGGGGACAACTCATCTTACAACGGCAGATATGCCTATGAAGACAGAGGGGACTACGACGACCGTGTCGAGCAAATAGGCAGGGCTCCACGACGGGCACGCCCTCAGAACAGTCGCCGACGCCCTAATCGCCAGCAAGGCAACCAGGGCCGACAAGATGACGAAGTGCTCCAACCCGAGCGCCGAGACCTCCGAGAACGGATAGATGAACGCCTCTGAGCACGCAGAAACATTGGCGGCATCCCACCCTTCTCCGAGGAGCTCAAGGCAGTCATATGGCCTAAAAATTTCCGTACCTCGGAGATCCGGGCGTACGATGGCAAAGCAGATCCATCCCACTGGATCATGCTCTATGAGGTAGCCGTCCGAGCAGCAGGGGGCGACGAGTACGTCATGGCAAACTACCTCCCCATCGTGCTCAACAATACGGTCACCACCTGGCTGCTCCGGCTACAACCCGGGTCCATCCACAGCTGGGCGCAGCTCCGCCAAGTCTTCGTCGACCACTTCAAGTCTACTTGTGTCCAACCAGGGACCAAGTACGCCTTGAAGCAGGTTCGCCTTCGCCCAAAGGAGTCCTTACGACAGTTCATTCGGCGCTTCTCGGACCAGTGGAATCGCGTACCAGAGATCTCTCAAGAGACAGCTGTCGAAGCGTTCATCGATGGCCTGGTCCAACCACGTGGCCGAGATCTTCAAAAGGCTCTCCTCCTCAGACAGCCGAAAACCATGGAGGAGCTGCTCGCCATCGCGCACGATTACACGCTCCTGGATGACGGCCTAAACCGGGGCGACGATGGTCCGTCAGACCGCAATTACCGTCGGAACAATTCCGACGACGAAAGCATCGCTGACCGACCACCTCGACGACAAGAGGAGCGCCGCAACAACCAGCGTTTCATCCGTGGACCTGGTCCACGCGACAATGAACCTAACTTCAGACGACGTGGCCAGGACAACTATGGTGGCGGCAAACGCAACCGAAACCGCAACGACAACGCCGTCAACGCGGTTAAGGGGCAGAAGCCAGCCGGGGATGAGGTGCTCGACAAAATCTTTGCCCAGGACTGTCCTCGGCATCCTGGCAAGGGTCACACCATGGGCGAGTGCCGAGTTTTGACGGACGCCCTCATCAAGTCCGCTTCCAAGAGGCCTCGACCCAACCCCAAGGCCAAAGGCAAGCCCGCCGACAAGCCAGAAGAAGAAGACGAGGACGAGACACGAGATGTCAACCCTCGCCACGCGTTCAAGGAACCCGAGCGAAACTTCACTGCCGTGATCTTTGGTGGAAAGGTCGGGCTCGAAACAAATCACGACGAAAAGTTGTTGACTCGTGCCATCATCGCGATGCAAGAACCCGATGGCCTCGTTGCCGATGTCAAGCTACCGGCATGGTCCGAGCAGCCCATATCTTTCAGGCCGCAAAGATATGTGGGCACGCATCCCGATGCCGGGACGATTTCCACCGGTCCTCGACCCGGTGATAGCTAACATCCGCTTCGAGAAGGTGCTTTGGTCGACGGCGGTAGTGCTCGAACATCATATTCTACCCGGCCTTCAAGGCACTTGGCATACCACGGGAGCAACTACGGCCGTACGACGACACACCGTTCGGGGCATCATGCCCGAGAAGCCTTCTTACCCGCTCGGGCGAGATCACCCTTGACGTGCAGTTTGGGACCAAGTAGCACTTCCGTACCGAGCACATCACCTTCATCGTGGCCGACTTCGAAGGGACCTACCACGCCATCTTGGGCCGCCCTGGTATCGCCAAGTTCATGGCTGTCTCCCACTATGGCTACTTGGTGTTGAAGATGCCCACCGAGAAGGGAACGCTCTCCCTGCGTGGCAACGTCTTCATGGCTCGTGAGTGCGAGACTGTCGCCTATGCCGCGGCAGAATTCCAAGACCTGCAACACGCTTTGCAGCACACCAGCTTGGGCGTCGACGACCTTCCGCCCGCAGAGCTCGAGCAACCTGTTGGATCTGGTCGGCGCCCATCCAACAAGGTGAAGAGCGCAAAGACGGTCCGCCTCTCTGACGAGGACCCTTCCAAGGTCACCTAAGTCGGGGCTGAGCTTGACCCCAAATAGGAAGACGCGCTCGTCCAATTCCTTCGGAAAAACATCAGCATATTCGCTTGGAAACCCTCCGATATGCCTGGTGTCCACAGGGAAAAGGCCGAGCACTACCTCGACATCAAAACGACTGCCAAGCCAGTCAGACAGAAGATGCGCCGGTTCACCCGTGACTGCAAGGAGCTTATTAGAATAGAAGTTGCCAAGCTTTTAGCGTTTGGCTTTATCAAAGAAGTGTACCACCCGACCGGTTAGCCAATCCGGTGCTTGTTCAAAAGAAGAATAAAGAGTGGAGGATGTGCGCGATTATACGAGATCTCAACAAACACTGCCCCAAACAGGCATTCAATCTCCCTCGAATCGACGAGGTTGTAGACTCTACCGCCGGCTGCGAGTTGCTCTCGTTTCTTGACTGTTACTCCGGGTATCACCAGATAGCCCTCAAAAAGGAGGACCAAGAAAAAACCGCTTTCATCACCCCCTTCGGTGTTTTTTGTTACACGACCATGGCTTTCGGTCTCAAAAACGCTGGAGCTACGTACCAACGGGCTATCCAGTCCTGCCTCGAAAAAGAGATCGCCGATGATCTTGTAGAGGCCTACGTAGATGACATGGTGATAAAATCAAGAATGGCGGACGCCCTGATCACGAACCTCGAACGCACCTTCAAGAAACTCAACGAGTTTCAATGGAAGCTTAACCCAAACAAGTGCGTTTTTGGAGTACCGTCCGGTATCCTTCTCGGCCACCTGGTCAGCCAGGAAGGCATCAGGCCAAATCCCGAGAAGGTAGCCGACGTCCTGAAATTACGACCACCCCGGTGCGTCAAAGACATCCAAAAAGTCACTGGGTGCCTAGCCGCTCTGAGCAGATACATCTCTCGGATGGGTGAAAAAGGACTCACCCTTTTCAAACTGCTCAAAGCGAAAGAAAAGTTTGAATGGACCGAGGAGGCCGACCAGGCCTTTAAACAGCTGAAGGCTTACCTCACCTCTCCTTCACTCCTGACAGTCCCTAAGCAGGACGAGGAGTTGCTCCTATACATAGCTGCAACGACCAACGTGGTCAGCACTGTGTTAGTAGTCGAGCGTGAAGAGGAGGGGCACGTCTATGGAGTCCAGCGCCCCATATATTACATAAGTGAAGTGCTTAGCGAGTCCAAGCAGCGGTACAATCAAGTACAAAAACTCTTATACGCACTCCTGATCACCAAACGCAAGCTGCTCCATTACTTTCAAGCTTTCAAAATCACGGTTGTTACCGATGTACCACTTGTCGATATCCTCCGCAACCGAGACGCCAGTGGTCGGATCGTGAAATACGCACTAGAACTGTCCGAGTACACACTCCAGTTTCGTGCTCGACGGACGGTGAAGTCGCAGGCCCCGCCCGACTTCATCGTGGAGTGGACGGACATCGCCTACCCCTCGCCGATTCAAACGCCGAGTACTTGGACGATGTACTTTGACGGCTTCCTCAACATCGATGGTGTTTGGCTGGCGTTTACTTTATCTCTCCTTCCAAGGACACGATAAAGTACGTCTTGCGTATCCACTTCAAAGCATCCAACAACGTAGCCGAATACGAAGCAGCCTTACACGGCCTCCGTATCGCCGTTGAACTTGGCATCAAGAGACTCATGGTCTATGGGGACTCTGCTTTAGTCATCAAGCAGGTCAACAAAGATTGGGATACAGTCCACGAAAAGATGGACGCTTACGTTGCCGAAATTCGCAAACTTGAGAACAAGTTTTACGGCGTGGAATTCATCCACGTTCCCCGCGAAAAGAACGTAGGAGCCGATAAGCTGTCCAAACTGGGCTCATCCCGTGCCAAGTTACCCCCTGGTGTTTTTGTTCAAGATTTAATCAAACCTTCGATCCCCGATCAGGTTGAACATACACCAGAACCCACTTCAGAGGTCAATATCCTGACCACACTGCTCAGTAACGCTAACGTCGAGGACGACGATGGTCTCCTCAGCCGGCAGGCAGATGATGAGGGTAAAGAGTCAGCCGACCAGGCGACGCCTCTCCAAGAAGACTGGAGAGAGCCCTTTATCAAATACCTGAATGACCACCTTGTCCCGGAGGACAAACTTGCTGCCCAACAGCTGGTCCGCAGAGCCAAGGCCTACGCTATGGTCAACGACGAGTTGATGCGCAAGGCACCCAAGTCTATTATCTTCCAGAAGTGTATCACTCGGGAAGCCGGGATTGAGCTTCTTAAAGCCATCCACGAAGGGACTTGTGGCAACCATGCGGATCCGGACACCGGTCGGCAAGGCCTACCGGGCGGGTTTCTACGGCCAACCGCCGTTATCGACGCCGAAGATTACGTACGACGGTGCGTAAACCGCCAAATGTTTGCCAAGCGATTCATGTCCCAAAGACATGATTTGCAAACAATCCCAGCGCTTGGCCCTTCTCATGCTTTGGGACCGGACATGATCGGCCCTTTCAAACCAGCTCCTGGTGGCCACACCAACGTCTTCGTGCTTATTGACAAATTCTCCAAGTGGATTGAATACAAACCAGTCAAGAAAGTGTAGGATCTCTGATGTCGTCTAGGAGGCCTAGAGGGGGGGGGGGTGAATAGGCCTACAAAAATTTAGCTCAAACACAAATTAAACTCAGAGCAACACTGCCTCACTTTGAGGGCAGAATTACCGCCCTGTGGTCGTAAGTCCAATGGAGCCCAAACTTGGAGGATATGTACTAGAGATGTCTAGTAACAATCCTGCAAAATATCAACTCAAGACTCAATCAGATTATAGGCGCGGCACTGCCTCGCCTAAGCAAATAGATATACTGCAGTTCAAAAACTGACCAGGGAAATTTAGATCAGGTAAATTTGCAGGCTTCCTGCAAGCATATATATCACAGATCGAGAGCTAAACAGAGTATAACAAGTATAACAAAGTAGATCAATCACAAACTCTAAAAACACCTCAACAGCAATATAAACTGCAGGAATGTAAAGTAAGCACACGGTGACACGGTTGTTTATCCCGTGGTTCAGCTCACCACCAAGGCTTGCCTATGTCCACGTTGTTGAGGTATCCACACAAGGAACGGGCTCGCCACCAAGGCTGGCCACCCCCTCGTTCTCAAGTCAAGAGAATGAACTCTTGAAGTGAGGGGTGATTTCACTAGCTGCAAGAGAGGATTACAAACTATCCCGCTGCTCACCACAAGCACGGGAGCTCGCCGGGCGACGCCTAGCCGTCTAGGAGGCTTCACCTCCAAGTGTAACAAATGCGCAACGAAGATTGACGAAGCCCAGCAAGTGCTCAAGGTTTGGGATTGCTCAGATCTGCTCACAAGCTCTTAATCACTCAGCCCCAACACTTAGTTGTGCACTAAGCACTTCACTCTCACAAAGAGAGGGAAGGGGAGAGCTCTCAAATGGCTTAGGAATGGGTTGGGAGTGTTCTGAATATCAGCAGCACGACCAAAGGCCGTGGGACATGTATATATAGCCTCCCCACTCAAGTTAGCCGTTAGGATTCGAAAACTAGCCGTTATGTCTGTACAAGTGCGGCACTGCCGCACATGAAGTGCGGCACTGCCGCAGCTCCCAGAAATAGCACAGTTCTCCACACGGAAAAAGTCATAACTTTTTCCTCCGAACTCCATTTTCAGCGATCTTGGACATTCTGGAAAGCTTATTCCAAGGGCTATCCAACCCTACAGAGAAGAAGCCCAAGGTAAACTTGTGCAGGTGCAGTGCTAAGTGTTTTCTCTCATGTTAGCACTTGGGTTCGGTTAGTTTGAGCACTTGAGACTTGTCATCATTCGTATTGCATCCCCCTTGATAGTACGGCATACCTATACTCAAGATTAGTAGAATATAACCATTTTAACCTCTTGAGACTTCAATATCTTCATATGCCATTTCTTCTCAATATTGCTTCATAAGGGGTTGCAATCACTTTGTCTCCTTTCTTTGAGCAAATATACCTTGAGCTAGTGACTTGAACCATTTCCATAAATATGAGTTCAACATATGGCTTCAAGTCACTTCTACTAATGATTTGATCCCGAACATAATATGTCTTCTCATAGCCTGATTAGTACCTCGACTCAATGCAAGTACTCTCTTCTTCACCTTAGCCATGGTACCTCGGTCCAAGCCCTTGCTTACCCTTCACCTCCGCTTAGTACCTCGAAGATCTTTTCTTGCTATCTTCACCTTATCAAGATAGAGACATATATGGATCAATATCAATATAGTCAAGTCAATTCACGATTCTTTGTATCTTCTTTATTTTGTCTTGACACTCGATACTTCTTGATCATGTAAAGCAAGCTATTGTAGAGACTAATCCAATGTCATAAACTCATGTCTCATTTGCTATTTGCCAAACATGCTTGCTTTCACATGATGCTATGATATCCCACAACATATATGCCATTTCATTAATTCCCATTGCATTGTTGTATTTTACTTCAACTAGATTGTTCCCATGATGTTCCAATACAACAATACACAACTTTGGCCTTCATCTCAATACTATGTGGAATACCATCAAGTTTGCCTACTTGTTGAACCTTAGATATACTTGTTAATACAACCCACAAGTATATGCAGCATACTCAATTTCCTGTTCAACACTTAGCAAACTCATTAGACCTTTAATTATGTTGTCAATCAATTCACCAAAACCCACTAAAGGGCTAGATGCACTTACAATCTCCCCCTTTTTGGTGATTGATGACAACACAATTAAAGCTTATAAGAGATTGATAAACATTAAGATTTTGAATCCTATGATATAGTGAGCTCCCCCTAAATGTGTGCATTAAAGGAATTCAACTTTGGCCTCAAATGCCAAATGCACATATTTAGGATGAAGTGTGGGAATTCTTCTATATCATAGCATTCGTGGGGTGCAAGGTGTAACATGATAACCATGATGCTCATGACAGATCATGCACTCAAGGAATATAAGCAATACACCATTCAAGGCATGAAAGTCACACACTAGCATAAAAGGTCCTTACCAAGAGCATCAATGTAAACTATCTTTGCACACATCACACAAAATTTTTAAAAAATCTTATATGCCTCTCCTTTACCCCTTTCAATCCACATATCAATCTCACTTTCAGCCAATATTTCTCCCCCTTTGGCATTAATCTCCAAAAAGGGTCTCTCCACCAAAAGGAAGAAATGATGGAAGACAAGTGAGAGCAAGAGGTAGGCAAAAGTTCAGCATATAGGATTTCTCTCCTTAGTTTTCTACCAAACAAAGCATGCAACAATTTAAGTCAAGATTCTTGAGAAGTAGCTATTTAGCTCATACCTCACTTAGATGACAGTTAAACATAAGACAAACTCATGCCATCACCACAAGAGGTATGAACCAAATATCTAAAAGATTTCTCTAATCGTCACCACAAGAGCAAACTTATGGTGTGACTCAAAATACTGCATACACATGGGCACACTAGCATGTAAGGGCCTAGATGCACAAAGGTAACTCAAGAGTTCATGGAGTGATATACCTTTGTTCTAAGCCTCACAATCTCCACCATGAAGATGATTTCAATAGTTGGATTTAGTGCTTTTGATGGGACTAGTACTTCTCGATGCAATAAATTCATTTGTACCCATCTCTCATCATCATCATCATCATGGAGATATTAAAAAAAAACTTGTGCTTGATCTCAACTGAAGGTCCATTGCTAGCTCTTGCTGCCATTTTGAGATACCAAATGAAGATATATTTCTTGATATACCAAATTGGAAAGATTGCCCACCAATATCAATTGAAATATCATCTTCACAATTATGACACGAATTGAAGGAAGCTTCACAAGTTGATGCCATTTGAAGTGAATGCCAGTATCTCACAATGTCACCTAGGTGATGCTCACAAGGGCAAAAGATAGCATTACATTGCACAAGCTAGAGTTTCACAACTAGTGACCTTTTGGATGTGGAAAGCATATAAGTCACTAATTGCGAAACCTCATAACATAGACTAAATTCCCCCTTTTTAATAATGCATACATATATATGTGGAAAGCAAGAACATATGCACTTTTGGCCAATTAAGTCCAAATAAGGGAATTTAAGCTATATGATGGAGAGCAGCTACTTAAGAGATAGAATTGCAATCCAATTGAAAATGAGAGATAACTTTACCAACTTGGATTGATTTAATGTAGCATACTCATGAGAAACTCATTCTCAGCAAGAGACTACGCAAATTCACTAGAAGAAAAGGTTAGTCTCAAAAGACACAAGACATAGAATGGGCTCCCCCTTAATATGTGCATCAAGTACTTGAATTACTTGTGAAATGCACTTGAAATCAGTTTAAGTGTCTAGAGGAGTTCATTCTATATCTTGGTCAAGGCATGAAAAACTTACAAAATTGAAATTATGCCAAGAACACATACCACCACCGAAGGTAGATAGATCACCACACAAATTTTCATTGATATGACCATCATAAGTGAGACTTGATGATTTGGATCGCCATAATTCTCTTCACTTGATGGCTTATGGTGAATTTGAGCTCTTATGATCATCCAAGATTCATAATAGGAGTTACCACTTTCATTGAAAAGGTCCTGGGAGATCAATAGGATGGATCATGTGCACTTGTTGAGCTCCAGAGAGGAGAAATAGTAATGAAAGACCACTCTTCAGTTGTTTTTCTCCAACTCATTCAGATTTAGTTCCACTGAAGGATTGGGACATCCTTTTAAAATACTAGAAGAATCCAAGGAACCATTTATCCACCTTTTTCCATGTGTGGGACTGCACAACAAGCATTCAAAAGACACCAATAGTCTTCACAAGATATAGGCTAAGCTCCCCCTTCAGTTGATTTCAGATAGTACCCACTGATTGTAACTCATTGCTTCTTCATGTAGATACTGAATTCAACTGGTTTCATCTAGCTTTAGTTGATTTCAGCTATTGTTTCTGAAAATCTGCAGCTGATTGCCTTTTGATCCAACTAGTTGCAACCGTGTGCTGCTCCTTATAATCTGAGTGCAACTGATTTGGACCCATGTGTGAGTCCTTTTACTTCACTGAAACTCCTTTAGACCAAACTGATGACTCTCACTTTCTAATGATTCTTCATGGCCAACTTGAGAGCCAACTGAACCTTGTTACAATGCACTTCAATTTCATGCAGTCAGTTTTCAGATTCTGTCATCCTTAGGGAAAAAAAATCATAACTCTCAGACCACTATCTCAAATTGTATGAAATTTTGTAGGAGTCTTCATCTATGAGTCCTTTAACTCCTATATAAATTTCAGCCCATTTGGACTTCATTTGAGCAGCCAAATCAGTTTTCTCCCACAGCTGATAGGTCTGAAACTGCACTCTGTCAGAATTCAAATCTTTGAAGAACACTTCATATATATCAAACCACATTCTCCATATACATGAAATTTAGTAGGCATGATAATACATGAATCTTATAATCTCTGTAGAAATTTCAAACCATCTGGACTTCATTTGATTAGACAAATCATTTATCTTTCTCAACTGTTAGGTCTGAATACTGCACTGCTGAAACTGATTCAACTCCTCAGAGAAAACTTCATATCTCCCAAACCACTGGTTCAATATGCATGAAATTTGGTAGAGAGCTGCAAATATGTGTCCTTTAACTTGTGTAAAAGTTTTAGCTTATTTGGACACCATTTGGTCAGTTAAATGAATTTTCTACCAAAACTGCTGAGGGGAAACTGCAGTGCTGAAGCTGACAGAAAGCAACTCAAAATTGACTTTCTTGTAAACCAACCTTCTTGAAAATTGTGCAGCAACAAGTATCAGATGTGTATAGTATGCCCAAAAAGTTTCAGGTCAGTTTGGTAGAATTTGAATCTCCAAATCCATATCAAGTGCAGCCAACTCTGAATTTCAGAATTTTGGACAGATTTGATAATTCTCAATTCTTCTCTTCTTCTTGTCCAATCTTGAGGTGAACTTGTAGGAGTACTCACAAGATATATTTTCCATTCAGACCTCTTATAAATGCTTGGCATCTTGTGAATTCTTCCTATATAGCTCATTCACTTCAACCCCAAAACTTGATTCAGGTAAAACTCAGATTTTGATATGTATGGCCTCTAGCTAGCAGCGACTTCTTGCTTTAGGTGAAGAGTAACCTTTAGACTTGTGCTTATTCAGTTTGTACAAGCACAACCTCTTATAATGAACTTTCTGTAGATAAGCTCAAAAACAAGAGAACATTAGTATCACAAGCACTAGTTTCTCGTTTAGCAACCCTTTGTATGTGTGTGAGGCAAGTGGGTCACTAAATAGAGAAACCTCATAACATGGATTAAATCTCCCTTAAAGACTCATGCACATTCTTTTGAGTGGAATGGCAATGTGAATATGCATGATTGGTCAATTAAGTCCAAAGGGCAGATTTAAGCCATATTATGGTGAGTTGCTAACATATAGGCAAATCAACTCCAAATTACTAGAGAGAGAATACATCACATGGTTTGGATTGATAACATTCATATGATAGCACACTCCATTTGAGAAACACATTCTTATCTAGTGAGACTACATAAATCACTCAAAGAAGCGGTTAGTCTCACAACTCTAGTCATAGAGTGAATTCCCCTTTTATAAGTGCTCTAAGTATTTGAATTCCTCATATAGCACTTTATTCAATTAAGAAATTTGGGATTTCACTCTATGTCTAGGTCATGGCAGCAACATAATATTCAAATTGAAATTTGCCAAGAGATACTCACAACCATTACAGCATGTAGATGCCCATAAGATGAATATGATAATTTTGGCAATCTACCATATGTTAAGATTCCATCACGTAGAGAGCTCTTGACTTGTGAATAATAAGTGTCTCTACTTTACTTGAGCTTGATTCTTTATTCTTGGCCTTCTTGAAGTTTTACCTCCAATCTGAACCAAGTTAGCAAATCCTTCAAACCAACTCACAGTATGCATGGATGAACCTCTTCATCTTGAAATTCTTGGTTTGAAGTCCACAAAGGAAACTCAAGTCATCTATGTTGCTTGGTGTAGATGATCAATTCAATTCCAATCATAGCTTTCTTTCATGACCAACAACCAATGTATATCTCCAAGTGCTTCTTTTTATCTAAGTGGCTACAAAAGACACCAAAGAGTAAGATCTGAAAATGAATTGCACTTTGAGATTTAGTTGTTACCACCCTTCTTGAAATGTACTAGATGAGATGGTGTCTTCATCTTCACTTTGCTCACATATGCATTGTAGGTTTTGTTCACAAACTGGAGTGGAGTCAGCTGCTACTATCAGCAGGTGCAGCACTGCTGCTCTGAGGTGCAAGCACTGCTGCTCTGAGGTGTTGCAGCAGGGGTTTGCAGTTGTACTGCATCAGAGTTGTCAGCGGAATTTGGTACAGCAGCAGCTTGATGATCTCCTATCTTTGTACCTCATAACCTACAACATAAATAAGACCTTGCTCTACTAGAGAGCCATTAAAAGCATCATATGGAAGATGATACATTTAAACTTGAAGCACTCTAGCCACTCCTAATAGTTCACAAATATGCATATTTATGAACTACTAGAGACTACACAAGTCAAGTGGCTAGCCAGCAGGGGTTAGGTACTAGTTACCAAGGTGAATATGAAGTTTGAAATATTTCACTTGATTCATCTTTGGGTCAACCATATAAGAGAAGACAATATAAATTGGTTGATAGCTTGAGTGAATATTATCAATCAACTTGCTCAAGCACCCCGAAGCTTCATATCACCTTAAGTACCTACAACACTCATCAAGCACAATTTGGTACCCAAACCATGTTGGGTCCATTATGGTTAGTCACAAGAGACTTAGGCACTCAAATGGCCTTTGTGCTAGCAATTTGTGAACCAATCACCTTTCTAGCACAAGTGTCATTTTTGGTCCTCCTAAGCATATTTGAATCAATTGAAGAGTTGAGCTTAGGAGTGGTACCCATGGGACAATCCTTACCAAGATGTCCCTTTCCTCTGCAAGTATAGCATAGGCGGCTCTTGTTCTTGCTGGCCTTCTCTTCTTGTGTTTTGCTTGCTACCTTGCTGATGAGCCTCTTTGTTGATGATGACGAGCCTTCACTTTTCTTGTTAGGACATGAACCAATTTCATGTCCCTTCTCATTGCAGCCATAACACTTCCTCTTGCTTATTTTTCTTATCTTGCTCTTTGAAAGTGTGGCTTGGTCATCAATTTTGTTGGAACACACAGAGGCACTATGTCCCATGCTGGAGCACTTGACATGAGCCAACTTCTTTTTCTCTTGGATCTTGCTCATGCTCTTCTTCTTTTCTTTCTTCAAGGTACAATCTCTTACATGATGACCCTCTTTCTTGCACCTGAAGCAAGTGATAAGAGTCTTCTTCTTTGGTAGATGTTGCACCTTGATGGCATTAGGGACCTTGTCGTTTCGCCCGGTGCAAGATCTTTCCTCCCAGTGCAGTGAAAAGCCGCACCATGTGCAAATGGGCTGAACCGCGCATTCTTCACATTGCACTTCTTTAAGTGTCCCCTTCACTTTGCCATTGTTGGACTTGTGACCCTTTTTATGAGGCTTGATGCAAGCATCGGTTGATCCCCTCTCAAGCTTCTTCACCATGTCTTCACGGTTATCTTGAGAAGGTTGAGCATTGCATTTTTCCTTCCAAAGTGAATCAAGTCCCTTTGTAGCATCTCAACTCCTTCCTTGAGCTGCTCATTATTCTTGCCACCACTTTGAGTTATGTCATTCATGCATCCTCCTGCTATCACTTCATTGAGCCTAGCAATTTCTTTTCTCATAACCTCCATATTAGCAAGGTTAGTGGAATAAGCATTGTTGACGGTCGTTAAGTGTCAATTTTTACCATCAACTAAACATGAGAAAGGACTAAAATATGTTCACCAACTAGATATAGGGGTTATACCGACGTAATTCCACGAGTTTTGGTGAATGTCCGCTTCTCGCAGGGTGTCACCGAAAAATACCCAAGGAAGGCCCACATGTCGGGTTTACATAGAGATAATCGGGAACCGGTGAAAATTCATGTAACTGGAAGGTTCGAGAAGGCTCGGACCAAACGGGAGCCCGAACGGGCTCGGTGGAGAGTCGGCCGACTCCCCCTGGGCGGCGGCGACGCCATCTCAACCAATCGGCGTCGGCCTCGCGGATCCCTGTTCCACCGCCTTTGAGGATGAATAATAATCGTCCGTTTAGGTCGGTTTGATCCGAGGGCCGCGGTGCATCCTAGGGGCTATATAAGCGGGGCCCCCGGCCCCCGGAGGAGGCATCCCTTAAACCCTAATTCATTATCTCCCAGTGGGATCAGAGTTGTAGAGGCGTCCCTTGAATGGATGACTTCTCTTCTCTAGAGAATTAGAGCTAGACATTCCAATGTAGTAGATTAGATCTAGATGAGAGTTAGGGAGAGCGAGCTGCGCTCCGGTTCGAGAAGTCTTCGAGATTTGGTATGCCTTTGTATCTATTCTTTACAAGACTTATGTTTTAATATATTTATTCTTCTCTATCTACTTTATGCCTTTCATATGTTTGCTTAGTATAGTTGTTGCATCTTAGCATGGGATCTTTGCTCGTATTGAGTGCTCTAGTTATTGCGCATAGCTAGAGTAGTAATCGATAGTATAGGCATGGTGTCTAGACTATAGGTTACCTGAGGTTGCGCCCAATCCCACGGATAGTTGTGGTAGCCTCAGAGGTGACAGCTCTGTCAGGCCTTCGTATTCCACCACGTTCGGGTTGGTGTTTCGTAGAGCTTTCGGCAGCCTTCTCCCAACTACTCTTTACCCAGTCTTCTTCGAGAGTTGGAAAGGACCTGCTGCTCCAAAGTGCTATTGTGTGATCGCTATATCTATCCATCCCCTGTTATCATAGAACCAAAGTAATAGAGAAGTATATAGGAACCTTGATCTTTTCCGTTGTCCTCTCACTCTAGCCGCTACTCATTTATCATAGAATTCTCATGTGTGCTTTATTATTTATATTACCTTTTATATATATATATATTATTTACCCCTGCTTTAGTCTAGTTGGTTTACTAAGTTAGTAGATGCATGATGGTGAGTTATCGATTCTTTAACCCTTGCTTCCCCGTGGTAAAATATAAATAACGATACCTGGTTTACTCCCGGTAAAATGCTACAATGGTATGTTCTCAGCGCTTGCGGAATCCTTTATATTTTAGTTGCACTTAATTTATACCAACAAGCATTTTTGGCGCCGTTGCTCGGGAAGCAATCGGTGTTAAGTTTTTGATAATGATCTTGATGTCTGCTAATTTAGTGTATCACTAGCTTTAGTAGGATTACCCTTTGTTCTGTTGAGTGTGGAATAGACAGGACAAAAGATGTCGTTTCGACCTTCCCAAGCTTCCACAAGGCAATGAAGAGCCCTGGGTCCCCCAACATTCAACATTCATCAACATTGGAACCCTGCCACCTCACAGAATGTACAAAAGGTCGTCGTCACAAGAATTTCAAATCACTTCACAAGTGACGAACATAGACGCTGCACCGCTCACAAATTTCATCATGTGAGTCATGGTAAGTATGATCAAGAAAGGTGAGATAGTCTTGCTCATGGACTTTAAAATTGATGAGTAGTTATCCCTTTAAATTCTTGCACCCCACTGCATGTTTACTTTTGACAATTCATGCATTCACTCCATTTAGCTTATTTATGTTTGCTCATCCATTGCATGTCTAGTTTCTTGCATTCATCCATGCCATTTGCATCTAAAAAAGAAAAAAAAAATCCTCACCATGATCATGCTCTTTCATCTCTAATTGAGTAAATCTCTTTAGTGCTTTCATGCTACCTGTGTTTGCTAAAGCATGCTTTGGTTTGGAAGTATTGCAAGGATATTTCCAAAGGCTTTTTAAATTAAGCGTGGTGCTTAGGTTAAATTGTCTTCCTTAACCTAAATAAGACATGGAGTCTAGTTTGGTTATTGAACTAAAAATTGCTAGTGTAGACAATGGTTATTTTGTTGGACTAACCCCTGCAGAAAACTCTCAAATCCAATTTGGGTAAGTCAAGAGATGAACACACTTCAGAGATGAAGCAAGGCATATGATGAACTCCAGGAACTTCACACAAAAGACACAGCGCATTCATTGTCCAGGGAAGAATTGTAAGTATCAAATATCATTCACATTGTCTTTTGTTGCAAGTTACCTTTGCCTTGAACCATGTTAAAGTGCCTTAAAAAAAGTTGCTAGAAAATATGATAAATAAAGTCTATGCTAAAGTAACTTGAAAACCATTTTTTTTAACATAGATGAAATTCTAAAATAGATAGTGGATAATAGCCCATAGTTTGAAATTGTTGCAATCCTTCGGGTATGTGTCCACTAACATTTTGTAGGAAAGAACTTATGATGTGCCTCGTTCGTGGATTGGCATCACCCGCGAAATTGCCACTTCAATGATGGAACAAAGAAGAAGACAAGAGTGCCACAAGAAGGATCATCATTTGAACTCACTCAAAGAAGTGGATGAACAAGGCGACAAGCTGTGAGCAACATTGAAGACAACATAGCATTGGGCCCAAAACTCGAGCTAGGATGCCAATGAGGAGTATGGTGTAACTCAGCTCATTTTGGCCAATCAAAGACCTGCCCTCGCTGTTCTTGAAGACACCATCTTGCACGTCGGCAGCAAGGACAAGGATGGCATGATAAGCATACATCCTTGTGTCAACCAATCATCATCAAGGGTTGACTACCGACCAAACCCAAGAAGACCGGGAACAACCACATTTGCAAGATGATGTCCCTAAACCATTGGAGATGAAGACCCTTCCTTGATCATCAAGACGGATGGCGTATCATTAATTGCAACTCTTCGCCATGCCGCTAAAAGACAAAGACCATCAAGGAAGAACTCGAGTCTACATCTCCAATGAACATCAATGCGTCAACCAAGACTCAATGAAAATCAAGAATGGTTGATGAAAAAAGATCATGCAACTGTCTGTACGCTCATCCTAGATTGGACAGTACAATCAAAAGCAGAATGCAAAAGAAAGATCTTTGCTCAATGGACCTATAATCAAAAGTCCCTCTTAGACAAATGAAGGCTTAAGAACAGCGAACAAATAGTGTCTAAGGACATAGGAGTACAACACACTCTGAGGGATGACTCAACACTCATATTGGGTTTCACGTGGCGAGCGACAACAAGGTCAAGCTTGGGGGAGGAAGGCCGATGACTCTTCAAACATTGATCCAGTAACGCTCTTCCTCTTTTCAAGCCCCCGTCGCTCTGGTATGTTGAGAAGAAACAATGAGTGGAGCACAAGGTCTAGGCATAAGAAAAAAAAAGAAGGAGTGAAATTTTAGAAGATAAGATGCTCAAGGAGAGAGGTCAATCAAGTAAGACAAACTCCAAGAAGAAGTAAAGGACCACTAGAAGCATCTACTCTTCATCACAAGGTACTCCAAAGATAAAGACTATTGACAAGAAAGAACATGGGTGACTCCTTTCCTAGAGTTACCATCTCAAGAGGTGCAGTTCTCAAGGTCTCTACCTTTGGGATCAAATGATGCATTGAAGGAGTGAACATGACAAGAAGTCCTGTTCGGAGGACTTAAATCATCGAACCCTCGCCAAGGAGTAACTTGGTATTTATCAGTATTTCCCTTTTCAAAGATTGCATTTTCCCTTAAGCATATTTATTTTCCCCACATGCATCTTAGTTGCCTCTTCGCTTTGTTATCTCTCGCATTAGAAAAAGAAAATAAAGATTTCGCATTTTGCATCCAAAAAAAACTACTAAGCCCCATGTGAATAATCATTCATTGTGGTGGCATAAAAATAATTTTTTAGCATATCTATTTTCTCTGTTTGCATCCTTTATTATAAAAATATAAAAATATTTCTTGTGATCCTGTTAGAAGACATTTGAGTTAAGGCAGTTCTAGACAGCCAAGGCTTAGAGGTTTTTATCACTAATGCTTAATCAGTTCCACAAGCTTTGTTGTCTATTTGAGCTTCACAGAACATAAAGGATCAAGAAGAGCTAATAGACAGAAGGATGTCCAGTCTCCTGTCAGAGTGCTGTCCGCAACATTCAAATGCTGTCTCTAACAACAACTATCTATGACACTCCTGGAGGACTAGAACGTCTTCATCGCCTGTCAGCAACAACAGCAGACTATGTCAACATCCAGCTTGGGGGAGGGCATCCCCCGTGTACCAAGCTAAGTGTTTTCAACTTATCTATCTATGCTTTGTTAGAGTTTGCTTTGTTAAAACAACTAAAAAAGATGCATAACTATAGAAACCCAGAAAGATTTCTTTTCTACTTTTGGAGAGTTCTTGTAGTCTGTCTTAAAAGTGATCCCTAGAATAAACTCTACATGGAGATGATGAATAGTTGCTCTGCTGTAATTCCTTTCAAGTACCTAGTTTTCAACCTTGCACTCTCCCGAGTTTTGGACACAACTGTTTAGATTTGAGATTTGCTCAACCCGAAACTTGTGGGTAGCAAACACTTGATCTAAGTCTAGGTGGTTGATGGGTATGATATGGGAAAGTTTTGAGTCTGTGTCCATCTTGTTCCTAGAGATACTAGAGTTCGGAGAATTTATCTCGTGAAAATATTAAATTCATGCATGATAAGTTCCTTTATGATGAGAGTTCAAATTCCTACCACAGCCCATATATTCATGCTTACTAGATTAGGAAAACCCATCTCGTTTATATAGATCATTTTGTAGGCTTGAGTGTAATCTTTAGGCATTGAGTGTGGTTATGCTTGTGGACCCATAAGGAATCGCTTATGCGGTTAAAAGTCATTACTATGTGCTCTCCATCCATTGATCTATGCTACTTCGTCCTCGAAGCATGCACCTATTTTATAAGTACTACATTCATTCTCGTGCTACTTCGTCCCTAGAAGTACCACCCATATATAGATCCACATCCATCACATATTGTGCTATCTCTACCCCGGAGATATGCACCTATACTGCTCCTATCCCGGGAGTACGCATTCCCCCACATATTGTGCTTGTCTCTACCCCGGAGATACGCACTTATGCTGCTCCTACCCTGGGAGTACGCATCCATCCATCCATCCACATATACATATGCCACTCATTTCATTCCATTCAGAAAAAGGTTTTACTCCTATCCTGGGAGTGAACATCTAGAAATAATCATCGCCATTCCATTTGTCTACATAAAAGCTCTAGTCAATATCATTTCAAGTTATATACTCCCCGTTGCTAAAGTTTCATTTTCAGAGGATTGGTTGCTCTAAAAAAAAAGAAGAGAGAAAAAAAAAGAAGGAAAAAAAAAACAACCAAGTCCTCCTCTTCAAAGGCCTTCAAAGTTTTCAAATAAAAGGAGGTATGTTATCCCCAAAGGAGCAAGTGTAGAAGTAGATGTTCACCAAGTGATCACCCCTTATAATCATTTCCTTATTATCATCATCTTATCATCATCATCTTATCATCCATTTCCTCATTCACATGCACATATGACTTTATTATTATTTTAGTTCCTATTGGATCCATGTCTTAACTGTGCAATATATGCAAGTGAGTTTGAGTGTCTCCCCACCTATGAGCTCCACATAAGCCTATTAGAAAGTAGGGTGAGAGAGAGAAGGCTCTTTTCACTATGACTAAGTTCCACAAATACCACATATTCTGAGAGAAGAGAGAAGGCATACACTACTCATGCCTTGGAGAGGATCCAAAAATACCACAAATGAGAGACCCGAAAGGTTCATACAAGGAACTCGAGTTTTATTTGGAAATCTTGCAAAAACTCGGAATAATAGTTGATCAAAGAGCGAGAAACATAGCGCTTGACTTGACCGTTCGTCTTTCAACCGCTCAAGACCCAAGTGACGGTTACAAGCCCCATGGTGAAAGGTAATATGAGTAAGTTTTGAGTCGAATAGTTCACTCTAATTCGGAGGAGAGTTCTTGTTTGAATGCATGTGTGCTTTTGAGGTGTGAAAGCATAGTAGCAACTCCTGATCCACACTGAGTTTATCTTTGCTCAGGGACGAGCAAAAGGTAAGCTTGGGGGAGTTGTTGATGGTCGTTAAGTGTCAATTTTTACCGTCAACTAAACATGAGAAAGGACTAAAATATGTTCACCAACTAGATATAGGGGTTATACTTGACAATTCCACGAGTTTTGGTGAATGTCCGTTTCGCAGGTGTCGGCTAAAAATACCCAAGGAAGGCCCACATGTCAGGTTTACATAGAGATAATCGGGAACCGGTGAAAATTCTGTAATCTGGAAGGTTCGAGAAGGCTCTGGACCAAACGGGAGCCCGAACGGGCTCGGTGGAGAGTCGGCCGACTCCCCCCCTTGGGCGGCTGACTGGCCATCTCAACCAATCGGCGTCAGCCTCGCGGATCCCTGTTCCACCGCCTTTGAGGATGAATAATAATCGTCTGTTTAGGTCAGTTTGATCCGAGGGCTGCGGTGCATCCTAGGGGGCTATATAAGCAGGGCCCCTGGCCCCTGGAGGAGGCATCCCTTAAACCCTAATTCATTATCTCCCAGCGGGATCAGAGTTGTAGAGGCGTCCCTTGAATGGATGACTTCTCTTCTCTAGAGAATTAGAGCTAGACATTCCAATGTAGTAGATTAGATCTAGATGAGAGTTAGGGAGAGCGGAGCTGCGCTCCGGTTCGAGAAGTCTTCGAGATTTGGTATGCCTTTGTATCTATTCTTTACAAGACTTATGTTTTAATATATTTATTCTTCTCTATCTACTTTATGCCTTTCATATGTTTGCTTAGTATAGTTGTTGCATCTTAGCATGGGATCTTTGCTCGTATTGAGTGCTCTAGTTATTGCGCATAGCTAGAGTAGTAATCGATAGTATAGGCATGGTGTCTAGACTATAGGTTACCTGAGATTGCGCCCAATCCCACGGATAGTTGTGGTAGCCCCGAGGTGACAGCTCTGTCGGCCTTCGTATTCCACCACGTTCGGGTTGGTGTTTCGTAGAGCTTTCGGCAGCCTTCTCCCAACTACTCTTTACCCAGTCTTCTTCGAGAGTTGGAAAGGACCCGCTTTGCTCCAAAGTGCTATTGTGTGATCGCTATATCTATCCATCCCCGTTATCATAGAACCAAAGTAATAGAGAAGTATATAGGAACCTTGATCTTTTCCGTTGTCCTCTCACTCTAGCTAGCTACTCATTTATCATAGAATTCTCATGTGTGCTTTATTATTTATACTAGGAGAATTCTCCGCGCGTTGCCGCGGATATGCAAGAGGAATAAAAATATTTTACAATAGTAAACTACTAAGATACACTTTGAATGACAAGATAAATTGCTAGTAGCAAATAATAGTGGATTGCTGAGGTTGACGCATTGCATGTCAAGGAAAACAGATAGTGGGATTGATAGTGGGTTGCTGATGTGGACGCATTGCATGTCGAGAGAATTAGATAGTGGGGTTTGTTTATATAAGAGTTATAGATTACCTTTTATATATATATATATTATTTGCCCCTGCTTTAGTCTAGTTGGTTTACTAAGTTAGTAGATGCATGATGGTGAGTTATCAGATTCTTTAACCCTTGCTTCCCTGTGGTAAAATATAAATAACGAATCCTGGTTTACTCCCGGTAAAATGCTACAATGGTATGTTCTGTGCGCTTGCGGAATCCTTTATATTTTAGTTGCACTTAATTTATACCAACAAGCATTCATATCAAAATCAGCACATTTTCCACAACCTTCACTAGTGGAAGCTTTAGAGTTGTCACTTGACTTAGAGAAAGGATGTGAGGTGCTTTCCCAAAGAAGACTATATTGCTCCTCAAGTTTGTTGTGCTTTTCAACTAAGACACAATACTTGTCATTGAGGGCAATATTGGCCTTCTTTGTAAGAGCATGCTTCTTTTGCTCATGACACAAGGCCTTGCTCAAGGAGCTTGTCTCCCTTCTCTCTAGCTCAAGAGCTTCCTCGCTGTCAATATAGAGATTTTCAGTCTTTTCAATGACATCCTCTCTATGTTCCAGCTCAGCTTTGACATTCTCTAACTCTTCCATTAGTGTAGTGATGAAGAGTTTGGTTTTAGGATCTAGATTTCTAAACAATTTAGCATAATCTTTCACATTACTTGACTCTTCATCACTAGATTCACTAAGTTCACTACTAGAGATGTCACTAGGAGGTGGAGAAGGTTTAGCTTTTGATTTTACCTCCTTACCCTTTGCCATGAGACACATATGGAGAGTTGAGCTTCTAGGTGAGGTGGATTCATCATTTGGCCTCCACTGTTCACAAGCTTCTTCTTCCTTCAAAATGTTAGTACCACAACAACTAGAGGAAGTAGAAGTGCCACATGTATAAATATTGCTCTCACCAACCATTTCATTACCATTCATTAAGTCATATGTTGGTGAGGAAGTGGATGTGGCATGATCACCTAGCCCTCTTGGAAGAATCACTTGAGGCTCATTATCTGTCGGTGAAGTTGAGCACTCCTCAAGTGGTTCCTCTAATGAGAGGTTGTTCTCATGACATTTGGACTTGCCATATCTTTCTTTGAGTGTGGTCCAAATGATATGAGCATCAGCAAGTGGTTCATCATCTCCAAATACAACAGCATCAAATACCTCTTCACTCACAGCACTAAATAAAATGTTAAAAGCTTGAGCGTTGTATTGTAAGCATTTCTTTTCCTTTCTAGATAGATAATCCACATCATCACTAGGAGGAGAAATGCTCACATCTACAATCTGCTCTATATGAGGACCCATGTCCTTAAAAACATTAAGCACGTTAGCAGACCAAGATGCATAATTTGAGCCATCTGGAAGTAAAAGTTCTAGAGATACTTCACCACTTGTCGACATCATTCTCTCAAGGCGGTTAAGCCCGAAATTGAGAGACCGGGCTCCGATACCACTTGTAGGATCTCTGATGTCGTCTAGGAGGCCAAGAGGGGGGGTGAATAGGCCTACAAAAATTTAGCTCAAACACAAATTAAACTCAGAGCAACACTGCCTCACTTTGAGGGCAGAATTACCGCCCTGTGGTCGTAAGTCCAATGGAGCCCAAACTTGGAGGATATGTACTAGAGATGTCTAGTAACAATCCTGCAAAATATCAACTCAAGAGTCAATCAGATTATAGGCGCGGCACTGCTGCACTTTAGGCGTGGCACTGCCTCGCCTAAGCAAACAGATATACTGCAGTTCAAAAACTGACCAGGGAAATTTAGATCAGGTAAATTTCCAGGCTTCCTGCAAGCATATATATCACAGATCGAGAGCTAAACAGAGTATAACAAGTATAACAAAGTAGATCGATCACAAACTCTAAAAACACCTCAACAGCAATATAAACTGCAGGAATGTAAAGTAAGCACACGGTGACACGGTTGTTTATCCCGTGGTTCAGCTCGCCACCAAGGCTTGCCTATGTCCACGTTGTTGAGGTATCCACACAAGGAACGGGCTCGCCACCAAGGCTGGCCACTCCCTCGTTCTCAAGTCAAGAGAATGAACTCTTGAAGTGAGGGGTGATTTCACTAGCCGCAAGAGAGGATTACAAAGCGTCCCGCCGCTCACCACAAGCACGGGAGCTCGCCGGGCGACGCCTAGCCGTCTAGGAGGCTTCACCTCCAAGAGTAACAAATGCGCAACGAAGATTGACGAAGCCCAGCAAGTGCTCAAGGTTTGGGATTGCTCAGATCTGCTCACAAGCTCTTAATCACTCAGCCCCAACACTTAGTTGTGCACTAAGCACTTCACTCTCACAAAGAGAGGGAAGGGAGAGCTCTCAAATGGCTTAGGAATGGGTTGGGAGTGTTCGAATATCAGCAAAGACGACCAAAGGCCGTGGGACATGTATATATAGCCTCCCCACTCAAGTTAGCCGTTAGGATTCGAAAACTAGCCGTTATGTCTGTACAAGTGCGGCACTGCCGCACATGAAGTGCGGCACTGCCGCAGCTCCCAGAAACAGCACAGTTCTCCACACGGAAAAAGTCATAACTTTTTCCTCCGAACTCCGTTTTCAGCGATCTTGGACATTCTGGAAAGCTTATTCCAAGGGCTATCCAACCCTACAGAGAAGAAGCCCAAGATCAACTTGTGCAGGTGCAGTGCTAAGTGTTTTCTCTCATGTTAGCACTTGGGTTCGGTTAGTTTGAGCACTTGAGACTTGTCATCATTCGTATTGCATCCCCCTTGATAGTACGGCATACCTATACTCAAGATTAGTAGAATATAACCATTTTAACCTCTTGAGACTTCAATATCTTCATATGCCATTTCTTCTCAATATTGCTTCATAAGGGGTTGCAATCACTTTGTCTCCTTTCTTTGAGCAAATATACCTTGAGCTAGTGACTTGAACCATTTCCATAAATATGAGTTCAACATATGGCTTCAAGTCACTTCTACTAATGATTTGATCCTGAACATAATATGTCTTCTCATAGCCTGATTAGTACCTCGACTCAATGCAAGTACTCTCTTCTTCACCTTAGCCATGGTACCTCGGTCCAAGCCCTTGCTTACCCTTCACCTCCGCTTAGTACCTCGAAGATCTTTTCTTTCTATCTTCACCTTATCAAGATAGAGACATATATGGATCAATATCAATATAGTCAAGTCAATTCACGATTCTTTGTATCTTCTTTATTTTGTCTTGACACTCGATACTTCTTGATCATGTAAAGCAAGCTATTGTAGAGACTAATCCAATGTCATAAACTCATGTCTCATTTGCTATTTGCCAAACATGCTTGCTTTCACATGATGCTATGATATCCCACAACATATATGCCATTTCATTAATTCCCATTGCATTGTTGTATTTTACTTCAACTAGATTGTTCCCATGATGTTCCAATACAACAATACACAACTTTGGCCTTCATCTCAATACTATGTGGAATACCATCAAGTTTGCCTACTTGTTGAACCTTAGATATACTTGTTAATACAACCCACAAGTATATGCAGCATACTCAATTTCCTGTTCAACACTTAGCAAACTCATTAGACCTTTAATTATGTTGTCAATCAATTCACCAAAACCCACTAAAGGGCTAGATGCACTTACAGAAAGCCACAGCCGAGAAGGCAGTCCAGTTCCTCGATGAGGTCATCCATAGATATGGTGTCCCAAACACCATCATCACCGATCTGGGCTCGCAATTTACAAGTGATGCATTTTTCAATTATTGCGACGATAGCCTGATCAAGGTCAAGTACGTTTCCATCGCTCATCCGAGAGCTAACGGACAAGTTGAACGTGCTAACGGAATGATCCTCGACGCACTCAAAAAACGAGTCTTCCAGGTTGACACCAAGCTTAAACCTGGTCGGTGGCTCAAGGAGTTATCTGCAGTGGTCTGGGGACTGCGTACCCAAACCAGCCGCAACACAGGAGTCTCACCATACTTCATGGTGTATGGCTCGGAGGCTGTCATACCAGCCAAGGTCGCTTTCCAATCCCCACGGGTAGCCTACCACGATGAAACCACCTCCGACGAACCTAGAGAGGTGGACATAATCGCTAAGGAAGAGCAGGCCCTCGAGTTGTGTGCTCGGACCAAGAAGTACTTAGCTACGGTACGACGCTACTACAATCGCAACGTCCGAGGATGCTTGTTCATGGTTGGCGATCATGTGCTCCATCGTATTCAAAACACGGCCGGCCTCCACAAGCTGTCACCAAGGTGGGAAGGACCGTACAGAATTAAGGCTGTAACACGCCCAACATCGTACCGACTGGAGACACTAGATGGAGTCGAAGAGCCAAACTCTTGGCATATAGAGATGCTCATACGCTTTTACCCATAAAGATATGTATCTTGTACTTTTTCCTCTATTAATAAAGTTCCTCTTTTGTCGTCTCTTTTTCGTCCTGTTGCAATTTCTTCTCTGAAATTTCGCACCACCTTGCACACATGCGCCCTGCATAAGTCACATCTAAACTTTGCGTTCTGCTCGCCGAGAACGATTCGATAAGGTCCTGCGTCTCGGTCCTCTGTCGATGTGCTACAGCTCCACGCTACACAGCACTAGGAGATCCGGCAGGCACCCTCTAATAGGTACTTAGGATCGTACCTAGTGATCCCGGCGTACCGCGCTGTTCACTAGTGCGTCCCTTTGTCACCTTGACAGAGCTAATCGCTTCGAGAGTGGGCGCAAAACTTATTTGTCGACATAATTTTTCTATAAAAACGTTACGCATTAAGTTATGCCTAACGATAAGTTATAAAAACGGCAAAATACTTATCACCCGCTTAAGTATGCCTACCTTGTCTGCATCTTAAACACAGCCTTAAGTTTTGTTTCGAGCACCCCGTGCTCAGCACCACTTATATATACACGTTTTAAATGACAAATTTAAAACAAAAGGCCCTACTGACCACCATCTTCCTCTGCAGGGTCCTCGATCGCGTCATGTCGCCGACCGCCGCTTCCGCCACGGGACGAAGGTGGTGCGGAGCTCCTCGGCGTCGGCGTCGGCGAGTTCGGCGCGATCCCAAGCGCGACGGTGGCCGGATCGCGCCGCCACCCTTGAGCGGACCACCGCCAATGCCGTGACACCGCATAGGTGCCGCCCGCGCGACGAGGTCCCGCAGCGCCGGCCACGCCCGTTGACACCGGTCGGGACCACCGTGTCTTCGCCGACCGGATCCGCTGGGTGCACCTCCTCCGGAAGACAAAGACGGAGAACCGGCTTTATGTGCTCGGTCCTCCGATCAATCTTCTTTTGGAAGTAGGCGCAGGTCTCCCGCAGACACTGGAACTGAGCAGTGTGACGATCTTTAATATCTGCAGATGACAACAATGTGGTTAGCATGTGCTGTTAGATCCAGTACATGGCAGACAACCTATACAACTAATCTAAGTTGTACAACTTACCGGTCAGCTTCGCGATCTGCGCAGCATCCGCCTTGGCCTGCTCCTGGGCGGCCTCCAACTGCTTAGCCAGAGCGGCTTTTCCCGCTCCAGTGCAGCAGCCTTCTCCTCCAGCCCTGACGAAGAGGCAGAAGTTATCAATTTTCAAGACAACAGAACTGTGCTTAGCCTGGTTACAAAGGATATGGCCACATACCTTGCTGGCCCTCCTCCAGCACCGCCACTTGTTGCTCTAGCGCCAGCCGAGCAGCCTCCTTTTCGGTGAGCTGGGTCTCATAGACCTGCGCCTGCGCCAGCATATTGGCCTTCTCCTCCCGGAGGGTCCTGCATTCCTCATCAATCGGCGCGAACCGTTGAATGGTCCGCGCGCGTCGGGCATTGGTGGTCCGGGGTCTATACACAACAATGCGGTCGATGTGCTCGGCACATCTATTTACCACAAGCACCAAAACCAACCATACCTGGATCCGGGAGGTGAGTGTCTCCAGGGCCTCCCTAATGCCCTCCTCCATCACCACCTCAGGCACCTCATCATATGAGGTCCACTTCTCCCCCACCATCCTCGAAATCACGATACGATTCGGAGGAAAGGTGGTGGCGGGTGCCTGAGGGGGCTCCCTGTGGATCTCTTCCACAGGGGAGGACGGGGGACTGGGCTGAGCAGTCGCCCCGGGCTCCTGCTGGGCTGCTGGCTCCGGCATGGCCTGCGTGGTCGGCCCTGGTGTGTCCCGCGCTGGCCCCGGATTCGGCTCGGCGGGGCGACGAACGGGCTCCGGCGACGGGACCATCTCCTGCTCCGCCGGTTCCTTGGCCCGTGGCATTTCTACATGTGGCGGAGCACTGGTGGCATCCGCCTCGCCCTGCTGAGGCTCTGCGCTCGACGCCGCAGCTGCGGCTGGCGGTGTGGCAGCAGTCCCGGTGGAGCTCTGGGTGGGGCCAGTGCTTGGCCGACTACAAATTACAAACATTGGCATGAACACACAGCTGATTCTTAAGCAAGTAATTAAAGACTAAAGTACGCAGCTACTTACCGGCAAAAGCCGCCCTTGAACTTGGGCACGCCGCTGCTCCTCGGTGCCCCGCTTCCCGCACCTCGACTTGGGCTTGGGGACCGCTTTGGCGGGACTCGCCGCCCACCCGGGGACTGCTCGGCGCCCTCCTTGGCAGCCGCCCCCGAAGTTGGCGAAGAGGGGGTGGCGGCAGGCTTCGGCTTCGGCGGAGCAGGCGTCGGCCCGACGTTCCGCGGCGACCACCGCGGCACTGGTTGGGGCGACTTAGAGCCGCCACTCCCATCCCCGGCGCACGCCTGGCGTTTGCGCCGGTGCTCGGCTAGGGTGATGGTGTCGTCGGAGTCCGACGACACCGGGCTTTCCGGGGCCGGCCTCTTGCTGCCGACCTTGGCACCGGCCTCTTTGCCGAGGTTTAGGCTACCCTCGGTGCCAAGGTTGGCCGGCTTCTTCTTCTCCTTGGGGGCTGCACTGGCCGGCTTCTTCATTGCCGCACGCCGTTGCCCCCTGTGGTCGTTCCCACCACGATATCATCATCATCATCATCATCATCTTCAGGGCTAAGGTCTTCGACCTCGCCCTGGTCGGCAGTCCTCTGCGGACGCCGCTGCCAATGCAGGGCATCGCCCTCTGGCCAGTTCTCCACTGGTACAGCAGAGAAGTAATGGTCGCTTCGACCCTACACAAATGTTAAAGTGCTCAGCAACATACCAGTGGTCAGACACACTATCACATTGCACATAAAGTGATACTTTTGGTTGCATTACCTGTGGTGGAGGATTGCTGAGACGGTACGGCAGCTGCTTGGTGGTCGGCAGAGAAGTATTTGAGTTACACTTCTCAAACAGGACCGAGAGCAGATGGTGGACGTCGTTCTCGTCGGCCTTCTCGTCCGTCTCCCGTGCTGGATCCTTCAACCCACTGTATTGCCACAGTGGGTTGGTCCTTTCCTTGCACGGTTGCACGCGACGGACCATCCACATCCCGGCCACCAGCGCCCCGTTCACCTTCTCGGTTGTCAATCAACTCCAGCCTCCGCCACCCGGACATCCCCAACGGTGGTGCCTCTCCCCACCCGGGATTTGCCTCTCGGGATCTCGGTGGATGTCGCATGGCACCTTCCTCCCAATGGTGACATCTTGGCTCATATAGAACCAGCTCCTGTTCCACTTCTTGGGGGCGGAGTTGAACTTACTCCCTAGCCAAGACGCGGCCAACCCATCCCGGAGCCGGATGTAACATCCCCCGGCTATTTGGGACCCCCCGGTCTCCACCCCTTTCTTCCGGAGCACGAAGAAATGGCGGAACAGATTGAAATGGGGGGGATGCCCAAAAACATCTCGCAATATGCGATGAAGATGGACACGGTTAAGATGGAGTTGGGGTCCAGGTTGCATATGGAGATCGACCACCATATGCACAGGTCCCGAAGGAACCCGTTCACCGGTTGCCCCAACCCGCGAACAACTTGGTCCTCAAAGACGACGAACTCACCCGGCAATGGCGTCGGCTCGTCCTCGCCGCGAGGCTCCCTTCACACTCCCATCTCCCGTGGCGGCAGGTATCCATGGTCCGCCAGCGCTTGGAGCGACTCCCGGGATGAGGTGGATTGGACCCAGTCCGGCCCACGCCTCGTGGACTCCCCGCACTTCGCGCCCTTCTTGGTCGACCGCTTCGCTCCCATCTCCGGCGGCGGCAAGTCGATGCGGTGGTGAAACCCTAGCGGGATGAGCGGCGGCGGCTGGATCTACGCGGCACAGCGGTTCCGGCGCAAGAGCAGGCGACCGGATCTCGTCGGTTGCCCCTGCTGGTGCTGGCTGCGCGGCGGATCTGGCGGCAAAATGGACGGTGGCGGCGGCGGTTTTCTCTAGAGCGCAGGAATGCGGAGGGCTCGAGAACTGCTCGAGTGCTAGTGCAATGAGTGCGGAACCATCTACCCCCGGCGGCGCCCGTTATTTATAGTCTCCGGATGACGTCCGGTTGACTTCTAGGGTTGGACCCCCTCTGACTCAGGTGGACCGCCCCAGTTTTTACCCTAGTGGGCCGCAGTCCCATGGGCCGTACAGTACATGTGCAACCGACAAATTTTTTACTATTCCGGTAAAATATTTTATGGGCCCAGTTCCCTTGGCGTTGCACATGGGCCTCGTTATTTATCCCGGGGACTGCCCAGTCAGCTCCCTGGTAGTCCTTTTTTAACACGCCTATGTCCTTGGTCCTTGGAATTTTTTCCTGATCTGTTTCCTAAGCAGAGGGCCGTAGGTAATATATTTGGACTTTTTCTTAAAAAGTTCAATAGAACATATACTATCTTCCATCGAACTTGGGGACTACGTGGGCCCACGTCACCTCGCGGTGACTTAGGGCCTACTGTTTCTGAACAGTTCTGGTTGATTTTCTTCCCTGGCTTACGTTGCGCACTGCCCTGACAGTTCTGTCACGTGTCAACGTGGGCCCACGTCTCAGGACAATAAAAAAGAAAAAAATATTTTTTCTTTTTGAGCACCATGCATCTTTCGACAAGATCAACAGTTCCTTGACATAGCAGTGGTCGGACACAGACTGCTCGGGAAACCTGCTCGGATGAATGTGGTCGGCACTACGTGTGGTCAGCATTACACGTGGTCGGCACTACGTGTGGACAACACTGTACGTGGTCGGCACTACTATGCGTGGTCGGTACTACGTGCTCACCACATCATCACCAGCGATCAACGTGGTCTGCATCTACACTGCTCATCACAAGTCAAGACGATGAACTTTCCTCAAGGTACATGGAGCTCGGGGACTAGCTGTGGGGGGTATAAATCCGGTATACCACCATGGACAGTTCCAGGGCTGCTCGGTAAGACGGCCCAGACCAGACAAAGACCCGGCCCATTACCGACCAGGCTGGTGGGTGTAAGGTCCTAGATGGCTAGAGGGGGGGTGAATAGCCTATAAAAAATTTCTACAAACTCACTAAGCAAACTTTGTTAGATACACAAATGGCGGAAAGCAAGTTTTGCTTAGCCTACTAGAAGTTGCAAGCCTCCTATCCAAACAATTCTAGTAGGTGATCACTAGCACACACAATAGCTACCACTAGTGATCAAGAGTTCTACCCACGGGATTTAGTCTACACAAGAAGTGGTTCCCGACCGACCACACAAGCAATTCTACCCACGGGATTTAGTCTACACAAGAAGTGGTTCCCGACCGACCACACAAGCAATTCTACTTTGCAAGAATGTAAACGAAGTAATACAAGAGAGGGTAGGAGCTTGTTATACCAACGCGTAGAGTTGAGGTTGTCAATCACCAAGAGATGAACAATCAATCAATCGGCAACACACAATCGGAGACCAATCACCGGGAACAAAGATGAACACAATTGTTTTTGTTTACCCGGTGTTCACTTGGGCACCGCCAAGCTAGTCACCGGTTGTGTCGACCAACACCTAGATGGTTCTTCGGTGTGACCCTCAAGTCACTAGCCCCTCAAGGCTCGCCCGCAAGGCACCGCAAGACACCACTCTCAAGCGAGGTACTCAACGACACGCGCAATCCACTAGGATGCTCTTCGTGATCCCCACGAGGTGAGCTCAAACCTCTCACAAACAACCGGAGGTGGCCAAGAACAAACACCTTCTCTTGCCAACGCCTCCAACTTCCTCCAAGCCGGCTAGGAGCGGTACTCTCCAAGAGTAACAAGAAATCCACCGGCGAAACCACCCACAAGTGCCACTAGATGCCCTCAAGCAATGCAATGCACTAGGTGATTCACTCAATCTCTCTTAGGATGAACAACCAAGCAAGGGAGATGAGTGGGAGAGAGTCTCTTAGCTCAAAGAATGCACAAGGGATGAGAAATGGCCAAGAGACCTCCCAAGGGCCGGCCACCTTCTATTTATAACCCCTCAAACAAATGTGACCGTTACCCCCTCGGGAGGCCGAGCAAGACGCGCCGGACGCGTCAAGCGCAAATCGCCGGACGCGTCCGGCGCTTCTTCCGCGCGAGCCAAGTCGACCGTTGGCTCCGCGTTCAATCTCGTCCCGCCACGTGTGCGTCCGGCGCGGCGTCTGGCGCTCGCCATCGCGCGTCCGGCGCTCGCGTCCGGTTCCAGAGCCGCGCCCTGGAACTTTCTGTTCGGCGTCCGGCGCGCGCCGGACGCGACACCGGCGCGTTCGCCGCCTTCTGCCCGCCAGCCAGCGCCATGCCGAGGCTCAGCACTCTCCGGACTCAGCACAGTGATTTGCCCGCGTCCGCCGCGTGCGACCGCCGCGAGTCCGCCGCTTCGACCATGTCAGCCATCAGCACATGTCAAGACACAATGCGCCGGACGCGTCCGGCGCCTCCTGCAGATGCTGCCTTTCGCCGTGTCGTCGATCCAAGTTCTCAGACATGCTATCCAACAAGTATACCAACTTGAACAACAGAGATAGCATGATTTCAACCAAATTTTGCATCCGGCGCAATAGAAAATATGCACCCATTTTTCCCAAAAGCGCCGAATCCCGCCTCACAGGCTCGGCGGGAGGAAGAGAGGGACCCAAACCCATCTCTACCCTGCAAACCACAGCGCACCAACACGCCACCTTTGTAAATGTGCCAACACCACCAAGTGTACATCTCCATGAGTTTGTGTGTTAGCTTTTCACAATCATTTCCCAAAGGTTAGGTTAGCTCACTAGGTCCTATATGCAATGCACTTCATGAATTCACCTAGTGGCACCCATGCGTCGAATAGCCGATAAGACTTCCCCTCTTAATAGTGCGGCTATCGATCCTAAACCACTCACACCCTCTATGGTGTCTTGAGTGCAAAACAAAATGGCCCTATCGGTTATACCTTTGCCTTGAGCCCATTTTGTTCCTCCAAATGATATGAACACTTCACACCATCATGTGACCGTCTCGATCCATCGACCTCGACTTCACTTGCCCTTCACCGTGCATCGGTCCATCGGCGCCTAGTCTTGCCCGAGCTTCACCATCGCATGGTCCTTCACTCCCAAGCCTTGACTAGCCTTTCACCTTCAACACCGGTCCATGGAGCCAAGCATCGTCTTGATCTTCATCTTTGATCACATGACATGTGTCATGCCTCATATGCAATAAGCTCATCATGTGGACAACCTTTCTCTAAATCAACCACTTTAGATAAAC
This sequence comes from Themeda triandra, assembly GCA_018135685.1. NCBI lineage: Eukaryota > Viridiplantae > Streptophyta > Magnoliopsida > Poales > Poaceae > Themeda > Themeda triandra. The sequence continues at coordinate 722,747 of JAENPR010000069.1, read as the reverse complement.
AAGGTTAGTCCTAGGTTTCATCAATTAGCCAAAACCAAACTAGGGACTTTCAATCTCCCCATTTTTGGTAATTGATGACAACCTCAACAAAGATGATTTTATAATAAAGATTTTGAACTTGTCATACTTGTCCAATCATTAAGCTCACAAGAGGAATTTGGACAACTATAGCAAGTTCGGTTTTGGTAGTATTGCTCCCCCTACATATGTGCATAGAGTTTGGATTTGAAGCTTTGCACATATGCATGGATAGAAGTGTGGGGAGAGTAATTCTACCAAAATGATGCTAAGGTGTAAGAAATGGACCTTTGAAGCGTGATACCAATCGGAGTTGCAATTTACACCATCCTTAGCACCATGAAGTAACTAGACATCCATCAAAAACTCAAGAACCCCGTGAGATCAACATTATAAGCAAAGTTCTTGAACCACTTGTAAAGCAAGGGGAGTCTAGTTACAACCTATGCATGCTAGTAGATCATTTCATCAATCAAGTTCTATACTAGCATTGCACCACACAAGCAAGGAGACACTACTTGTATAAAACTTTAAAACTAGGTGCCATGAGCAAGTCATATGAGAATGCACAAACAAATGCAACAACTTTGTTCATGAGCTTGCTCCCCCTTCTTGTGTGCATCAAAATTTTATTTACCCCTTTATCATGTTCAATCATCTTTTTCTCTCCCCTTTGTCAACAATTGCCCAAAAATGGGATCAAATTGTGGAGAGAAAATGACTTTGATGGAGTAAACAAAACTTTAATCAAATTTGGTTCAATCTAGACCACTTGCCAAAGACATTTAATTCGGTTTGAACCAAAGACAAGCTTCTTCACACCTCATGACAAGGGTTATCTTGCCTATGTTGAATTAAACACTTGTAGCAAATATTCTAGATTCAACACTAGGATTGCAAGCCCATAAACATGTCATATGTCACCACTAGATCAAGCAAAACATAGAAGCAATAGTGGTAAACATATATACATCAAACACATTTGATTTATCATGAATGCTCCAAATGCACCTTGTATGTCTACATGTGCTACCACAAGTATAATCCTAAGAATGAATGACATGTCAACCAATGGTACCTTGCTTTGTCGAACGAGAGGCATGTCAAGTAGTGGTGGGGTGCATTCAACACATGTTTGAGAAGTCAAGAATGTTCAACTCATTCCTTAGCTTGCAAAACCTTCTTTCATCAAGTGGCTTGGTGAGGATGTCGGCAAGTTGATCATCGGTACCCACACTTTCAATGGAAATGTCACCCTTTTGTTGATGATCTCTAATGAAATGATGCCTTATGTCAATGTGCTTTGTTCTTCCATGTTGAACCGGGTTTTGTGTCATCTTGATTGCACTTTCATTATCACAAAACAATGGCACATTCTTGAAGTTGATGCCATAATCCTTCAAAGTTGACTTCATCCAAAGCAATTGTGCACAACAACTCCCCGCACTAACATATTCGGCTTCAGCGGTAGAGATTGCCACACTATTTTATTTCTTTGAGGACCATGACACAAGTGATCTTCCAAGAAGTTGACATGTACCACTTGTGCTCTTTCTATTGATCTTGCAACCACCATAGTCGGAGTCCGAATATCCAATCAATTCAAACTTTGACCCCTTGGGATACCACAATCCAACATCTCTTGTTTGCTTCAAGTACCTCAATATTCTCTTTGCGGCCGTGAGATGACTCTCTCTAGGTGAGGCTTGATATCTAGCACACATGCAAACACTAAACATGACATCCAGCCTTGATGCGGTGACATAGAGTAGGCTTCCAATCAATGACCGATAATCCTTTTGATTCACCATATTACCATCATGATCACTATCAAGATTCCCATTGGTGCCCATTGGAGTTGAGATTGGCTTTGCATCTTGCATTCCAAACTTCTTCAACATGTCCCTTATGTATTTCCCTTGACTCACAAATGTCCTATTCTTCAATTGCTTGACTTGAAGACCAAGGAAATAGCTAAGTTCACCAATCATGGACATCTCAAACTCATTTGCCATCATTTTACCAAATTCTTCACAATATGCTTGATTGGTTGATCCAAAGATGATATCATCAACATAGATTTGCACAATGAAGAGATCATTACCAATCTTCTTGGTGAATAGAGTAGTGTCAACCTTGCCCATAATGAACCCTTTGGAGTGAAGAAAAGTCTTCAATCTCTCATACCATGCTCTAGGTGCTTGCTTCAAGCCATACAAAGCTTTCTTCAATTTGTACACATGGTTGGGTCTCTTCTCATCTTCAAAACCGGGAGGTTGCTCAACATATACTAGCTCATTGATGATCCCATTGAGAAATGCACTCTTGACATCCATTTGATATAACTTGATATTGTGGGCACATGCATAAGCCAATAGTATCCTTATTGCCTCCAATCTTGCCACGGGAGCATATGTTTCATCATAGTCAAGACCTTCAACTTGAGTATAGCCTTGTGCAACTAGTCTTGCTTTGTTTCTAATCACAACACCATCTTGATCTTGCTTGTTCTTGAAAACCCATTTGGTTCCAATGACATTGTGATCCTCCGGCCTCTCAACTAACTCCCACACATCATTTCTTGTGAAGTTATTGAGCTCTTCTTGCATTGCCATGATCCAATCGGCATCATCCAAGGCTTCCTCAACTTTCTTTGGCTCTTTGGTTGACACAAATGATGCATACTCACAAATCATAGCCACTCTTGATCTTGTTTGCTCACCACTTCTGACATCACCAATAACACTATCAATTGGGTGATCTCTTGCAACATGTTGTGGTTGTATCACTTGCACTTGATTGCTTGAGCTTGGTTGATCACTTGACTTGTCCTCGTTGGATGAACTAGCACCATGATCTTGCACTTGAGCATTGCTAGCTTGCCTCAATGGAGAATTGAGCACTTCATCTTTATCATCTTGCACATCAACCACTTGCTTTGCTCTAATGCCCCCTATGTCCATGTTCTTCATAGCTTCAACCAATTGAGTTCCACCAACATCTTCTAGATTCTCATCTTCATCTTGTGACCCATTGGTTTCATCAAATTGCACATCATGGACTTCCTCTAGAATGCCACTTGAGTTGTTCCAAACTCTATATGCCTTGCTTGTAGTTGAGTAACCGAGTAGGAACCCTTCATCACATCTCTTTTCAAACTTCCCCAATCTAGTGCCCTTTCTCAAGATGTAGCATTTGCAACCAAATACTCTAAAATAGCCAATGTTGGGCTTTCTTCCATGAAGTAACTCATATGGGGTCTTCTCTAGCAAAGTATGACAATAGAGCCTATTGATGTAGTAACATGCCGTGTTGATTGCTTCATCCCAAAATGATTGACTAACATTGTACTCATGAAGCATTGATCTAGCCATATCAAGCAATGTTCTATTCTTCCTCTCAACTAGGCCATTTGATTGTGGAGTGTACTTGGCCGAGAATTGATGACCAATGCCATAGTGATCACACAATTCTTCCATTCTTGTATTCTTGAACTCACTCCCATTGTCACTTCTCACTTTCTTGATTCTCATGTCAAACTCATTGTGAACTCTAGTGAGAAAGGTCTTGAAGGTGTCATACACTTCACTCTTGCCACTAAGGAAGAATACCCATGTGAATCTTGTGAAGTCATCCACTATGACAAACCCATACTTGTTGCCACCAATAATTGTGTATGTAGTTGGGCCAAATAGATCCATGTGCAACAACTCAAATGCCTTGCATGTGCTCATTATGCTCTTCTTTGGATGTGAGCTTCCAACTTGCTTCCCGGCTTGACATGCACTACACAACTTGTCCTTCTCAAATACAACATCTTTCAATCCTTCAACAAGATTGTGTTGTGTGAGCTTCTTCAATTGTTTCATGCCAACATGCCCAAGCCTTCTATGCCAAAGCCAACCCAAACTTGATTTTGATATCAAACATGTTGTCAAAGAAGCTTCACTAGTGTTGAAATCAACAAGATAGAGATTCTCATATCTAAAGCCTTTGAACACCAAGTTGGAGCCATCAAGAGAAACTACCTCAACATCATTTGCTCCAAAGATGCACTTGTAGCCTAGATCACAAATTTGTGCCACCGAGAGAAGATTGAAATCCAAGCTTTCAACTAGCAACACATTGGAGACACTCACGTCATTTGATATTGCAATCTTGCCCAAGCCAACAACCTTGCCTTTCTTGTTATTGCCAAATGTGATTGCCTCAATGCCACTATCATTCTTCTCAATTGAATCAAACATTCTTGATGTGCCGGTCATGTGTTGAGAACACCCACTATCAATGATCCAATGCCTTCCTCCGGCTTTATAGTTTACCTACAAGCAAATCAATGAAGCTTAGGTACCCATTTTTGCTTGGGTCCTTGTAGGTTAGTGACTAAGCTCTTTGGTACCCAAATAGCCTTCTTCTTTGGGCCAACAATGGGTGTACCAACAAACTTAGCTTGCACACCTTTCACACCCTTGGTAAGCACATAACAAGAATCAAAAGGTATAGCATTGTCAAGTTTCTTGTTTTGTTGCTTCTTGTTGCAATTTTGCTCTAGGTGCCCAACTTGCTTGCATCTATAGCAAAACCGACCATTGCTCTTCACAAAGCTAGGCTTTGGAGTTGCAAAGGCCGACTTGCCCTTCTTGGGAGTATAGCCCAATCCCCTTTGTTAAGAGAGAACCTTTGGCTATCCAAGCATTTTAGCAAGCGGGCCTCACCACCATAGGCTTTGCCTAAGGCATGAGTGAGCTCATCCACCTCCTTCTTGAGAGTCTCATTCTCAACCATAAGTGTAGCATCACAAGTGAAACCATCACTAGTAGTAGAGATAGAGTCGGTGGTGGTGGTGGATGATGTGCTACAAGAAGGGTTAGCATTTGTCATGATGATAGGTTGATAAAATGATTCATCAATAATGTCACAAGTAAGGCCTATATCACATGATGCAACTACCACTTTCTTTGCTTGTTGCTCAAGTAGAAGTGAGTGAGCCTTTTCAAGCTTAGAATGAGCATCACCAATTTTCTCATGGTCTTCCACTAGACTCTCATGAGTGGTCATAAGCTCACCTAGGGCTTTCTCTAGTATTTCTACTTTCATTGAAAGCTTCTTGCACTCCTTTTCCTTGGCAATAGCTATATCTCTAGTTTCTTGCATCAAGTCATATAATTGATCCTTAGTCGGTTCATCATCATCATCAACATTATCAACATCGTGAGCATATTTCATCTCACTATCATCATCACTATCATCATATTGTACCTTTGTTTCCTTGGCCATGAAACATGATGGTGATGTAGAGAATAATGAAGACTTCTTGTTGATGGCGATGGAAGCCATAGCCTTGTTGCTTGAATCTTCATCTTCATCATCATTGTCACTTTCCCAAGTGACCACAAATGCACCATTCTTGCCCTTCTTGAGTGTCATCTTGGCCTCATGCTTCTTCTTCTCAAACTTGCCCTTGTTGTAGTTCTTCTTCTTCTCATAGGGGCATTCGGCTTGTAGATGCTCGGTGCTATCACAATTGAAGCACTTTCTTGGTTGCTCTTGCTTCTTGAAGTTGTTCCTCTTGAAGCCTCTTCTCTTGATGAACATGTGTCCCATCTTCTTCACTACAAGAGCAAGTGCCTCATCATCAATCTCAAAGTCACAATCTTCCTCACTTTTTTCTTCTTCTTCAAAGATTGGTGCTTTGCCCTTGGAGGATGTGGCTTGGAATGCCACGGTCTTCTTCTTCTTCTCTTCCTCCACCTTCTCATCATCTTGATCAAACTTGTCATATGTCAAGACTTCACCAAGCAAATCATTTGGCTTCTTATTCTCAAGCCCATCTCTTTGTAGCATTAGCTTCAACATCTTGAAGCTCTTCGGCAAGCAAATCAAGAACTTGTGACAAAAGTCTTCATCTTTTGTCTTGTGCCCCAAACTCTTGAGATCATTCACAATCACTTGTAGACGATGAAACATTTCAATGATTGTTTCATCCTCCTTCTTCTTGAAGTTCTTGAACTCACTCTTGAGTCCATATAGCTTGGCACTCTTCACAACCTTGGTGCCCTCATAGGTCTCACCCAACCTAGTCCACACTTCACTTGCAAGCTCCAAATCCTTGATTCCCTCAAACACCTTTGTATCAATGCCATTGTATAGGGTGTTGAGAGCCATTCTATTGCATGTGATGTTGGCTTTGTCTTCATCGGTGAGATGATCATTATCAAGTATGGCATAATCATGCAATGTAACTTGCAACACTCTCTCTTGTATCGAACCAAGATACATGATCATCTTTCTCTTCCAATGGTCAAATGAGCTTACTCCATCAAACATAGGCGGTTTGCCCCCAACATGGTTGAACACAATTTGAGCCATCTTAACACCGTAGGATGTTAAGCCTTGCACAAAAACGGTGACCTCGGCTCCGATACCACTTGTAAGGTCCTAGATGGGGCTAGAGGGGGGGTGAATAGCCTATAAAAAATTTCTACAAACTCACTAAGCAAACTTTGTTAGATACACAAACGGCGAAAAGCAAGTTTTGCTTAGCCTACTAGAAGTTGCAAGCCTCCTATCCAAACAATTCTAGTAGGTGATCACTAGCACACACAATAGCTACCACTAGTGATCAAGAGTTCTACCCACGGGATTTAGTCTACACAAGAAGTGGTTCCCGACCGACCACACAAGCAATTCTACCCACGGGATTTAGTCTACACAAGAAGTGGTTCCCGACCGACCACACAAGCAATTCTACTTTGCAAGAATGTAAACGAAGTAATACAAGAGAGGGTAGGAGCTTGTTATACCAACGCGTAGAGTCGAGGTTGTCAATCACCAAGAGATGAACAATCAATCAATCGGCAACACACAATCGGAGACCAATCACCGGGAACAAAGATGAACACAATTGTTTTTGTTCACCCGGTGTTCACTTGGGCACCGCCAAGCTAGTCACCGGTTGTGTCGACCAACACCTAGATGGTTCTTCGGTGTGACCCTCAAGTCACTAGCCCCTCAAGGCTCGCCCCGCAAGGCACCGCAAGACACCACTCTCAAGCGAGGTACTCAACGACACGCGCAATCCACTAGGATGCTCTTCGTGATCCCCACGAGGTGAGCTCAAACCTCTCACAAACAACCGGAGGTGGCCAAGAACAAACACCTTCTCTTGCCAACGCCTCCAACTTCCTCCAAGCCGGCTAGGAGCGGTACTCTCCAAGAGTAACAAGAAATCCACCGGCGAAACCACCCACAAGTGCCACTAGATGCCCTCAAGCAATGCAATGCACTAGGTGATTCACTCAATCTCTCTTAGGATGAACAACCAAGCAAGGGAGATGAGTGGGAGAGAGTCTCTTAGCTCAAAGAATGCACAAGGGATGAGAAATGGCCAAGAGACCTCCCCAAGGGCCGGCCACCTTCTATTTATAACCCCTCAAACAAATGTGACCGTTACCCCTCGGGAGGCCGAGCAGCACGCGCCGGACGCATCTGCCGCAAATCGCCGGACGCGTCCGGCGCTTCTTCCTCGCGCGCGAGCCAAGTCGACCGTTGGCTCCGCGTTCAATCTCGTCCCGCCACGTGTGCGTCCGGCGCGGCGTCTGGCGCTCGCCATCGCGCGTCCGGCGCTCGCGTCCGGTTCCAGAGCCGCGTCCTGGAACTTTCTGTTCGGCGTCCGGCGCGCGCCGGACGCGACACCGGCGCGTTCGCCGCCTTCTGCCCGCCAGCCAGCGCCATGCCGAGGCTCAAGCCTCTCCGGACTCGGCCACGTTGATTTGCCCGCGTCCGCCGCGTGCGACCGCCGCGAGTCCGCCGCTTCGACCATGTCGCCCATCGCACATGTCAAGACACAATGCGCGGACGCGTCCGGCGCCCCGCAGATGCTTTGCCTTTCGCCGTGTCGTCGATCCAAGTTCTCAGACATGCTATCCAACAAGTATACCAACTTGAACAACAGAGATAGCATGATTTCAACCAAATTTTGCATCCGGCGCAATAGAAAATATGCACCCATTTTTCCCAAAAGCGCCGAATCCCGCCTCACAGGCTCGGCGGGAGGAAGAGAGGGACCCAAACCCATCTCTACCCTGCAAACCACAGCGCACCAAGCGTCGTCTTGATCTTCATCTTTGATCACATGACATGTGTCATGCCTCATATGCAATAAGCTCATCATGTGGACAACCTTTCTCTAAATCAACCACTTTAGATAAACAAGGTTAGTCCTAGGTTTCATCAATTAGCCAAAACCAAACTAGGGACTTTCAGTGGGCTGGACTTCAAGACGATGACGTGGTCCGCAACCGATCAGGAGGTGGATCGCGTACAAGGATGCTTGTTCCGCAAGTATACTTAGTCGGTTAGATCAGATAGAGTCCTCCTAGGGCACGACTTGATGTAACCGACCACCTCTCATGTACCCTTGGCTGCTCGGCTATATAAAGCGGCCAAGGACCCCCTAGAACGCAGGCTATTCTCTGGCACCCTGACCTAGAGAGCTTAGCGCTTCATTGTAATCCGACACTTGATCATACAAAGATAACACGAGAAGCAGGACGTAGGGTATTACGCTTCCGAGCGGCCTGAACCTGGGTAAACCTTGTTGTCCCTGGTTTGTCTTGTTCCTCGAACGTCCAGATCGTAGATCGTAACACGCCCTTACCGAAACTCACCGCCGTGGGATACCCCGTGGTGGACTGCCGGTTATCCGTAATCGACAGGCGCCGACGGCCTCCACCATGGCAAATCGGGCCCCGGTGCTTGTGGATCTGGCGTCGGCAACCTCCACCACGGTGGATCGGGCCCTGGTGCTTGCAGATCCGGCGGCGACGGCCTCCACCGCAGCGGATCGGGCCCCGGTGCTTGCGGATCTGGCGACGACGACCTCCACCGCGGCGGATCGGGGCTCCGATGCTTGCAGATCTGGTGCCGATTGCCTCCGCCGCGGTGGATCGGGCTCTGGTGCTTGCGGATCCGACGTCGACGGCCTCCACCGCGGCGGATGGGGCTTCGGTGCTTGCACATCCGGCGCCGACGGCCTCTACCACGGCGGATCGGGCCCCGGTGCGGGTGGATCTGGCAGCGGCAGCCTCCACCTCAACTGATCTAGGCCCGGCGCCAGTGGATCAGGCAGCGGCGACCTCCACAATGGCGGATAAGATGTGCGGTGATGACCACCACGGTTGGAGTTGCCCATATCCAAGTCGTTGTGGGTTTTTTCTTCTTTTTTGATTTTTCCTAACGATTTACCATGGCGGGTAAAGGAGGCCCACCACTGTAAGGCCACAATTTACTGTGACCTTTCTGCGGTGGCGGACGGCTTTGCCCGCTGCGGCAAAACAAAAACACTCGCTACCGAAGTGTTTTATGTAGGACTGTTCTAGCGTGTTTGGTTTGTTGGTGGGGAATGTCTAGCGCGCACTAGGAACCAGACTCTAGCTGGACGGGCCGAGGAGGTATGAATTGTTTTTTGTTTTGTCTGTCTATATAGATAGAACCTGGACAAGCCGAGGATGTGTGAATTGTTTTTGTTTGTCAGTCTGCATATATAGAGCCTGGAAGGTATGATGTTTAGTTGCCTGATTGCCTCTATGAAGTCCATATTTTACCAGTACTCTGATAGTCCATTTTTTAATTCTAATATCTTAATCTACTTTAAAACACATATCACTTAGTTCATATCAATCATATGTTAATAGAATCATTAAGGAACTCTACATTGCACCATATACGAGCCAGACTCACCAGAAACGTAAATGAAATTTGTATCTAACAGATGGCTGCCTCAGTACGCCTATCTTGCTCTCGCGTCTCGCCTTTTAATGTGCTACCATCACCCATCTATCCTTTCGTATTGTGTTTTTTGTATGGTGATGTATGCAAACATGGCATGGAAGTGTGAAGCTCCGCGCGCGTGCAAGACACTACTCTAAACAAGGTGCACAGAATAAGTCACGGTTGTTTCCTCTTCAGCTCTGGGACATACATGATTACCAGCAATCTCAAGTTCGGGCGATCATTTGTGAGATGGAGCAGATCTCCTTTATACAAAAAAAAAAGGAAAAAGAACAAGAAAATGCATATCCAAGTTTTAATTTACCCCATGTGTTAGTTGAGCCCAAAAAAAACCCATTTCAAATAAAATAAACCTAGCAAAATTGTGATAAATAAGCGCGTTTTGTTCAAGTCAAATATTTTAGCTACAACTGTCGGTCAGACCATCCTGCAGTAACCATTAAAAGTCTAAAAATATAGTATATTTATATTGTTTAGACAGAAGGGCAACGATACAATAATTAGAAACTAGCAAGATGAGCCTGACATCCGAGTGATAGCCCAATATGCTAAACGGTAAAGCATACATATCCACATCAAGTGCACCATAATACTAACGATGCGTTAATAGCCCGACACCGTCTACATGAGAGTCCTTCCCAAAAGCTCAGGGACATCATACATATCCTCATCAAGTGCACCATGATACCAATATGTTTCAGGCACTGGCCACCTGTCATCCAAAATATTTCTCTCCAATGTAGGTTATAGTTGTTGAATAAAATAGTTTTCAGTCACAAACAAGTGGTAATGAGAAAACAGAACAGATATTACCTGTTTTCCTTCTCATCAAGGGGATCAAGTATGGACACAGGACTAAGTCCGCTGTAATGCAACATTTTTTCAACATAAGTTCATAGACTGTTAACCCTACCCAGTTATAACTGACGCAATAGAAAAAAAGAATACCTTTCTGATGGTAATATGGAATTACTTTTTCCTTTTAAGGCATCGATGACCTTGTCCTTTGGAAGGAAAGGAGTTAGATCTCTTCCATCATAAAAGTTCATACCAACAAAAGTCCCATGAAAATTAATAAGAGGGCCACCAATCCCAGCCTAGTACCAAAAAAGGCAAATGTTACTGGAAAACTTCTGATTCCTTATATATATGTGATTAAAGAGAGTTTGGGTTCTAATGCAATTATCTAATATAGGCCACCATGCAATGCAAAGAAAAATAAATAGTAAGAGAAATTCAACACACCTTCTTGATTTTACAAGTGGAGCATCGAAGCTCTTGGCACTCAAGTTTGCGATCCTTGTAATTACGCTTCACTTTACCAATTGTGCCCATCAATAGCCCATGTATAGTATCACGCCCTAGAGCAACTACCTTTTGAGATGATGATCCTTGCATTCCTTCATTAAAAATGTCTTCTGGATGAATAGCATTGAAACCTTTCTTGAAACTGACAATAGCAATATTTTTGTGTAAGTTATACAATTCCAAAGTCCCATCACGACGTTGATTTGGTGGGAGAAACACCTCAATCTGCATTTTTTTTTTTTTTTGCGAATACAATCTGCATTGATTAACTGAGCTCAGCCAACCATATATATATATAACTTACAAGATCAAGTGTAATAGGAGCACCAACCCTCAAGTTTTCATCAATGTTGCCTTCATTATCATGACTTCTAACTAAACTGGCAGAAGTCAGAACAACAGAGCGTTTGGCTCCGCTTCCAGGCCACTTTATAAGCAACCCTGTGCAAGCAAAAGACCTTGAGTAATCACGGTTGAAAGAAGCAAGCGAGACAACTCTACGGGATATTTCTGTTACAACTTTCTTTTCAAGTTTTGCCCAGACACACTCCCCACGATCATTGGGCGGAGAATCAAAAGGATACCCACTCCAAGCACGCAGTTCACCAAAGCGGTCTTCAAACTGATCAAGCAACTCCCCATTCACTGGTTAAAAAACCAAGATCATAAGTTAATTATAAAGAAGAGAACAAGGGACATCAAAATATCAAAACCAAAGAACTTACATTCAAGCACAAGTGGTGGTGGCATTGGATAACCAAAGGATCTTAGCCGGTAAAAAGTTTTCATGAATCCTGATGCAACAAGATCATTAATATTAGTACCCCGAATGACAACACATAATATTCTATGGACGATAATAGTCAATAGGTAGCATTTACAATGATGGCTTTCAAGATTATTCACACCTGAAGGGACTACGCTTGATACACCTGAGGGCAACGAATAACCGTAGAAGTGAAGTTTTTTAGGACTGCGATAGAAAACATCATTCTCATAAATAAAACAATGGAACTAACAAAACAACAACAACAGAAATAACTCATATGGAAGGAATCGAACTATGGAAAAAATTAGGCAATCAGACTCGTATAACTCTAAGGGATATATTGCCCATATCATCCCAATGAGTTGTTTCATCTCTTTCTCATCATAGTAGCTTTAAATTAAGCACGAGCACTAATTTAGCAAAAGGACAGCACTGATGTAAGTCTCCATCAGGTAGAGGTAACGGGAACCAATTTGTTTCACAAATTAGTGAGTGAAAACCCACAAGGCTCCAATACACCAGAAAAAGGTAGCAGGTGTAAATAAGCTAGCTATCTGGGGAAAACATCTTTGCCAAAAACATACTTGAGTATCTGAAACAACTCCAAACGTTCACAAAGTGATTTCCGTGATAGGAACTTGGCGCATTTACTATTCTCACCACCATCATGACAAAGATCAACGATCATCCCATGAAAATTCTCGTCATTTCCTACAAGTAGCCCTCCAAGTGCAGCCTAGAACAAAAGCAAAGTGGCACAATTTATGAAGGAGAAGTGCATTTTTACTTTGGTGTATGTAGTGATACGTTAGACCAAAGACATCATAACGCAAATATTATTTTCAAACTTTCCTTCATGCCAAAAAGTAAAAGTAAAATCAACAAGTTACCTCCGTGAAACCTTGACTATCAGAAAGGAAGATGTTGAGGGATCCATTAGACAAGGACCCACGCATGGCCATTAAACTCCCAGAATTGAAGGCACGCCCAGCAACTAATACATGACAATCAGGGTGGTCAGGTGATGCCTGGAGATCGAGATCTACAGGATCAACATCTAGGCAGCCGATGGATGTAACAATAGCAATATCTTCATCATATAGTCCCAAGAGCCCATCTTCAGTTGTATTATCAGGAAGGCGCACTTGAATCTAATGATAAAAGCAGTAATGAACACAAATTGGCCACAATTAACTCAAATAAACAAATAAAAAAATGGAGGACATAGTGTCATATCAGCAGCACCAACCCTAAAGTTATCATCTCTATTTCTTTTTCGATTGAATTCTCTAACCAAACATGCTGAAGTGACAAATCTTGTTAGCTCCTGTATAGTTGTCCCATGTGGTAGAGTTATGCCAGAGCATGCAAACAACATGTTTTCTTCTGCACAATGTTATGATTAAATCGTTAACAAGTGACAACAAAAATAATAAAATACAAATTAGGCAAATTCATAAGCATACCAGCACAATCACCATCAAACAAAGCAAGTGAGACAACACTGGATCGACAGAGGTCTTGACCACCTTTAACTTCATCGCCAAATGGTTTTTCTTTAAAGGGAATGATTGGAACTTCCCGATCGGGTAATCCGCCACTGCCAAATCGTTCCTCATCAATAGCACATAGCTTCTTGTCAAAATCAGCCAATGCTGCCATACTCGCTTGTACTGGTTATTAACAGATATGATACGCTAAAACTGTTAGTGTTCTATTAGAGCAATATGTGCAAGGAAAATGGAGAAGCAGCAAATTCAAAAGCAATTGCTCACATTTACAAAAGCTTGTCATGCGTTTTGGGCCATCACTACCGCTTGAAAGCAATGATGCCTCGAGTTTCTTCCTTCTTTTTATGGCTCTTTGTTCCCTACTCAGACCTCTATGACCCCCTTCCTTGTCCTTTGCAGTCCTGAAGCAAAGAGTAAATGCAGAAGCTTAGTAAATCTACTTATGCCTTGTTGTGAGATTGATCATAATAATGCCCTAACATCTACGTATTCGAAACCTTGCAAACTTTTATTCTCAGGTTACTTATAAAGTACAGGGAATCTCACAGCACTAGACTGGAGAAGTGTGCTCAAATATAATTATTTTTTGCCCCGAGCAGAAACACCACTAAAATCCAACGCACTCTCTCCCAACCCAGCGCTCTGTCAAGTCGTTAGCACCTTCTTCTTACTGACCACTCAGAGCTAACAACCACCAAGCTTCTTCCTCCTCTACACCCAGATGGACATCGCCACCACAGCATCAGATTCCCTATTTGTATTCGGCGACTGTCCCCTTCCCTTCCAGGCTGAGCATGGAAGGGGAAGCGATGCATGATTGGGATGTAGTCATGTAGGGGAAAAGATTATAAAAATATATAAACAGAGTAAAAGGTGGGAAAAGATCGATGACTAACATGGGCATGTTAGTGTACAAACAATCTGGGGTTTTGACGAGATGGAGTTAACAGAGTTAATGGTGATTCTAAAAAAAATATGATGCTGTGAGTAATAAAAATAATGTTGTGGACGCAAAACTTCCATTTGAGTGCTAACAAGTGCTCAAAACTAGCTAGCATCAAAGAACTGTTTTTTTTTTTTTGCATAACAAAATTCAATTTATTCAAACCCTAGTTTCGTATGGCTAATCAGCATATGATGAAAATATCAGCAGCCAGTTCCTAGCAGCTGGTCAAGACTGCCAAAAGGTTTGCAAGCCAAAACAAAACTAACTGTACGCAGGCACGTACGCATAGTACATGCTAGAGAGAACAGAAGTCCTAATGAAACATGAGCCGAAATTATAAAATGATATACTCACATCGCGCAACTTGTCCGCGACGAAGTAGAGGAATCGGGGATGAGATCAGGGTTGTGGTCTTGGGGATAATTGCTTGCCGTGAGATGCGTGCCGGAGTCCCTCCGCGTGATGAGTCGACGCCGCTGGTTTCTAAGCCGGAGTCGCCGTCAACCGTGGCGAGACGCCGAGATGGTTTGTTTAGGGCTGGTGCTTGTGCCGACTGCCGCGGGTGCGACTCGACGAGGACTCGTGCGACGGCTTCGCTGACGAGGTGGCGGTTATAACACCTGTACTGATTTTTTTATTGACGTGGCAATAATATAAATGAAAAAAATTACCAATTTAAAGATGTGATCTCCGGTGGGGCCAATTGTCATTGTATTTGGTAAGAATAAGAGCAGCTCGACGGCGGCGGTACTCACGGGCGCTCACGGCGCGGCAACGATGGCCGTGCGGGCGGACGCCAGGAGCTCGCGGCGACCACGCGCTTGGGCCACCAGCAGGCGGCGGACACCAGGAGCTCGCGGCGCGGCGTCGCCGCGCCGCCCTGGCGGAGACGGCTACGCGCGAGGGACACGGGCAATAACGGGCGCGCGGAGATTGCGAGGCAACAAACATCTTCGGCGTAGAGGACAGGCCGTTGGCGGCCTGGCACGGAGCTCCTTTCCTAGCCCGACCTGCGCTGCAGCCGCGGCCGTGACCCGATGCATCTCAGCATCTGCTCTAGAGCACGTCCGGCTGCTTGTACGGAGGATTTGCCGCACCCACGGCACGCTAACGCCGAGCCGCACACCCATACCAACGGTGAACCACAAACCAGCCAGTGCGCCGCCAAATAAATTCGTAAGATGTACTTGGTTTTAATCCGAGTCCACCCATCCTTAGGTCTCTCTCATGATCTGCTTAGCTCATCTTGTACATCGATTGTCGACGAAATCGATGCAGTACGGACGCACCCATATGGCCATATGAAGGTGGAGGAGAAGACATATTTTCATCATTTCATGGTACGAGCGAGTACTTAGAACGCAGATCAATATATATTGGCTAACCTTTCGTGGTAATGTCGAACTCAGTCTTTATCCAAAGTATTTTCTTCTTTAGAGCAACTCCAACAGTTTGGCAAAAGCACTTGGCAAATTAGAATTTTTGGTAAAATCACAAAAAATAGGCTCCAACAAGTTGGCAAAAGCACTTGGTATTTTGGTGAGCTTGACAAATTTCCCTGTTTCTGGCGCAAATATGCGCGCGTTTGCGTCGAGCGCATCCTGCTCGCGAGTCTTCCGGGGGCCTTCTCTCTCCTTCGCGTGAGGTGCGGTGGGCCGCATGATGACCGACGTCTGGACGAGATGCTGCGCTCGAGTCCACGTTGTACACGGCTGGTCCGGCTGGCGTAGTACACGGCCACATCCAAACAAATGGCTGCTGCAGGGCGCTCATGGGCCATGGCCACGTGAGTCTCCAGGAGCTGGACTGCCAGAGGCCATGCATGTTGGTGCCGCACAATCGTCTAAGGGAAGATGGGTCCACAAATAGTTGAAAAATAGTCCACAAATAGTTGGAGGCCATGCAAGTTGTTGCAGACACGATAGTTGGTGGGTCCACAAATCAGATGTTTGGAAAGCGAAAAATGTTAAACTGTTGGAGAAGGCCTCTTTTTTCACTTGACATTTAGCTTTGAGACTTGGCAAAACCATAGATTTGCCAAGTGAGTTTTAGCAGACTGTTGGAGTTGATGTGGCATTGTTATACTTTGCATAAACATCAACACTTTTTTGTATATTTGACTATAGTTGAAATTGTTTAGCTTCTCAAAAAATGAGAATGACTTTGTTTATGGGACAGAGAAAGTACGTGGTATATTCTCTACTATGCACAGCTCATATTATTAGATCAGAGATTAGTCATCCTTATCGTAACTAGGTGCTCGATAATGGCCCTCAATTAGATTTATTGGATTAGAAACTTTATCATCTGATAAATGACGAATAGTCACGGTCGTCCGATCAAACTAGTTTGACGACTAATTGGTCTGGTACAAGTATATGTAAATGTAATGCACCTTTTAAGTAGAATTCGTTCCACCTTAGCTTGCCTATTAGGGTAAGAAGGAGAGGAGTGACCGAGTGAGAGAATTGAGAGTGGAGCTACACCCGCTACATTCCCGGCTCCCGCGCTTGTCACATTTTGTTTCCCGCTCCGGCTCTGTTTTCCCTTAGAGCCACTGGCGCCTCTGCCTGCATCTCCTCCACCCACGACCTGCCTCTCTAGATGTCCCTCGCCGACGTCCATAGCTTTGTCGGCGCCTCTCGCCATCTTCTGTAGCTTCTTCTGTGCTTCTACCTCCACAACAACTTCATCCGTGTTTGTCTCCTCCCCTGCCAGGACCCTAGCAGATCCGCCCACACCTTTGAGGCTCTAAGATACTTCCTCGATGCCTGGAGGATGGACGCGGGAGGCCCAAAACCCCAAGATGATGCCAACACTCTGCCTCCTCTGAAGGTCGGTGCATATATTTGCCTCTGCTACTGCCGCTGCTGCCAAGCACAGGGATGACTAAATGTACTAGCCAGCTAGATCGATTAGGACAGACTAATCGACCATGGTCGACGATTAGTCGTCCGACCTTTGGTCATATCACTAGCATCGATTTGAGGCTCTAAGATACTTCCTCGATGCCTGGAGGATGGACGCGGGAGGCCCAAAACCCCAAGATGATGCCAACACTCTGCCTCCTCTGAAGGTCGGTGCATATATTTGCCTCTGCTACTGCTGCTGCTGCCAAGCACAGGGATGACTAAATGTACTAGCCAACTAGATCGATTAGGACAGACTAATCGACCATGGTCGACGATTAGCCGTCCGACCTTTGGTCATATCACTAGCATCGATAATACAATATGAAAACATGGTGCATAATATGCTATCGACAAATGGAAACCGACAGACCACCTGTCCGTAATCAAAGAGTCAAAGTAAGGATGACATAGAAATGAACCAGATTGAGGTGACACCACCTATCAACAACAATTCATGTTTCAATAGGTTTTTATCGATTGTTGGACTGCTAGTAATGATTTTCCAATAACATAAATACTACCTATTCTCTAATTATTTTTGGAAATTAGCATTCAGACAACCATGACGGTTAAAAATAAAGAAAAGCAACAAGAACATAAAAGGAAGGCAAGAAGATGTTGGAATATGCTAACTTAGGGTAGGGATAAAGAAAACATGAACTTTTATATCAAACGACAAGCGATATGAATTAGTTAAACACACTTCCTAAACTACAGGTGTCTGAATCTGCTCATACTATACACCACTAACCTTGCTTGCTGTACCGTCTGAAAAGGAGGCACACTATTAATCCACAGGCAGAGAATGTCGCCTGAACCTAGATAAAAATCCAGGCGTTATAATTAAGTAAAACAAATGCAAAGACAGTTACAAAACACGGAACAAGAGCGGTAAGAAACGGAAAAAGGAGTAACGGAGGGAGAAACTATAGACACGACTAAAAACAGAGGAAAGAGGAAAAAGGTGTAAGAAAGAGGAGAGAGAGAGGAAAGCTCTCGTTCCTAGCTTCCCTCTCTGCAGCCAAGCGAGCGAATCCAACCCAGCCCATCCATTTCTCCCTTCCTTCCCCATTCCCCGATTCCAATCCTTCCTCCACACACCCCCTCCCACGCTCCTCCCTCCGCCTCCGCCTCCGCCCTCCAATCCGCGCGGGCGCCTCGCCACCGTATCCCGATTGCTACCTCCTCGTGGTGGGCGCCGCTCCGATCCGCCCGATCCGCGCTGCTCCTGGGGCTCCGGCGCGCGGCGGCGAGCGGCGGGGGCGGCGCAGGGATGGAATCCGAGGACGACATGCACGACGCCAACGACTCCGCCGACGACGACTTCTACAGCGGCGGGGAGGCCGGTCTCGCCGCCAGCGACGACGGGGACGCCGACTACGACTTCGCGGACCACGACTCCGACGACTCCGCGGAGCTCCTCTCCCACAGACAGCAGGTGATCTCCTTCTCCGGGCCGTGGGTGGTGCGTGGCGTGTGTGGGAGCGGATCTGCTTCCGTACGGGGAATGCCGGAATTGGAGGGCTGTGAATCTAGGTGGTGGTTGATTGGACGTCTGTTAGGCGTTGCACATGTGGAATATTGCCTCTGTAGTTTATTAGCACAGACTGGGACGTGACCTTGCTCTAGAGAATGGTTTTTTCATTTACCCTTAATACAAATATATACGGTGGTGAGGCTAGTTAAGGCATGCTTGAATCAACTGAAAAATGCATTGCTGAGTAATGCTGTTGGTGCATACAATACATTTCAGGCACTAGGCAGCCACATTGTGATAGACACTTAAATACTTTCCATGAAAATTATGTAGATCAAATGATGATAGTCGCATTTGCTATTGCACAATGTCAATTTGGAGGGAGTAGTAATGCTAAGCTTTATCATTTGCCATGTGGTTAGTCATGACACTATAAAGGAAGCCAAGTTCTATCCTGCTTGATGAATGTCAAATGTGGGGTATGTGACCTGCCAATGCTATGCAGTCTGTGTCTCTGCAACTTGTAGTGCACGGGAAAGTTTTTACTTTTGGATGACATATGAAACATGAGAATTTGTTGCCATACTTTGGTGCCCAAATTCGTTTAAATTTCTAGCATTTGGAAACTGGAGATTGCAGTACAATTCCATCTCCAGCTGTAACAGAAAGAACAGAATTGGGTGCAGTTCCTTCTAGTTTTGAAATGAATGAGTAAATCTCACTTCATCTGTTTCTTTGTTTTCATTATGTTCTAGGTTTGCATCTCATTCTGCCTAATATGTACATGTACATGCTATTTGTAGTTGGTACATCATCAATTGGATTGGGTGGGTGGGCGAGGGCAGGGCTGATATGGAATGGCATTTGAGATTGTTCGTAGACCAGTGCCCCCCCAAAAAATGTCAAGCTGGATATCTGGATCCTTGAATCCAAGCCATATTCTTATAGCCTTGTCTGTGTCCAAGTACCCTTCTTGTGTCCAAAAAATTGTTGAATCTGACACAAATCGCATCAGCTGAATTTATGAAACCCATGCCCACATCCAAGCAGCACTGGTCCACATCCTTGTTCTTTACATCTTCATTTGGACAATGTTCGTTTATGGTAAATTACAAATTAACCTGGAGCTAAATATTTATTTTGTTCAGATACATTTACATGCAAGGCAACGTATCAAATGCAAACTAAACTCTCCGTGCAAACCAACTGCGGAGAAGAGGTGAGAGGGTGGATTTGCAAAAGTGTGATTAGGAGCGGGCAGTTAAGTGCAAAAATACACTTTTGCAAATACCCCCTCCCACCTCTCCCCCACAGTTGGTTTGCATGGTTTGCACGGAGACGTTGGTTTGCACTAGATATGTTCCCTACATGCAATGCTCATGTTTCTTGCATATTTGTGTCCTGTTCTGAACTTTCATTTACTTAGCTACTGATAACAAAAAAAACATGATAGATAGGGTATCCATGAGTGCTTGAGATCGACATTGAGTTACTTAGTTCTTACTTCGTGTCAGGATGAGGGTTTCATTGTCATCAAGATTCTTTTAACTGGCAGAATTCTAAACTTGATTAGCTTCTATGTCTTATACTTGTTTCCGTGTGTCCTTCCCAACACTATCACTTCCTATCAATCTCAATTTACTTGGAGGACACTTTGGAATAAAATATTGTAGTGCAAGAAGCTGCTATCCTGGCAATTATGAGAACATGCTGAAACTGTCATGCTTTTCTTGTTAATATAATAATGGCCAGCTCTCCTGCGTGTTCAAGAAAATAAAACATGCCGAAACTGAATAACTATATACCCCCATGGACTGCTGTTCTTACACTTGTTTGTTTATTTGTGCCCCAGCAAAATTACAGTATATTGAGTGAAGTTGATATAAAGCGGCGCCAAGAGGATGACATAAATAGGGTTTCAACTGTTCTTTCAATTTCCAAACCAGAAGCAAGTGTTCTTCTCCGCAACTATAACTGGTATAGTCCTCACCTGCAAGAAGATTGTAATCTTACTCTTGTAGTTTGCTTCTTGTGCTGCCTCGCTAAATATTTTTGTGTCTGCATCTGTATTCAGTTATTCTTCATTAGAGTTTGGACAATAGGCTATCAAAATTGGAGCTGTTGCAAGTAAAGCTTAAGGGTTTATCTACAGCTTATGCTATCAGCTCATGTTCATTTGCTTAAGTCTGCTGTAGCCCATTAACAGTAGTGTGCTCTACTTGTAATCAATTATTTCTTCTAAATGTGGTACTTCATTGTTTCTTTGTGTATCGATTCAGGGCACATGGAGCTTATCTGTCATTTTGTGTCTTGTTAATTTCAGTGTCTTATTCTAATGTTCACCCTACCTACAGGAGTGTTAGTAAGGTGCATGACGAATGGTTTGCTGATGAAGAGCGTGTTCGGAAGGTTGTTGGTTTACCAGAGAAGCATGTTGAATTGCCAAATGACAGAGAAGTATTCCCATGCTTCATTAATTTCACTTGTTCTTCCAGTTGCCTAAGCATGTTTGCTCTCTCTGATTAGTATAGTTATTCTTGGCGCTGTTAGTTTCAATCTTGTTGCAAGCATGCACACTAGTGTATCTACAGAGCTGAGGCATCATGTAGAAGTGCACATTTAGTTTAATAGCCTGCATGTAGCTAGATATATTGTGCATTAATCGACCACTTCGGCCTTTGGGTGGCTTTTGAGTGTATTCTGTGTGTGTGTGCGTGCCCGCATGATCTCTCATATCGTTGCAGCTAGTGCTGCTTATCTTGGTTACTATGTACTTCTTGTGTTAGTTGTGTCCATGGGAAGTACTGGGAGCGTTCATTACCAACAGTGTTGTAATTTTTTTAACCTTTTACCTATGAAATGTTGGTTAATTATTTGCTCCTCGTATTTCTGCAGTTTACTGATAGATCAAATTATAGTTGGAGATTTAGTCCTAGAGATAGAATCCCAGCTCCTAATCTGAATCTATAATCCTGTACTAAATAAAACCTGTGGTGATCTGCTGAGCCTGTGATGAATACAGTATTATTATTATCCTTAAAATTGTAGTTTCTTTCAATATCCTGACCCCCACTTGTAGGATGGGTATTGGATGATGGAAAAAAGGGTCTATGTATATATAGTACATTAGTACTATAGTGCATAAAATACAGGCACTGCACATGTATTGTATTTGTAGACTTGTAGTCACTCATATTATTTGATCCATGTATTTTTTTAGTGGACAATCATTAATTAGCAACAATTGATGCCAGTATGCATAACTACCAACTCCTGTTGTTGGGGAAAAAGTGTTTGCTGTGCTTGTGTGGTTTGAGGTTTGTGAAGCACATGCATTAGCAGAGTTTAGTGCATGTTGTGCATCACGTGCATCTGCCCTTTAACTTGCTTATTGCCACTGGTTTCTACTGAACGTTGATTGGGAACCTTAATACTCCTGAATAGTTCAACGCTTAACTCCTTGGTGCTTACGCATTTGTTTATATCATAATAGGTAACATGTGGAATATGTTTCGACAGTTGCCCTCGTGGGTTGATGAGCGCTGCTGCATGTGGTCATCCTTTCTGCGGTACATGTTGGAGAGGTTTGTCATTGGGACTTGAAATATCTATCTGCATACAAAGGGACCTTGGATTCCTATTTTTGTGAAATCAGTTCCACTTCTTCATATTCTATGAAGCCATAGATCCATAGCAACCACTCCTTCGGCCTTATATTTAGGCTGGTACTAATTATAGTTAGTGATTCCATATTTAGTTCATATATTTTTTTCTGCTACTACTACAGTTCTTGTTGGCATTGTCGTTTCTGCTTCGCTTTTGTAAATACCTTTATAATTGATGTCATAGTTACTTATAAAGCTTGCTCAAAA
Organism: Themeda triandra; assembly: GCA_018135685.1. Classification (NCBI taxonomy): domain Eukaryota; kingdom Viridiplantae; phylum Streptophyta; class Magnoliopsida; order Poales; family Poaceae; genus Themeda; species Themeda triandra. The sequence goes on along the minus strand of JAENPR010000069.1, from coordinate 700,142 downwards.
GATAGTGACATCAAGCTATTGTCTTCAGTTACATCTTCATTATACCACCCAAAATTATTGCCTGTTGTTTTATTAAATTTGTTGAGTTCTCTAGGTTCCAGTACTTATCCATTTTCACTGACATACGTTTTCTGTCTAATTGGGAGGTTAACCCCTTATATTACTGTCTGACCTTGGTGTTAGGTTTATTTCATTGCCTATTAAATGTGCTGCATTCCTGCACTTTACCCTTACTGCCCATATTGCATGTGGATGTAATCTAGTTTGGGTATGGACTACTTGGGTAAAGAATCGCCAGAGAAGAATTGAAGCACACAAGAGGAAGTTGAGATCTTTATATAAAAAAATGACAAACAGCAAAGCCTAGGCTAGAAGATGAAACCTAAAAAGAGGCACAAAAAAGAGATTATCAATAATAAATGGCTTTGCATGCACCAATTTATTATACAAGTCTCAGTATGGTGGTGGGGTGTTACTCATTTGTTTTTTATTGTACTTAGGACATCTTTGTGCTGTTACTTCATTTCATGGAAGTAACTTGCTCTAAAGAACTCTACCTTTGAATTTTACTATGTCAATGAGTAACATTTTAGTAATGTATTGACAGGTTACATTAGCACTGCTATAAGTGATGGTCCAGGATGCTTGATGTTGAGGTGTCCTGATCCATCCTGTGCTGCTGCTGTTGGACAAGATATGATAAATTCACTGGCTGATGATGAGGATAAGGAAAAGTATGGGCGATATCTTCGCAGATCTTACATTGAAGATAATAGAAAGGTGAATTGATATATCATATAGATTTAGCACTGACCACATTAGACAGTACCGTGAACAAAAAAAAAAAGCCGTGCAGCTGATAATTGTTTTGAATAATCCGTGCAGCTGATAATTAGATTTTCTCAATTCTATAGAGCTCGTTTATTTTTTTGGAGTAAATAATTGTGAGAACTGCAGTCTTCATAATTGACCACTGTGTTCTCTTTTGCTCACAGCAATCGGGTTCTTTGTACTATGTCAATTCGAAGTCTTAAAATGATGTTGAGTGGTAGATATGATACTGTGTACGACTAACATATTTAGCCAACATCTGAGTTTGATTTTGACACTTGACACGCTCTAAATCCATGTTACTTCAATTGGACTATGTGAAACAGACAAAATGGTGTCCTGCGCCTGGATGTGAATATGCAGTGGAATTTGTCATGGGCAGTGGCAGCTATGATGTTAATTGCAACTGTTCATATGGGTTTTGTTGGAATGTGAGTGCTCAAACTGATTATTTTTAATTTTACATAATCAGCAGACCATATATTTTATTTTCTTTTTCAGTGCACCGAGGAAGCTCATCGTCCAGTAGACTGTGCCACTGTTTCGAAGTGGATCCTCAAGAACAGTGCCGAGTCGGAGAATATGAACTGGTATAGAAGGATAAATCACAATTTTTTTTTTATAATGCTGATTGTTTGCAGTTTCTCCTTTGGATAGTCCTAGAAATACTATGCCCTGCCCCCCTCCTCTGGTCCTCACTCCTTTGGTTAGCCGAATCATCCAGCAAAATATCCTACATTGAGTTCAGCCACTACTTACTAACTCCTTGTCCTTGCACACCTCCTTGAGCACCTGTTTGCCGCAGCTGTGGCCCCAAAGGAAGGTCATGCAGACAACTCAGCCCCATATAGTTTTGTGCCAGCGGGTCTTCAAATTTCATACTTTGGATTCTTATATAATACCTGTTTTTTTTTCTTATATTGATTTTTCTGTTTCATGTTCAACATTTAGACGTATGTTGATCCATGCATAAAAATGTTCCTTAGTTGGTGTTCTTTAACTGGCATAATGATTGTTTCACCATTTATTTAGGACTGTTTGGATGCAAGGGCTAATTTCTACCTAGCTAAAAATTAGCTCTAGTACATCTAAATAGATGGGCTAATTTTCTAGCTAAGTCTTCAACTACTTGTTAGCCAACTAGCTAGCCAACCACAGCTAATTAGAGCTAATTTTTAGCCCCAACTAGTAACTAGCCATGTGTACCCAAATGGACTCTTAGAGCTGTGAAAAATATGGTTGCATGGCCTGAGAAGTATAGTTTCTTTTCTTTCAACCTCAATTAGTTCAAGTGTGATTAAGGTTTTGTTCGCTCGTGGTCGCTTGTTGTGTTTAAGGTTTTGTTGGCGAGTCCTATTTGTAACTTCTTTGCCCCTATAGGGGTTGTATGAGTCAGCTAGACTCCTTAATATGATGATGCACATGTTCTCCTGTGTGACCAAGAAAAAAAAAAGTGTGATCGAGTTCATGAGGTCGCGGTTGTGATTGTTTGAGGTTCTGTAAGGTTACTGTACTCAGCTATTGTGGCTTTTCCTCTCAATGCAATGATGCACAGATCCCCTGTGTGTTTGAAAAAAAAAAATGAAGTGTCCAATATTGACTTAGAAACTATTTATTCATGGTTTCAGGATATTGGCTAATTCAAAGCCTTGTCCCAAATGCAAGCGGCCTATTGAAAAAAATCAGGGATGCATGCACATCACATGCACTCCACCATGCAAATTTGAGTTCTGCTGGTAAGCATTCTTACTTTATACATTTTATTCTTATTGGTGCTTGCAAATGGAAAAAAAAATGATAGCTGTGCTATCATACTACAGGCTATGTCTTGGTCCATGGTCAGAGCATGGAGAGAGGACTGGTGGATTTTATGCTTGTAACCGCTATGAGTCAGCAAGGCAAGAAGGAGCGGTAGGAATCCTGAGCTTCCAATCTAATATCTTTTGTCTGACCTGCAAATTTCCGGTCATGTACTAGATTTTCTCAATTTATTTATATTTTGGTTTGTTGTGGCTACAGTATGATGAATCTGAAAGGAGAAGAGAAATGGCAAAGAACTCCCTTGAGAGATATACACATTACTATGAACGATGGGCAGCCAATCAGTCGGTAAGTATTGAATGTGGTTGAAACTCTAAATCTACATTAGCACGGAGTTCAGAGTGACAATTGATGCATGCCAAGCATCCTGTTGGCTGGAAGCCTGGAATTACTACTGTCCAGGATTTTTGTCAGATGTTCATGTTGGTTAAAAAATAAAGAAATTGATGCTAAATAGTTTCCTTACAGAATGACAGCTGAGTTGCACATTTAGTTGGTTTTTTGAGATTTTGGTTCTTGTCTGCCTAAACCCTTTAGGATGAGACAAGAACCAAAAAAAAAAGATCTACTTTGTCTGCCCGAAGAAAGAAATGTATATAGTTTTCATATCGCTACTTTGTGCTAGAACACCTTTTCTAGTTACTTGAACATCTCTTTTGTTCATGGTGCAGTCGAGGCAAAAGGCACTGGGGGACCTTCAAAGCCTACAGAATGACAAGGTATATGATGCTTTCCTTATTCCCCTATTCACATGAACCTAATAAAACCATATGCATTTTTTTCTTGAACAAAAATCATATACAATTGAAACATTAAAAACCTTAATGTTTTTCTTTTCAAACAATCTTATAGTGTAATGATCTCTTTAACCTATCCAGTAGTCTTATACTAACACTGACTTGTCCATTTCTTTCTTCAGCTTGAAAAGTTAAGTGACATACAAAGTCAACCTGAGTCACAGCTGAAGTTCATTATAGAGGCATGGTTACAGGTACTTCATTATTGTTCATTATCCGAGTTTAGTCTATCACAAGTCTTGTTGCTTTATCTTGACCAGTTTAATGTCAATGTACAGATTGTTGAATGCAGAAGGGTATTGAAGTGGACTTATGCCTATGGATTTTACCTGCCAGAGCATGAGCATGCCAAAAGACAGTTCTTTGAATATCTGCAAGGTTCGCAGTTTTGCTCTCATAAATAAACATTTGTAGACTTTGTTCAAGGATGCAAGTGACGGCACCAATGTGTAAAAGTGACGGTTGGCTGGCCCATTTTTATCATAATACTCCCCTGGCTTTGAATCAAATAAGTTTTGGGTCAACCCAGTTGCCCAAAAGAAACAGGACTTGCATCCCTACCTATGTAATACTAAACTGACTTATTCTTGGTGTCTTTTATCTAGGTGAGGCTGAATCAGGTTTGGAGCGGCTACATCAATGTGCAGAGAAAGAACTTCAAATATACCTTGACGCAGACTCTCCCTCGAAAGATTTCAATGATTTTCGTACAAAGTTGGCTGGATTAACTAGGTACATGTTGCTTCTTTCCATGTCATCTATGCTTGCTTTGATAACATGAACAAAATTACTGCGATGTTGACCAACTCTAAGGCTCTAACTTCAAAAGGACAACCTTTCTTTTAATATATATCCATTTGACATCTTCTTTAATTTTACAGTGTGACTCGCAATTATTTTGAAAATCTCGTCCGGGCTCTGGAAACTGGATTAAATGATGTAGGTCCTTCCACTAGCCATGGCACATGCAGCAAAAGCGCAACTTCCAAGAGCCTTGGTGGTAAAAGTAAGAGTGGCAAGAACAGGGCATCAAGCACCAGTTCCAAATCTGGCGGCTCAAGCCGAGGTGTGGATGATAGTAATATCTGGACATGTGATCAGTGCACATATGCAAACCCCAAATCTGCCAGAGCCTGCCAGGCTTGTGATCGTCAGCATCGATAGCACTCAGTCCTTTCTAGAGATTTGGACCCCATTTGTTGAGAATCTTCTGGTGTTGCCCCGTGTGATACACAACATACATGAAATTGAATGTTAGCTGATCTCTGGGGGTAGTGAGGAGATACTTGTAGGGGGAATGTTGCATGCAGGCATGCAAATGAAGTAGGTTTTCGTGTATCCCGGATTGTTTGTCGACTGAGCGCCTGTGAAGCCTCAACTCATCATCCAGTTCGATTTGTATATATAAGTATATCCATGTAACAATGTTTTGTTCAAGGAAGTAGAGGAGCTAGGAGGCGTCTGCTGCCAAAGGAACTGAACTGTTGTATTGCTGTTGTAATGTAATAATGCATGGGTCAAATTTAAAGAAAGTTAGTCATCCTGTTACAGAATTTCAAGAGAACTCTTGATACCTGATTTTGTAGAAGTTGTGCCAATTTCTTGCCCTTTATTAGCATCTATATACAGAGGACAATGGTCATGGTGGCAGGATCAGTAGAGCCCGAGCGCCCACGACCCGGGTCTCAGTTTGTTTGCCTGTTTGTCTCGGTTCTTGAGTGTGAAAACAGGTCTCAGTTTGTTTGCCTGTTTGTCTCGGTTCTAGAGTGCCAAAATGTTCCTGTTTCGGTCTCAGTTTGTCTGTTTGCCTCGGTTCTAGATTGTGAAAATGTGGCACAATTTCTGAAGAAACGCTTCCAAAGCATTAATATATCGTTTTTACGTTTATACGCAGTAGCTTTTTGTCTGGCCGAGCGAAATGGCTCGAGCATGGTTTCGCTGGATTTCGTTTTTGGCTTCTTCTATACATTAGCGTCAGTATCTTTTTTCTGTTATTATTCTTTTTATTAAATGCAACAAATTAAATTAGATTATATTTAAGTTATTTTGTTTATGATTATTTTTTCAAAATACGAAAGTTAGTTAAGGAAAATATTATTAATTTGCACAAAAATTACAAAGCAAAATACCTAAATGTGCAATTAGTCAATCAAATATGTATTTTTATTTTTTTGATTTGACATATATTTGTGACAACTAAATGTATGTTAGTGGATGAGAAGAGAAACTATCATAATTATATGAGCTATAATTGTAACTCATAGTGGATTGTTGATATAGATAGCTTGTATGTTGAGAGAAATCTCTAGTGTGTTTATTTTTATAGGAGAGATAGATTCGTAAAATTCCTTTGTTTTCCACATGTTTTAGTGTATTTTACCTATTATTTTTTATCCTTGTATATTTTATAAAAGAGGCCTGCGTAAAAAATCCAGTTAACCGTACTGCAGCAGACGGAAGGTGCATCAGTTTTCAAAATCAAGAGAATCCATAAATCATGTATCTTGTATTTGGATAGTAATTACGCAATACCTTTGAAGAGGTGATATGCCTGTTTAAAGAATGAATTGATTGATTTGTTGTCAGCAAATCAATCAGATCCCCCATTTGGCCTCCGCCCCATCAAAACTTGCCGCGATTTGGCGGCCAAGGTTTGGTTCCTTCCTCAATACAACATCAAACGTTTCCAAGCTTGAGCTTCCAAATCGATGACAGTTGATAGCTACCAGGTGCCGGCTCTATATATGCGCGCTTGCTTGCCCACGTTAAGAAACCAGGTGCCGTCAATACTCTAGTTTGTCGCCATGGCCACGCCGATCATCGCACCACCGATGGCCGTGACGATGGCGATCCTGCTTTTGGTCGCGGCGTCCACTGCGCACGATGGCCATCAAGCACCCGCACCTGGCCCTCACCACCCCCACCACCACCATGCCGCGGCGCCGGGTCCTCATCACCCCCATGGTTACCACTCCCTGGCACCGGCGCCAGGTCCTCACCACGGACATCACCGCCATCACCCTCACCATCACGCCCCGGCGCCCGCTCCTGTTCATGGGAGCCAGCCGACTGGAGCTCCTAGACTCGACAACTACGGCGGGCATCACAACTCTCCAACACCGGCACCAGTTGATGTCGACCATCTGGGCAACGCTCCGGTGCCTGCTCTGGTTGATGGCAACCAGCCTGCCAGCGCGCCGAGCCCGTTCACCAATGGCGTCCACGACGCTCCAGCTCCGGCTCCCGCAAGCCAGGACGAGGTGGTTTGCGCTCCGAGTCCGTACCAACATGGCGGCCGCGACGACGTTCCAGCACCAACGCCAACTCCAGTTCACGGCAACCAGCCGGCCAGCGCTCCTGGTCCGTACCACCATGGCGAGCACAGCTCTCCATCGCCGGCGCCGGTTCACGACAACCAACCGGCCAGCGCACCGGCTCCAGACAACGAAGGCGGCAACAACGCTCCAGCGCCGGCGCCGGTCAATGCCGAACAGCCGGCCATAGCTCCAACCCCGCTTCTCCAAGGGCACGCTAGCGCTCCGACTCTGGCTCCGGCGACAGTTGCCCCAGCGCCGCACCGCGTCCACGCTCCGTCGCAAGGGACGCCACCGGCCCACGCCCCGGCGGCTCACGTCGGTCAAGCGCCCCCACAGCCGGGTGGTTTTGCGCGTCCCCCGGATTCTGATCCGCGCTACTACTACCCCTTGTCTGCCCCCGCGCCGGCACCGGACAGCTCTGCCGTCGCTGGTCGATCATCGGGGCTGCTCACCGGCGTGGTTGGCGTCTTCTTGTGCGCATCCGTGCTTGTTGTTTAGATTAGAATAGTTTGGAGAATCTGTCAGCAATGTGGCAATAAGTTTGTATGGATTATTACAGCATTAGTGCCACTCGATTGTTTTGTTCCTAGGAATGAATTTTGCTTCTTCAATATGCATATCAATCTTGAAGGAATGAATATGAAAGCCATTTGTGTATGTATGCACCACTGAATTAGACCCATTTAGGCCCTCATTTAAGAATTGAAGATCCCCCGTCTTCTTACTTCCTTCAACCCCAAAAATACCGCTAACTCTATGTGTATGATTCTCCACTAATATTTTTTTTCATGACTCATGAGCTTTTACACTTAATAGCCATGAATTTCCTTCATAATATAGCGTCATTCACAATAAACAATGAATGTCTGAAATCCTATAACCTAGGTAAGCCAGAGCCTACTTCATGTCAGCAAGGCTAAAGAGCAACGAGGAACTTAGATGTTGGGTCATGAATGTAGCATCGTGCACCCCTGTTAGGGCGCAGGACGATATGTGAGCAGCTCGATTTTGGCCATGATATACTCTGGCCTTGTTTGGATTGCATCAAAAAGTTGGAATTTTTTCACTCTCTCTCCATCACATCAATCTTTACACGCATGCATGAAGCACTAAATGTAGATTTAAAAAATAACTAATTACATAGTTTATTTATAAATCATGAGACGAATCTTTTAAGCCTAGTTAGCCCATGATTTGATACTAATTATCAAATACAAACGAAATCTTCTGATTGCAAATTTTTCTAACATTTTGAATCAAATAAGGCCTCTTGTGACCGTAAGACACGTCAAACCTGAATAAAAGTAAATTCATGTACGGGTTTCGAAAGCAAGGAAACACACAAAGAATGCAAATAAAAATAAAAAAGAATAAGAACACACAACAAAAAATAAAAAAATAAAGAATATAGAAGCACACAAAAATAATGAAAATAAAAAAAAATCTGGGAAAACTTGCTCTGTAAGGGAGTCGATCCGTGCGGCGCGGGTGTTCTAAATTGGCGCAACTAACCGACTAACCACGATTTTTTTTCTGCCCAACCCTAGAAAGGATATCTAATATACGGTATTTGTTTTACCATACCTATTTAACTCCACATCAGTATGGCAAAAGTGATCTAGGTCTCCCGCGCCGCCGCCAACGCCTCCGCTGCCGCCACCTCCGCTTTCCGTCCGGTGGACTCCTCGCCGGAGAATTGCCGGCGGCGGCTCGAGACGACACTTCGGTAATCGTCTCCTGCCGCCCGCCGCCCGCCGCCAGCAACCCTACTCTAAACCGCACAGCAGCTGCGCATCAAGTGATGGCGAGGCCGGAGGAGAAGCTGCGCTGCACGAAGGAGCCCTTCATCGAGGACGTCGGCACCCGGAGGATGTAAGCATGCGGCTCCCGTCCCGTTGAATGAATCATAGCCCGACGATTGCACTTACTCTGCCGCTTCCCTGTTACGTTTGGTTGGTTTTGATTTCAGAAAGAGCATCCGGTTCAGTGTGCTCTCGGGCAGCGAGATTCGCAAGTCTGCGGAGGTGCAGGTCTGGAACAACCGGATCTATGGGCACGATATGAAGCCGGTGCCCAATGGGTTGCTCGACCCGCGAATGGTAAAGCCCCGCTCGGAATTGCTGTTTTCTCATGTGTATTTTCATTGATGATTTGTAGTTAGTTGGTAGTTCTAACATAGGCGTTCCTTTGCGGCATCGTTCAAGTTGTTGCAACTTATTTCCCTGTGTCAAATTTCAGGGAGTCCCGAGTAAGAAAGAAAGATGCAGTACCTGCCATGGTGAATTTAGTGACTGTCCTGGTCATTTCGGCTACTTGAAGCTTGCACTTCCAGTTTTTAATGTTGGCTTCTTTAACTGTATTCTGGATGTGTTGAAGTGCATCTGCAAGGTATTGCCATGAAGAAGTTTACATAATGGGTGTGCTGAACACTTGAACTGTGTCTTTATAATTGTTCTTGTTCTCTTGTGCCTTTCCAGAGCTGTAGCAAAGTTCTGCTTGTTGAGAAAGACCGCAGGGAGTTTCTGAAGAAGATGAGAAATCCCAGGGCAGATGCACTACAGAAAAGTGCTACAATGAAAAAAGTGAGGGATAAATGCAAACTATCCTGTTGCCCCCGCTGCGAGTACAGAAATGGTGAGCTATCCTATATTGTCCATAATAATTTTACTTTACGAATGTCAGTACTGAAACCTGGCTATTGTTTGTAAGTTAACATTTGCAAGAAATCTCTCAACTCTTTCCTGTTTTTGCTGTAAATACAGGTGTAGTTAAAAAAGGCAGAGCGGGCTTAATAGTGGTTCATGACTGTAGCAAGGTTTTGGATGGACATACAGAAGAACTGAAGAATGCATTGCAACACAAGAAAGAAAAGGTCTCCGCTAATTCAGTTCGTGTGTTAGACCCTGCAACTGTTCTGTCTCTGTTCAGAAGAATGACTGACGAGGTTGGTGCCAATTTTCATACTTGAAGAGTCTTATGTGAAGAGGGTACTGTAATGTATGGGATATAGGTTATTTGTTGTGTTCTGCTAGTGCTCAATAACACTACGACAGTCAAGTGAGCTGGAGAAAACATTAAACCTATCCAACAGTTGCCCCATGCCACATTGGTTGCCTCACATTGGATGCTATTTTCCGATTTTAACTTACTGCAGTTTTGTTGTCAAAATTTTACTCTTCCTTTTCATTTTTTCTGCAGGATTGTGAATTACTAAACCTTGGTGATAGGCCAGAGAAACTTATTGTGACGGAGATTGCAGTGCCACCTGTTCCTATACGGCCTTCTGTAGTTGTTGGTAATAGTAGAACAAGGTTCGCTTTTCAGTTTCTAAGAGTTTCTGTCCTCATTTTGGTTTGGTGATTCAGAATCACCTTGTGATCATGAGTTGTCTTGCTTCTTGCAGCAATGAAGACAGCATCACAGTTATTTTAAAGAGCATTGTTAATACAAACTCCATCCTTAAGGAGACCCTCCAAACTGGGGGTCCATTCACCAAGTGCTTTGTAAGATAACCCAGAGCTCCTCACTTGTCTGTTTTTACATGTTTCTGAAATTTTCCATTAATCTGTTTTTTTCTTCATAAATGTGCTCTTTCATATTTAATTTTATTTGGATCGTTTTTAGTTTTAGGAACTATTGTCTCTTGTTTTCCTTGTTATCCACAAGACCACAAACTATCTGAATTTTGGTTGCTTGTAAAGTGCTATTCCTTGAAATGAGTTGTCCAGTGCAGTATTGAAGTTATGACATTCATGATTTGCACATATGGGCTACTCAACATCGCAAAACGAAGTGTTATTAACTAGAAATCTAAATCTGACATTCAGGTCTTCTAAATATATTAACGAGCTGAAATAATAAATTGGAATTTTGTCCAAATATTGGACGTTCTTTAGATACTTAAAACTTCTGACTTATTTACTAAACTTAGTTCATGACTCTGATCTTTAAAATGGTGGGGATCATATTTTCAGATGCTTCACTTTCAATCTGGATAGTTAATTCATCAAACTGTAACTTTTGTTGATGTCCTTAGCTAACTTTTTACTCACTCTTCTAGGATTGCTGGCAATACCTTCAGCTTCAAGTTGTTGAATATGTGAATAGTGATGCTCCCTGTCTTCCAGACTCACAGCATCGTGGCCTTGTTCAACGACTCAAAGGGAAGACTGGCCGATTTCGTGGTAATTTGTCTGGAAAACGTACTGAGTACACAGGAAGAACTGTCATATCTCCTGATCCAAATTTGAAAATAACAGAGGTACTCGTTCATGTTCAATTGTTTCCTTATTTCCCACTTTCCAATTGTTTTTCATGTCACCATTTATTAATCCTTCAGGTGGCTGTTCCTGTGTTGATGGCTAAAGTCTTGACTTATCCTGAAAGGGTTTCAAACTTTAACATTGAGAAGCTGCGACAATGTATACGAAATGGACCGTTCAAATATCCAGGGGCTAATTTTGTTATACAACCTGATGGCACGAAGCAGTAAGTTCTAACTTGATGAAATTCTGAATTGTTACCCAGCCCAGCCTCTTCTAATTATTCTGCTTTGTCAGGAGCTTAAAGTATGGTGATAGAAGGATTACTGCTCGGGATTTAAAATGTGGATGTATAGTTGAAAGACATTTAGAAGATGGAGACGTTGTCCTCTTTAATAGACAGCCGAGTCTGCACAGAATGTCAATTATGTCTCACAGGGTATCAGTGTCTCCTTATTTCATTATACAATACTTCAAACATTTCCTCACCTTTGGATATTTGCTTTTGTAATTGAGCACAGGCAAGGATAATGCCATGGAGAACACTCAGATTTAATGAGTCTGTTTGCAACCCTTATAATGCTGATTTTGATGGAGATGAAATGAATTTGCATGTTCCTCAGACAGAGGAAGCTCGCACTGAAGCGCTTATGCTCATGGGGGTAGCATTTGCTTTCCTTTTTTCTTAAGTTGAGCAATTTTATTTCTATCTGCTAGCACCTAGCACAACTTTGATAGCTGCTGTTTGTTATTGTTATTGCTTTTACAGGTTCAGAATAATTTATGTACTCCTAAGAATGGTGAGATACTAGTTGCTTCCACGCAAGACTTCTTGACCTCATCTTTCCTAGTTACAAGAAAAGATACTTTCTACGATAGATCTTCCTTTACTCTTTTGTGCTCATACCTTGGTGATGCAATGGAGAACATTGATTTGCCAACACCAGCCTTGATTAAAGTAAGATTTTCATACTGAGTTTTTTTGTATGGGCATAGCTAGAAAGTTATGCTAGGTCTGCTTCTAGTGACGCCTATAGTTAGAACAGTTGATAACCCAATATCATTTGAACATGATAACTCAGGTGCTTGCTGATACCTTTCGCAAATCAAATTTCAATGTTTGCATATAATTCGAAAACATAGCAAAAGGCATGGTTTGTTTATTTCCTAAATGAAATTTATGCACTTGCCTTTACTCTTTCCATTGGCATGCAAAGGTACACACTGTCCTTCTTACTGAGATGCCCATATCTTGTGTGTATTCTATTTTTTGCAGCCTGTTGAGCTTTGGACTGGTAAACAACTATTTAGTGTGTTAGTCCGACCTAATGCACACACAAGGGTGTTTCTGAATCTCGCTGTTCAAGAAAAAATTTATTCAAAAAAGAAGGGAAAAAAAGAGGGGGGAGAGGAAACAATGTGTGGAAGGGAAACAATGTGTCCCAATGATGGTTATGTCTACTTCCGAAACAGTGAACTGTTATCTGGACAAGTAGGGAAGGCCACTTTAGGTAATTATTTGAAAGTGTGCAATTTTATCAGTTGTTACTAAAAAGTCTGTTCACTGCTATTACAGTTTATGGGCATTTGTTATTTACATTTTACATGAAGATTTGGAAGCAGCAAAAAAATGATGTGGTCTTTATCTCCAGGTAATGGGAATAAGGATGGCCTTTACTCTGTTCTTTTAAGAGATTATAATTCTCATGCTGCAGCAAGCTGTATGAATCGCTTGGCAAAATTTAGGTGAGGCACATTCCATGCTCTGTGTAATCGTATCATTCATGTTACTTTATGTGAAAGGTGATTCTTTTATGGATGAACTACTACTCCATATAATATTCTTGGGATTCCTTATATGGCGCTGATGTCTCTTGGCATGTAGCACATAGGGAATGTATAATGTAAGGTTTCTTTATAGATGCATTAGGAGATAGAGAATACACAATACATCAGATAGCGTCTTTGTAGGAGCCGTCGCCTACCATGGAAATAGATTTGTAAATCTTAAACCTAGCAGCCTAATTAAGTGCCTCTTGTCCCCAACAACTTAGATGAAACACATTTCAGTTACTTTTTACGTTGGTCCAAGCGCCTGCATCCAAAGGATCCTTGGGTGCTTAGTCCAAGCGCTGGGCGCTTACTCTGGTGGTGACGCACCCAGCAAGTGCCTGCACTTGCATGCATTGGCTTCCTCTGTGGTGAGGGAAGCTATTAATTGATGGTAAGCGCCCACGCTTGTTAGTCCTAAGGAGCCGAGGAATTTCAGTAGGATGAAGGAACTCACTCAATTCACATTAATACACTTATCCCATTTTTCTATTCAAGAGAGAAATTTCAGTAGGATGAAGGAACAAACTCAATTCACGTTGATACATTTATCCCATTTTTCTATTCAAGAGAGCTAATAGGCTGCTTAGGCCAGGTTAGCTAACCCTTACACTGTATAGGCCTCACTGCAAGTTACCTATGAACATCACATATATACCACAGTTTTTCAAAATTAGTTTATGGAAACTTTATTCTGATCTGAAGGTGCTTGTGCAGTGCAAGATTTATAGGGAACCATGGTTTTTCCATCGGTGTGGATGATGTCCAACCAGGAGAACATCTAAATCGGCAAAAGAAAAAGGAAATAGATGGAGGGTACAAAAAATGCCATGATCTTATTTCTTTGTTTGCGAAAGGTGCGCTCGCATTGCATCCTGGTTGCAATGCAGCTCAAACGTTGGAGCATAACATCACCGGCGTGTTAAATGAAATCAGATCAATTGCTGGAAACGTAAGTTTGCACATAGTTTCATTATCTTGTTTATTTTTGTAGTCAATTAGCATGTGAACATTCCTGATCTGATTGATCCTCTTTGCTCTGTTAGTTTTTTTTTACAGTTAGCGAGAACATAATTTTCTTAATAATCATAAATGGTCTCATGCCCAAACTTTATCCTCATGCTGGATATTTTTTATAAAAAAATGCACCTCTTTAGTGTTAGTTGGGTAAGTTTTCTGTTGGGACGTTGTTATTGGGTTTGTTTTAGCACTATAATTCAGTGAACAGGGTTGTGTAGTGATCTTTTCAAGGGACTATTGACTACCTATGTGTCCACTCTGAATTTACTGTGTTTATAGTGTAATCTTTGAATTTCATGTGATGAAACTTTTTTCAGGTGTGCATGGATACACTTCACTGGAGAAACAGCCCATTGATCATGTCTCAGTGTGGTTCTAAAGGTTCTCCTATCAATATCAGTCAGATGGTTGCTTGTGTTGGACAGCAATCAGTTGGAGGGCGTCGTGCCCCAGATGGTTTTATAAATAGAACTCTTCCTCACTTTCCTATAAATTCAAAGACCCCTGCGGTAAGTGACAAAAAGGAACATAACTTGCTAATTTGTGCACAGGGTGTTTCTTGTTCTGTTTGAATAAAAAAATTCTGCAAATTTGTTACCATCATTGGGCTGAATGACTGCAAATCTCACATCTTCTACAGTGCTTATCCAAATGTGCAGATATAATAGTAGCTTTAGTTTCATTTCTCAGTTCCCATGTACCACAACCATCAAACTTTTCTGAGCGATTGCATTATTGTTGGTTTGTTGAATCTGGTGATTTTACTGCAGTAGTCGATAGAGAAATTGGAGCTTTTGGAACACTATGCTTTTTAAAATAATACCACCCTTCTCTATTTGTGACATCCATAAATCTCCCATTTTACTTTAATTTCAAAATGAAGTAGACATTTGAATTTAATACACAAACATTCTGATAAGGTTTTTGTCTTCCATTTGCAGGCTAAAGGTTTTGTTGCTAATTCATTCTATACTGGTTTGACTGCTACTGAGTTTTTTTTCCACACAATGGGTGGACGAGAAGGTCTTGTTGACACGGCGGTATGCCTAAATTTAAACATGTTTCTTTCCTGCATTTATTAAGTTTTTGTGCTCTCTAGGGATTACATCATAAATGATGGCATAGTTGTTCATATAGGTTTAAATATGATTTGCTTGTGTTACTCAGTTGAATTAGTTCAAACAGACAATAGTGATATTTTGTATTCCAAAAATATGTAGTCAGTTTGTTTTCCTGGCCACATTGTTTGTCACTATGGTTGGTACTCTCTCTGTTCCAAAGTGTAATTTTTTTTAGTTGTGTCCTAAGACAAACTTCTCTAACACTGTCCAGGTTTATATAGAAAAGCGCATCAACATCTACACATCATATTAAATAGTGTATTTATTTGGTACTGTAGATGTTAATATATGTTTCTACAAACTTGGTCAATGTTAGGGAAGTTTGACTTATGAAAAAGCTAAAAACGACTGACATTTTTTTGGAATGGAGGGAGTATATCTTTTGTTTTCTCATGTGAGCCTGTACCTTTCTTTTTTACCGATTACTAATTTCAGCCTTCCTCCCCAATCTGATTATAGTCCTGGTGTATATACAAACTCTCTTATGATCTAATTCCGAGCATTAAATGCCACAATTGGGTATAATTTAGCAGTTCTATTTCAATCCTAACAGCTCAATCTAATAATCTTGATCCTAATAACTGTTACAGACTGACATTGAAGGGAAAGAGTAACCTCAGTTTTCTCTAAAGCCAAGATACAGTTTGATAGATCATTAGTCCCCTGACACCTGGCACACAAGTGTTTGAGAAAAAAAAAACACCTGGCATACAACAGAACTTGTTTTCTAAGAATTGCTGTAAGATAATGCAACATTCAACCTAAGAGATTGACAACCATGTATTAGCTACTAGAACAGCAATAGATCAAGTTAACAACTACACAGTGGCTATTACAGAGCAGTATCATATCTTCAAGTAGAAGCTAAAGATAATCCCATTGATCACACCAGTATAATACTATTATTACATAATCATCTGCACTTGACCTTGTATCCTCAGAACAACGTTGGCAGCTATTTCCTGTAGATTATCATTCAAAAAAATTAGTGGGGCCCTGATACCTGTTGTTTCCTTTGTTTTGATTTTTTTTTTCAATAATAGGTCAAAACAGCAGAAACTGGATATATGTCCCGCAGATTGATGAAGGGCTTGGAAGATCTCTCAGTTTTCTATGATCAGACAGTTCGAAATGCTAGCGGCGGTATAGTTCAATTTTTGTATGGAGATGATGGCATGGATCCTGCAAAGATGGAAGGAAAAGATGGCATGCCCTTAAATTTGGATCAATTGTTTATGAAAGTCATGGTTAGTTTAATGTACAGAATACTTTGTTAGATGGTCATGAAAATATGTTCTGATCATTTAACTTTTATTATAGGCCACATGTCCTCAAAGGGGATCAGATACATTATCTCCAGAGGCTATCAAACAGATGTTAGAGGATAAGCTCTTGCAGCATGACACCTCATCTGATGGTGGCTGTAGCGAAGAGTTCAAGAAAAACTTAACTGAATTTCTTGATAAACGTATAGAATTAATGAAATGCACAAGAAGGGCACTCCATCTACATGAGGATCATGTAGAAAAGAAAGATTCTTGCGTAGAAGAATCTGTTGCTGCTATTATATCTGGTATATCTGCAAAACAGCTTCAGGTGTGTGCTTATAATCTTTTTCAATCCTTCTTATATTACCAAAGTCATCGCCACTTGTCAAAGAGCTAAACTTTTGTCTAGATTAAATTAGACTTTTGCCATTTACCAATTGGCTTGCATGTAGTGTTTGTTTATTTTTGCAGCAAATATGCCATAGGGTATTACCAATATCGTAATTTATACTTCAAAAACTAAGGATTTGTGAGTTTCTCTGGCATGGGGTAGCGTAAATGTATAAGATGCATTTTTTGTTAGTTATTGGGTGGGGGGTGGGGGGGGTGGCGGGGGTTGTACAGGCTGTGAACCTTTATAGAGCTGAAGCTGACTTCCTAAGGAACAACCATGTTTAATGGAAGCTTGCCCTTAACACATGGTATTTTTGTGCCATGTTCCATAATTCTTCTGTGGCCTGTTCTTTCTAATCCTACGGGTTTCTGTGCAAATCCAACACTTACAATTTATATATTGCAAGTATATTGTGACTCTATGAATAACTCTTCCCTGCTGTTCCTGATTTTTTTTTTCTTGCCACACTGTTCTGTTTTTATTATTATGTTAAAGCAATATCAGTCTAGCATACATTGGTCATCATAAATAAATAACAACCTCTTCCTATGTAAGCATTTTGTACCCTGATATAATCAACTGACCACTGACCTGTATTATTGACTAATCACTTTCCTATGCTTTGTCATCGTCTCTAGTTTTCTTAGGACTTGAGGCAAAAAAAAGTTTGTTTGGTGATCCAGTTAAATAGGCTAAGCTGTAATTTTGACTTTTAAGTCTTTCAAACGATTGTTTTGTCAGTTTGTGCATTTTGTTCTTGTATCCTTGTATCAGATGATTTATTTCCTTTTATTCTGGCTCATCAGGTTTTCTTGGACACTTGCTTATCTCGTTATCAGTCAAAGAAGATTGAAGCAGGAGCATCTATTGGAGCAATTGGAGCTCAAAGTATTGGAGAGCCAGGGACTCAGATGACACTGAAAACATTTCATTTTGCAGGAGTAGCTAGCATGAGTATCCTTTTTACCGTTCTTCAGGAAAATATTACTGATTTCTGTGGTGTTTAAACTTGCGGAATTAAGATGCTTCATTTTATTTTCAGTTTTTATTTCTACTTCAGATAAGCGCTTCTGTGAGTTAATATCTCTAGAAGATACTCCCTTCATTCCAAATTATAAGATGTTTTCGCTTTTCTAGATACATTGTTTTTACTATACATCTAGACATAATATGTATCTAAGCGCTTAGCAAAAGCCATGTATCTAGAAAAGCTAAAACGTCACATGCATTATTTTTTAAAGAACCTTTATTCCTCAATAAATCTAACTTACTTTACTAAACGCAATATTTGACATAGAAAGTCCAGAAACAGAGCTGAGCCCACTACA
This sequence comes from Themeda triandra, assembly GCA_018135685.1. Lineage (NCBI taxonomy): Eukaryota > Viridiplantae > Streptophyta > Magnoliopsida > Poales > Poaceae > Themeda > Themeda triandra. Next base: position 682,153 of record JAENPR010000069.1, on the reverse strand, counting down.
TTGATGTCTTTCACAACTTGTTTCCTTAACCATAAAAAAGATGTTACTCTTGGTGTTCCTCGAATCAAGGAAATTATCAATGCTTCTAAAAAGATAAGCACGCCTATTATCACCGCTCAGCTTTTGTCAAGGAAAGATGTGCTTTCTGCGCGTATTGTGAAAGGATCTATGGAGAAAGCAGTGCTCGGCGAGGTGAACTATCAGTCGATATGTTTTATTACGGACCATTTTTATATACACTTTAAAGAAACCAATTGATTTTCCATCTTTCCTCCTATTTATCATTATTTTAGTATTCGCACTTGCACAGAGTAGTTGCTTATTCTACCAGGCATGGAAGTCACATGCACAACTAGAGCTGAGAAATTTCTCTCATTCTCTGTATCCTATATAGGCTGAATGTTGGTAGAATGGTAGCCCATTTTATGCAATACAAAAATAGCATGTACACGAACTGTACTTCACATCTACAAGTTCCATGATAAGGTTCCCAATGTACTAGTTCTGCAGCTACTTTGTATTTTTTTTTTGTGAGAATTGAGTCCACTCTTTTAGATTCATAGTACAATATGTTGGCTTAGGTGGAAAATTTTGAGTGGCTTGTATTGGATTTTGGTTGTGGATCTCTCTGTTATAGAAAAGGATGAATAAACTGTGCATACTTCATACCTAGTGTGATAATTTTGCCCTGCCACATCTTGATTGTTTTGGTGCTGACTTTTGGATTGATGTGTGTTGATCAGGTTGCAGTAGCCATACAGATTGTCCTGAAATCAAGTCAACCAAACTTGGTTGTCAAACTTGATATGCAGCTTATAGAAACTCTCCACATGGGAATATCTGCTGATTCTGTGCAGCTGTCAATTTTGAATCATCCAAAGATTAAGTTAAAATCTGAGGTATAAACAAAGTTCCAAGTTTGGTATATTAGGTGACTTTTTTTGGTTAACTGTAGTTACAATTTACAGTAAAATGATTTTTTTTTTCAGCATGTCCGTGTCATTGATAGAGCCAAGTTGAGAATATATCCAGCTGGAACTGATAAGCGCAAACTTCAGCTTGAACTGCATAACCTCAAATCCATCCTTCCAAAAGTGATTGTGAAGGTGAACTAGTTGTCCATTGTTAAATTTCCTGCCATTTTTGTTTGTAAAAAAAATACTTATAATACCATGATGCCAGTGGTAACCTTTCTAGAAATATAAATTCAGGGCATTCCAACTGTTGAAAGGGTTGTTATCGACGAAGTTAAAGCCAACAACGAGACAGAAAGATACCAATTGTTGGTTGAAGGGTAAGCTTTCCTACTCCCTCCGATAAAAACTAATTGTCACATTTGACCAGTAATTTTTTTAAAGAATATATTCTTAAAATCTCTGAAGTTTATGATACTTTGCAAGTATTTTCCGGTACAATTATACACATTTTACTTGCATGCTTTCAAACTAAATAATTTAACTTGCATGCTTTCAGAACAAACCTCCTGGCAGTCATGGGTACCCCAGGAGTTGATGCTAGCAAGACGAAAAGTAATCACATCATGGAGACGAACAAAACACTTGGAATTGAAGCTGCTAGGAGATCTATTATTGATGAAATTCAATACACAATGAAAAGTCATGGCATGAACATTGATCGGAGACATATGATGCTCTTAGCAGATTTAATGACATACAAGGTATCATGATCTGGCCTTCTCTGTAAAATGAGTTATGTTTTTTCCTACCCTCCATGCACTTTACTACATGCTTCAAGACCTATGCCCATTTTACATTTGTGAATTCTCTGAGCAGGGTGAAATTCTCGGCATTACTAGATACGGCATTGTAAAGATGAAAAGCAGTGTGCTGATGCTTGCTTCATTTGAGAAAACCCAAGAACATCTATTCAATGCCTCATACAGTGGTCGTGAGGATCAGATAGAGGGAGTTAGTGAATGCATTATCATGGGCATTCCCATGCAGCTCGGTACCGGTATTCTCAAAGTCAGGCAAAGGTACTTACACTTTGTTTATGCTCTTATAAACTGTGGTACAATGCTACACACTTTGCACTGAACTTCAACTTCCCCATCCAGCTTGTTGAAAAGTTTGCAATCTTTTTGGTCTACAATTTTTCCGAGGGTACTGTTTTTCTTAACAAACCGCATGTTGATTTGGTGCCATTTCCCTTTGCAGGCTCGACCACGTGCCTGAATTCAAGTACCAGCCGGACCCGATACTGTCGTGATACATACATGTGGAGTGAAGCTGGAACTCTGTACATATATATATAGCTGGATCATAAATGCATAGTGGATAGGTAGAGTAGGGCAACCGTGGCAGCTGTCATTTTCCGGCTAACTAGTGTCATTCCATCTCCATGAAGCAGACTCCGGGCCAACAACGCCCTCTTCCGCTGCATCGGCAGATACGCAGAGTAGTGGCAAACATGACACTGTATGGTGATACCTGATACATCATCCTTCTTTTTTTGCGACACCTGCTACATTCCACCTGCTACATTCCTGCAGGCTAATGAAGCCTGGGGGCTGGGAAGAATCTTTGTTTTTGTCCTGATGTTGAGCACTCTACAAGTGCTCCCTCCGCTCCAAAAAGAGTGTCGTTTTTAACTTTCAGACATCGCATTTGATCACTTTGTCTTATTCAAATTTTTTAAATATATTATAAAATAAATAAATCAGTGTTAAAGTATCTCTAATGATAAATAAGTTATAAAAAATAAATAATATTTATAAAACTTTTTTGAATAAGACGAAGAATTAAATATGATAGATGAAAAATTTAAAGTGACAACTTTTTTGGGACGGAGGGAGTAGACGTTAGCGCGCTGTGATCCTAAAGAGTCCATACCTCTTATTTGGAGAAGTCATTTTTTATGTTTGATTAAATAAATAGATAGATATATAACTGTTAATATTTGCTATTGTATAATAATATTGTTAAATTAACAGAGCAATATAAATTTAAAACATATGCTTATAAAACACTAAAACACGATCTTGATATAAGCAGCATAGTAGTATACAGTATTATTTTAGTATCTGCCTAGCTGATTTTGCAACATATAAAGAAGTGCCATTTGTAATACTGAATTAGGATAATGTTGATGTTTCATTAGGAGAAATTATGATCAACTAGAAAATTGTCGAATGGCAGTACATTGAAGAGGCAGTAAACTCACAGATACGTAGACTTAAGGTTGGAGGAGCTACATGAATAAAACGAAATACATCATATTGCAGACATGGTGTTTGAAGTACGTTGCATTCCTTTTTTTTTTATCTTGTATATCTTTTCTACTGCAATTTGCATGGTGACCTGTCGACCTGTGACCATCCCCGTGCAGGTGATCACAATGGCTGGACAACAGCTTTATACCATTTTATCTCCTTTTCTCATGATTGCTTCTGGTGCTTCTTCACGGCCTTGTGCCATTTGTTCAGGGCTTTCGTTGTCCGCTCGTAGAGACAAATGTATTTCGACAAAGTCAATAATGAGAGCGTGTCAGCCCTCCTGAGTTCTGAATTCTACTGTGGAGTGAAGTACATAGTAATTTAGTCATTATTTATCACTCTAGCAGAAATGTTAGCCCTCCCTCGTGGACCCGTCCTGCGCCGTTGTCCAGCGTCCTCTCCACACTTCTTCCTCCCCGGCCGCTGAAGCTAGCGGTGGGGAGTGGTCGGCCACCAGGTTTGTTCGTAGCTAGCGAGATTATTTTTCACGCTTTTCCTCTCCCCAAGATCGGCTTGGATTCTACAACCGCCGGCTCCGAGTTTCCTGTTGAAGACGCCCAAGTCCGACTTCGAAGAGGACAGGGACGTCTTTTGTGGCCTTTATAGGAAAGCGCCGTCGCCGTCTACACAGACATTGTGCTCTCCGACGACTTCGCCGGGAAAGCATAAGATGAACGACAGTAACATGCCGAGACAACTCAGCCAAAAGGTTTCCATCCGCTCGGGGGCGGAGCAGATGACCGCCGAGATGCACACAACACAGAAGCAGGGCCAGGTATCTATACCTTGTTCCTCATTCAACCCTTGCATGCTTCGTTGGGCCTGTGTGCTTCTTATGCTTAGATAGTTATCTATATATTATATGTATTATAATATGTTCTGTCCTGTATCTTGGCATAACATTTGTTTTAAGGCCTGTTCTTTATTTCTCTCTGCTAACTCATTGAACATCAATGTAGGAACATGAGCAGGAAGACAGGATTAGCGAACTTCCAGACCACATTCTCATGAATATTTTAGATAGACTTGAAAAAATGCGCGATGCTGTGAGGACCTGTGTTCTTTCAAAGCGGTGGAGGCATGTTCCAGGATTGCTCTCAGAGATTGTTTTAGATGTGGGGGACTATCAGTCTGGGGAGGCCAGTTCTGGGGAGGCCACATTCTCATTGGTTGAAGCCACAAAGAGTATCTTAGCACATAAGAGTCAGCACACCATCAACTACTTGAGCACAAAGTTCTATTTGAGGGATGAATCAATTGACATTGTTCATTCTGTGGATAATGCCATGGCAAACCGGGAGGTTATTAAAGCAGACTTCACAATCATACCAGAGAGGCTAGAGATATCATGCATGTATGGAAGATGTTTCATGACATTCTTGAATGGTTATACCCGGGCATTTGGTGGTCTAACAGGCTTGTCCCTATGTTGTCTGAGACTTGGCAAGTTTGACATGCCTACTGTGCTTTGTGCATGTAAGAAGCTAGAACACCTTATCCTGACCAGGTGTGATGCTGGGATTAGATCTGTCTTACAAATAGAGCACCCACAACTTTCTCAGTTGAGTATTTTCCATTGTGCATTTGAAAAGGTTGAACTCAATCAGCTTCCAAGGCTTACTCATTTGACATGTCAATCTTGGCTTGCTTCACATGATACATATCCATTGACCTTCGGCTATGTTCCAAAGCTTTCAGTGCTAATCCTTAGTTCTATGAGTTCTGTTTACCACAGAAATATTAGGTTAAGTGAATTCCTCCGTAACGTGGCCATAATAAATCTGGATTTGAATTTTCAATGTCGAAAGGTGAGTTGATGATAAAATATTTCGTGATCAAGATTTTGTGTCCATAGTAATGTTTTTAATATTTTTTTGTACTTTATTTATCTGGGCAGATTTGGATTCAACCCGAAGCAACAAAACCATTAGCTCCTCTTTTGCGTAATCTTCAAATGCTTAGACTGCGTTGTATTTTTGAAAAGTGTGACCTCTCTTGGACAATGTTTATCTTAGAAGCCGCACCCCTCTTGAAGGAAATCAATATACAGGTACGCTTGTTTTTCTAATTGCTCTTAACATCTTTTTGTTGATTGTTTCAACATATAATATGTAACTAGGATATCTTTGTTGTGCACTAGTTAACTCCGATGAGGGAGGCTAGTAAAAGTCAATTTAGCTATATACTATGTCATCATTTCAGTTTTGACCATTTACTAGCTAAAAATTACATATAGGTCAAAATAACTCTTTTTGCATATAACATATATTTTTTGAGATAATATATATAGTAATTTTTAAGATATTATTGATCAAAGTATAATGTTGGAGACAGTTTCTATGTCCAAATGAGAACGATGGAAAGTACAAACCTGGTCTGTTTTTGCAGGTGTGGGATCATGTGTGTAATGAAAAGGATATGAAGCGAGAAATTTTTAAAAAGGAAAGTGATCACTTGAGTTGGGAAGCACATGATTTCAATCATTATAATCTGAGCAAGCTTAGAGCATCTCCAAGAGTTATGCAAAATTCACTTGCCAAATTCACTTGGCATATACGTTGCTAAATAGGATGGCAAGTGAAAAAAGAGTGTCTCTCCAAGAGTTATGCAAAATTCACTTGCCAAATTCACCACCCACGCCCGCCTCCTCCCGCACGGCCACCACCGGCAGCGCCGCCGCCGCCGGGGCAGAGCATTCCCCTCCGGCCCCGCCCCCTGCGCGCTTGGCGAGGAAGCTGTTGGTAGCCGCGGCGAGCTCCTGGAACGGGTAGAGCACAGGCGGGTCCGGGAGCGAGGGAGGCGCGGCCGGAGGACGTGGAGGAGGTGCAGGACGACGAGGTGGCGCCGCGCTGCTGCGCGCTGGCCGTTCCTGTCCCCGTCCCGGCGACGGACGGCCCTGGCCCCGAGTACGACGTGGAGGGGGGGGAAGAGGAGACCCCAGTCGCGGTCGCAGCGGGGCGGCGCTTGGCGGAGGCGGTCGAGGAGGAGCGGCGGGAAGAAGGGGTGGCCGCGGGCCGCGACCCCATCGTGTCAGGCGGCGCTTGCCGGAGGCGGTCGAGGCGGCGCTTGGTGGAGGCAGTCGAGGCGGACGCGGCGCGGTGGGCGGATGGGGAGCGCGAGGCAGCGCGGATATATCCGCCAGTTGGACCTCTTTTTGCCAAGTTGGGAAAAAATGGCAAGTCATATGCATAACTCTTGGAGCATTGGTTTTCCATGTTTTGCCAAAAAATCAAGGATGGCAAGTGCATATGCATAACTCTTGGAGATGCTCTTAGGATTGAAGGTTTCCAGGTAGAAGAGGAACTAAAGAGATACATAAGACAAGTTTTGAAAGCAGCTGTGAACTTAGAATTTGTAGCACTTCGTAAAAATCGCCTCTGTGGAAAGTGTCGTATTCGTCCTTCATCAATGGCATATCCACAAAATGAAGAGCAGAAGGACCAACTAAGGATACAATTTTCGGACCAGACATCCTCAAATGCTAGAATTAGATTTTTCCCTTGATAATATCTTCGCATTTTGGCAATTCTTGTTCTAACATATGTATGGACTTCTTTATTGCTACCTGATTATGATTTGGGGAAAACTTTCAATCTGAAATGAAATTCCCCTCTAATGTAATTGTACCGTTAGCACCGGTATAAGCCAGGGGTTAATTGTCGAGGTAGCAATATTATGCCTCATACAGTGGTCGTGAGGATCAGATAGAGGGAGTTAGTGAATGCATTATCATGGGCATTCCCATGCAGCTCGGTACCGGTATTCTCAAAGTCAGGCAAAGGTACTTACACTTTGTTTATGCTCTTAGGGCAGTCCCAATGCAAGACTCTATCACAGAGTCCAAAACTATTTATTACCCTTCTATTTATTGTATTTTGCTGATGTGGCAGCATATTTACCTCGAAAATTGTGGACATAGAGTCTAAATAAGACTTGGAGTCTTGGTTTTTCTGCCTCTCTTCAATAAATATACCGCCACATCAGCAAAACACAATAAATAGAAGGGTAATAAATAGTCTTGGACTCTGTGGTAGAGTCTGCATTGTGAATGCCCTTATAAACTGTGGTACAATGCAACACACTTCGCACTGAACTTCAATTTCCCCATCCAGCTTGTTGAAAAGTTTGCTATCTTTTTGTTCTACGATTTTTCCGAGGGTATCTGTGTTTCTTAACAAACTGCATGATTTTTTTTTTTTGAGCAACCGCATGATATATTATTGATTTGGTGCCATTTCCCTTTGCAGGCTCGACCATGTGCCTGAATTCAAGTACCAGCCGGACCCGATACTGTCGTGATACATACATGTGGACTGAAGCTGGAACTCTGTACATATATATAGCTGTGGGCATAGCGTAGGGCAACTGTGGCGGCTGTCATTTTCTAGGCGAACATCTAACTAGTGTCATTCCATCTTCCATGAGGCAGACTCCGGGTTAACATCTAACAACGCCCTCTTCGGCTGCATCGGCAGATGCGCAGAGTAAAATTGTGGCAAACATGACACTGTAATTCTTGGCTGGCAACACCAGCTACATCTTCTAGGTAGTAGTACTTTTATGATTGTGCTAAATATCCCTGCAGGCTAATGAAGCAGGTGAAGAATCGTTGCCCCGCCCCCCCCCCCTGATGTTGAGCTACAAGTAGACTCTATAAATCTTGAAATAGAAGCCATTTTAAAGTTTGATTAAATATATATGTATAAATATTGTAAATTAACATTGGAATGTATTTTCATACCAAAAATATTTAGATGTACAAATTTGGATACCTTTTTTTATATAAATCTAATGAAAATCAAAAGAATTTGACTCTTGTGTATGCGTGTTCATATGGTGAGTGTCCATGCGTGTTAGTCCTCTATGTGCTTGTTAGGCGCCTATGTTGTACTATTGTGTAATCTAAAAAAGACAAAATATGCTTTATTTTTGGAGGGATCCTTTTCGGTGGTTGGCTTTTACGATTGACCTGTTTGTCAGTTTAGGGTGTGTTTGGTTGGGTGCATAACCCCAGCCAGGCTGCCTTTTGGGTCTTTTTCACTTGTTTGGTTGGTTGCATAGGACATTTGGGCTGCATAAGTTAGTGCAACCGTTAGCCTGCATTGGGTGGGAAGCCCGATTCGGCTTAGCCTTGCGCCAGCCCATGTGCTCATTCTCGTCACCTCCCCTCGTCTCACCTGAACGTCCTTCAGTCGCGTTCGCCGTCCGCCGCAGGATACCCGTCCTCGCAGGCGCGTGCTTCATCGATCCGGAGGGGCGCCGGCCGCCGCCGCCGCCGCCGGGAGCGGAGGGGGCCCGAGCAGGAGCGGGAGCTGGGTCGGCGAATCTGGAGCAGCCCGGGTGACCTGCATTGTCGCGCGCTCCGCGGGCCTCGTCGTCGTCGTCACCGGCCGCGCGGCGCGGGCCCACGCCGGAGCGCAGGAAGAGCGTCTCCTCCGTGCCGGAGGCCGAGAACGCGCGGCCGTCGGGGCGATGGCCGGCGGCGAAGCCCAAGGCGTCGGACCCGCTCGCGCGCAGCCTCGACTGCAGCCTCGACCGCAAGGACTCCATCCTTGCCGCCGTTCACCTCCTCCGCCGCTCGATGGCCTTGGACTGCACCACATCCCTCTCGCCGTCCGACCCGGCAGTTGCAGCCGCTCCGGACCTCTCCGCGTCCTCCGACACCGAGGCTACCGGGTCGGTCTCCATCTCCATGCCGTGGGAGCAGGGGCGCTGCGAGTCCATCAAGAGGGCGCAGTGGGGAGGCGTCACCAAATGGGCATATGGTGCAGGCTCCAGCAAATGCGCCGTCTATCATCAGTTTTGCTCGGGTGCTCCTGGACGTGGCTGTGGCGGCCTTGGAGGATGCCATGGACACCGGACACGGCCGTAGTCCTTGCTGCAATTGGGACAATCCTTGGTCTCCTTCGATTCGTGCATGCTTAGCTTTGCTCGGGTCTGCTTCTTTCTTGAAGAGATAGAAGCATGAAGGTGGAAGAGGCATGAGAAAGTCTGACGTGCTGCCCAGCCATGGCAAGGAGCGGAGGAGGTCGCTGGGTGCCCATGAGATGTTCGACAAAATTACTCAAAGAGGTAAACTTACCAAATGAGAGAAGAGGTGAATGTATCAAAATAAGTCAGGCAACCAAACACGTACTAGAGTGAGCCAGGCTAACCTAGTGCAGACAACCAAACAACTAGAGGTTGGTTTGTTTGGAGCAGGCTAAGTCTAGCCAGCCTTAGTTTTGCTATGCAGCTTGATCTAGGAAACGAACCAAACACACCCTACACACCCTTACTGTTCAGATATAGATGTTCCCACGCTTATATGCTCGTGCTTGGATTGTGTTGCTAACCACACCAATCGTGCATCTAGAAGGGAGGTTTGCTTTTGTTGTACTCCCTCCACCACCACCAGCCCTGTGTGACGAAAAAAGAAAAGAAACAAGTCTCCGTCCTCATCCTCACCTACTACTCCCCTCGCTGCCCCCGTCGTCAAGATCCTCCATTGGTCCTCTCGACCGCAACCCCCGACTCCGTCCTCCCTTGCTTGGTTGACAAGGGGCCGTGGCCATGCGTCAATGCGTGCGTGAAACTGGAGCGAAGCAACAAAGCAACGCAGATGAAGCTGCGGACGCTCAAATCAGACGCTCCTCCCATATCACCCTGTCGTTTGCCGAAAGCTCCGGTTCACCGTTCACGTCAAATGGGAGGAAGGAAATCAGAAGTCGTTGGGTGCATCTAGCTTGTTTTTGTGTGTTTGTTCAGATCAGAGACGTCGTTGGCAGGCAGGGGATCTCGAGAGCGATCAAGTCGGGAACAAATCCTGACACGATCCAGGAAAGATGAAGAGAAAAATAGAAAAACGAAGAGAAATCTGCGCATTTTGATGCGTCTTTTCCTACGGCTGCTGTCAGCCGTTGAGTTTTTCGAACTTTGTATAAGCTGGAAAAGTTTGCCTATCTAAGACGTTTTCGTGGAGTCTTGTTTGTTTGGCTTGGTGGTGTTGCTTGTGCGTCGAAGCAGAACGCTCGCTTTGACATCTAAAAAAATACGCTCAATTTTTCTTTGACCAAGATAAACATTTGAAAAGGAATTCTGGTTGTGAAGCATGAAGAGCGTAGTGTCATTGTTTTTTTCCGAGTTACCCACTGGTTTGGAAGACAGAACAACAAAATCCGCAGTCCGCTCCAGACAAGCTGGAACAGTTACAGCTGGTGCTCGTACGAGTACTCGGTGGCACTGATCTTGAACTAATCTTGGTCCTCGTGCGCGCGCATCGCGCACGGGCGTACGCGCGTGCTTGCTGGCTTTGCTTACGTTTGCACGAGCGGCGCCCTGCTGCGTCTGTGTTCTTTGGTCCACGGATGGATGGTAGGAGTTTATAGAAAAATGAACATGCAGAAGAAGATGCAGGCGACCAGATCCGGATGCAGAGGCCCGTTCTAGCTTTAGTATACCTTACCTCATGGCACACCCTGTCTTATTCTCTTGGTTGCTTCGGTGGCTAAACTAATGAACTTGTAACTTGTAGTTATTTATACTCTTGTTCTCGTGCGCTCTTGATCAATTTCTTTTCGGACAACTACAGCTATTTGCAGTGAAAAGTCAACAGAATGAGGGCGCTCAGGTCAGAGATCGTCTCTCGGCACCTAACGGTTCCCTTACGTGTTCTTTTTCTACGTGTCGCACGGACCTTCACTCGTCACTCGACTTATTTTAGTCGCGCCTTTTCCCTTGGGCCGTCGTTCGTCACATGGTGTGGTGGCTCCGGGAAACTTTCTTTGAACGAAACGGGGGGATTCAGATTTTTAGACTCGTAAATGTACTATGACTCGGTTCATAATCAGTGCTGCATTTGCACGAGCTAGCACACGCAGAATTGCAGGTGCAGTGATTTGACTGATTTTTTCACATCCATCCCATTTCCTGGGGCGCAAAACGGCAGGGCCACCGACGCACCGTGCACATCATGGTTCATGGGGGAATAGGCTCGGTCACGTGATACAAATAGTAGCAGCACGTGTCTACGGGCACCGAAATCTCCTCCCATACCCAATTAGTTAGATCGCCGCAATCCAAAATGTCCTATAGCGTTGCTGCAATTCTAGTAGTATTTCGGTCGATGCGGATTCAACCTCTCCAGAGACTCAGACTCGAGTAACACTTCGCGGAGCAAAAATCTGCTTGTTGTTGATGGATACCACCGTACGTATGTGTATGTACGATCACAGCATCATGCACCACGGTTGGCTGCTGACATCCTCGAGGGCAGGTGGCCTGGCCGCCGGCTGCCCCGACCGAACGCCACGAACACGAAGCGAGCCAACAGCAACAGCTGACCCGAGCCACCGGGCCTCCGGCACGCCACGTTTCGGAGCAGACAAGCAACACGGAAGGAGGCACGAGAGAAGGCGACGGAAGCAAAAAGGGCAGCCCAACCCGCGCCGGCGCACCGCGCGCGCGCGCATCTGAAAGCGCCGCGCTCTGTCTGACACTCCCCACGCGCGCGGCGCGGTATATTCCCCTTGGTCTGATTACCAGACCACCCCCACCCTCCCGTCCGTCCCCCTAGGCAATCCGGGATAATTTATTCGTGGGTACCTGGGTTCGAACCCAGGCGGTCCGGCTTCTCACCTGGAAGTCGTGACCGAACGAGCTACGGCTCGTTCCCCGCGGCGCGGTATATTCCACCAGACCACCCCCACCTTCCCGTCCCGGGGCAATCCGGTAATTTCACCCGGAACATGCACGAAGAGGAACAGTGAAACCAGCGGCCATGGCAGCAGCAGGAGCGGCGAAACTTCCACCCCACCTTCCCCGCCTCCCGCGTGCTATAAATACCCGCTCCGGCGCCCGCCTCGCTCCAGTCTAGACGGCGCTTTGACTTTCTGACCGGGGAATCGGAGCCGGACGGAGCTGCGTTTGATTTGATTTGATTTGAGGAGACGAGACGAGACGAGACGGGAGGGATCTTGGCTGGGAATTCGGAGGCCCTGGCGCTGCCCGATTCGGCGCGGTTCTAGGAGTCGGAGGAAGGGAGGGAAGGTGCACGGCTCCGATCGAAGAGGTAATGTCAATCTCTCCGTTCGTGTCGGCGCAGGCTTCTGAATTTTTGAGGCTCGATTTCGTGGGGGTTCCTTCGGCCGGAACGGCGCAGGGTACAGTAGAATCTGGTGCTTCCTCAGGGGAGGTTCTGAGGGGGAAATGAGGTTTTTTTTTTCTTTTTTTTCTTGGAGGTTGCCGAGCGCTGCTTCGGGCGTTTGCCTTCATTCCTACTCGTGTGATTTGTTTGTTTGTTTTCTTGCTTTAGAGTTTACGGTGTGATCTGAGTGATATTGACTGTTTATTTGAGACGACAGTGGCTTATTAAGGATTTAATAAGGTTTCACTGTGGGGATTGGGATTTTCTGTCCCCTCTATTGGTTTGTGTTCGTCTGTCAAGGTGGCTTCAGACTGTTGGGCTTTGATGCGCAGAAGCAGCGAGCATTGTTCGAGTTTCAGTGCTCCAGTTCCTTCATTCACGGTTTATCATCAGAATTGTGCTGGTTATTGCCTGGTGACTTAAATTTCGATTAGATTTTGTTCAGTTGTGGGAGAACTTTCAGTTTTTGCACGAAATGGTACAGCAATCACCTTGTATTGTAGTTGCTGTGTTGATTTTGTGCCTGCTGTATAGGCTGTCATGCTCCCTTAAATTCCGTCATTGCCAGCGAAGTCTCTAGAAGATGACAGATTTACGCAGAAAGATGTAGAAGTAGTAATATTTTGAACTTCCCCAAATATGTTTGATGGCTACAATTATGTAGGAAAGATGATAGGTGTCTTTTTAGTCGGGTACTTTTGCAGCGCTACTTTTGCAGATTCAGAGGTTGGGTAGGTACAACATCGATATTCAATGACATCGTTAGCTTCCCAGTATGTTTTAAATCTTGAGGTACTCAAGAAAGGTGCCTGATTTGGTTGCCCAATAGGGAGGTTCCATTCTGTTGGTGTGCCCATTCTGAGGACCAGTGTTTTTTTTGGTCCTGGAGAGTAGCACAGGACATATAGCTTCCCTTTTATCTGGTGATGTAGTTGTAATGGTATGTCTATCAGACATTTTTGGGAAGAGTATTTTCTTGGTTTTTGAATTTGCTTTACTTCGATATAGAATTCATTAGCAGTTACTAACGGTGGGATTGTAAAATTCATTAGCAGATACTTTGGCTTTAACTGTGGGATTGTAAAATCCATCAGCAGTCACTACTTATAACTTATCAGACAGTAAATGTACATTAATACGGTAAATTGTTCGTCAATGCTCAGCTACTTCTGGTGCTTGTTTACTCCTTGTAATTTATCTTTTGCACAATCTTTAGTATTACTGAAACTACTTTGTTTAACTTTAGGACAATTAATGTAGCAAACCATGTAGATAGCAATTTCTCAAGATTTAGCTGGAGATTAATGGTCAGGGAGTAGATTCTAGAAGCTTACTTAGACGTTGTATTCAGTTTTTTTGTTTAAATGCACAACTTAATATTGTTTCCCCCTTTCAGCTTTGTTAGCACTGGAGTTTAAAACGTAGCGCCCTAGCGCAATGAAGACACCATCACTACTGGTGCAGTGTTTCCCTGGCTTGCTTCCCAGCAAGGCTACTAGTTGTGTGCCAATTATATCTGAGAAGGATCTGCAACTACCATCACCGGCTGTTGAAATAATCCCCTCAAAGGTACCCCACCCCCACCCCCATAAAATGGTTATCATTTGTATATTGGACTGCAAAAGGAGATAATTTCTTCTCCTTGAGAAAAGATGTGTCAGAACTTTTTTCTTATCATTTTTTCTTACAACTGTTTCCATGCTTTAAACTATTTCAGAGTGCCCATCCATACAAATATGCTGGAGAAAAGGTTGATGTGCAAGGTCTTGATATTTTCAAGGTTAGCAGTGAAACTTGCTCTGTTTCTTTAGAATTTGGGTTGGGAATACGATTTGTTTGATTCTGCTACCCATTACTCAAAGGTCTCATGCTATTAATTCTAATACTCAATTCTTACATATGTTTTGGTTCTTCAGGGTAAAGTCAGTGTAGCAGATATGATAGCCTTCTCGCCTTCTGAAGTAGCATCATCAAAATATGATGGTAACCTTCTATCAAATAAGAATGCAACACTTATGTCCTTTGTCAATGCTTTCGTTTTTTTCAGAAAGATTTATCATTGTAATCTAACTATAGAACATACTCTTTTCCCTCTTCTCCTCAGGAACTCTGAAATATTGGGAGAGTTCCATTACTCTTGTCAACATTCTTAAAAATGAGATCCGTGATGGGCAGTTGAGCTTCAGGGGCAAGCGGGTTCTAGAGGTAACTCCTGCGTGAAAACTTATGTATATCTTGTTATTTCATCTAACTGGTTCTCACTACTGACCTGATTGATGTATATTCCTGTTTTTGCTTTCCATAAGACCACACTGTATGCTCCAGCAGGATGCATGCATAATGATAGTGCTACTGTTAGACAGTTTGAGCTTGACATTCGTCTACTAAATGGAATTTCTAAATTAGCACTAACAAACTAACCTACAGTAGTCATATACCCTCTCTGGTCATAAAAACATGCTGTTTAGGACAATATTTAGTCAAACTTTAAAACTACAAATATATACTTTTAAATTATTTAGTTTGAAACCATGCAAGTATACATGTATAACTGTACTGAAAGAATACTCGCAAGATCTTATAAATGTGAAGTATTTTTAGGAATATATTCGAAAGAGATTAGTGGTCAAAGACCACGTAAAGTCAAATGCGACAAGTGTATGTTTTTGACCTTTGGGAGTAGTTTCTAATACTTTGTCAATATTTAGCCTTGGACTTTCAGTATGGGCATTTTAAGTTCTATATGGACACTTCATGATTTTATTATTATTGTTATTGATGCAGCTTGGATGTGGATCTGGCCTCTCCGGGATTTTTGCCTGCTTGAAGGTGCATTCCTCTTTCCACTACTCATGAATCATGATATTGTCGAATTAGTAAAGGGATTATGCTTATTTCAAATAGATTTACATCTCTCTTCATGGTGGGAGCTGAAAGAATTTTTTTTTCTTGAATGGAGAGCAATGATCTGACTTGCTTAAATGCTACTTGCAGGGCGCATCCACAGTTCACTTTCAGGACATAAATGCAGAAACCATACGGTGCAGAACAATACCCAATGTTCTTGCAAATCTTGAGCAGGCTCGGGACAGACAGAACAGACCATCAGAGAGCCCTGTTACACCATCTAGGCAGCTCTTGGCTCCAAATGTACATTTTTATGCTGGAGAGTGGGATGAACTCCCAACAATTCTCTCAGTTGTGCAGCCACCCGCAGCACCAACAAACCTCAGCTTCTCTGAGGATGATTTTCTGGATGGCTGCAGTAGTCATGATGGAAGCAGTATAGTTGGTCATGACTACTGCCCCAGAAGATCTAGGAAGCTTTCTGGTAGCCGTGCATGGGAGAGGGCTAATGAGACCGACCAAGCAGATGGCGGCTATGATGTAATCTTGATTTCTGATGTCCCCTATGCAGTTAACTCTCTGAAGAAGCTCTATGCTCTTATTTCAAAGGTCAGTGTCTCAAAATCTGTTTTGCCATATCTGCATTTTTTACATAGTTCTCTATGTGTGTAGCTGAATTTGAAGTTAATTAGGTTCTTACATTGATCAGAACCATAGCTAGAGTGTTTATCCTTAGACACTGAGAGATTTTGGTTCTGTTGTCTAACTGTATCTAACTCTTGCAGTGCCTACGCCCCCCATATGGAGTTCTGTTTGTTGCTTCCAAGAAGAACTTGGTTGGTTCCAATGGTGGCGCGAGGCAGCTTCGAGCTCTGATGGAAGAGAAAGGTGCCCTTGGTGGCCACTTTTTGGTCGAGGTGTGTGACAGGGAGATATGGAAGTTCTTTTTCAAGTGAGCCCTGGGAAGTGGGAAGACAGGAAAATGAGTCTTGTGGTTTCTATCTACAACAATGTACATAACATGAGGCATAGTTCCATTAATTTTTTGGTAGTAGGTATATCTGTAGTTGAGCTTTCACAAGTGTTGGAGTCCTTTCCCGTTTTGTAGATCTGATATGTGCTAATGTTCTGTTAAGTACAGAAAGCAAATTGTAATAACCTTTTGCATATCGAATATATGGTGATGGCAATTCAGTCGGTGCATGGTACATTGGTGGTAGTTAACTGGGAGAATGTATTCTCCGGGCTCTCTATTCGTAGAACATATTGGGATTCTTGTAGGGTTTGCAGTTTCCAAACGCGAGAGGAAAAGAAGGTACTAGCATGACTTGGTAGTGAGAAAGATGACATGGTAGTGAGAAAGATGATAAAGAGCTCATTGATAGTTGATTCATGTTCAGAGAATCATCTAGGTGGGATCTTACGGTGCGCCAAGTGCGGTTATTTGGACCACTCACTTTGTGTTCATGAAATTTGTTATGGATGCTACCATTGTAGTGAAGGTCAAGAGGGCCATGCCAATAGCCTCAGCATGGTTAGAGCATCTCCAACAAACTCCTAATAATTCACTTGATATATCTTGTGTTATAGCAACTTGGTATTTTATTTTCCAAGTGAAAAAATGCTCTCTCTCCAAAAATTTGCTATTCTAACTTGGTAAATCCCGTGATGACCACTTTGCAGATTAGCCCCTGAACTTTCTCGAAATCAACCAAGGCCGTATCTATAACTCTCTGTGTCTAGTACTTTTTCAGAAAAATTCGGAAAAGAAAATCTATCCAAGGGCGTATCTATAACCCTCTGTGTCTAATACTTTTTTTAGAAAAGTTCGGAAAAGAAAATCTATCATAGATTTAGTCCCTGCAGAGGTGTGTGTGCGGCGCGCGCGGCGGAGCAGCGCGCGGGCGCAGGCGGGGCGATACGCACGCTCTACGCGCGCGGATAGATACGCGTGCGGAGGGTAGTTTTTTCCAAGTTAGGAAAATACCAAGTGGATTTAGTGAGTTGTTGGAGAGGTGTTTTTTGCCCAAAAAATAGAATACTAAGTGGATTTAGAGAGTTGTTGGAGATGCTCTTACTGCGGCAACTTGTGGATCCTCTGACGAGATAATACTATATGACTGTTCTGCACCTAGTCTAGCCTCCATGGAACCGAAGGATGGTGGTGGCTTTGTCGTTGTCAGTGGTGGTCGCATGGAACATGCCGTTGTGGATGTGGAACTTGGTTGTAACCTGAAGCTGTGATTCGGGATAAGTAGCGACGAAGAAGAATCTGGGTGTGGGCTTTGTAGGCATTGCAGGAAAAGCTCACCGCGCAGAGGCACAAAACTAGCAAGGGAGCCATCGTGACGGGCAGGATGTTCAAGGTAGCTACGAAGGTCACTTTGCTCGGTGGTCCTAATAATGGTAAAATGAGTAGTAATGGGAGGTAAGAAAAGATTATGTACTCCCTTATTAAAACCTATGAAATCTCATGGCAAAGACAACAAGAAACGAATAAGCCTATCCTTGGGGCAACTAAAATTTGTGACATCTCATATCAGAGATGCAAACTTAGGTATCATGCAAATCAAAATGAATCTCAATCAGGAATTCAGGATTATGTCAATATGAAAGCACACATATCATTAAATTATAGTAGATACGAGAACACAAGTATGCAAACATATTTTGTAACGGACAAATACAAAAGGTAAAATAATGAGTTATCTTAAAGGCACCGTGAATATTATTAAATTAACAATGGAATATATTTTCATACTAAATGTGTTTAGAGGTATAAAATTTGATACTGTTTTTTTATAAATCTGATCAAATTCAAAAGAATTTGACTCTAAAATAACGAAATATGTTTTTTTATTTTTGGAGGGATATTTTTTGGCAGTTGGCGTTTACGGCTATTTGTCTGCTTGTATATAGATGTTCCCACGCTTATATGCTCGTGCTTGATTGTGTTGGCAACCACACCAATCGTGCGTCTAGAAGGACAACAGGTGATTTATGCAGGCAGGCTTGCGAGCGAGCAACAAGCTCCTCTGGCGATGCGTAGGCGTGCTTGCTGTTTCTGCTTGCGCGTTCTTGGTCGGGATTCCTTTGTTTCAGCGGAAAGAATAGAAGACATGATCGACTGTTCGATACTACGAGTACGAACTTGGTTTTCCTTTTCTTTTGTGTGTGTTTTGAAAGTAGCAGCAAAACCTAGAGACTGTCACTGCATCTCGGCAGCGCCAAAACCTAAGAGACTGTGTCACTGCACCTCGGAGACACGGCAAGAACTCGAGTGCGAGCTCAAGCTCAGCGAAGAAACAGTGGGATCCACAGATGACTAATGGTATTTCTATAAAACTGTGCAAAGCAACCGAGGCCTGATTCGTGATAGTGTTACCTCTTAGAACCTGTGAGATGAACTCTTCATTTAGACTGGTAAAAGATTAATTAACTAGAAAAAGATTAGTAAGGATTTGCTGTTTCACAAAGTCATCCGGAAGGCGAAGCATCGCAATTCACAACACAAGAGGTTACACATCACAATAAAGCATTACCCCAGGCCGTTCCACCGTTCAAAGAAAAGATGCCATTTGCCAACTCGTATGAGCTGTAACTTTTACTTCGTTCTTAGTGGGGCTGCGAACATTCAACATACGTAACCATTTAATACCCCCAAAAGTTAGGGTCAATTGGATACACACCATTGAAACTTTCACGATTTTAAACCACACCACTACAATTCGTCTAACTGGCCTACCGCCATTGTAAATTTGCACTTGTTTGAAAAACGCCATTATGTACGCTAGAAGACGCCGTGGACCCACTGTCAGGTTGTTATATTTTCATAATGGCCCTTTTGCCCCTAGCCTCAACCGTGACCAGCACCAGTACCGCTGCGGCGCGCATCTGGGCGAGCTTGGTCTGCTTGGAGGAGAGGCGGCGGCGCAGCTTCCAGCGGGCGTGGATGCCAGTGAGGAGGCCGCGGCAGCTCCGCGTCAGGCGCAATCCGGAGACGAAGGAGACCCACGGCTTCCCGGGCCATGGCGCGCCCTCCTCCCTCCCCAACGGCGGCGCCCCTGCGAGTTCGCGGCCGGGCAGAGCTCCTCCACCCCTCCTCCGATGGTGAGGGCCTGTCCGCCCGGCCCCTCCGCGCGCGGCCTGCCGCAATTCCGGCGGCGTCACGGGGCGCCCTCCCCAATCCCGGCGCGGCAAGCTGCTGGCAGACGACGAAGCTGCGGTATGCGGCGCCGACGGCTACCTCGGCGTGGCGACTGGCCGCCTTGTCGCCGCCTCCAGCACCCAGTAGGGGCGACGGCGCAGCGGAGTGGTGGCGCCCCTGCCTTCCACAACGCAGCGCGCCCATGCCGGCGGGAGGAGGACCGGCGTGGCGGTTCGGGGGATCCAAAGGCGGCTGCCGGACGACGCCCCGTGCTCGTCGTGGTAGTGGAGGACGGCTGGGCGGTTCGGGGCAACCCACGGCGGCTCCCTCCCCCTCCGGGCGTCCAGTTTCCCACCGGCGCCGAACTGGCAGTCCGACTGTCCCCGCGAAGCAGCCCTGAGGAGCGGGGGCACAACGTTGCGGGCAGCCAGCGCCACGAAGGCCGCGCACGACATGGTGCCCGGGCAGGCCGCCTCCATCGCCGCCTTGGTTGCGTCAATCACGTCCGGCCTGCCCAGCGACCGGTTCGGAATCGCGACCGTGACGAAGTGAACGGGTCGAGTACGCGAACGTGACCGCGGCTTATCCTTTCGCGGGATGAGGAACGAAGTGAAGGGCAAAATTGGCAATACGGAAATACAGAAGCCTGACAGTGGGTCCACGACGTCATCTGGCGTACATAATGGCGTTTTTCAAACAAGTGCAAATTTACAATGGCGTCAGGCCAGTTAGACGAATTGTAGTGGTGTGGTTAAAAATCGTGAAAGTTCCAATGGTGTGTATCCAATTGACCCCAAAAGGTAAAGTCATGAAAATATATCTCAAGTACACAGCAGAAATGGTAGGAAAATCCACAACGCAAACACAACAGATAGTTACAAGTACTATCTTAATCTATGCCAGCAGATCAGCTCAAGCTTCTATTCAGTTAAACACGGACCATCAGGACTTCCACCCAGTAATCTCCTATTGCCATGAAAAAAGGGGTGAAAACATTCCCCCATGGTCGACCAGGTGACCTTCACAGCGACCTCGAATACACCGTCTATAACAACTAATTCCTCGGTTGTGTTGTGCTTCTGTGCAGTGAAAAAGAGATCATGGAAGCGATTGCTCACATGCCTGCCTAGCTCAAATTCCTCCCCAGTAGAAATACCTATTCTTAGTTTCAGGTCACAACCCAGCTCCACAGCCACAACAGCAGATGCCACAGCCATCAGAGACAATGAATCGTAATTTAATGCAACCATAGGACAAGGCACAGAACTGTCATATAACATAATCTCATCCTCGTATCCACACGTAGATGCGGTGACTGTGCTTAAGTTATACCCAGTTATTGCCCTCTTGACCTCGATGTCTATGGTCGCCTCCACTGCGTACCTCAGGAAGGCAAAGCGGACATCGATAGGACCAAGTAAGCTGAACAACCGCACATTTCGCAGCTGGATATCGCTGCACGGAGTTTGCTTCACTTCAAAGCAACCATCGATGAGCTCATCGTCCTTTTCAGAAGCATCACTACCACTGCTTTTGACCTTGAGGCAGTATTCCACCATCACATTGTATTTTGCAGATATCCCTCGAACTGGGGGAGTCAACATAAGATCAGGAGAATCCTGTTCCATAAAGAAAAAATTAGACACGAGTCAGATATTTGAGGTAAAGTATTACTATTACTAAAAGACTTCATAAAAAATGAGCATACTGATGTTATGAAATCAGCTTTAGTCACTGGGCATACTTATGTTGCTCATGTTTGGGCGTTTGGCAGCGTTCTCAGCAGGTCCACATCAAACATGGAGTAAATGAAATGGGATTAAGCCTACTCTTTATTCTAAAAATGTTCACTGAAACACCCCTAGCCTGGCTCCATGAATTCTTGGAGCTAAGGCTATCTGCCTCCAAAAATTCGTAGACCTAGTGCTCTGCCGAACAAGCCACTATGTTGCTATCCAGACTAGGTGGTCCTCTAACCTTGATGAGCATACCACTCCAGGTCAGCCTCACCTCCTATCTGGCAAACACCAGATGTAGGGTCCATACTGTCTTTTTATCCAGAAATAGAATAACATTATAATTTATAACTACTCCCTCCGTCCCAGTCATTCCAAAAATCATAGAGTCAAAGAATTTTCAGTTTGACCAAATTTATATAATAAGATAATAACAATTAGGATGCAAACCAAGTATCAATGGATTCTTCGTTATTTACATTTTCACAATATATCTTTTGATGTCATAAATCTTTGTATTTTTTTCTATAATTGTGGTCAAACTTTGAGATGCTTTGACTCTCTTAAGATTCTTGGAATGACTTACAGTTTGGAACGGAGGGAGTATTTTTTTTCTCGTCATGGACTTTGGATGAGCCTGCTTCAGTGCTTAGGTCAAGCCACTTATCACATGAAACAGGTCTAGTGAGATGCAGTAGCTGTTATTAAAGCTCAATTTCTTAAGCCGCTTTATTTTATGTTTCATTTCATTGCATGGGTAATACAAGTATCATGGGCTCGTGGCATTGCTCCATTGAACCCCACTTTCTCTAAGTTCTTTTCAACTTGGCTGGCCCACTAGAAGCATAATAAGGAGTTATAACAGGAACAACTCAGCAGTCTCGTGCATGCAAATGTGACAACTGAATGTTTTTATTTTAATGTGCGCCTTAAAGGGGAACCTAAGGTCTCCATCTTTGGGGCCCATTTGTTGGTAATGATCAACCTGCAAAATGTGCCAGCAAGCCCTACTCCTGCACATGTTGGCACTTAATCTGAGTAGGGCTGCTCCTGTTGCAATCATCTGTCATTGGTACGGACCACAGCAAGTTAAAATTGGGTCACAATTGTGCATATTATAATTACATTTAACATGGCACTAAACTTGTAATTTCGTGTCACAGATGTCAGAATATATGCCAGCTGTGCTTTCACCTGAGTGCTACTATTGTAAAAGAAAATGAACAATAGGGAGGGTTGAGAACAAGAAATGAGAAGTAACTCAAGAAGTACATAAATGATAATTCAGAAAAGACAAGATCAAATCAACTGACCGGAGTTATCTCTTGGGCATGGTCCCGTGTTAGGTTGAAGATATAATTGCGTAGTTGATCAACATCATCACGGACTGCCATGAAACCATAAACACACATCGACTGACCATGGGAGAAATCACCAGCAAACCTCAGTGAGAAGAATTGAAGAAGGTCTGACGAAACATATTCACAGCCATCAGGCTCTGTAAAGCGCTTGCTCCTTATAGAAGCTGAGATAGCAAAAGCAGATGGATTCATGAGGGGATTAAAATTGTTCAGAGATAGTGAAGATAAGAAGAAAATGATACTATGAAGCTTACTGGGGTTAGTGTTTGTCATCCGAAACATACGGTACCACCAATAAAAGCATCTTGGGGAAGGAGAACGGGGGTGAATGTGGACATAATCAAAAAACGTGTCCCCGAAATCAAATGTTAAATTTAACTCTTCAATTTTATTGAAGTGGTCCTCCATGTTCCTTATATATCTGTCTTTAAGCTTCAAAGCCAGCTCTGAATGAAGACAAATGTCAAACCAGAGTTAGTAGCTATGCACAAGGAATGGAAGAAATCAAATAACATTCATGCTAGTCAGCATTCACTGCATATTGTTGAAACTACCCTACAATGTTAAATACAACTCTAAAATAATAAGCACACCCAATGCATGAGAAAACAGAAGATCACCACTTCCATAATACTAGCTAACAATGGTCTTAAAAGAACCTGTAGATAGTACATATCCAAAATAATCAAATCCGACAACATTGCCAAATCAGGTGCTCATAGGAAACCTTGCAACATTAATAGTTTGCTATAACTTACTAAATTAATTAGAATATGGGATAGAACAAATATCAGTCTCATAGATGACAACATTTTTCATGTTTCCTACATAATAACCTTAATCAAAGTGGAGAACTTATGACGCTAGGAGCCTACAATTCAAGGAATCTAAATGCCAGTGGACACAAAAACATATTCTAATATATTTGGACCAAGTTTACTGTGAAAACTTACCAACCAAATTTCTGTTGGATTCAGACACTTTCTCTGTATTCCCGGTCCAGTAATATGGATTTACCCCTAGTATAGTCTCCCATAATTTTTCTTCTGCAATGTACTCCTCTTTGTCTAGTGATGACAGAATGAAGAAACCCAGAGTGAGATAATCAACATTCATTCATATATATCATGCATACACATACAGTCAAACGAATTTGAATTCTTTCATGCATCCACCCATCTTTGTGTGGAGTTTTTGGACGGAAAAAATGTTTTGATGGTCTAAGTCGACTACAAGTAAAACGGGTTGAATTGGCTCTCGTTTACTTCCTTGCAGACTCTAATAAATAATAGATTTCCTGTAAATCCACTTTTTTCCCCGCATCTGATAGGGCGCAACCTACATGCACATTTATAGAAAAATAAAGTTGCCGAACCAAATAAACTACTAACCAGCATCTTTGGGCGGCGGAATCTCAGGAAGCAGCTTGCAGAACTCGTGCTCAAGTTCAATCAAGACTGCTTCCGGATTATCCTGCCAGATTTTAGATTGCGTCTCGCCGGCAGCGGCCTCCATATATCTCAAGGCTATGCCAAGCGGCGGAGCTGCTCGAACTGTAGCGCGGGCTGGAGGGCTTCGATTCGATGAGAAGGGGGGGAGGGCGGCGTCTGCCCTTTGTGGTGGCGTTTGGATGGAGCCTGGGTTAGGGTTAGGGAAGAGGAAATACGATGGGTTGAGAAGAGAAGGAAACGAACTCGATATACCGGCAGCGGCCGGTAGACGAGCGGACCACATACCGGCAGGTGTTCGGTCCTCTTTCCAATCGATCTGAGTATCTTGCGGGCCCGACCGTGCTCGGACCGGACTGAAAGAAAGCCCAGTTTTTTGGGCCTTAAAAATGTGTGGGCCGAAAATTCTGGGCTGGTCTGAAAAAAAAGGAAAAAGTCCAGTTTCGCTCCTCAACTATCGACAAAGTCCAACTTTCCTCCCTTAACCGTAAAACCGTGCAAAAACCCTCCTCAAATTTTAATACCGTTTGTTTTTACTCCTTGGGCGGTTTCAACCCTGGTTTATCCATCTACCCATCCATTCGACTCCACCCCGCACGCCGCCGTCGGCTTTCGTGCTTCGCTTCACCGCTCGAGAGGCGCTTCGGAGCTCGCCAGAGTAGCCATGGTCGCCGCCGTTCTTCTTTGCGTGCACCATGACCACCGTCGTTCTCCCCTCCCCCTCCGTGCACCTCTGCCCGTCGGTCGTCGGAAGAGGGAAGACCACCACCTCCCCGCCCCTGCTCTTGCGCGGCCTGCATGCGCGCCATGGCTGCACGAAGCCGCGAATGACTTAGATGCGCCACGCCTGAGCGCGTCCTACTCCTCGCATGCACGCGAGCGATAGAGATGCGCCACGATCTCCTCGCCAGAGATGCTCGCCCATGGAGGTGCTCGCCAGCACGCGGGCGCTTGCGTTCGTCATTCATGGATGTGCTCGCCTGCACGCGGCCGCATGGAGATCCTCGCCACGAACTCCTCGCCGGAGCTCCTCGCCCACGGAGGCGCTCGCTGCGAGCTAGCCGTGCCACCACGGGTCGGGCCGTGCCGCCGACGCGAGCTAGCCACGCCGCCGCCGCCACAATGACAGCTCGCCGGCGCTGCCACGAGCTGGACTGCGGCGCCGCCGGCGTGTCCTTGCCGCCGCGAGATGGGCACGGTGCGCGCTGCCGCGTCCACAGGCTGGAGGAAGCTTGCCCACGGTGGCAGCCCACGCCAAACCGAGGAGGCCGCCCGGATCTCCTGTTAGAGCGCTGTCGCCTCGTCGCCGTCGCAACTTCTTTCTGATGGCCGCCGGCTTCTTCCCTGCGCGCCGCCATCTACTCGTCGCTGTGCGTGCGGATCGCCATGGACGTGCTCGATCAAGTGCGAACTCTGGATGCGTAGCTGCGCCAGGGGCGTGCCCGGCCGACAACCAGCTCCTCGGCTTCGCGCTCGTGCCGCTCCCCGCCGTCGCCGCGGCTGATGGCGCTACGATCGTCGAAAGGGCAGAGACGCCTCTGCCACTGCCTTCACACGACGTCGACGAGCCCATCAAGGTGCCTGTGTCCCGGCGCTCGCCGGACACGCCGACGTCACGCGTCGTAGCTCGGGGACATGGACATGGACACCGACATGGAGGCAGAGCAGAGCGTGATGCAGTGGCAGATCATGAAGATGTACGTCAAGAACATGCAAAAGTTCAGCGAGTCAAGATGCAGCTGCTGATTACGCTAGGCGGCGGCGGCGGCCAGAAGTAATTAAGAGACGCCCGACAACAAGAAAAAGGAAAAACCACCTAGGAAAACAGCTCTGGAGGTTAAATGTCCGGTTTTAAGAGATGAGGGAGGAACTATTTCTGGTTTTAGAGTTTAGGGAGGGAAAATAAACTTTTGTGATAATTGAGGGAGGCAAAATGGACTTTTTCCGAAAAAAAATTCAGCCTAAACATTGAGCAGGTCAATGAGCTGCTACATGGGCTTAAACAGGCTAAAAGACATTAGCTGATCCAAGAAATCTATGACATTAAATCAATGAGCCGTGAGAGTACTCGGTATATACTACTATTGCAAATTATACGACCTGGAAACCGAGGTCAGACAACCCACCACAGGCCAAATCAAGCTGTCTTCCACCGCCACTGCCGCCTCCAACCACGGCGGCATGGGGTTCCCCCTTCCCGCCCTCCGTAAACACAATGCCGATGTGGTTCCCCTGCCCTAACCCATCCCACCGCCCAGCCAGCAACATCCCCGCCCGCACTGCCCACCACACGTTGCCAGGCTGCTTTCCACCCTTCTCCGCAAACCCTAAAAATCGAACCCCGCCAACCTTCACAATCAAACGGCGGCGACAAAACAAGATTCTAGACATGGGAACAGAGGACTGCTCCCGGTTGGAGGTGGAAGAATGAAGAACGTTCAGGTTTCACAAATCATACAGCATCTGAATCGAGGACGAAAAAAAAAACACGTTCAATATATTGGATTCACGCACTCCATGAGCTCCTGATTTGTAGAAGACCTGAATCTTTCACTTGATTATTGGCATCAGCTCTGTGGTATTCGTTTCAAGCACAATGCAAAATTCCGATTCAATGTTGATGACCGAGAAGATAGAGGGCTGAAGAACTACAAAACATGTCTTCAATCAGGGTACAGACAATCCCATGCCCGCACAAAGAAAAAGGGTGCAGAAAACTTTCCAGCTTTCATCAATCTACTTAAATTTGAGCCTATGCAGAAAGTGTCTCATTGCACGTTTCAGTTGATTCTACCCTTGTCTGCACTTCCTTGCCACAGTATGAAGTCGAGTCGGCAATACATTGAATAATGTCCTTGAACTCCTTGCAATCTATATAATGGGATAAAAAAAAGGATTGATGTCACCATAATTTAATGAAATTCAGAGTGTTTTAGAAGACTAGTAAACTGGGCTTCTACATCAGCCCAAAGCATTCCAAGTCAACTGAGAAAATTTGTGCAATGAATAGAAGGGAAGGAAAATAGAAGGCAAAACATAGTCTAGACATCTATCTAGGAGCATTCCAATCAACAGACGCCATAGATATCAACTGGGAGGATATGGAACATAGCACATCTGTATAAATAGACTTATCCAAAAGGGCTACATGGTCTTAAGGTGAGATTGCACTCCAAGTAATTTGCTACCCTGATGAATTGCAAGCAAGGGATTTCGACAGCATCCATTAACAATGGAACTAAAAATGTGAAGGAATGGCTGCAATCGAAGGAAGATAACAATTCACACAACACAAGACAGCATGCAGGTTAAGAATGCCTACAAAAATACAGCTAACTTATATTGCTATAAGAATGAAATACGTGCAACGGCATCAGTCTCGAAAAAAATATTGTTACAAGAACGAATAAGACCAAGCTAGCTAGGAACTCAACAGCAAATATATTTGGTTAATTTACACTCCATAAAATTACCATCAAACTGGGGCTAATACAGAGGAGTGAATGTTGAAAAAAAAATAATCAGGGCTAAATCCATGCAATTGCAATTTTTCCGCCCCCCATCTGAAGAATACCACTACAAAGGTCAAATCAGGCCAATGCTATTTCAATTTTGCTCTAGTTCGAAACATGTAAAAATATGGATAATAATGCCCTCTTCTCCACCACACCCTGTCTCCTCAATCTCTTCCCCATCCTCCATGGACATGGCCACCACCAGCCAGCTCTGACTATCTAAGCTCTGTTTCTGTTCAAGTCTATGCTTTTACATAATTTTTTTTATACTGAACCGATGTTCACTCTAGTAATTGCAGCTCAGCAGGAGTGCAAGAGCAAGACTACAGTATTGCAGGAGCAGGACTAGGCACATGGTGATGGCTGCTGTTAGTCGTCTTACTTCTATAGTTATATTTGATTTCCATCAAAGTTGTGAGTGCCAGACTATTGTTTATTTCTATTTTTCTTAATAATTGGATAATGTAATAAGTGGTACCGTGGTTTGAATTAAAGTTGCCATGTTGACTCATTATACGCTGGGTCGCGACACACTATTGTACCCATCGTTCCAGGATTTTCAACCCATGAACCTCGAGGTCACCACCCTCGACTCTTCGCTCCATCCTGAGGACATGGACCCCAAAACCTTGGAGTCACGTACCAAACTGTAGATTCTCATCCCGAAGGGTATTACCCCCCTCGTCCCACAATTTGGTCAATTGTCGACCCGCATCCCACAACACAACACCATTCTTTGACCCGATCAACCCAGGATTCTCGCGACTATGGACAGGATACTGGTACATCATAAATAATACAGCAGTCCAATTAGCCAGCCATAGAATTAAATTGATATCCAATATCCTTTCAGTCATCCTGCCTTGTAGCAAATATAAGTAATTTGTCTTTGTATAAGCTATTAGTATTTACTACACACATTAAAACAATTCATAATTATATTTATGCATAGAGGCCAGGAAATTAAGCAACTCTGAATAATTCATGCTGCAAAACCAAAAATAGATCACAATGGAAGTCACATAGATGGCAATCTAGCCCAGAAATTGCATCTTTAGCATCAACTGATATAACGGCCTAGAATCGTGAACATTTAAATTAATCGACCAAAAAATGGACCTTTTTTCTGATAATCCTTTAGGTCATTTTGCCATAACAGGAAAGAATTAGGTTTCGTTTCAGAATACTTAGACTTACAGAATTTCAATAAGCTATAGTGTCAAAACTAGGGACAAGAAATAAACAGGTGAAACAGGAGCTAGTAGAACTCACCCTGTACAGAGGCAAACCGGCTGGCAAATACCTCATTAAGCTCACCATCCACAGAATTTACAGTTTTCCAAATACAGGAGCTGTCACTGCCCTTGTGCTCCTGCATCTTTGTGGTAGAGACCACTGCAAACACAGCACGTGGCATCAGAATCCCACTCACGATCAAACAACAGCTTGAAATAATTTCCACGACGAACTTCAAAAAAGAGAAGGGAATACCAGGGCGATTGGCAAATATCTTGTGCGTCTTGTCTTCAATCATGACGAGGTGGACCTTGCAGGTTTGCTTCTGCTTGATCAGCCTTATGGCACCTGAGCACCGCTCCATCCACATGATCCCTTCCTTTTCCAACCTGTAGAGCTTTGCTCTCCTGCAAAAAACAACCTAAATCAGCACCAAATCAAGCAGGGGCGGGCAAAACGTCGGCCAGGACAGAGGGGACGAGGGGTCTAACATATTGAGAAGGACATTGTCCTCATCCTCCTCCTGCCGTGTCTCGACCGCCTGGGCACCCTCTTCCTCCTCCATGGCAGCAGAGGCAGAAGCATTCACCTCAGCTCGCTCCACGACAGTTTCACAGGAGCTATTAACTGCTTAAATTAATAAACTGTTCGATCAGCTCAATAAGCGACGTCAGCATTAGTATGATGTTTGTAGAGCAAACCTTTCTTCTTCTTCTTCTTCCCACCACCCTTCTTCTTTGATTTTGTTCCCAAAGCAAGCCATGCCTTTATATCAGCATTGTCTTCAATGAATTTTGTGGGATGCAGCTCCTGAAGGGGTTGTGACGTAATCCTATTTGGTCCATTGGGCATCAGGACAACGGTAAATTTCATGTGAGCAACAAGTTCACCTGCAAGACAGTCACAAGTAAATAAACTCCTTGGCAACTGAAGCTTCTAGAAACTACAGATAAGCAAACAATCAATACATAAATTACATTTACATGTTTCAGAGAGGTTTGTCTAGAACCAAAGCCAAAAAAAATTATGACAACTTAAATGGCATTTCCAGCATCCTACGGTACTTGACATTTTAAAGGTTTATAGTTCTAACCTTGTTTCTCGTGAAGTACAGGGTATCCCTTCATACGCCCAGCATTCACGTGTTCCACAAAATCTTGACCGTTCTTTCCTTTCAATTCCCTGGGACAATTGGCAAACTCATATTTTTAATTTTAAGATTGAACCAAAAGAAGCCCCTCAAAATCGTCAACATCCAGTAGCAAACCTAGAAATCTTGAAAGGAAATATCTCATTGAAGGTTTCCATCTCCAAGCAAACATTTTCATCTAGTTTTCTGTATATGGTTGGTGGAGTCTCAAGGAGTGACTTGGGCTGCCCAGAAATATAAAGATAAAATGTAAGGAACTATGCAAAAGAAAATGCAACCATCAAGCAATAACAGTTCTCACCTTTCCCTCTCCTGTGCTGATAACTATATCAACTACGTATACTCCATTCTTTACAAATTGACCATCATCCACCTTTGTGTCAGCATTGGAGACACTAGGCAAGACTTTTTGGTCATTAAGGACATATTGCTTTAGCTGGTGGCAGTGAAAACTTTCCACAATTTTGCAGTCATAAGTCGCAGCAACTTTCTGAATTGCTTCAGTAACCTCCTTGCTCTACAGAAGATATAGGCAGGGGATTAGTGAAGAAACCAACAAATGAGTACAAACCACAGAAGTACTTAGTTTAGTTAGGTCCCCACTTAATTTTTTCAGATAAATATAACATGTCTAGGAGCAGACAACAATTTTACAGAAAATTCAACTTCTGAAAGATCTATAAAAGGGGTACCTTCTTCCCAGGTCTTACAAATCTCATTGCAACTTCTGCTGCTGTGTTGGCAGCAGCAAGAACATCAGCTGCCCTTCCAGTGACAGGCTCATTTGTAATTACACAAGTGTGAGCTCCCACAGCAATAAAACCATCTATGTGGCAACCCATATCTCTGTCAAAAGAAAACATAGTTTTGTTGAGCCTAAATGTAAAATCATCAATCCCCCCACCCCCACCCCAAAGAGAAAAAGAAAGTCACAGCAAGACATACATTTTAACTATGTCATTTTCTTGAAGTGTTGCTTCCTCTGTAGCAAGTGGTGAGAAGTGGCAGACTATATTGTTTACAGAAATACAGGTTGGGAAAGCAATGCCCTTGCCAATCTTCATCCTCTTGTAGACCTTCCCAGTTTTTCTATTCCCAAGAAAGAAACCCAAGTAAGATGCATTAGCTGGAAAGTAGCAACCAAGAGAACTTAAAAGTAGAAAGATGATTACTCTTTTATGCAAGAGTCGCCCTTTTCACAAAGAACAGAAATCTTCGCTTTTGGCTTGCACTCAGACACAACCAGCCTCATAGCATCTGTTTCCGAAAGGGATAATACAATTTAGCTTCACATAGGCAATATTAATATGCACAATCTACCAAACATATACTTCATAATATCAACATAACTTTGTTTTCAACAGACATTAAACAAACTTAACATGCAATGAAAACAGAATGCAGCAGAAACTTCAAAGAAAGTAGAGCAAACAAGTATTGCTAACTCCTCAGAAGAAGCCTACTCTGCAATTGGCAGCTAATACATAGTTGACAAGAGTATCATTTCTTTATATATATAAGCTGACAAGAGAATACTAGCTATATTTATGTTTCTCAAAAACTGGCAATACAGCCAACAAGAGCACCATTGAGGCATTGACATATTGCATACCAGTGAGGATTGCAGCTGCATCCTTGTACTTTGTAACAATTTTATCAGGTAGGTCAAGCTCCTCTGAGACACCAGCACCATCTTTGTTGGTGAGGTCAAGTTGCATCTCTGGGACACCATCAACAACGTCTGCCTCCTTATATTCTGTAGCAACTTTGTCGGGGAGGTTACGCTCCTCCTCTAATACACGGTCCATGTATACTTCCTGCTTATTTAATTTCAGCTAGTCAGTATACTTGAAAAATAAATATTAGAATCCATTAATGAAAGAAGGAACTCACCCAACTAGTTTTCTTGGGAGGCACCCAACCACTTTCTGAAGGTATACTCGATTCCTCATGACAATGAGTAGGAACCTTATTATAGCTGCATATAATCCAGGGTGGGTACTGTACACTGATATCCAATTCTCTTCCACCATTATCTAGTGGTAGAGGAAGTTGGCTTGTATGAAATGGTTCCTGTTCCTGAGTATCATCATCAACATGGGGTCTATGAAGGATTCTTATAGTGGAGTGCACTGACCAGGGGGTGTTCATCATAGGAAGTATATCCTTTGTTTTGAAATCTTGGTGCATCTCAATTGAATGCGTTGCTGAATCACTCATCTGTTCCCAATTTCACATCATTGTGGTGTGTTCACCATCAAGATACAAAGCTTTGCCTTGGTTCATTTCATAGAATGACTCCAATACCCGATCTTTAATCAGGTCGTTTCTTGATGAATCCCAGAGGTGGATGATGAAGCTGGTCATGGCAGCACTAACACCAGACATACTATCTGTTGTCAGGAAGTGGTACAGGACGTTAAAGGCTTTGCGGAGGTGACATGGCCCAAGTCTTCTATACTCTGGTGATGAGTAATTTCCACCGCCTGGGAGTGCAATCTTACGATAAGTGGTCTGTATGTAACCTGTATCCTTCTGCACTTTCGATCTTTTTTTCTTTCCTTTATTGCGGTTACTCTCACTAAACTCTGCGACACAATTGTGAGCAATTACTCCTCTACACCAGCTCTGGGAAGCCTCCCCCACAAAACACAGCAGGCGCCCTCCATATCTAACATAGTGAAGGTAGGTGCCCGAGGCGGGAGAAACACACGTTTGCTGAAAATCACTTCTATTCCATCTGTACCGCCTCTCAGACTGTACCCACGTCCACAGCCTATGAGAAGCAATGACATCCCTAAAGTTCTGTCTTAACTTGCTAATAGGTTCCAAATCGAGGTCAAGAATTGAATAGTTTCGAACAGTATCTGTGAAAGAACCAGGATTTGACACGAAGTGCTTGAGGCCCTCTTGCTTGTGTGTCATAACAGACCCATTCTCTTGCACATCATTCCCTTCCTTGATATCTGCAGACCTATCACCCATCTCTTGCACATCATTCCCTTCCTTGATATCTGCAGACCTATCACCCATCTTGTGGCCCTTTTTCATCCTTGTCAGCCACACTGGAGTAATTGGATCTCCAGCCTTCCTCCAGTTTTCAGAAGTCATGGTCTGGAGAAATAAACAGGTACTCTGAGTTTAGCACAATGGAAAGCTATTACCATCACATATTTCTACGACCTTTTATTGAATGCAGGTAGTTTGAAGTAAACCTGCTAAATTTGCAAGCGAAATAGCGGCACTTCTTCGTGTTTATAACAAACTTCCAATTACCCAGCAATCAGATCAGTTAATTCTTACCACAACAATTAATCTAATAGCCATACTTTTTTTGAACAATTAACTAACAGCCGTATCAATTGGTTCATATACCCCTAATAAACATGCAAACAATGAAAAGCACAATCCGGTTGACTAAGGGTCACACGAATCTCAATGTGGCGGATCCCCATGTGACGAACTATAGTGATGCGTCCGGTCGACAAAGGGGTCACACGAATCCTCATGTGGCGGATCCCCATGAGACGAACAGATTTGCTATCCAAAAAAGCTCGAATCCTTAAGCTAATATGGAATAAACAATTCCATATAAACAATTCAGATATTAAACAAAGTACATCTCTCGACGGAAGAAAAAAAAAAACTTGCACAAAACAATTCCTGCCGCGTCAAACGGAGACGGCAGTGCAACCAGGCAGTGCTGAAGATAAACGTTAAAAAAAAAAGCGCCCCGATGCATGAAGACGTTGTCGCGCAAGGTTGCAAAGAGAGGGTTCTGGGGGTTTACCGGCGGAAGGATAGAAGAAGGCACCGGCGGGCGGCGGCGGCTTGGGGGTATTGAAGACCCGCAGGGTCCTCGAGGGTGTGGGTAAAGGGCGGAGCGGGATCTAGGCGATAGTGGTGCTCGAGCGGCGTGTGGAAGGAGTGGGAGAGCGTGGGACTGGGGACACAGGAGCGGCGGCGCAGAGCAGCCTACGTCGACGACGATCGAGCGGCGGCGCTATGTCGACGAAGATCGACGAGTGAGGTGGGGAGTCTCGCACAGGCACGCTGAGTTGCTTCGAAAGGCGTGAATTTCACAAGGGACAGGATTTATTTTAATTTCACAGGAGTAGAAGTTAAAAGCAAGCTAATAATACAGTTGGCCGTGGGCAGTCTCTGCACAGGCACGCTGAGTCGCTGAGGCCTCTTTGAAAATGAAAGGCGCGAATTTGGGACATGATTTATTTTAATTTCACAAGAGTAGAAGTTAAAAGCAAGCTAAGGGCCTGTTTGATTCCACACTAAAACTAAGTGGACTGAACTTTAGTCCCTTTTAGACTAATAAAAGAGTCAAACAAAAAAACTAAAATAAGAGTAAAACATTTTAGTTACATGCATGCACTTTTGTCACTTCAGTTTTAGTCCAGGTTAGGACGAGAGAGAAATTAATGAAAATGTATATGGCCATAATCCTTAAATATGTGAGCATAGTACTGCAGAGTGGCCGACGGAGCTCATCGAGGGAAGTTGGAGTTGCAGACATATAAAACATATTTAGTTAAGTATGTAGTATATTTAATCCTATTGGGGCATGTGTATGGCACTTTTAATCACCTTTTAGCCGTTCTTTGATGAGTAATGGGAATAAAGTGTTTTAGTTACTTGTAGTCAGTTCATTTAAAACTTTAGCCCCTAAATTGATTAGGTGGGATCAAAACAAGAGAGTAATGAAAATCATAGTTTACATCTGTGATGTTTATGTAACATAACAACTATAGAGAGTAATTTTTAGGTTGGAACAACCATTAGACTAACGATTGCTTTGGGACTTGCGTCACGGTTTGAGCTATTTAAAAAGGCTGGAGAAAAATCTTGCCTTTTTATGCAGTTATTAGATGATTCTACGATATAAAGTGCTATATCTATTTTTTTTTAAAATGACATGATGTTTGACCATTCGATTTAGTAAAAAGAAACTATACACAAATAAAAACATAATGCTTAAAATTTCTTTAACAGTAAAATAAATAGCAGTTACATGAATTTCTTTTAATAAGACGAATGAGTAAACATCAAGTCAAAAGTCAACTAAATATTACGGAGGTAGTACAATTTTAATTACAAATACATTCATAAATCAAGCTAAAAACTGGTTCTACGGTATAAACTATATTTAATAACGAAACACTTAAGAGAAAATTACACTTCTGTCTAATTGCAAATATAATATTTTGATTTTGATACATACACGTAAGCATAACAATTGGCGGGAAAATTCCCGCGCTGCCCGAAAATCCCTCCTTCACAGGTCCAATGTGCCCTGGAGAGGTCCGTCTGTGGCTGTGAGGTAACACAAGTGTGGAAGCCCGGCAAGGCAGCCCAACTTTGGCCAGGTCGGCTGCCATCCCTCTTCAGCCCAGCAGCCACAAGCCCACGACGTCTTGCAGGCCGTGTCGCCGCGGAAGAAAATCATATGAAACCGGGTCCATTTCTCCTAGAACCTGGACCCTCTTTGGATCTTTGACACGTGGCAGCATACCGTGTAATCTATACTACCTATTAATTAATCATGAAAATTTCCAACACTTTTTTTGTCCACCTCTTTCTGTCCGTCACCTTACGTCCTTTTTTTCATCACGTTTCCTGTCCGGACACCAGGTCCGTTAGAATTTTTAATCCCGTGTCTGCCGGTGAAAAGAACAAAAATACCAAAGTAATGGGGATTTGAACCTTAGTCTTCATCACTATTCAATACAAGAGGCCTACCACCACAACATAGACGCTCATGATGCTTAACGAAGCTTTTTTATTTAACTTTGTTAATAGTTATAGATTTGAATACTCACATCCGCTAACCAAACAAAAACACTATTAAAATACAGTATTGATATATATTAGAAAAATCTGGCAAGTAAATAAAACAAATGACAAATAAATAAAACAATAAAAGTATTGTATTAAGTGTATCAAAATAATCTAGCAAGACAAAAAATAAATAAATAAAACTATAATCTTGCAATATTATATTATATATATAGTTGTAATAAAATATGTCTACGGCGACTTAGAAATACTGTTCTGCAGCTAGCTATAACTATAGTAGCTACTTACGAGATTATAGTAGCTACTTACTATGTAATAAAATATTTGTACACATGATAATTATACTAATTTACGAGATTATAGTAGCTACTTACTATGTGATTTACTATAACAATATGATAAAAATATCTCCATGTGTTACAGTAACACAACTTTCGTAAATATATATATTTGTAGTTATTATATTACATTATTGTCAAAAGAGGTCGCTATACAATAACTTATTATATAGCTAGCTACTGAATATACTCTCATATGGTAGACTTACCGGTTTACTTTAGATAGACATGTAAACATGATTCAAAATATACGAGTAAAATGTAACTCAGTTGATAAATGCTAATTAATTCCAGTCGTCATCTATTGATATGTCTATGAAACTACCGCATTTTCTTTAGGTTTCTTAGAGTCGAGAGTGATGCTCCATATTCATTTTTGTTTAATTAGTCTACATAATAAAATGACATACTCCCTCTTTCCATTTATCGGGGTCGTTTTAGGGTCAGGCCAAATGACCAAGGAGGAGCGCCGCATGAAGTGTTGCCCATTAATAGCTACTTCCCTTTTAACTTCACCCATGACTGTTAACTCGGCCAAGGAGGAAGAATCGCATGTGCCTGAGACGAGGTGAAACCCATGGTTCTAGATTAAACGATTCTGATTCTTGGAGAATTTTGTTTGGTAAGATAACTTCGTTAAATGGATGGAGAAAATATAAAAGAAAGATATAAAATATAAATTTTAGTTGGTATAGACTGTGGTTGCTATCTCCCCCCACTCACACCTCTTCTTCATACGTCTACATGGACCAATTAGCAAGCCAAAGACGACCGACCTTATAATTTATCTCATTTATTTAACACTGAGTTAAACATAATTAATAAATTCAATAAAAAATATACTTTATTACTGTCTGTATGAGAATTATATAATAGATATGTGTCCCGTTGCAACGCACGGGTATTTTTGCTAGTAATTCTAAAGAAACATATATTTCTATCCTAAAATTTAGAAGTTACCAGTAACCCCGCGCTTCGCGCAGGGCGAGAATATCAATATTGATAATAGTTACCGCATTTGCGATGTAAAATGTAAAAAGACAGTGGAGAATTAATGTCTCGCGTGTACAAATTTTTATTCAAATGGTTGTTTGCCGCCCGCCTGAGCTGGGCGGGCTGGGGATTCTTGACCTCCGCTACTTTGGCTATGCGCTAAGACTCCGGTGGGAGTGGCTGGCGCGCACGGAAACGGATTGCTGCTGGGCCAGACTACCTTCGACGACGGAAAGATGTGTGGCTGCCATGCGGGATGCTAGCATCTCTGTCACGGTGGGCAATGGCGCCAACATTCTCTTCTGGCTGGATGCTTGGGCAGCCGTCGGGCCGCTCAAGGCCTTTGCCCCGGCGCTTTTCAGAGCCACGTCGCGCTCTGATCAGCGGCTTATGCTGCGAGAGACGCTCACTCAGCATCGTTGGGCTCGCAATATTAATGGTGCCACCACCATACCTGTCATGACGGACTTCTTCAGAGTGTGGATGATTGTGCGCGACGTCGAGCTCATGCCGGACCGGCCGGACACGTTCTCCTGGAAGTGGTCTGCCAATGGTTCCTACTCTGCCTCTGCTATGTACCGAGCCTTCTTCCACGGATCCAGGGAGCTCCTCGGGGCCCGAGAGCTCTGGAACACCAAGGCACCAGCTAGAGTCAAGGTCTTCTTCTGGTATTTGCTGCACCGGCGTCTTTGGACGTCGGAACGTCGTATGCGACATGGGCTGCAGCAAGACGGGTCATGCTCGATGTGCGATCAGGAGCCTGAAACTTGTGGGCATCTGTTCGTCGGTTGTGTCTTTGCGCGCGAGGTTTGGTTTCGTGTGCTCTCGCGCTTGCAGCTAGCCACCCTAGTGCCCGGGGGGGATGAAGACGTCGCAGTCTGGTGGCTCAAGGGAAGACGACGACTTGATCAGACAGGGAAGAGGGTCTTCGACTCACTTGTGCTGCTCGTGGTCTGGAGAATTTGGAAGGCACGCAATGCACAGGTCTTCCGGAATGAGGCGCCATCTGTCGCGGTCGTTCTCCAGGAGATCGCCTTGGAGGCCAAGGACTGGGTTATCGGTGGCTGTGCTCCGCTGGAAGCTGCTCTTCTACTGTTGTCGCAAAATGCTTCTGTTTTGTAATACAAACTCCCATAGGATCCAATAGAGTAGGTGTGTGCCTTCTGGATTGGCTTTGCTTGCCTCTTGCTAGCATTGCTTTCCAGCGTGTAACTTGTGTTTTTTCCCCTCTTAATGAAAAACCGGTGAAGTCCGGGTCGCGAAAAATGATTATTGGTAGTAATCAAAATTTGAGAAATAGTTCTTTATGTGTAGTTGTTGCTTCATTCATGAAATTACGGTCGCCCAACTCCAATGGTTTTATCTTAAAGAGAGCTAAAGAATAAAGATGTGAGAGTTCGGCAACGCCATCCGGAATATAATCAACTGGAACACCCAAAATTTGAAGGTATAGTAATATGTGGCTGTTAGTGGCATGGCAAAAATTAGGATGTTAGGTATATAAGAAAATTCCATAAGCAGGAACATATCAATGCATGGAAGGGATTAGCATGCACAATCAGGAAACTTGTAGGTGGCCATGTACACTAGTAAGTTGCGCGCGCACGCTCAAGGAACTTAAGAAGTAACGCAAGATGAAACAAATATGTAAGTGTTGTTTGTATTGTAAGTGTAAAATGATATCACAAAGTCTTTAAGAATGTGTAATGAGGTTGCAATGATTATTTTTAGTTTAGCCTTGGTTCCAAGCTTTAGTACATACTTAAAGCTTGTTTTTTGTACTGGAGAAGTAAAGGTCTTCTGAAATAGCAACAAATTACATAAAGTAGACATACTTAGGTTCAGACAAGCATATAATTACAGCTGGAGTCTTCATATAATTAAAGCTTCTAATTTAGCCCATAGGCTGATGGGTTACAGATATGCATGTTAGGATGATCTCAATCCCGAGTTGGGCCCAACGGCCCAACTCGGGCCCCTTGACCCACGCGCCTTGATCGGGGGCGCCCAGCCCACTATGGCTGGAGGGCCCCTGTCACCCTGCGCTATAAAAGGAAAGGTGGGGGCCGGCGGCTCAAGGCACGAGGTTCGCCTTGAGCTCACCGGACCCACCGACAAACCCTAAACCCGATCCTAGGGCGCGGCCGGTGACGGGAAGCACCTCCGCCCGCCGTCACATGCACTGCGCCATCGGCGACTTCATCGCCCGGCCCGCTTCACCACCCTCTGCATCGACGAGATGGCCGACCCCGCGGCGGCGCCGCCGGATCTTCCTCCTCTGCACCCGTGAAGGCTCCTGGTAAAGCCTTTCCGACTCTTCCTCCCTCTCTCCATCTCACTGCCTTGGTTTCCCAAAGATTGTACCCCTAGATGTCACTGCTAGCGATCCTTTACTCCAACAATGGTATTAGTGGCCTACCTAGTATGTGAATCTAGTGTTTTGGGTAGCAAACAGTTGATCCGATTGGATCAAGAAAGAAAACCGACCTCGGATCGGCAAAGAACCCTAACCCTAACCCTAAGTTTTGGATCGGGGGAAGGGAAAAGAAAAGGGGACGGACGAGAGGGTTTCCTACAAAGGACTCACCGTCTCGCCCTCGCCGCCGGCCATCTCCATGGCCGGCGCGCGGTCAAAGGTGCCGAGAGGCCACTCGCCATCGCGCGGGGGCGCTCCGAGCCGCCAAGGGCACCGTCCCTCGATCCACTCGACGGCGGCGTGCTCTGCACAAGGCGAGCACGCGCACCGGCGAAGGGACCGGGGGCGGCGCCGATTTTCCTCTTCTGCCGGCGGCGCGCCATGGCTAGCTGCTGCTGCTCTCGTGCGGCGGCCGGAGAGAGTGAAGGGGAAGGAGAGAAGATGGAGAGCGCGAGCGCCGGTGAGCGCGCTCCGCGGCGGTGGCTCTCCACTCGCTGGCGGCGGTGGCTCTCCCTCTCGGCTGCGCGGCGGAGGAAGAGAGAGCGGGCTGCGGGCTCGGTGTGGAGAGAGAGAAAGGAAGGGACGAAATGAGCTAGGGTTTGGGAAGCGCTTGCCGGTTTTTATTCCGCGAAAACCGCGCTCCACCGTCGGATCAAGGGCGGAGGAGATCGGACGGTGGCGGCGCTCGGGCCAAGGCGGCCCTTTGGGCCCGGGCGGTCTTGGGCAAAATCCGCCGGCCCGGTGGGCCGATTAAGGGCCGCGCCGTCAATTTCGTGTAAAAAGAAAATGAAACCTCGCTGGGCCGGGCCGGTTTTCTGCGCAGTTGGGCCGCGAGAGTGAAACTGGTTAAGGAAATAAAAAAAAAAAGGAAAAGCCGAGCGCTAGGCCTGCGGGCCGTCTGCGCGGCCACAGCGGGCCGCTGCGGCCGAGCCGCGCGGCGCGCGAGCGAGGCTTTGGGCCGCGCTGCAGTTCTGGGCCAAAGTGGCCGAGTCCATAGTGTTTTACAAATTTTGGTTTTCCAATTTTCCAGAAACTGTTTTGAGCTTGTTTTGCTCAATTTGAATCGAATTTGTTGCTAATTTCATACAAATGTTTATCCAACGATAATTTTGTTCGAGATTAGTAAAGTGACTTTATGTTTACGAAAAATTGATTATGCAAAGTTAAAGTTTCCGCTTTGCGTATTTAAAGTTGTTATCGTTTTCATTGTTAAATTCGAACCAACGGGAGAGTTTAATATTTGAAAATGGATAATTTTACTACGATTATAATGTTGCTATTATTCGACCAACGTTGATTAATAGCAATATTATGATTTTGATTAATAGTTGTTGCCCACATTAATTCTATTTACTGCCCAACGGTGATTTAGAATTATTGCAAAGTAAATTTTATATTATGTTCTCACCTCATATGAATTGTAATTTCGGTAGTTCCTCCACGATGTACGCCCGAGAGAGATTCCACCAGAGGGGAGACAACTACCTTGAGTGGAAGAGGAAGATTGACTTCACTTTCACTATAGCCGAGGTTGATTTGGGTGCTCACTGAACCGTGTCCCACGGTGCTGTGGAACCGGTGCGGGAGGCCGATGAAAGTGATGATGCATGGGAGAAAAGAAAGAAAGATCATGGCCCCATCGGGATGGCCTATGATATAAAGCATGCTCGATGGGTCGGTGACAACAAGAAATGTTGTCTTGTCATTGAGAATACAATTGACCCGACTCTTACGGGGTCAATTGAAAAGTGTGAAACGACTATTGCTTACTTTGAGAGGATCAAGAACCGTTCATGGTTCCTCCAAAGTGTATGCTACCCATTTGTTCGGGCAATTGACAAATGAAAAGTTTAAAGGAGGTAGCATTCGTGACCATATCTGAAAATGAGTCACTTGGCAAATAAGCTAAAAGGAATGGATGCGGAAATACAACCACAGCTCCTTATCCATTTTGTTTTAGCTTCCTTGCCTAGAGAGTATGAGAACTTTGTCATAAACTACAACATGCAGCCTGAGAAATGGGACTTAGACAAGCTCATTGCTCAGTGTGTTGATGAGGAGCTCAGGATCAATGGCCAACCTGGTGGCCAGGCGAACATGGTCAAAGGGAAGGGCAAAAGGTCCTTCAATGCCCTTCAAGGCTCCCCAGCAAAGAAAGGTCCCATGCAAGGCAAACCACAGTTTCAGCAACAGGGCAAGCCACAGGCAGGTGACAACTCATGCTGGCACTTGTGGTAAGGAGGGGCACAAGAAGACCGATCGCCCGATTGGTTGAGAGAGCTCATGAGGAAAAAGGGTGAGAACGTTATTTCATTTGTAAATGAATCTCTGTATGCAAAGTTTTCAAAGTCAACATGGTTTATTGACTCTGGTGCAACTATTCATGTTGCAAATTCTTTACAGGGATTCATTTCGACGAGAACTACGCTAAAAGAGAAGAGGCCATTAGCGTTGCGAATGGCGTACGGTAACGATAGAGGCAATAGGAGATGTAGCATTAGATTTACCTAATGGCTATAGTCTTACCTTGAGAGATGTTTTTTATGTTCCTACACTTTGCGGCGAAATTTGATAAGTGTAATAAAGTTGGATGATTCGATTTTACGTAATTTTGGACATGGCAAATGTGTCATTTGGTTTAATGATATTTGTGTTGGTCTTGCCTTCCGACAAGACGAATTATATATGTTATCACTATGTGAAAGTGTGAATTCCATATGTAATGTGAATGATAGCGTTTCCTCGTCTACAAATGAGAACGAGAAAAAGAAAGCGAACTACAAACGCAACGGCGAAATTATGGCAACGTCGTTTAGGCCATATTTCGAGGGGAGAATAGAAAGACTAGTAAAGAATAAAATTCTTCCTCCTTTGGAGTTCGCTGAATTAGAGCAATGCATCGATTGCATAAAAGGAAAATATGTAAAGCAAATTAAAAAGAATGCCAAACGAAGCACATGAATATTAGAGATCATTCATACTGACATATGTGGTCCTTTTCCTATAAAGAGTGTGGATGGCTATGATTCGTTCATTACATTCACAGACGATTACTCCCGGTTTGGCTATATTTATCCAATTAAAGGAAGAGATGAAGCATTGGATAAATTTAAAATATTTAAGGCTGAAGTAGAAAATCAGCATAGTTTAAAGATTAAGCTAGTCCGGTCCGGCCGTGGGGGGGAGTACTATGGTCGGCATACCCCATATGGTCAAGTTCTGGACCTTTCGCAAGGTTCCTCCGGGAAAATGGTATAGTTGCCCGATATTCCATGCCGGGTGAACCTCGGCAAAATGGAGTGGTGAAAGGCGTAACCGTACCACGATGGATATGGTGCGCGGTATGATGAGTTACTCGATTTACCATTGAGTTTATGGATAGAGGCATTAAAAACCTCCATTCATATTCTCAATAGAGTGCCAAGTAAATCGGTGCCCAAAACACCGTATGAATTATGGACGGGAAGGGTACCTTCACTAGATCACTTCCGTGTGTGGGGGTGTCTGGCGAGGCTAAAGTCTTTAACCCAAATATTGGGAAACTTGATCCCAAAACGGTGAGTTGCCATTTTATTGGCTATCACGAAAGGTCAAAAGGTTATCGTTTCTCTTTGTCCCGATAGACTCACAAAGTTTGTGGAAACGAGACACGCTATTTTTCTAGAGGATGAAATGATGAGGGGGAGTATGGCTGCTCGGAAAATTGATCTTGAAGAGAAGCGGGTGTGTGCACCCAATCCTGTGATTCGGGGAGCCATTTTTCGAGCTACCTATTGTTCCTACACCAATAGTGCAAGACAACGTGGAGCAAGAGCACTGTTGTTGTTCCTCCCGTGGTAACAACGAGAGGAAAATGAGGAACTGTTCATCGGGAACCCATTGAAAATGTTGCCACAAATGAGGGGAGCAACCTCGGCCTCCAATAGTAGATGTGCCAAATGTAGAGGCCCCTAGAAGGTCTCAAAGAGAAAGAAGACCAGCTATCTCCGAGTGATATATATGAGTTAAATAATATCACTCGAAGAGTATCAAATGGAGGGTGATCCCACCTCATTTGAACAAGCCATGAGAAGCGATCATTCATCCAAGTGGTTTGAAGCCATGGAAGATGAAATGAGATCGATGAGTGCCAACGATGTTTGGGACTTGGAAGAAATTCCCAAAGGAGCCAAAACAGTAGGGCTGTAAATGGGTCTACAAAATAAAATATGACTCCCAAGGGAACATAGAGAGATTTAAAGCGCGACTTGTGGCTAAAGGTTTCACACAAAGAGAGGGAATTGATTACACTTTGAGACCTTTTCTCCGAGTCTCATGTAAAGATTCTCTCGAAATAATAATGGCATTGGTGGCACACTATGATTTAGAGTTGCATCGGATGGATGTGAAGACGGCATTCCTAAATGGGGATTTGGAGGAAAATGTATACATGGCACAACCGAAAGGTTTTGTCGTGGAAGGCAAGAAAAGATGGGATGTCGCCTAAAGAAATCGATTTATGGGTTAAAGCAAGCTTCAAGGCGAGTGGAACTTGAAGTTTGATAAAACTATAAAGAATTTTGGGTTTAAAGCAAATGTCGAGGACAATTGTGTTTATACAAAGTTTAAGAATGGAAAATACATTTTCCTAGTCACGTACGTAGACGATATTTTACTTGCAAGTAATGATATGAGTCTGCTACAGGAAACA
The DNA here is from genome assembly GCA_018135685.1 of Themeda triandra. Taxonomy (NCBI): domain Eukaryota; kingdom Viridiplantae; phylum Streptophyta; class Magnoliopsida; order Poales; family Poaceae; genus Themeda; species Themeda triandra. Next base: position 638,109 of record JAENPR010000069.1, on the reverse strand, counting down.
AAAAGATTTTTGTCCTCAAAGTTTGAGATGAAAGATCTTGGTGAAGCTTCCTATGTTTTGGGCATAAAAATTCAACGTGATAGAAGAAAGGGGGTATTAGGACTGTCTCAAAAGGCATACATTGAAAGGGTCTTGGAGAAATTCCGGATGCATAAATGTAGTCCATCACACCGCACCTATAGTCAAGGGCGATAAGTATGGGGATTTTCGGTGTCCCAAGAATGAGTATGAGCTCAACCAAATGAAAAGTGTGCCATATGCTTCTGCGGTTGGACATTTACGGTATGCTCAAGTATGCACACGCCCGACTTAGCTTATGTAACCGGGCTGCTTGGCGAGATTCCAAAGTAATCCGAGGTGTTGAACACTGGAAATTGGTAAAGAAAGTTTTGCGATATTTACAAGGTACAAAAGACTGATGCTAACGTACGAAGATCGATTCCCTAAAGATTTTAGGATACTCGGATTCGATTACGCGGGAGATGACGAGAAAGTCCACATCGGATATGTGTTCACTCTCGCAAAAGGAGCTATATCATGGAAAAGCTCAAAACAAACGGTTACTACAAACTCTACTATGTATGCCGAGTTTGTAGCATGTTATGAGGCATCGGGGCGGGTGAATTGGCTAAAGAAATTCATACCGGTTTAAAAGTGGTCGATGACATAAATGGACCAATGACTCTATCTTGTGATAATAATCCGGCTATAGAGTATGTTCACAACAATAGGTCAAGTGGTCTTTGCCAAACACATTGACATAAAGTACTATGTTGTGAAAGAGAAAATCCAGGATCATGTTATAAATCTTGAGCACATAAGCACGAAAAGATGCTCGCGGATCCGCTTACAAAAGGCTTGCCACCCAAAGTGTTCGTTGAACACGTAGCCGGCATGGGTTTAAGGCGAAGCCTATGATTCTGGATAATAATAAGGGCCCAAAGATAAAGTATTTATTTATTTCAAACCGAGAGATGTGTATTGTAGGTTTGTGGAATCCAACGGCAATAGACCGTGACGATGAAACATGTTCTATGCACAAATGCGAGATGGAATAAGTAAAATGAAAAGGTTAAAGTGAAAAATAAAGTTAAAGATGAGATCAAGGGGAGAATGTTAGGATGATCTCAATCCCGAGTTGGGCCCAACGGCCCAACTCGGGCCCTGACCCACGCGCCACGATCGGGGCGCCCGGCCACTATGGCTGGAGGGCCCTGTCACCTGCGCTATAAAAGGAAGGTGGGGGCCGGCGGCTCAAGGCACGAGGTTCGCCTTGAGCTCACCAGACCCACCGACAAACCCTAAACCCGATCCTAGGGGCGCAGCCAGTGACGGGAAGCACCTCCGCCCGCCGTCACATGCACTGCGCCATCGACGACTTCATCGCCAGCCGCTTCACCACCCTCTGCATCGACGAGATGGCCGACCCCAGCAGCGGCGCCGCCGGATCTTCCTCCTCTGCACCCGTGAAGGCTCCTGGTAAAGCCTTTCCGACTCTTCCTCCCTCTCTCCATCTCACTGCCTTGGTTTCCCAAAGATTGTACCCCTAGATGTCACTGCTAGCGATCCTTTACTCCAACAATGCACATATGACATGTTGGTTTAGGATCTCCGGCTAAGACATAAGGAAATGCAACGTGGCTACCTGGTAGAACATAGCAGCGTAGTGAAGTTACAATATAAGTCTTTAGGGATAGGGTTAATTATACATATAGTATAGTTGCTGGCGATCTTAGATACGACGATTGAACACATAGTCCTGCGTGTTTGCTGTCGCCGTCAGCCTGTGATACGATTGGGATTTAAAGACACTGTATTTGGAACACAGTAGTTATGGAAATGCAGTATGTAGAACAAAGAGATGAACATGATAGTGTGTACCTGTTCAGTAGGGTGGAGGTACATAATCCATAGAAACTATATCCTCAGGGTCGACGCAGGTTGTGTGCATAGCAGCCCGTTCTTCTAGTTCTTTTGTTGTAGGTTGTTAAAGGCACATTAGTCCGTGGGGGGTACATAATGACTATTATGTAAACCGAATGCTCGGGAAGCAACACATTAGTTTAGAAGATAAGCTTTCGCTGTTACCTAGAGGGCTTTCCGCCTGCACTTGATCTTGAAACTGAGCTTCTTCTCCATCAAAGTTAGGAGATGTTCTATACCAGATGCGCCACACTTTGAGAAATAGCCCCTCTGGCTTATGTACCTTGACACCTAAATGAGCATTGTGTGGCATGAACGTGCTCTTCGGTGCATATCATGCAGCTGAGCAGTTGTAACCGACTACGGAAATATCTGTTAGGGTGCAGTAATTTGATAGCAATTTCTTGCTAGTTCCATTGTTGCAGAGATGTGGTGGAACCCCAGCAATATCTATGTATAAGTATTCATCGGCAGGATCAAATGATTCTGAGCTCTTTGTACTCCATTTAAGTTCATCAGGATCAAACTTTCGGAGGGCCCGTGGCTGACTGGAGAGTGGAACAGTGAAAGACCCATACTCTGTATTCCATGGTGTTAGGGTTAAATAACATTCTGTCAGTGGAATGGATCCTCTGCTTAGTAGAAGCTCGTAGTGGATTGCAGTTGCCCATCATAGTAAATAATATATATGTATAGTATGCTCTGTAAAATAGCATATCATATATATGTAAAAGGTACCATGTAAAGCATAGCACAGCATATATGCCCATATAGACATGTGTAATTAACAACAAAGCATAACCCTATACCAAAATAAAGACATAATGCAGATGGAAATAACGCCATAAGTGGCTAGGAGAATGTGAACATACCTACAAGCAACACAACTATGACAGGATGGTTCAAGCGAAGACAGAAGCACAATTACACAGCAGGCTTAACCCCAAAGGACCTGGAAAAACAGAGCGCGTTACAAAATACGAAATAAAGTGCAGTAAGCACGGCCGAGGAGACCAGGTGGGTAACCCATACAGTAACGTCATATATAATACCCATGTACCGAAAAGAACCCCCGCCGTAATAACATTTTCCAAGCAAAGCAACCCCAGAACGTCAACACACCAAACCTGAGCAGTTTACTAACAGGATGACATCTATCTATAAACATGCATATGTAAACACACGCAAGAAGCCACTTAAGCCATCTAAGTTACTGGAACCGTCCCCAAATCTCAGTAACTGCAGAGGATATGAAACATTCCCCCAAATCTCAGTAACTGCAGAGGATATGGAACATTCCTTAATTTTTAAGCTTACACCCTTAATTTTTATCAATATGGTCTCATAGTTATAGTGCACTTCTGCCTAGCTTTGACATGCACCACTTTAGGCTTAACATTGTTATTGTCTGTGGTAAATAGTACCATGCATCTGGAAGATTTATTCTTTACCTGCAATTTATGTGCTTGTAGGTACGAGCTTCCAGATGCACATCCACTTTTACAACAGGTGAGATTCTGCAGTTTCTTTTTTAAGCATTTCAAACTATATTTCCTGATCCAACAATTGAATTACAGCTAGGACTCAACCAACGGGAACCTGATGATGCTACCCCGTACTTATTGGCCATATGGACACCAGGCAAGCAGAGAGGTGAGCGCGAGCGAAGCGGCACCGACGAGTTCCTGCGGCGGCGAGGGTGGCCATCGCGGCCGGCGTGGGCGAGCATGGCTGTCGCGAGCTCTTTGCCGACGCGGCTTCGTCGGATTCGGAGGCCATGGAAACGGGTAGTTTCTTCCCAATGCATTTTTGGTCGTTTCTTGGTGCATCGATTCTAATGAAGACGTCGTTCCTTGAGGAGGAAACAATTTCTTCGTTTTATATCCTCTCTCTTCATTAATTTTGCTTAGCTGTCAAATGTAATTAAGAGAGATAGAAACTACCATTAATACCCATTGAGACTGCCATTAATGCCCATTGACTAGATGGCACAACTAATGCCATGGGCCAAGATAACATAGACCAGCATTTTCTCGGATGGTGTGCGAGCCTAGCGACGAATCTCACAGCAACGAGTTTTTTTTTTCTGTTTCTCATCCACGTCAGAGAATAGCAAGTTCGTAGCCACAAACCATTGTGTCTAAATGTAAAAAAAAACCCATTATGTCTACCTCAACATGCAATTAATTACATCCTCGTGCACCTAAAAGAGGATAAAAAACGTAGATCGTTTTTGAAGAAGTAAAAAAAAGAGTAATTTATATCATATTAGAGTACTCATCATATTATATCATAGTAGCGTCACGGCAAAGGAGATGTTGAGTTCACACCATTGCTCACCATTCAATCCTAGCAACGACCATCAAAACAAGATCTAGCATGTGTTCTTTAATGATGGATATCACAAACATAAGCACGACAAGCAGAAAAAGATTACATGACTTTTGGCTTTCTGGTGATCAAGGACCTAGGTCCTGTCGAACACTTGTATGGCCTCCATGTCTTCTTCAGATATTTGGAAATCAAACAAATCTGAGAGATTCTCGAATGTCTTCGGTGTGGTATTGGTAACCACGTCGGTAACCACATCAAAGACGCCAGTGCCCCTCTGAAGGAACCAACGGAGGATCAGCTGCTTTGGTGTCTTGCTGTATTTGAGGGCCAGAGACTGCACAAAAAAAAAGAATGTCAAATTATCATCATAATTGCAGAAGGCGATGCATGTATTAAACATAACACAAAGGAAGTTTAGAATAATCACATTGACGATAGGCTCCAGGTGCCCAATCAAAGATGGATCCATGGGATACTGTGCCATAAGTAATATACCATACTTCTTGCACAAGTTCACAAGAGCATCATGCCTCATGCAAGGACGGACCGAGACAAGACCCACAGCAGGAACTATCTTCTTGCACAGGTGTAAGCAACCTTGGATCGAGGCATCAATATCACCACTCCTGCACAGATAAATCCAATTAGATTTAGCATGTTGGAATGGTAGACCATGGAAATCTTAAATGAAGAATAAAAATGTGAACCATATAACCAAAGTTAAGATTTTCTAGATTCTAGTCATTGACTCAGGTATTGTACTGTATGTTGTCACCAAACTTCCTAGGCTACAAAAGGTTTCAAAGAAAATGTTTGCACAATTATCTTAAAATGGGTAGAGATAAGCTAAGGGCGACATGAGGTAAGTACCAATTTCCACATAAAACAAAGCTCCGTCCCAAATTGTAGGTCATTTTGGCTTTTCTAGGTACATTCATTTTGCTATGCACCTAAAGGAAAATCACAGGTTGACGGCTAGGTATTCTAGTCATAGGACCCATTGGGCCCACTAGACAAAGGTGTTAGGTTAACTAGTATATAGTCACATAGTCGTTCAGGAGCAAGAAAATACTCCTTAAATAGGGAGGAACAGTTAATGAATGAACAAAGAGTTTTTGGTATTTTCCTTTAAACTCCTTGCCTCCTCAACTTTTGTCACACAAGCCTCCCTCTGGCTGACGCCTCTTTGATCCCCTTAATTCTAGCCCAAATTGGCACTCAGAGCCTAAAACAACACCCACTGCTGCGATCGAACCCAAGGACAATCTAGAAACAGGCAACGATTGAGCGTCCAACCAAACTTGATGAACTACCTATCTCCAACACTGCTAAACCCTTGGAGGAGCCGGCAGCTGCATCACACATATATGCTCCCAGACAAAAGAGGAACAGTGCCTCCAGAGGAATGGCCCAAGATAACAGAGCAGCAGCCAGCGGATCCTGAGCCACTGACGATCTGTTTGAATTTCAACAAAAACGAACAGGTAATCTACTCCCTATAAACCATTTCTGTTCACCCTGGCTTTGGTGGCATAAAAACTCAGCAAGCTACACTCCTAGCTTCTTCCCACCTGGTACATCGACCAATAGTCTGAGAACTAATGACCACCATCAACAACTCAGTAAATTTATATTTATTGGAACCACCCAGATGTCTACTGCCTACTCAACGCTATGATCATTACAAAAAGTTTCATGAATTTTGGAGATGATTTGGAGGTTGTTTATTAGCCTAGATCAAGAAAATAGGGGCAAAAAACCACAGGTCTATTCAGCAAAGTTAACTGATGGAACCGACGAAAATGAGGGTCAAACAAGGAAGCTTTCGTTTTTCGGGGCCATGTAGGGAAGCACCATTATTTTTAGGGCCAACTAATGAATTTTCTCATTATTAGGGCTTGAAAGGTACTACTGCAAGCTCATCAAAGATTATGGAAATGTCGCCAAACCACTAACTAATCTGCTGCACAAGGATTCTCACGGTGTACACTAGCTTCATCTACCTTTGAATAACTAACACAAGCAATATCTTTTAATATCAGTCCTACATTTACAAGATTTTACAAAACCATTTATCATGGAATGTGATGCCACGTGAGCAGAATTTGAAGATTTGAAATGTCTTTCCTAAATGTTGAAATGTTTGATGCCATTAAACACTGAAGGACGACACCTTAAGTACCAGAATGGAAGAATTTCAAAGGGCGCTAGAACAGAACCTTGGAGCACTAAAGATGGATCGATACTCTAAAAAATGGCATACAAAGTCATCATCATTACTAAATACTCCCTCTGTTTTTAAATGTATGTTTCTACTGACTTAGGGACAAACATTTGACCATTCATCTTATTATAAAAAAATGTACAAATATACAAAAGTATAAGGGCACCCGCAATGGCTGACTCAAAAGCTAGCTCTATGCATTTTTTTCATAGTTTAATAGCAGAGAGAGAAAAAAAACAGCTCTTGATCAAGGGCTAGGGGCTCATACATACATTCTAAGATCATGTGAGAGTGTCATGTGGAGCTAATCATACTATGAGCCATTGCTAAAAGCAACACTATTAGAGAGGTTGGCTTAGAGCTAGTAACTGACTTATCATTGCGGATGCCCTAAGTTACGCTTGAAGTACCTTTGATGATGAACAAGTCACGGCAAACTAAATGATAATTTCATAATATATTTTGAATAAGATGAATGGTCAAACGTTGTATCAAGTCAATGGCGAATGGTGATATACATTTTAAAACGGAGGTAGTATGATCCTAGACAGTATCCATAGATCAATTGACGAGGGCATACAAAAAACCTTACATCAACTACCTTCCATGTTCCCACACGTCTGAGTCGTTCAATAAAGAAACCTCCACCCAGAAGGTTTGTTACAAAACATGGAAATCCCTCACTCAATCTAGGAACAATCTCCATGGGTTTCATATCTTTATGGGGTTCACAGGAAGTCTGCCATGGCTTGCAAAAATCATCCTTACAGTTTGATAGATCATCAAAATATGGACATTTTATACCATTGTTCCTAAAGTGGTAGGTGAGGAGGTGTGGTGACCCACCACCCTCACAACACCAGGCAACACCATACCAACAAATGAAACAGTAAAAATGGCATCAGGAAGGAGGAAGAGAAAAAGAAAGGGGAATAGATTAGTCTTGGCCAAGCCCATAATTCAGCCCAGACTCCTCCCCACATGCAGGATGCAGCACCTTCCTCACACATGTACACTCTCACACACATGGAGAGCTTGCTACTTGCTACCTCTCCTGTTGCAACATGCCCTTTCCTGCTCACTTTTCCTGTTGGATTGGGACGAGGTGACCTGTTGGCTGGTTGTCTCTCCACTTTTCCTCTCTTATTCGTGTCAATCGCTCCCTCTCTCCTCACTACTTTTTGGCAAAGCGTCAGGGATGCCCAGTCGCCCAGATCTGTCAGAGCGCCTCAGCGCCTAGGCAACACCTTACAACAATGCTTCATACCACTTGCAAGTCCATATTAGGAACCATAGCAGCACATTGTTTCTTCAATGAGATTGTGTGACTTCACAGGATTCCAAGGTCAATTGTAAGTGACCAGGATGTCGCTTGCAAGCAAAATTTGGAAGGAATTATTTAAACTTTCAGGAGTACAATCAGAAACACTGAGTGATTTTACGTGTATACGCTGTCTCTATCGGGTGATAAACCAAAGAACAGGATTGGACAGTTACCATGGGCTGAATATTTTCACAACACATCGTGTCATTCAGAACTCCGTGAAACCCCATTCAGCACTACAATGTCATGACACACAAGCTAGAATTCCAGCAGTGGATAACCTGCTTATGGAATGGGCCATGTTTCTATATCATCTACAAAAGCGCAATTATGCCAAGCTCAGGAGTATATCCAAAAAAACCCTATGAAATAACAGATGTTTGAGGCTGGACAACCGATAACAGTGTCAATTGTGACATCAAACTACTGCCAAGATACTACAGACCTCACAAAATCATATAGCAAGAATTGGAAATGTGGATTACCACTGGCAGAATCCATGATGTACTTCCATGTCCAATTACTAAAGAAATTTCAGGGACAGAACTGCCATTCCAGTTATCCATGAAGGACAAGCAGTCCCTAAACCAGAAAAGTTACTTGGATCCAACTATACTGTGGATAACTACAACTTCTCATCCAGTGGAAAGACCAACCAGCAGCAGAAGCTTCATGGGAGGATGTCGAATCAATCACAAAATTATATCCAACACTACAGCTCAAGGAAAAGCTGTTTCACCAGGCGAGGGGAGATGCCAGCATAAAAAAGGGTAATCCCAGGTGGCCAGCTAGGCATTCAAGTCATGGGACCAGTAATCAGAAGTGCCAGGTTAGTTTGTCTAAATAGGTTCAATTCTATCTATAAAGAATCAAACTATTAGGAAATAGTAGATATCTAGTCAAAGACCTTAGGGAGTAAGAAACCCTCCTTAAAAAGGGAGGGACAGTTAATGGATGGATCATAAAGAGTATTGGGATATATTCTTCCTTTGCCTCCTGCCACCTCCAACCTCCCGACGCTCAGAGTCATCCCTCGCCCTCTCTCCTGTTGATCCCCTTAATTCTACCCCAATATATAAGTTTTTGGCTGAACTGCCACTGGAACTGTAATACTAGGGCCAATCCCAAATACCTCGGTTCTTATGTCAGAAAACAGGAAAACAAGAGCAACATTCCAAATTTACCTTAACCCTATGCTTCGAACAAGTCCAAGAGAGACAGCCTCTTCAAGATCATGCCATGAAACAGCTCCTGTAGGAAATTGAAACACTCAAATTCAGTGAGCCAACCATTGAGCCTTCCTAAACATTACATAAGTACAAGAAGCTTACCACGAGACTTAGAGCGAAGTGGATATTCAACAAAGCCAAGATCAATATACTCCAACCCAAGATTTCCTAAAGTGTGTTTGCAGGCTTGGATCACATTACCTGATCTGTCTGAGGAGACCTACAATCACAAAGATATGGAACATTCAAATGATAGTTCTGAAAGAAGATTTCAATTGGTAGTTTCAGAATGAAGTGGAATAAAGCTAGATCACCTTGAGTGAGATGAATAGATCCTCCCTCTTGACAATTCCAGTATGGCATGCTTCTGCAAGTGCATTGCCGATAATAGCTGCAACGTGCGGTTTACCTGCAAACAAAGAAACAAGTACAATAAGAAAATAAATCCCCATATATAGATATATATAGGTGTGCTATCAGATATGGCATACCTGACAGATCAAAGTGGCGGTAACCCATCTGGAGAGCACTCTTAATTAGGTCGACGATGCTAGGTTTATCATTCGGCAACCATGGACCCATTGCCAGCCCCACCATTGGCATCATGTGCCCGCTGCTCAGTACAACTGCTGGTGCAAGACCCTTCACCATCATCCCCACCTGCTCATGGTCATGTCTGCTACCCAATTCCACAGTTGGCTTTACATCCTTCACCATTATTGCCGCCTGAACCTGGTCCTTTGTTGATGGCTCAAAATCATCCATGCAACAGAACGGATCTCTCAAAGATGCATCACTAGCCATTTCGAACAACATTGGAATATCATCACCAGTGACATGTAAGCGTGGCTGCTTGCTTGCCCTGATTGTTGTACCCAAATCTATCATTTTGGATTGTGTCTCATCAACTCTTTCCAAACATTCTGCTGAAAGGATTATTACCATCTCTTCTAGTGATTTGGCTTTCATCCAGATGAACTTTAGGAAGGCAAGCTCACTCTCCTCTCCATGGAACTGGTGGAAAAATAATTTCTTTATGTGTTCATCCACACACTTGATGCCATCAGCTTTGTTTAACCAAGTCATCGAATTGAATTTTCCTGCACGCTCATTGGCCTTGACAGACTAAAAACGAAAAGAAAAACAAGAGGTCATGTCATGTGACCCAAACAGCCCCATACACTATGCGGAAAATGAGAACATAAATGGAATAATGAATCAAATTTAACACAATCAACATGCTAAGGGAGCACTAGGATGAACAGCAGCTACTGCACACATGGTAATACAGTGAAGAGGAGCTAATTTCACCTGGATATGAAGTGTTTCAACATGGGGGAAACACCTAAGGAAGGCGAGGAGCATACTTGACTGATTCCTATCTTCAAAGGAAAGCTTACAGCCCAAAACATTGACACTTGGTACAACAATGTTCTTTGTCCCAGCCTTCCATTGCAACACAACAACAAATATAATGATTATTAAATAAGTACATGTACGTAAACATGTTTCAAACTGGTTTCAAACTACACAAAGATAGAAAAATACCTTGATCAAAACCTTATTGATCATTAACTCATGGACTCCTGGCTCCACATAACCCAGTGATTCCAGATTTGGTGCATGGCCAATACTCAGTCTCATCTTAGAGGTGCTAGTATTCCACAGGATAACACGTTTCAGAGAAAATGCATTATCAATTGACAACTCTCTAATAATAGACAGCCAAAGCGTAATTGAGTGGAGATTCTGATTGTCGCGGACAAAGATGTCATCCGGTAAGCCATAACAAGCAACCATACAGAGAGAATGTAGCTTAGGGCTCACACGCAGCATATGGACCAAATCACCGTGCAATAGAGATGTAACTCCCTGAGCTCTTGAAAGCAATGATCTTGGTGCTTGATGCTGGTTGGGATACAGAAAAATCCAAGACAAAGACGATGCAAAGACGTGCATCGCATCAGAGCATCAACTGGCAAGACTAGATCTACTGGCAGTGGCCGATTCACTAACACTAGATTTTCCACACGCTTCTTGGCAAGAACAGAAAGCCATAGCACCAGTGCATCTGGACGATGATCAAAGGACGTGAAAACCAATCGAACAGACTGAAATGGGCCAGGGTGATCTAAAAGAATTCTTGTCACCCGTTGGATACGTTCTATCTCACTCATGCGAAGGAGATGAGCATCATCCAAGTGCAGTGGATTAGAGGCCCACTCATTACACCATCTGCGCGAGAGTACCTTTGTTCTGACCGCATCTCTGATCGGCAGACGAGATATGATATTACGGCGCACGCAGTCCGGGAGGAAGCTGATCCTGTCCTCCCTCCTCTCCACGGAAGAGACCTGGAAATGCTGTGATTCCCTGACCACGGCGGAAGAGGAGAGGCCGCCGCCGCCGCCGCCGCAGGGGAGGTCAGATCCCGCGAACGTAGGTGGAGGAAGGCAGTCATATACGGTCCTCAACACGGCCTGCATGATGGGTGAAGCTGGATACTGCGGAAGCCAGTGCGCGAGGTGGGTGCGGGGGGAGCGAGCGCGTGGAACTGGGGCAGGAAGCGGAGGCGGCCGCAGGGGAAGCGAGCGCCTGGATTTGGGGGACGGAAGCGGAGTCGGCCGCGGGGACTAGGGTTCTGCGGAGCAGAAAAAAAAAACGCAGGCCTTGTTTAGTTACCAAAATTGGTGGTCAAAATCTGCATAGTAGATGTCCCGTCATATTGTAGCAATTTTGTTTTTATTTGGTAATAATTGTTCAAATATTGATTAATTAGCCTTAAAATGTTAGATCTATAATGCAATTAATTTTTTATTTCATCTATATTTAGTACTCCATACATATGCCGACATTTTGATGTGATAGGAAATAGCAATTCTGCATAGTGAATTTGGTGCACCAATTTTGGAATCTAAACGAGGCCGCAGTTCAACAGCCCGAAGCCCAGTTTGGTGTCCACCGAATAATTGAAGGAAATTTGAATATATACTATATATATTATGAGATGTACCATTATAGTGGAAGTTTTGTTCACGCCTTACTACTATGTAAAAAGTTTTGCTCACTATAGTGGAAGTTTTGTTCACTCCTTACTAGTACTAGTCAATAGGCACGTGTGGAATGCACGTGCTGGATAGGATTCACAGTCGTTTTAAGTGATCGTTCAAACAAAATAGAATTACCTTGGTAAATAGAGGTTAGATATTATCTAAACATAGAATAGACAATGTGATATCTTCTTATAGCTGTAATCTTGTATTGCCGTTTTTGCTATCACACATAGCAACATAACAAGACAAATATACTTTAAACTATTGGGCAATCACACTCTATCAATACATATAAAAAAATGGATATAACGTACCTAAGTTTAGAATGTAAAAAAATCAATTAATACAAAACTTATCTACAGAAACAATCTAAAAAATTTAAGCTTTACATACATGAGGAATTGAAATCACTTCATGAGTTCTCCCTGATAAGCGCAGATCAACGACGGACTCATGATATTATTTTTTGTTACTGTGATCTCTGCTCTCCTTGGCATTCCCTTGTACTGTACTGTTGTTTATTTTCAATAAAATTCCAATAGAGGCAAAGGCCCCTCTAGTTCCTAAAAAAATCATGCTCAAAGAAACTAAAGGTATTAGAGTAAAAGGCTAAGTTAATATATTTGCTAAAAAAGAAATGTATTAGTATGATACTATGATGGACATCTGACAGATCGTGGGGTGGGTGCTAGGAGTCGCCAGCTGCATGCAAGCTAATCCTTGATGTCCAGTAGCCCTCTTTGCCCGCGTCCATCATGTCCAACAGTAGCCTATCTTTTTTTTTTAACCAAAGCCAGCAAAAAAAAAAACCACAGTCTATTTTTAAATTTTTTTAATAATGCAGACTTGTTTAAATTCGCTCTCACGGAGTCAACCTAGTTCTGTTAGATACTACTCAGATACTCTAACCATTGGAACATAGACCCTTTCGCACAATAGCCTACTTTGCTGGTACCGTGCACCCATACGGTCGTGCCTGTAAAGAAAACTATTGTACATGAGAATGAAACAAGAGACTCATGTACGTGAAGGTCCAACCTTTGGTTGTCCTGTGTACAACTTGTTCACACAAGATGAAACCAGTGATCATTACATTATTTTTTTATCCCACCAAATACATTAGCCTGATGCGAACCACGAACTATCAGTTGCAGTGTTTTTTCTACAAACCCTCACGCTGCTCGCGGGCCGAGCCCACTCGGCAGTCGTGCTGGACTCGAGTCGACTCGCCCCTCCGTGCCCATCCGATCCCAAAGTCCCACGGGAAACCCGCGCCTCTGCCCGACGCCGTCGCCACGCCAGCGCAGATCTCCTCCCCCTTTTGTCCTTCCGGCGGGCGAGGGTGACGCCCGCCACGCCGCCACGCCGCGAGCTCCGGCTGCTCTGATCGATGGGGCACAGCTCCAGGAAGAAGAAGAAGCGCGGCGCGGCGGGCCGCAAGGCGGCCAAGGACCACGCCGCGCAGCTCGAAGGCGACGAGTCCGCCCTCGACGAGGAGCTCACCGCCCTGTAAGCATTCACGCACCGCGTTTCTCCGGCTAACCGCTTCTCCTCTCGCCGAGCCGGTTTTGGGCGAATACCTGCCGTTGCGTGGCGTTCCTCGTTTCAAGCGGCGCGGGACCGCCGCGATGCGCGTGATGAGTTCAATTCATGTTGGCGTCTGGTTCGCTGCTGCCGAAGTCTCCCAACTCGACGAATGTGAGATCGGATGTGTTCCCGCTGCCGATGGTTGTATTACGGAGTGGTGTCTTCACAATCTATTGTGCGCCAGTACTTTTGTTTTTTGGGAGCAGTTCGATTTGCCTATTGCTACTGTTAGTGATACATGATTCCTATCCGCGCGGATGATTTTGGTGTGGTGTATCATCCACTATCTGTGGCCTTCTCACATTGTTTCATATTTCAATTTAACTGCTCTTCGTTTCATTTTTTTTTTCTTTCAAACGGAGGTCTCATCGATCACGGCTGTGCTTATGTAGAGTTTTGCTGTTTTGCCTAATGTAAACTGTCATTTTCGAGACCGGATATAATGTAGTATAATTTCGTTTGTTCAGTTGGTGAGGAAGTTCAGCCAGTAGGGTGGATGCCCATGTTTGCTCAACCTCTTCCTTGTCAACCTTATGTTCTGCTGATAGTTGACAATTGCTCCCTGTCTAATACTTATTGTTTTTATTATTGTTTTTTGTCATTGCTAGATTTAAACCATTGTCTTTTGGGTGTAATTGGGTGTTGCTGTTTGAATTTGATATTTGTCTATTGTCTGCATGTCCATCAATAGAAGAAAAAACAACAAGCTAACATTGATTTATATTTGGAGTTGGGGTTCAATAACTGGTTTACTAATAGAAGCAGTCAGAGCTTACTTCCATGATCTAGTTTATGATCTTAACTGCACCTTTTGGTTCTACATCAACCAGGGATTCAATTTTAGGGGAGGACTTCAAAGTAACATCAGAATCATCTCATACACGATGTAATATATGTATCAGGTATTTTCTAATGCACATACACACAGATCTTTTCCATACTCATGTTCAACAACTGAAGTGCTGTTACCATTGAATAATTTAAACAGGCCTTATTCGGATGGCATGGGCTTTGATGATCTAAATATTTCAGCTATTCTTAGTGTAATGTAAGTGTCTTCTTCTAAGCCGTCATGGCTTTACCTATTCTTTTTTGTTGTTACTGCTGCTAGACATTCAACTCTTGATTTAAAATGTAGATGCTTTCCTGGTTACCCCCACAAGTGCCCAAAGTTGCGGATCGTACCTGAAAAAAACTTGTCTAAAGAAGATGCAGATCGGCTACTTTCGCTTCTTGTTGATCAGGTATATCATACTTCATCTGACCATATTACATATGATATGTTTTTTTCTCTATATGTAACACGGGTTGAATAGGCTAGCTTAAGACCGAGCACACACCTACACATCCTAACACAACATGCAAGCCACATATCTCTAACATTTTTAAAGAGCCAGGTATTAGTATTATTAATTAATATGAAAAGCCTCATTAAAATTAGTGTGATTCAGACCTTTTTTTTTCTTTTAAAATGACAATGGGGAGTTGGCATTCCCCATGCTTTGTCTTAAAGAAGGTGAGTACTGAAACTGATTCTCATTGGGGTATGCAAATTTTGCGAACATCCAGATTTGAGCCAGGTGGGTGGCCTTCTCGATGGAGACTTTTAACTTAACTATCGCTTAGTTCTTAAGTTAGTTTTCCTTTTTTGGGTTTCTGTTAATGTAATAATTTTCATTGAACTCTATTCGTCTTGCAACTGCCACGTTGCGAAATTATAAGAACAGTTCAGGTTTCATGCATGCACTCCACTGAAGCTGTATATTTGCTCTGTTTATGTTTGAACTGTGAAATAATTGTCCGAGTATCACTTTATTTAATAAAGGCTTAAGTATGTTTTCTAGTATATCTGTCAAGAGAATCCATAATGTTAAGGTTTATTGTTTTACATTGTACTTCAATTGTGAGCTATTTATGCCTCATTAAATTATACCTATGTTTTTATATTAGTATTTTGTGATGATTCACTTTTTCCT
Source organism: Themeda triandra (assembly GCA_018135685.1). Taxonomy (NCBI): domain Eukaryota; kingdom Viridiplantae; phylum Streptophyta; class Magnoliopsida; order Poales; family Poaceae; genus Themeda; species Themeda triandra. The sequence continues at coordinate 622,459 of JAENPR010000069.1, read as the reverse complement.
ATTCACCTTTGAGTCATGTATTGTTCTCAGGCAAACACTTATTCCCGAGAAGGACGTGTTATGATTTTCAATTTGTTTGAGGCTGCACAAGAGTTTCTGTCTGAGACTGCTCCAGCCCGTGTTTCAGTGAGCACTGTAAGTCAAGTTTCCACATGGCCTCTGATGGGATGTATAACATGTTTTTATTACTTTGTTTTTATAAGGCATAGTGAAATTAGGAATGCATCCTTTGTACTGAACCTGATCTTTGGCTTCATGTATTCATAATATTATATTATTATTTCATCTGTCGCTCTTTGATCATATCTGAGATTTTGATATTATTTGTTGTTGTAGGCTTCTTTATTGGGTTTGAGCTCAACTACTAATGAAGATGTGGAAGTTAGCCTTGGCAGTGATTCTTACCCTGGAATCTCTTACGTATATAACTCCTTTGATTTATATAGTCAGTTATATGATGATACTTGTTGGAGTCGACAAGGTCCAGACCTGACAACAGATAGTGGCAGGAAAAATATTGTATCTCAATTTCAATCTAATGTTAGAAGCAAGAGGAAGACCATCATTGAAAAATCTCGTTTCTCAGCTGATAAGGTCAATAATGCTAAAGGTTCGTCTGGTGATAAAGCTGTACAGCAACATGCCACAAAGCATGGTTCCATACGGGAGGCAGCTCCAACTTTACATGTTGTGGATGAGGAAACTGAAACTGAAAGCAAAACTTTGTCTGCTAGCAATACAGGAAATACGTCAGATACCCCTGAAAGGGGTTTTAACAGTCTAAATGAACCTGAGGTAATAAAACAAAACTATTGCAGATTCCTTTTGGTTTAGTGTATTTCGTGAATCAACTTTGAAACCGCATTTCAATAATTATTGGAAGAAATGAAGAAAAGTTTACCTAGGGTCCCTCAAGGTTAGGCCATTATGAGTAATACTGCTATGAAAAAGGTGAATATTGGTATGTAACAATATTAGATTGAAGGAACTGTCAAGTTCTTTTGGTAATTTCCGTCTTGGGTTTGATTTTTTTAACTTGTTATGGAGTTTTTAAATAGTTATGTTGCGCTTTCAATTTACTTGCAATGTTCTTATGCTTACACACTTGACTGATTGCACTGGCATGCCCTTTTTGTCCAGTGTCAACCTTCGTTCCTAAGCAACTCAACTGTTTATTTGATGGTTTGATACAAGTGAAACATGTGCAGTGGTCTCAAGTCTCAACATATGCATTATTCTAACTGTAGTATTCATCTGTTTGGTATATTGCCATGTCAATTAATTTGTGACCTATTTGTCTTCCGATATTACACTGTGATTTGTACTATTTCTCCTGAAGTCCCGCTTTTCCTGTCAATAATTGATTTAATTTGAAAAGATTGCGCTTCAACCTAATCTGACTGCATATGTATCAATACTAGGACACTGACCTTGCAGGGGAACCTTGGAATGAAGAAGATTGTGATTCAGACTTTAGCTCTTCAAATGCACTATCTTATGTTTCAGACATGTTAGATGATTCTTCACGAAACAAGAAAAGGGATTTAATTCTGGTAGCTTTTTCCTCTCACAACAGTGTCGTTGAGTGATATTTTCTCCTTAAGTAGTGAACCTTGTTTGGAATCTTAATTAGGTACATCTTCTTCGGATAGCCTGTGCGTCGAAGGATTCTCTTTCAGCTGCTTTGCCAACAATATCAGCAGAGCTGTGCAACATAGGGGTGCATATAGTCTTGTCTATATATTTTCCCTTTATTTTTTCATTGTTACCACTCCCAACTGAATGGTCATTTTTCCCCATTTTGGTGTTAATCAGGTTCTTTCTGAATGGGCCAAGGATTTAATTTCTGACTCTCCTGCTGTTTTGGGGGAAACTTTCAGTCATGTTTTTGGGCAACAAATGGTGAGCCACACCTGTTTATCTTCTAGCTCATGGTTTATTTCTACCAATACTATCTTGGAGTTGATCATCTCTAATTGTCACTTGGCTTTCTGATGGCATCAAATAGATCTCCTCAGAGTGCTCTCTATTTTGGAGACCTGATAATTCATCATCTAGGCCGAATTCCCGTTATTTGAATGATTTTGAGGAGCTCCGTTCACTTGGTGAGTATCATATTCGCATCGATAATGCTTCATTGTACGATTTCAGGATGTATCAGTTACAAAGTCGGTAGGATTTGTCTGTTTGTATTTCTGTGAATTAGTTCTTGCTATGTTTAAATACTTTCAAAGCTCATAAAAATAGATGCTACTTTGGAATACATGCAGACAAACTGTAAAACTAAAATAAATGGTATATTGCCATATTGGTCACGAAAAGATCTTCCATGTGATCATAGTCTTCTAATATTCTCAGACAATTATCAGAATAGAGATGGTCAAAATTCCATCCCTAAGACTGCAAGAAGAAGAAAATTGTTCCTCTATTTGGGAACAGAGGGAGTTGTGTTTTACAGAAGGAATTATGCAAGGCTGTTTCAGATTGATGCTGATCCGCTGGCTATTCTGCACCTTCATTATTGAATCGTTTTTGTTGGAGTTTAACTGTCTATGTATTTTCACGGATTAGCATGACTCTTATGATATCATTTTTACAGGTCAGGGGGGCTTTGGTCGTGTTGCATTATGCAAAAACAAGCTAGATGGGCGCCAATATGCTGTTAAAAAGATACGCCTGAAGGATAGAAGTCCTCAAGTGAATGAGAAGATTTTAAGGTTTGTCTATACTCCAGTCAAGTTCTTCTACTCAAAGCTTGTAGTTGCTTTATGCAGTTGTTGCATCCCTTTTATATTATTTGGAGATCATCTTGGCCAAAGCAATGTAAAATCACTTCTAGTTTTACCAGTCGAGCCTCAAGTCCCCTCTACACCGTTGTATCCTTAGATCAACTATTGAAAGGGTTTCTACATGTGACTGCTAACATGTTTTAGAAACTTGTTTGATAATAGCATAAAGCCTCACTTGTTTCCTTTCTGCGCTGCAAGTTTCTGAATTTGTGTGTGCACTATTGCTGTGTAAATTCATGTCACTTCCACATTTTCTAACAAGCAAATAAGGTGTTAGTTGACTAATGGGTACCTTTGTATTATTATTATGTAAACCAAGCATTGTGCCTTCCTATATAGATCATACGAGCTGTTATAATCAATGAGGATCACAAATATAGTGCTTACTTCCAGGAGTGGTGTGGTGTGGTTTGGGGTGCGTACTTGGTTCCTTTTCTTCTTTAATGATTTAATGAAATGATACACAGCTCCTCTGTGTATTTGAGAAAAGTTATCTAGTGCTTACTTGTTCTCGAACACGCTATGTATGATATCATCAAAGAAGAAACATATACAATATTTACTTGTCAGTAATTTATGTGGATGTGTTTCTTTTTTTCAATTTTGCCTTTTCTTTTTAATGGGTTTGCTCTAGCACATCTGTTATACCTTTTTGATGGTTCTCATTAATATTTTCGCAAGGTACTCAGAGAGGTAGCCACACTTTCAAGGTTGCAACATCAACATGTTGTCCGTTATTACCAGGTGATACTGATACCTCCACTGCTATGTTTTTGCTTTGAAAAAACAATCATTGTATTCACAGTTTGTTTTGGCCAATTCTGACTCAACTGTCATTGAGATGCCAGGCATGGATTGAAACTGAATACGGTCATCATAATATTTTGAATGCTGGTGGGTCCCGCACTGCTGAGAGCTCTATCTTTAGTTATGATGAAGTCAGCCTATCGGATGCAGGTGGTGGGGATAAGCAGGAATCCACATACTTGTACATTCAAATGGAGTATTGTCCTAGGTGCGTTTCATTTTGCACTTGTGCACTAAAGAAATTTGTGCTGCTATTTCTTACTATTTTTTTATGTGAGAAAACTAGTCAAATTACTGATATTTGAGCCGAATAAAATTTTGTTATATAGTTAATCAAGGATACACTACACTGATATAAATTTCACTCTTCTTGATACTATTAAGAATTCTCTTATTCCCCAAGCACTGAGGCTGTAATATGGGATATATAATGATTTTTTTAACATAAGGATATATAATGATTTCCCCCAATTATTTTTTTGGTTTTATGAACTCCATGATCCCTATGTTGTAAAAAGAATTTGAGGGTGTAAGTTACTGCAGAGTTGAAATTGAATTTTATAATCTTTAGAGGTTCTTGAGGGCCTGGTAGTTTGACTTTTGGAACTTTAGACATGTGATCTTTCTTTATGTATTTCAGACATTGAGTGCCATTCTATTGTAGTGTATTGATTGTAGCTATTCTGTATCTAATTTCTTTTGGACAACTGTTTGAAGGACTTTGCGGCAGGATTTTGAGACATACATCTCATCTTTTGATGTCAACCATGCCTGGCACCTGTTTCGACAAATTGTGGAAGGTCTAGCTCATGTCCATAGTCAAGGAATCCTACACAGAGACCTGACACCCAGCAACATATTTTTTGATGTACGCAATGATATTAAGATTGGAGATTTTGGTCTAGGTATGATGTCCAGCACTGTCATATTTTCAATCTGGTTTCGTTTTTTATGATAATATTTATCATTGTATGCTACTCCATCATAGTATCGGATAGGATGCAATTATTGCTGATATCTTGTATCCTCCATCATGTTGTATCCTCATTTTATCATTTATTTCTGATTGTTTGGAAATTGTTCTTTAAACATGAAGTTCTAAAATGCAATCTGTACAAACCTATGAGCTAGTTTCCTCCCCTTCTGGGGTTGTGCGTGAGTTTTGTGGTCTTCCAATGAGAGTCCTTGTTGTTCTTTTTTATCTTTATTTCTTGTCTTCTATGCACTTGTCCATTGGATTTTGCCTTCTCAATATTGTGACGCACAGTTCTTGAGTGTGTTTGAGAAAATAAGTTATATAGAATAAAATGTCATTGTCATATTTTTTGTTTCATGTATTATTGGCAAATACTACTAAATGAATATTCCTGTTGAGTAATTACATACTTCCTCCATCCCAAAATGGCTGCATATCTCATTTTTTTGACTAGTCACACTTTTTTAAGTTTGACTAGATTTATAAAAAAAATTATCAAACAACATCTCCTAATATGTTCATTATGAAAATATATTCCACTATTAATCTAATGATACTTATTGCGTATCATAAATATTTGTATATTTTTTGTATATATTTGGTCAAACTTGTTTTTTTTTTACTTCTCGAAAAGCAAGAGATGTGCAATTAGTTTGGGGACAGAGGAAGTACCCGTTCTTTGTGGCATGTATGATTGTGTGAAGTGTATGTGACATCCTTCTCAGTTTGGATTTGTCACATAGTGGCCCATGTGTATGTTGATTTGAGATTGTGGGGAGCGTAGTCCCACCTTGATTATTGAGAGCGTGATTGTGGGTTAGACCAACATGGCTTTTAGAGTTCATGTCACCATCCCTGGGTTAACCTTTTTACTTGAAGTGAGGACGAAAGCCTAAGTACTCGGGGGTGTTACAAATGGTATATGAGCCGACATTCGTGGACATGATCGTGTGCGGGAAGGTTCCTAGTCATTGTTTGGCTGATTGTGGGTATGTTGGGTTGACAATGACGGTTGAGCCTTTGAGTGGGTCTTTGTGGCCTAGTCTGGGTTTGGGCCTAGTTTGGGTATCCCCCACGGTGGGTCTGTGTGATGGTGATGTGAGATTGTGTGTGTATGGTGGGGGTGGGGTGGTAGCATATGGTTCTTCAGTGTTTCACTTTTGTAATAATGGCTTCTTCCTCTTCTCAAAAATTGGTTGAAGAAAATCTCAGCTAAAATATATTTTATTATTGTTGTCAGCCAAATTTCTGAAGCTGGAGCAGCTAGATCATGACCAATATCTTCCTACTGAAGCAATGGGTGTTTCAATGGATGGAACAGGTCAAGTTGGTACATATTTTTATACTGCACCAGAGGTAGAGCAGAAATGGCCACAGATTAATGAAAAGGTCAGAACAAATTACTTGGACTTTTACTTAACAAATGATAAAAAAACCTTTGTGAAATACCCTTCCACAGTGTATTCTCTTGTTCTCAAAATGAAGGCTATTCTCTTATTCTTGAAATGAATGCAGAGCTCTAAGCTCTTCTCTTATTCTCGAAATGAATGTAGAGCTCTTCTCTTATTCTCGAAATGAATGCAGAGCTACCAATGGTTTAAAAATTTGGTGCAATATGACTTATTTATATTTATTAATATGGCAACTAGGCAAACTCTAAAATTTCAAGTTTACCTTGCTCTTATTTACGTCAATTTTCAGGTTGACATGTACAGTTTGGGAGTTATATTTTTTGAGCTTTGGCATCCATTTGCCACAGCAATGGAAAGGCATCTTGTTCTTTCTGATCTTAAGCAGAAGGGTGATCCTCCATTGTCATGGGAATCAAAATTTCCTCGTCAAGCAGTCCTGTTAAGAAGTTTGCTTTCACCAAGCCCTTCTAACCGTCCATCTGCTGTCGAGGTCTTGCAAAATGAACTGCCTCCTCGGATGGAAGATGAGTGGCTAAATGGTAAGCCATTAACTTTTGCCAAAAGAAATGAGATTGATGACTGCTAAAAGAATTTGGATTGAGGAATTTGATATTTTTGCTTGTTTCACATGGCGATCTACCTAAGCGGCTCACTTGTCTGCTATATTGTGGACCTCTGGCCTTTGTCGTTTTTGAGTTGATTGGCTGTTTACATGTAGACCGGTTATCTGTGCTCTGTGCATGCACTTGTGTGCGTACTTGTTTGTGTGTGCACTGTATTTGTTGAATGAATTGGTCCGTTTGCCTCCTTTTCTATCTAGGATTTCAACCTAATCTCTGAAGGCTGTTTGTGGTAAATAGACACTGCAACTGTCTTTAAACTCGTATTTGAAGTGCTGGTCTGCTGGAGCCATACTAGGTGTCTTGTGCATCTCTAAATTAGCCCTATAATTGAAGTGCCATTTTGATCTATTTTACTGATTTTTATTACTATTTTGGCAATTGATACAGATGTACTTAGAATGATACAAACACCAGAAGACACATATGTTTATGACCGAGTTATATCTACAATATTTAATGAGGACAGGTTTGCCAAAATGCAAGGCCAACATGATAGCAGCAAAAAGTCCACTGGTAACATTGATAACAGTGAACTTTTGGATACTATCATTGAGGTTGCCAAGGAGGTTTTCAAGCGGCACTGTGCTAAAAGGTTCCAGATAGCACCTTTGCATACTTTGGAATTGGATTTTACCAAAAATAGGTAAGTTATTTCCAGACCACTTAAATGTCTGATGTTTTGTTCGCAGTAATAGTTGATGGATGTTTGATGATCTCATAAGATAGAAACCAACAAGTGATGCCAATTTTTTTTTACCAATTCTCTACTCTGAAATTTGGCCTTACGGGCCATTTCAGTAGTATGAGAGGCCCATTAGGATTAGGGTTAGAAATAAGATTAGCCGTCTTGCTTAGAAGTCAAGTGAGCCTCTCTATATATGGAGAGAAGATGTATCAATTAAATCAAATAAGAAGAATATCAATCTATTATCCCAGTCCCCTTCTCGCTTCTATCCTTCCCTTGTGGTGTGGCTGCTGACTGTCCGCTTGCTGTTGTTGTGCTGCATGGGTTAGAGCCATCCAGATTCGTGTTCATAACAATTGCCTACAATTTTCTAGGGGAAACACGGTGAAAATCTTAACTCAAGGAGGAGAGATGCTAGAACTTTGCTATGAACTGCGAACACCATTTGTTATGTCAGTTGCTGCTAATCAGGTCTGTGACAAGTCCTTTTTCTTTCCTCTTGTGTGAATGTTTATGCTTCTATTTTTATTCCAATTTTTATATTATGTATATTCTGAGTTTTTAGATTAGTATGGATCATGGCCTTTTTCCTTGCAAAACAATTTAGTTGTTAAATTGTTATGTTGCATCTGCCTCCAATTTTCTTTTAACTTGTCATTTTGGACACAGTTCATACTGTCACATCTTTTATAAATATAATGAAGCGCAGTTCTCCTGCGCTTTCGAGAAAAAAAAAAGTCATACTGTCACAGATGCAGTCTGCATTATATGTTTAGATCATTGTTTTGTTAATTATATGCACATTCTTTAGAATATATTAGCCAAACTTTTTAATGTGAATGTGCATGCTATTTGATCACATTTGCTAGTTCACCTTCTAAGGGGTTTAGTGATCCAGGAAAATATTCATTTGATCAAGGTCAGGTCAACCAGCCAGCTGTCTAGCCACTGTTTTGGGATTTTCTGGAATAACTTGACACCGTTTTGCTTTCTATCTTGTCTCTCTCTCTCTCCCTACTTGCTCACAAATTCATCTGCAGACATCATCATTCAAGCGTTATGAAATATCATGGGTTCATAGAAGAGCAATTGGCCATTCAATTCCTTATCGTTTTCTTCAGGTAAATTCTTGATATAGACAGAATTTCCATTGAAATTCGACAATTTTTATACTTTGCAACCTCCACTTTCTACTCTTTTACTCCTTGAAATAATTGAATAAATCCTTCCGAAACATAATGTTGTATCCTGGTAGGGTGATTTCGACATTATTGGCGGTGCTTCACCAATTCCAGAGGCTGAAATCATCAAGGTAGCATATATCCACATGGTAGCCCATCTTTTTTTTGAACCTAAAATACAGCATGGGAGGCCCCCACTGTAAAGTTTTATTTAAAATAAAGCGAAGCCCAACAACTGTTCGAGAAACATGGCAGCCCATCTTGTACCTCGACTCTGCAACTATATTCTTGCTATCATTTTGGTTATAAGTTTGTCTTTCATCTTGTAATAAAATCATTTGTAAAGAGACAATTATCTTGGAAGGTCCATTTTAATGTTAAAAATGTAGTTTTGTATTGTCATATAAATAACTGTGTCCATGCGATGATAGGTGGCTTTGGACCTTGGGGCCCGTTTTTATGATTCCAAGACACTAGTCATACGCCTGAATCACGGTAAACTTGCTGAAGCAATTTGCTCTTGGGCAGGGGTTTCTCAGGATCGAAGACAAAATGTCGCTGAGGTGTGATGTTCTGTCTTACCTGTTTCTGAAAATGTTGCAATTTTTGTCTTCAGTTAGCTGAAATAATATTTACTGCTTCAGTTTCTGTCTTCAACTCTTGTTCAATATTGGCCAAATGAAGCAGACCGCAAGTCACAATGGAGTTTGATTAGGGGGCAACTTTTACAGGTAAAAGAGTACTTTTGTAGCAATATCAAAGGAGCAGTCATCAAAAAAAAAAAGGAGTACTTTTGTAGTTGTTTTTTTTTTGGGGGGGGAGGGGTAAGAGCATCCTTGATAGCACCACAATATAGAAAATTGCAATTAACACACTTAGATGAGTGGTAAATCTGTTCTTTTGTGTTTCTCGTTAGATAAAGGTGCTTGTTTCTCCATGCCCAACCTATCTTGTTTACCAATGGCCAACTAGGAGATTCATTTGGGCATGTAGAACTGTGCTTTTGCACTGTAAATGCTTTTTCTTTGGAATCTTTTTTGTTTATATGAAAGTGGTTGTGCAGGTTATTATGTATATCAGCTTATGAACATCATTTAGTGAAAATTTAGAATTTCACTTAATAGCTTTGATGACATTGGCTGGTTTATTTAATGTTCCAGGATCTTTGTCTTTCTGAAGAAGTTGTTGAGAAGCTACATAAAGCTGATCAGCGGTTTTGTGGCCCTGCGGATCTAGTACTTGCTAGATTAAGAGGGACCCTGTTCTATGGTAGTGGTTCTTAATCATTGTTTTATTAGCTTCTAAAGCTGGGAATATTTAATTTTTGCTACCGTGTGTTTCTTGTTGTAGATAAATCTGCTTGCAAAGCTCTTGATGATCTATCCACGCTTCTGAGATGTTTGAGAGTATGGTCGGTAGAGCAACCAATTACTACTATTGATGTACTCATGCCTCCCTCAGAATGTTACTATACAGATTTGTTTTTCCAGGTGAAAATACACCTTACATCCCTAAATTGTTTTGGAACATTTTATAGAACACACTTGGGAGAGAAGCCTATTTTGTTCCTCGTTATGAAAGCTAATCGTATCATTCTAATGTCATATATATTCCTTATCTTAGTTGTTTGAGAATAAATATAGTTGGAAAAGGAATAGAAACAAGATATTGCAATGTTCTTTGCATTCTCTAGGTTTTCCTAGTTCAATCTTCAGTCATGAAATAATAGGTGCTGTGTCAATATGTGCAAAGCATTTTATTAGGAGAGATTTTGCAGTGTTCTTCACATTTTTCTATGCTTTCCTTTTATGAGTGTTGATGCTTTGCTCCTTTGAAATTTACATATTTCTTGACCATCTCAATACAACACAGGTATACTCAAAAGAAGGTAATCATGGACCGAGTTTCCATGAAAAGTTGCTAGCAGTTGGTGGACGATATGATTGGTTGGTGGAACAAGCTTGGGATAAGGCATATGTAAGTTGTACTTCATGCCTCCTGTATGTTAAAGGAGATACCTTGAACCATTTATCTTAACAAATAACTGCATATAGATGCTGCTAAATCTTTGTAATTGTATAGTGACCTCTTTCAGATGCTGTATATTATCCCATACTTGTCCAAGGAAGATATATTGTTGTTGTTGCTGCTGCTGTTTTGTCACAAAGATACCTGTCATTTTTGTGAAAAGAAAATAGAGAGATATTGTCCATGATTTTGGTATTTTAATTGTATTTGATAAACCTTTGCAGAAATCTAAACCCCCAGGTGCTGTTGGTGTGAGCATTGCACTTGAGAAATTTCTTCCTAACAATCCTTCATCTGATATCGGGTTGCGAAGGTTACTGTCCAGGTGATCTGAATTACGAACCCCCACCCCCCCCCCCCCCCCCCTCCAATATCACTGATTCTAGACACTCCAATAATTTATGTGATCTATGTTCTCAAAGAATAACTTATAAAATAATTTATGTGGCCTTCAGGATTGAACCTAGCATCAGTGTACTTGTCTGTTCAAGGGGTGGAGGGGGCCTGTTAACTGAACGCATGGAACTTGTTGCAGAGCTTTGGAAAGCTAACATAAAGGTGGTTCCATAAGGGTCATTGGCAAAGATTAGTGTGGAGACTGAAGCTATTATAATCACTACTGATGGATTTACTATTTTCAGGCTCAGTTTGTTCCTCAGGAAGATCCAAGTCTTCAAGAACAGTATGAATATGCCAGTGATCATGATATTAAATGCCTTGCATTTATCACTGAATCAGGTCTTTCACAAACAGATCTTGTGAAGGTAATACATTAAAGCTGCCGCTGTATTTCGTTTTAGTTGTTTCAACTAGTTTCCATGTATTAAAAAAATACATGGTAGCGAAAGTACCTTGCTTTTATCCAACTACTATGCATTTTATTTACATGTGTGCTGTTTGTTTCTGCTGTATGAACTTTTAGAAGCATTTCATATCTGTTTATATCTCAACTGTACTTTCTACCTAACAAAACTTCTATAGTACGTTGAGCTTGTATGATCAATTTCAGCAGCACTGAATCCATCTGCTTGACTAGGATTAAAGATAAAATTGCCAGTTCTATACTTGTATCACGTGTTCACAGGAACTCGGTTTGAGGCATCTGAAAAATGTTAACACAACTTCCATGTTTTTTGCTGTTATTGTAATATAAAGATGGGTGGCAGAAATTATCTTATGAAATAGTGAGACTCTTATGGATACATAAAAAGATGGTCATTCAGAAATTGGAATGAAAGAAATCTGGTGTTTGCTTATTGCTGTACAAAACCTCCAATAACTACTTGAATTGCGGAGGAAGTTCTGATCGATTCTCCCTTTGTGGCATGCCTCAGGTTCGGCATCTTGATTTTAAAAGGGAGAAGGATGTTGAAAGAGAGGGACTAATAAAGTTCCTGTCTGATGCAATATGTTCACAATTCAAAAATCCTACGATCTGGAGCTGACCAACGGCCCACCCAAGTTTTTAGTCGATTTGTTTTCAGGTTCTAGCATGGCATCAAAAAATGGTAACTTTTTGTCTGCATTGCTTGTGTAGAATCTTTATTTATCTGCTATTAATTCCCATCATATTATAAATCCACTCTTTTCAGAATGAGCCAGGTTTGTGGTTACCAGTGTCTTTCGAACTTCCAGGTGAAAGCTATGTTTGCTGTTAGAACATTTGTAGGCATATGCAGTTGGCTTCCGTGCATACGGTAATGCGGTTGTTGGCTCTCTGCAGGTTGTTGCTAAACGCGCTGTGGCCTTTACTGAAGAAGGGTGTGCCCGTGCGGTGATTGGCTAATTGGTGTAATCCTGGACCTCCTGATTGTCCTTTTGAGGACCAATGCCTTGCAAGGTTGCTTCAGACACAAGATGGCGGGTAGTTGGTGCACTTCTGCAGTTCTGGGGGCTATTAGTATTAGATGGATTGGTAGGTGCGCAGTTTTGTACAACAGATCGTCCAGTTTTGCCAGTTTTCCACCTTGTACATAGTCCATTTAGAATGATCCATCATGTACAGGTAAAATTTTACATTGTTGGGTTGCTGATAATGAAATGCTCAATTTTGCTACTAAACAAAACAAGGTGTGCTGCTTTGTCTTAAAATATTGGATTGGGCAATGTCGGCTGCGGCCAACTGGCCATACATTCCCCCTTGTACGCAGCACGACGTGTGCTACTGCTTTACTGCTCGGACTCTGCGCGTGGCCTGACTCTGCGCGTGACAGGCCATATCCGGGACTGGACTTCGCGGTGGTCTGATGATTGTAGCCATCCCGGTGTAAAAAGGCTGTTCGTACTGTTCCGTTGTTATCCACTATATCCACTTCAGTTGTGAGCACTCCCATCAAACTTCTTGACGCCACTCTGTTAATTTTAATTTAGGTCTGTCTCTGCGCTTGAACAACCAACATCACCACCAGAGCACAGCCAGGGCTCACCTGCCTCCGAGAATTCTACACCGCTACTGCCCGTTGCACATGCAACGACCGACTCAGATGCGGGAATCGTGTACCTCCTGTAATATGCTAATCCACGATGTCCAAGAGATTCTGGGCACGGGGCACTAATCTACGGAGCCGTGAAGTCCATGCACGCCCACCCCAGCTCACGTCCAGCCGAGTGCCGCTGCCGCCCACTTCAGTTTCAAGCCTCCACGATGGAATCCCAAAATAAAATGAGCTGCAATCCATCCAGTGATTAGTTCGTGAAGCTCTCTCACACCTGTCATCACTCTCCAGTCCCAAACCCGCCATCGCAGGCTGACCTGCCGGCACGTGCGGCCCGCACGGGGCCCCACGTGCGGTTGCGCGCCCACCTGTCACGTCGCCGGCCGTCCATGCCCGATCGGACGGCGACCGTGCTGGCAGCGATCGACGACCGAGATCCGCACCCGACGGTCCCGTGAGGTCGTGGCACTAGGCAGTCAGTTTGATAGTCGACGCTCGACGCGTTTTCAGTTGACCTGTAGTTCTCATTGCAATTCCTCTCCATTTTTCCATTCTCCATCGCCTCGCCTTAACTTGGATTTAAAGAGTGCTGGCCACCTACCTGCAAGCTGCAAAAACGCGTCCCGCACGCGGCGGGCATCATGAGAGGGGGCCGGTGTGGTGTATATGTTTCTCACCAGTTTGTCCTGTTCCTTCAGATCAGATAGAAAACGTAGATGATGTGCCAAGCTCAACTGCGGCTGCAGGCCTAGCTCAGTTTTTCTTACCGTTTTCATTTGGAGACGTGAGGAGATGAACCATCTGTAAATTACTCTGCAGGTGGGCTGATAGCTAGTATACGAATAGTGCATCTCAAGCTGAAATTATTTCCACAATTAAATCCTTTTTAGCTGACATCGCAGGATCGAGGGGCTTATAGCATTTCCACTGCTCTTTTGATTGTTTGTATTTCAGACATGAACGTGGAGGCAAGTCTTTTAGTAATAAAGAATAAAATTGTCGGTCGTGTGTTGTGTGATCAGGTTTTGGTTCGGAAAAAATAAAATCAGGTAGGACAAATAGCTGTGTTTTTTTCCTTATCTTGGCAACCCCATGTATATGTTCGGTTCAGCGAATTTCAACGTGGCATCAAGTATGAGGAAATATTCACAGAAAATACTTCTACGCCTCTCAAAAAAAAACAAGTAGGAGCGTTTTTTTCAGGCAAAAACAAGTAGGAGCGTTTGTTAAGGGACAAAGACAAATAAAGAGGCAATGGTACCATTCTCGTCAACAGATAAAATATGTTTCCTCCATGTATAAGACGTTTTGCCATTTCTAGGAAGTTGTTTAGGTATATATAGTAAGCATGCTTATGGTGTTTCCTAAAGTTTTACTATCTTCTAGAAACTCATAGAAACAAGGTACTACTATGACAAAAGGTCACACGCGTTTTTTCTCCGAAAATCTATGTGACTTGTGCTTTCGTAGCAAAACACGATTCCGGCAAAGACGCAAAGTACAACACATAAGTCAGACCAATAGGAGCGCAAACACTTAAGAAGACTCGGTAACCCTTTTCCGTCTATTTCATTGTAGGTTTTCACATGAAACTTACTGTTTTTCGTCGTCTTCTAAAGAACTGGAAAATGCAATACAATACCCCTTCCATCCCGGCGAATAAGAGTAATCATGTCGTGTTTACACCGTTTTTTGTGGTATAGTAGACTTCCGCCTTTATTTATCACAAAGTCAACTTGATGTGGAAACAAAAAAAGAAAGTTATTGCTGCATCGGCTCTTCTGACCTGACATACAGGTAAAGTCTACTGATTCCTTTCTGTAACAAAGAAACTAGTTGAACAAGCTGAAATTGTGATATAAATACAAGCATGGTCCATGGTCCCATGGGAAAGCCAAAGCTTTGCTTGTAGTTGTAGCACACCACCCGCCAGAAGGCAAATACAGTGGCAAGCAAGCCCACACGGTGTCGTGCACCATGCTATCATCGTCCTCCTCTCTCGTTAAGCTCCCTCTCCTGCCGCGCGGCCTCCTCTCGTACCTCCCCACATCCATCCTCCCGAGTGGCCGCGAGAGCACTGCTACAACGCCCACCGCCGACGCACCCTCCACGCCGCCGCCTTCCTCTCCCAAGAAGATGTCGTCGTCGTCCGCACAGCAGCAGCAGCAGCAAGCGGGGAACGGGGGCAGCGGCAGCAAGAAGGCCGCAGACTCGGTGGAGCTGGCGCGCGTGTTCGAGCTGTTCGACAAGAACGGCGACGGCCGCATCACGCGGGAGGAGATGGAGGAGTCGCTGGGCAAGCTGGGCATGTCCGTGCCGGGCGACGAGCTGGCGTCCATGATCGCGCGCATCGACGCCAACGGCGACGGGTGCGTGGACGTGGAGGAGTTCGGGGAGCTCTACCGCGCCATCATGGCCGGCGGCGACAACAGCGACAAGAAAGCCGGCGCCGGGGAGGAGGAAGCTGGTGGCGAGGAGGCGGACGAGGACATGCGGGAGGCGTTCCGGGTGTTCGACGCCAACGGCGACGGGTACATCACCGTGGACGAGCTCGGCGCCGTGCTGTCGTCGCTGGGCCTGAAGCAGGGCCGCACCGCGGAGGAGTGCCGGCGCATGATCGGCCACGTCGACCGCGACGGCGACGGCAGGGTCGACTTCCACGAGTTCCGCCAGATGATGCGCGCCGGCGGGCTCGCCACGCTCGGGTGAAAACCGCACCGTCGTCCTGCACCTGGCTTGCTGCTATGGAGCGCCGTGCACTGCAAGATCTGTATGCTTGATTCGTACTAGAACCTGTAGATATTGCTTGGTCTTGGAGTGGAGGGGAGCTCACGCAACCACTCTGTTCCATCTTCTTTTGTTGGTTTGTTCGTTAGATGATTGATGGGCTTGCTAATTAGTAACTGTTGTACTGGTTGTTGCTCGTAAAAATTGCTCGGGGACAAGGTTAATTTCCCTGTTGTATTCAGGTCTGTCTTCTATCATGGCAACTGCCATCTGAATCTCTAGTCTGCAGACTGTCTTTATGACAATGAACAAGAATTATGCATTCTGAACAAGTCGTTAGAATCTTGCTGACACCTGTTAGCACGCTACTGGATTCGAAAGAGGCACAAGTAATGATAACTTGAGAAAAACGCCACTGTTCCATTTAAGTAGTTGACCTGTCCGATCATGTCATCCATCCATTCTCTTTTTCCTCTCAAGCAACGCGCACGCTGCTTAGCTTGGCCGCTTACGCTTGTGATGTGCACGACGCGTCACGACAAGCAACGGGTTCGGGTTTGGCCTCTCCTGCTTCAACGGAGCGGCACAGATATAGTCTCGTCTCGCAGGAGCATCCGGCATCCTCTTTCCCTCGAAAAAGCTCGGTTTTGTCCCTGGGCCATACGGTGCAGTGGAATCGCTGGGATTCCGAACCAGAAAGCGACGAGATCCTCCGTAATCTCCCGGCGCGCGGCAGCGTACAATCCACGCTCGTCCTGGCTGTGATTCTGCGATCCAGCGCGCACCCGCCGTCCGGCACGGCGCCCGTCCATCCCCCACGGCCTCGCCGCGGCACCGGCCGGTCGACACCAAGCACCGACACGCCCATTACAGGACGGGGACCGCAAGGCGGCCGGCCGTGCGAACCCAACCGTTCACGCGACTCAGGCGAGGGGGCGTGCCAGTGCCCGGTGCCATGTGAGCGGTTAGTTTTTAGCCCCCGCGCGGCCAGCCCACATGCCCACGCCACGGGCCACGGCCCGCGCGACGCGATGCATGTCTCCAGGGCGCAGCGCGCGCCGGCCGCGCGGCTCGCTCGACCGACCGTCGCCACCATGCAGCGAATCGGCCCGGGACGCGGCGAAGGAGGGCGGCGGGTCCGGCTCCGGGAGAATGAAGACAAGAATTGCGTAACTTTGTGCTCGCTCGGTCGGTCTGGCTTGCTGGATCAATTTGGAGACGTGACAGCACTTGACTTGGTCGTCCCCGGATGCCCGAGCGAGCCGGGCCGTTTGAACCAGGGTGCCGCGCGTCAACCTTCTGACGGAGCGGCGGTGGCCGCCGGCGCCGGGCATGCTCTCCTGGTTGACCAGGCATTAATGCTTCCCTACAACCTTCTGAAGGATTTGTCAGTGATGCGAGAGCTGCCTCTGACGAGACGAACGAATCAGCCCAGCCCGGTCTGGTACCGTCCGATTGGTCAGCGACGCGAGTGTCCTCTGAGTCAAGGCTGGTTGAGAAGGACGTTTACATTGACTCCACTTTCATGAATCATAAGAGCATTTCAGGTGTATGACCACGAGAAGGTTTCAACTCCCTGCATTACCCGTTCAAAAGGTCAGTCTTCAATCGGGGACTTCCCAAAAGTCTTGCTTGGGCGGACTGGCTGCGCATCATTTTGCCTGTCATTTGTCAACCAAGGCATTAGCAGGTGCCTTAGAGCTGAGCTACTATGATAAAAAGATCTAAGTAGGCTAAATACTAAAACAAAGGAGAGTAACAAATTGTAATATTACAACTAGTTTAGACACAAGAACCAAATAACTTTGTGAAACAGGTAAGTGAGCCATGTATTCATAATGTACGGGTCGATTAAAAGATAGGCGGCAAAGATCCTTACAGTCAGACGCATAATAAGTTACACGCTCCACTACAACACATAAAAGCTACAAAAATAGCGGCCAACTTACCACCCCACATCCGCAAAAGGATTATCCATAACTACAAAAATCTCTTGTAGCCATACCTCAATTTTTCTTTCCTTATATATTATATAAATAGCCCTTAACTCTCGTTCCTCAGTCCTTCCAATTTTATTGAACAGCGGTGGCGATCCCTCTCTTCAACCTTGATGGTCATGCGCCCCCCACTGCTCTCTTGTTATCATATCTATTGAAAATTGGGATCCAGACGGTCGCACTCCTCTCCTGTGGTTCCTCTTTTATGGATCCATAATCTCTTCTACTCCATCGAAGACGAGGTGGTAAGTTATAGGGTGTAGTTTAGTTTTCAACTTATAGGTGTAAACTTGTTCAACCCTAGTCCTACTTATGACATCCCTCAACGAATGACTCATAAGTTATCTCTTCATTATTTTATACTTAGATAATTGTCTTAAGTTTGACTAACTTTATAAAAAAATAACATCTATAACATAAAATATCATATTATAAAAAATATATTCTATAATATAAAATATAATAATACTAATTTATTTAGACTATTTTTCTAAAAATTCGGATAAAATTTAAATAGCGTGGCTGAAAATTTTGATAGGCAGTACACCGTCGAAGAAGTTGGCTTGTCTCGGATTTCCCGGTACACTTCCCTTTGCTCTCCACCATTCCACGGTGCCTTAATCCGCGAAACCCCCCGATCCAAGACTCCCGTTCCGTTGCGTTCAAACGCCATCGCGAGTCTTGCCACCGTGTGACGGGAGCCGGCGCCGATCAGCACCGGGATCTGACCTAATCGGCCGCCGCCTGGAGACGGGGAGATAGATAGAATGGTTGGAGTTGTGGGAGAAGGAGCGGTCGGTTCAGGCACGCCACCCCCAGAAGAAACTATTTTTATACATATAGTAGATGACCCTTGTTTGCAGACTGCTTGCTTTGCGCTAATAGATAATGGCCATGCCATTTGTTCCTGTGGCATGTACGACTTAGGAGTTAATTGTTCTTGCGGGTGCAGATGCTTACATATTTTTTTGAATTCAGATGCTTACATATTTCTTATTGCTGCAGCGCTAATTAATCTGTCTTACTTGCCAATTTTTGCAGACACAAGCAAAATCAATGGCAACAATGTAGAACTGGTAAGATGATCTTGTTAATATTTCAAACAATTATGAATTTTCAGGGTGCTTTGTTTTTTTGGTAATGACAATTTCAATGTACAGGCTTATGATCCTGAGAGTGGTATGAGCACCGAGGAGCACAAATGGCGTTGCAGTCAAGCAGGAAAGATACGTCAGCGAGTGCCTGAGGCACTGCACAAGATACAGGCCGAGGCAGAGAAGGTGCGACTCCACTTCCTTGATGACCCTGATGCTCTCAAAATATGGGATCAGTACATAGATGATATCCATTGTGCAGCTTCTCGGAACCTCACCTACTCCCTTACTTTGTATGCCCAGGTTAGTTTGCAAGCACTTCCCTTTCTTGGTTTTCAATTTCATGAGAAAGAAAATAAACACTTTGCACTGCACCCAATGCCTTTTCCTGTATCACTTTTGATTCCAATTTCTCCAACTTTTTTTTTTAAAAAAAAAAACTCTTGAACATCTAATATTTGAGATTGCCTGCTCAGAGTTTCATAAAAGTTTAATACATTTAAGTTGCTTTATTTGAAATTGAACCTTAACTTCTGCAGTCCAGTATGTTGTGTGTTTGAAATATTTTTATAGTGTCCCCAGCCCCACAAAGCACATTGACCCCTTTCAGGCAGTTTTTATGGACAGCTGCATGCAGAAATTATTGTTTGTTATATGGTGCCAACATTGCAGTTGTTACTACATCTATTGAAATAATCATTTAGTTTTGTCCTCGTGGTATTCCCTTCGCATCTCTTGATGTAGGATCATTGTCCATTGGCAGCATGGGTATGATATTGCTTACAAAGTTTTGCTAAGTGGACAGGAGGGGGTATATATGTTCTTCTAACTTGTCAGTATCATTGCTAGTGCCTGCTTCTAACTGTACTCCCATTTCTCAAATTTTACTGCATATATTTCAACTTTGGGGTTGAATGGTATTATGTTATCAAATTGAATCGGCGCAGCTATGAGGAGTGGTAGTGGGCACAATGGCCACGGTGAAAGCGGCGAGTATGCTGTTCGGTGGGGGCGCAAATCGGCGTTTGGTGGATGTCATTCGGCTTGTGTCTAGATTTGCCCTCGAGTGTGTTTTCAGTGTTGTTGGTGGTGGTGTTGTAATCCCTCTCTCTGTCTCCCTTCCTCTATTATATATTTTGTAAGACTTTTGGGTCCTGGACCCTCCGTTTACCGGTTCGCCGGAATCAATGGAAAATTATTCAGGTGGGGCTCTCACCCCTCCGGTGTTGTCTTCAAAAAAAAAAAGAAAAAATTGGAAAGGTCCATTTTACTAACCTGAAGTAGTACAGGTGTCCACATAATAATCCCTCAAAACAATCTTTTGGTCTAACCTAAGCCCCCAAGTTACTAACCTGAAGTAGTACGGGTGTCCACATAATAACCCCTCAAAACTATCTGGTCTAACTTGAGCCCCCAAGTTCCTAATACCACATCAATAAGCACTGTAAGCTGGTTTCTTAGTGGTTTCAGTCAATGAGGAAAGTGGCATTGCCATGCCCGTTACACTTCTACACCTGTAGCTCCCCCATCTTTCTCTCCAACTCTCTCCTGGTCTCTGCTTAGTGTGTCAGTGTGGGAGTACAGTTGATCTCCTGACTCCAGTTCAAAGGGTCTGTATATATGACATCTGTAGCTTCCCTCCATGGTATGCCTAGCAGGAAAGGTACCATGAGGAATCCACATTCCATCAAACAGGACTGGGTATTGACAAGAAGGATGAATGTAACCGCTGTGGAGGCAGCGATGCAAGGCTATGTGCCAGCATGCACTGGCCCTGAATGAGAATTGGTACTTAGAGACTACACCTTCTGAACAGGCACATATATTGCAGGATGCTGTCATGGATGCAGCGGCTATGCTTGTGCTGGCCTTGCCAGAGTTGATGCAATCAGAGGCAGCAACAGCATCGGGTTGTCAATAGTTTGGTCCAGAGTGCACTGGCTGTGGTGGATAACAGCAGTGCCATCATCATATAGCGACAGTGGTTTTTGCATTTTTTCACATGAGTGGGGATGCTGTAGGTGGAGGCCCTGTGTGCCAATTCCATTAGCAAGTAAAAGAGCAAGAGAGGGAGAGGGGGTCTGATGTAGAAGACAAGTATATGAAGTGGCTGCTTACGCAGCACCACTTCTGTCCACTTTCATAAAACTTCTAAGAAAAAACAGTGATTGATCCGATATTGTAGACTCAGGGTGTTAAGTAAACTGAAATATAGCCTTAGGTAGTTAGATGAACTCTTATGATAGTGATATTTTAAGGGAGTAAATCTGACTCCCTTGTCAAATTTCAATGGCTTATGTAACTTGTGTTGGCTAGCAAGGAAACAAATTGTTTCTTTTGTTGACATTCAACATGACTAATCGACTACATTCTCATTCATTATTAATTTTGCGGAAGCATGCTGATTTTTGTGTTATCTTTTGTTTCAGAGATCTGCTTTGTATGAGCAGCTAATGAGGACCAAGGGACGGTCTAACACTTCAGTTAGCATGTTATCTGGAGGATATGCCGTGGGGGTGCTGTCCAGGGGATATGACAAGCTGAAAAGAGTCACTAGGAACAGGATGGCACCAATGGCTGCGGTACTAGGTGTAAGTGTTGCTGCATTTGTCGCCGGAGTTGCTGTTGGGCGGAAGGAGCAGCAGAGCAAGAAAAACTAGTATATAGTGGAGTACCGGTGGATCATGTTTATGTCATGTATTTCACTTGTTGAACTAAGTATATTGTCATGCTTATGTCATGTATTTCAATAGTTTTATCTGGATAAACCTAGATAAATCAATAGATAAGCGTAGATAAATCCATAACTCAGTTGACTGTTATGTATGCCAATGAGCATGAAATTTGTACTACACCTCAAGAGTGCAATGATTAATCCATCAAAATTTTTTGACCAGAATTAGATCAGAGATTTTGCAGCTATGAGTTAATTACATAAAAACATAGATCTTAAACTATACCAAAAAATTACACTTAAACTACTAAAGTAACATATCATATGTTTACTTTTTTTTTTTTTGAGAATACATATCATATGTTTACTGTGTAGATATATACTTATATGGACGCAATTGGATTTTTTTTATTTTAAGGTAAAATGGACTTTTCTAAACGGAAATGAAGTCGGGCCCAGAATCTTCCTCAGGCCTCAGTTGATCCTCCAGAGGAAGCCCAATAGGAGCGTCCCTTCCCTCTACACCGGCCCACACGGCTGAGAGAGCCCGAGGCGTCCTCCTGACCCCTCGAGTCGCAGCAGCCGCAGTGGGCGCAGGCGAGCAGGCAGTTCCTCGCCCGGTCCTCCTCTCCCGTCCAGTTCCAGTGGCCGCCCTCTTCTCCGCGCCATCAGCCGCCGGCGCGCCAGGCAGAGCTATTTCCCGTTTGTTTCCGTCTGTTTTCCGCCCCAACCAAACCCTAACTTTAACCCTTTTTTGTTTTGGGATCTGATCTATCTAATAACAAATGCATGTACATGTATTATGCATAGTGTTATTTTTTTTGGCAAAATTATCGGGTGTACACTCATGTATTTCTGGCTCCTCCACTTCTTCTAGGCGCGCTTCTGGATCCGGAGTTGCTAGCATTCGCTTGAGGTGCCGGAGCAGAACACATCATCATGCAGGTTGGTAGTCCCTGGATTATCTCTCTTGATTTGTTGCGCATGGCTGATATAACGTTTGGTTTATCCCGCAGTTAGGACACCCTAAAACAACGGATTGTGATCTGTATTATGCTGTGGTCCTAGAAATTTTCATATGTTCTTTTTTGGCCAAAAGTGGAGAACTGTTCCTCCATTCTTTTCCTGTCCTGTTTTGAAATTACTAACTCTTACTTAGAGGCCTGAAATAGAATGAACTCGATCCCTTTTTGTTTGATAAATTTAACTTAACCGCGTAGCGCAGATTGGGCTTGTGGCTCAGTGTTTGGTGGTGGAATTGCTATTCCTTTTTATCATAACCAAAGCATTAGCCACCAGGGCTTGTTCTACATGCTGCTTGTTATTTATCGAGCTAATGCTCTGGGATGTTAGTTTTGTATAATATATACTCTTACTAGTTGAGTTCCTGTGCGTTGCAACAGGAAACACTTGTGTATGCATAATTAGTTATTCAGCCGATACTATACAAAATCAACTCCATAAAAAAAATTATTAAACTCTGCTGCGGCCAGGCTTACAGCATCATATCAAAAAATTAATATTGTTTTTGAGTGACATTGAAGATCAGAACTATATTAAATAATAAAATATAAAAGTAACACATATTCTAAAGGATGCATCTCTTGGAATGAAAACATAAAGTAAATAGGCCTCCTCCAATACTTTTCCATAGTACAAGAGATATATGTACTCCCTCACCCTGCTCGTGTCGTGGACAGTTTGGAAGGAGCGCAACCGGCGAACGTTCGACAACTTCGCCAAGACTGAGCTACAGGTGTTCGATGCCGTTATGGACGAGGGCAGTCAGTGGGTGGGCGCGGGCTACAGCGCGCTCGCTGCGCTCTTCTCAACTTGAGCGGCTGTACAGTCCCCCACCCCCCCTAGTCGCACAATTAGTTAACAAGTTAGTACAACGTTCAGGCTGCACCGTTAGAGCCGGTGGTTTGTGTAAGTGTGTCGCTCGCCTGTAAACCGGCATCTCGCCATGGTTACAGCGGGATGTAATGTCAAACTCCTTCTCCTCTTAATGAAGTACGCGTGATAGCGCGGTTTCGAAAAAAACAAGAGATATATGTCACAAGATATTTTCCTTCCTATTCATCTCAGAAAATATTAATTTTCTCACAGTTAGTTGTTTCCAGATTGGCTTGCAAAGAGATGCAGCCATCACCAAAATGATCAAAGATCTAAAAGAATTGACTAAATGAATATCGCATTACAACTCAAAACAGAATTGCTGTTTCTAGAAAAAGGAACCCATCCGCAACAGTTTTCCAGAGTCAGCTTTTAGATTGATACATGAGGTGTTAGATCCATTCATGGCCTTTTGGCGAATTCTGAAGAAGGATTTGGTCCGTCTGGTTGGCCTCTCTTTCTTAGATGCACATTTGTGTCAGGTGCTTCCATATTTTCAGATTTACAAGGTAGGTGGGTCTACACATGTCTGTAAAAATCAACACGGCTGCTAGGCGCAGAATTAAATCCCTGATTTGCGTTATCATCTAAATATGCCGAAGAGAGCACTGAGATGTCTGAAAGAAGCCTAAAGTTTGGAAACTCTTGCTCGTCTGAGCTTCTGTCTGGTATTGCTCTTACCTGCACATAACACCAGACAAAATCCCATAAGTTCGTAAACAAAATAAAGCTGAAGTGTCAGACCTATGATTATCTGTAATAAGATGAACTCTGGCTTTAAGGCCTTGAACTTAGCTACTGGCAGACGCGCTCACGCGCATATAATGTTGAACTTCATGAGAAAGAATGTTGATGGAAAAAGGAACTAACCTGTGATTCATCTTTTGGCCTGCTGCCCTAAGGTTTTACCATTCACCTTTTTCCTTTTTTGTGGTCAGGATCAAGTGCTGGGCCTCTCCTTAGGTGTTGTTTCTCAGGTGTCTCCATATAGGGTGATTTGCTTGCCAGATAGACATGAGAACCTCCGTGCGGTTGGAACCCCAGACCTCTGAGGACAGGGAGAGAGTAACGACCCCCTGCCCACCTTGTCGTGTTGGTGTCAAGGCCCTGCAGCCACACTGGAATTGCTCCTCCTCGGCAGATCTGAGCGCCATTAGTCGGGACGGAGGGGCTGTGCATACCACTGTTGGCCGAGAGGGGACCGGGCATGTCAAGGCCCTGCAACCACATTGGAGCCACTCCTCGGCAGATCTGAGTGCCGCCGTTCAGGACGGAGGGGTTGTGCACGCCACTGTCGGCTGGGAGGGGACCGGGCATGTCAAGGCCCTGCAACCACACTGGAGCCACTCCTCGGCAGATCTGAGTGCCGCCGTTCAGGACGGAGGGGTTGTGCACGCCACTATCGGCCAGGAGTGGACCGGGCGATATGGCAGCACCGGTGGAGGAGGCCAGCCAACAAAGATCTAATGTTTCGTACCGGCGATCGTGGGAACTCATGGCACTCTCGTGGAGGAGGTCGACATCTGCGTGGAGGAGGTTGAAGTTGTCTGTGCGCGGAAATCATGGAGGAGGCTGACGTTGTGGGCAGTGGTGGGGCGCTAGGTCGTGGATGAGCGGTTTGGCGTCGCTGCATCGGTGAAGGGAAGGAGGGGGAGCAAGGCGAAGCTATTAGTGCGGGGCTATTATTAGCCAGGCAGTTCCATTAGTTCAGCGGTGACGATAACAGACGAGTCCTTTTAGTGGGAGGATTGGATCTGTAAATCCCCCCCCCCACCCCCCCCCCCCAACCACCACCGGCCAACCCAGTTTGTATTGCGGAGGATTGTAGCTGTATGTGTCATTTCACATAACCCTGTTCTAATAGGGACCTGATATACCTTATGTAAGAGCATGAATTTATTGTTTATATTTGTTTAAGTTCACTCATGTACACACTTCGAATTTCAGATATTGTAGTTCATTTCTCTGCATGGTAGATTTTAAGGGTCTTTTGGGGTGGGGTGGGGTGGGGTGTTTGCTTCTGATGTTTTCTACCCTTTATATGCTCACTTTGGCTTTGGCTCAACTGGATTTTAGTCTTCAGTGTTCATTCAATAGCTAGGTTTTCTGACATTTGGAGTACAATATTTCTAACACAATTTGCCATTTGAAAGGCTAGCGATAGATTCAACATAAACTCTCAGCTTGAGCATCTTCAAGCCAAATATGTTGGTACAGGGCATGCTGATTTGTCCAGATTGTAAGTACCCTCTCTTTGTAACAAAAGATGTTACTAAATTACAAGGCATTACTGCTTAATGTTTTCCTCATTTACAGTGAATGGGCAGTAAACATCCAGAGAGACAGCTATGCCTCTTATATTGGGCATTATCCAATGCTAGCATATTTTGCCATTGCTGAGAATGAATCAATCGGAAGAGAACGCTACAATTTCATGCAGGTATGTAAGGCGACTTGCCTCCACTCTTCTAAGTACTTTGAATCGCTGCTTCTTTTTTCATTATGCCATGTATGAGTATCTAAGTGCAATCACTGTGTTACATTGGAAATGCCTAAGCGCCAGCAGTTCTTTTCTGGCTTAACAAATCTTCTGGTTAAGGCTTCTATAAATCTATACATAAAAAAAAAAATCGAGTCTTCTGAAAGAAATGATCCTACCCAAAAAAAAAATCAGGACCTTTCTTTCTCCCTGCATGAAAGTGAGATGATTGGGTAGAAAACAGAATTGATAAAATTGCCTACATACAAGGTAGCAGTGCCTAGTAGGCTATTTTTAAGAAGTTTTCTCCATATCCATAGTTCACGGGTTTCATATGCAGATTTGACCATTTTCTATCATACATTTACATTGTTGAGATAACACAATATAAATTTTTTGATCGACTGTTGCTTTATACAGAAAATGCTGCTTCCTTGTGGCCTCCCCCCTGAGAGAGACGAAGATTGAGGTGCATAGGTTCAGTGTTTCCAATGGTGTTTTGCTTGTGAAGGACCATCTAAGATTAGCCACCATGGGTACTATGTGTGGCTTGTATTAAACTCGTATGCCTTTGACTTGTTTTCCATCAGTCTCTACTGTGATACATAAATATTCGGAACTTGTTATATGCATTCTATCAGTGTGCTAAGGAAATTTAGTTGAAGAGATTGATGACTGAAGTGACTATTGCAATTTGTTCAGCTGCAATCAGGCTACATGGAGTGCTGTTCTTAATATTTATACCATACGGTAGAAAGATAATAATGTGATAATTATTTGGTTTTCCTTATCCGCTTCTTCATCCAATCAAATGAAAACAGTCAGTGTCTTATTTAAGAGAAGTTTACCGGTCTCTCTTTTTTTAGAGAAGTTTACAAGTCTCTTTATTCCTTTTCAAAAGAGAGACGGAAATGAAAAAAGTCTACTTAACCCTCCAACTATAAGGGAGGTCTATTTCACTCTCAAACTATGAAATGGTCTATTTTACTTTTAAAATTTTTTAAAACCATCTATTTTATCCTATGGGTGGTTTTTACTGTGGTTTGCTATAGTAAAAGTGGCTTTGTATTTTTATTTATTTTCGCTGGATCTTTGAAAATCATAGTAAATAAAATTATAGAAACATTATAAAAAAATAAATTTTGGTGGACTCACGTGAGTAGATGGGCCTATACTCCTGTAGCCAGCCGCGGGCTTTTTTTGCACGGCCCACACAGCTGAGAGAGCCGAGGCGTCGTCCCCGTCACCCAGAAGCGCTCCCCACTCCGCTCCCGCAGAATTCTCGCGCCGCAATGCGCCAGCCAATGCCCACGCACGCTCCCGCCGCCAAGCGCAGGAGCCCCCACGCGGTCGGCGTCGGCGGTAGTCCCGCCTCCCCGCCGGCGGCTTAGCGCCTAGAGCTTCCGCACGCTTCGGCCCTAGTCGTCGACGTGGTTTCCTTATCACACCCTCTCTCGCTCCCTACTTCGTGGGCCCTGCTGCCCGCCCAGTGATGGCCAGCCGTCTCTTCCTTCTCCGCCGGCATACAAGGTTGTGGCAGCGACAGGCACCACGGTCTCCCTCGCTTTCCCCACCGTGTTACGGTGGGAACTTGGAGTCTTCCCTTGGGACGCTGGGGCTGCTCACGCATCTGCCCAGTTCACCATTGTAAGAGTTTGACAAACCCTCGCCCTGATCTTTTACTTTAAGTTGTCGATGCAAATTTTGTGAGCTGATAATGAAGATGTTACTGTGTCTAGACTTTTCTTTCGATTGCTCCTGTGCCATTGGTCTGTGATGAAATGATAGAGCCTCTCCGGGGCATAGTTACATCAAGCGTTTGTTGAAATGCCTGAGAGGGGAACCTTCGAACACAGTTTATTGCTTTCAGCCTCGTTTTCACATCTGTGGTCTATAGTTTATCTCTGTGTGTGCACACTCATACTGATGAGCACATTCTGATTCTCAGCGGTGGACCAGTTTATTATTGAAGCCATTCCACAGTTCTGCAGTTTTCATTTTTGAGGTCATTCTGCAGTTTTCTTGTTTTGCATGTTCTGATTCTGTTCTAGTTATACTTTCCACAAGGGTTTCACCCGAGATGCTGGATTCTTCAGTTGGTGGCAAAGCTGTAACGTGCAAGCCTACCATTGTATCCATACAAGTCGATCAGTCAATAGTGGAAATCAGGCTACTGCAGAGCATCAACAAAATCCAGGAGTATCTGTACCTGTTGATGGTTCCATTGAAGCAAAACCCAAGAGGAAAAAGCTCAAAGGAAGGAGGGCAGTAACAAAATTTTTGAAATCCTTGAGATGGAAAAAGAAAAGGAGATTCAAAGAATGACTGCGGAGGAGAAAATTTTGTACAAACTGAAGCTAGTAAGTTGCATTCCCATTACCTCAATATCTATTTGATTTGATAACAATGATTAAAGAATTGAAGTTTGCAATGTGATTAGCTTGATTTGATAACAATGATTCTTTAAAATAAAGAATTGAAGTTTGCTTACGTTCATGTGAGGTAGCTTGATCTCCAATGCTCCTATTCATCCTTAGGCATTTGTTGAACCTTCACTCTAGCAAGAAACTACTTATGTGTCTATCATTCGTAATCACTCTATCCTGAATGTATTCTTTGTTTTCTTGCATTTTCCATAAAGGCTCGAAAGAAGGAAGAGCGGCTTGTCGCAGCACTGAAAAAAATTGAACCAGAAGATCCATCAGAACCTACACATGATCCTGAGGTGCTTACACCTGAAGAGCACTTCTATTTCCTCAAGATGGGACAAAAATGTAAAAACTATGTGCCTGTTGGAAGGCGTGGAATTTACCAGGGAGTGATCTTGAACATGCACTTGCATTGGAAAAAGCATCAAACTCTCCAGGTAATTGTGAAAACATTCACACCAGAGGAGGTCAAGGAAATTGCCACTGAGTTAGCCAGACTAAGTGGTGGGATTGTGCTTGACATTCAAGATGGGAACACAATTATTATGTACAGAGGGAAAAACTATGCACAGCCACCACCAGAAATCATGTCTCCAAAGGTTTCACTCTCTAGAAAAAAGGTATGTCTTCTGGCATCATAGTGCAAGGAAAACCATATCTACATCTTTACCATAGGATGTATGTTATAGTTGGGTAGAAAACATTAGAACACTAGTAATAGGACAGTTCCAAGAAGTTCCAAGCAATATGAGCCACGGTAAGGCTTTCCTAAATTTGTGTGATTTGTTTCAACAAGTGATCTATCAATGTCATTGTATTACAGATTCGGAAACATATCCAGCCAATTTTATCTAGGTAGAGGCAAGGGTGTTTTGAGGTCTAAATTAATGACATACTAAACTAAAGCATAACAAATAGTTGTCCTTTTCCTCTCTAAAAGTTCTTTTGTTCATCATATTTATTGTTTTGGAATTTTCAATTAGGCACTGGATAAATCCAAATATATGGAAAAGCTCAGAGCTCTTAGGCGGTACATTCCCAGGCTTGAGCAGGAGCTTGAAGATCTTCATGCGCAGATGAAGTTAGCTGGAGAGCATAGAGGACAAAGTGTAGGGAAACATGTTGCTTCAATTTCACACAATATAAACAGTATGCCAGCGAGAAAAGAACCTTTTAGTTCAGTTCACAGCAAAACTGTATCTGATCTCCTGTCAGCAAGTGTAGAGGGATCCAAGAGGTTAGAGGATGAAAGTTCTGAGGTTGAGGACGACTCTGCTTCAGAGTCTTTGTCATTTTCAGAGTCTGAGGATCTCTCTGACATTTTTGAGACAGAATCAGAGGAGCAGGATGAGGACAACAAGGATCGCCCCTTATATCTCGATAGGCTAGATAAGTTTCCCTCAGAAAAAAATGATAATGAACCAGATGATTTCGAGGAGCATCTAAGGAAGATCGCTTCACTTTCAGATAAGACTGATTCGCCTTCAAAAGAACTGAAAGTGTCAGAGCTCGATGAGATTGATAAAATCTTTCTGAGAGCTAGTTCATTGTTGAAGAAAAGGTGAAAATTGGGATTTGTATATGAATATATTTATTTATATGCACTGCAAAAAGTATTTTGTGCATTTTTAATGGCATCTTGAGAAAGAATTATGATCCTCTAGTAATAGGGCCAACCCTCGAAGTTTGTGCTCACTATCGTTTTACAGTGATCATAATATAACTGGAATTCAGTGGGGTTATTTGGATTCGCTGACTGATGGCTTTGATGTCATAGAACAGATTCTTATGGTCCACGATTTTGTTGAAATTCCTTGTGTTCTCTGTAGCCCTCCTTTGTAAGTGCTAATTTCTTAAAGATATGCGAGTATCCGCTCATACAAAACTGGAGTATTGCTTCATTTGGTTCTCTTGTTAGCTAATTTGTAATGATGGATTGTTGTTGGGGATGGCCGGAATACAGCCTTCTGGTATGACTTATGGCTGGGGGAACTGCCCTTGGCGAAATGCTCCCCAGCCCTACACAGTCACTTCACTGGTCATGGGTCCTCAATCTGTGATGTACTGTCAGCGCGATGGTCTCGCAGCTCCAACGACGACTAAGCCGACAAGCCAGGGAAGAGTTGAGGAACCTGGAAACCATGATACAAGATGTCCTCCTGTCTGATGCAAGTGACGACATGTCCTGCTTCCTTGCTCATAAAGATCAGAAGCTGATGGCCGGAATGGTCTATAGAGCATCCACTAGTAATACCTGTCCAGCTTTCCAGTTTGTTTGGAAGAACTTTGCAACCCCAAGGGTGAGGTTCTTCTGTTGGCTGCTAACTAAAAATAGGATAAATTGTAGGAGCTCACTATTGAAGAAGATCATTTGTCAAAAGAAATATGCAAAACGATTGGGGATGCTCTAAGGACGACACATGTGCAATCTGTAGGAGCGCCCCGGAGACAGCGGATCATAATCTCAGGTTACCCCTTTGCTCAGGATTTCTGGAATGCAATCAGATGGCAGGTTAAAGAGGTCCCGTGCTTGTGGGAGACCTCAGCGCCAACTCCAATGCCAAGATCAGCTCACTCTTCTCTGTTGCTTCTCATATGCTGGGAGACGTGGAAGCATAGACATGATGTAGTCTTCAGAGGCATGCCCCCTGATCGCTCCGGTTTGATTGCTTCTTACAGAGAGACGGCCAAAATGTGATGCCGCCTCCCCAAAAACAACGTGCCCCTCTCTAATTTATGGTGTAATCATCTACCTATCTGATTCTCTCTATGTAAATTCCCTGATTTGTATCTTTGGGCCATGGTTGCCCTGCCACCCACCGGCGTTTTGCCGGCATCTGTAGCTGAAACATATCAGTTGGGGGCTGAAATATATCTTGGTGCTTTAAAATGATCTCGCTACACTGCATTTTTATTCCATCGGCAACCTGTCTCTGTTAATCACTGTATTTGTCGTGCTCAGGCGACACAAATGTTCAGCTGATGCAAGCTCGATATCACTGGTAAGCATCTGGTAGGATCTTACGCCAGCTGAAGAACATTTGAACCAAGTGAATTCATCTCATAGTACATCAAACCAATATCATTTATCAGGCTGATAGTATGGCCCTGCCTTACAGTTACTTATATGTCCAGCGTAAGCGTCAGTGCATCTCATGATGGCATACATACATATTTTTTGCATACACACACATCACATGACAGTAGGAGAATCGTGCAAAGATCTCTCGTCTCAGCCAAGATCAGGAACGATGAAGTAGTCATCGTCGTCCTCAGGCACCTCCAACCGTGGCTTCTTGCTCTGGCGCGCTACTCCGTTCGTCTTGTAGAACCCGGCGTTGCTCGCTGGCTGCGGCGAGGCGAAGAACTCGGGGACCTCCGCCGTAGTGGTTTTGGCGGGCGAATGGGCGTGGAACAGGTCGATGTCCGCGAACCACTCCAGCTCCTTGAACCCAAGAGGCGAGTCTTTCTGCAACAGCAAACACAAAAACAGACGAAAAGTTGATTTCTAGTCCTCGCTGCCAATCAATAACACAAAGAAACACAGGATGGTCCTTGCCTTGTCGCTGGATTCGTAGTCCGACAGCTGCAGGAGGTCCTCGACGGCCCAACCGGACGGTGGCAGGAATGGCGACGACGGCACCTCCTGCGGCAGCGTGTCCTTGACGATCGTCGTTGTCTTGGCGACCTCGGCAGCAGCAGCCGGCGCGCTGACGACGGCCGCGGGCTTGTTGGAGCCGCCCTTGGGCGGCGCCGGCGCCGGCGGCGGGGGGACGCCCTCAGCGCCGGCGCCGCAGACGGAGCTGAAGCCGACGCGGATGCCGGTGGCGAGGTAGCGCTGGTGGTTGCCCGGGAGCGTCCCGGGGACGTGGATGGGCTCGTCGCAGTCGCGGCAGAAGAGCGCCCTGTCCTCCACGCAGAAGATGAAGGCCGGCTTCTCCTGGCACACGTCGCAGCGCGGGAGGCTGCTGCCGTTGGCGCTGGCGTCGCCGCCGCATGGCACGAGCGGGAGCCGCTGGTGCTTGCCCGCGAGCTTGTTGGCGGCGTGGATCTCCACGTCGCAGCGCGCGCACAGCGCCGCCTCGTCCGCGCAGCACACCACCGTCGCCGCCGCCGCCTCGCACGCGTCGCACTGGATCCTCATGCCGCCCCCGCCCCTCTCCTAGTAGTCCTCGCCACAGGCGGCTCGGCGGCACACCGAACTCTCCGGCCTCACGTAATCCGGAGCTTCCCGCTCGAGACAGGCAGGCCAGTAGCCAGTAGCCAGTAGCCACCGAAAAAATCAGCAGCACGGCACCGGGAGCAAAGAAAGCAGCGAGCAACTGGCGTGGCTGGCGCGTATAAAAATCGCGCGGCGCGCGGTCACGCCCCGCCCCGGCCCCGTTCCGGCCCGGCACACGCGGTGGGTGTGGGCGGGGCGCGGGGGGACCCGGACGGGGGCTGGCTGTGTGGACGAGAGGCGCTCTCGCCTCCCCCGGTTGTTCGGCGGCGGCTTCCGCTGGCTGAGTATCTCGGGACCGCGGGCGCAAGATTTTGATTTGATTTGATCGGCTGATGTGTGGGGCTGACGATGGAGCGCCCCGCGCGCGGTGGGGCCGGCTCTGCGTGGGGATGGGCGAGGAGATCTTTCTGTGGAATTGGAGACGAGGAAATCGTTCAAGTTGCAAGTTGCAGCTTTGCACTTGCACGCGTGCGGACAGCCGCCGGTACCGGTATCGGTAGCGACCCGGTTCTCCGTTTCGGGCGGGGATTTTCTGTCCATGTGCACGCATGGGTCCGCCGTTGTACCTGGTACGGCGTGGCCATCCACAGGGGAAATTCGTACGTGCCACACGTTTGAGATATGTGCCATAGTGTCGACAAGTGAGTGTAACAGCTCAGCTTTAGCGTGAATTGGAGGTAGAAAAGGATTGAACGGGATTAAATCTACTCTAACTCTAAGTCTTACTCATGTTCTATGATCTTTTCCTCTTTTCTTAAAAAAAAAAGTAGGAGAGCTACGGTTCTTTGTATTCAGGTTACTCACATGAGGCGAGTCAAAAGGCTTCGCCACCGAAGCTAAACAGACTTAGGTTGCACCGCGTGTTTATACAATGTCCAAATGCAATAGGCTACTCATTAACTAAACTACTCGAGTGCCTCATGTCCGTTGCTGATCACAACCACAAGTCGGTTTGCTATTTGATTTTGTTGACCAGATCTAACATGGGCGTCGATTTGCACTCTTGTTCCGATTATTGTCAATGATCTTAGCAAACTAACAGCTCCAATGCTAAGATTATGATGCACGAGTGTGAGGCTGAGACTATGATGCACACCACATCGGCTCGCTAGACCGGGACACCATGCACCAAGGTCATCTTTGCATTCAAAGGGACTAAGGGATTCATAGCTCATGAAATGTAAAACAAAGACTAAATACTACTTTATGCACTCGCAGGCGCACCGTGCGCTGTCGTTCGATCCGGCTATTTGCGGATGGAGCCGTTTTGATGCGGGGTCCCCATCATTTCCTCCCCCCTCTGCTCCTTCTCCCCTCTCCCCTCTCTTCTTCCTCCTTGCACTACGGTGACCTAGGGTTTCGACGAGCTTCTCCCCCTTCTTGTCCATTTCCGATGGGCTATAGATTGTCGGTCGGGGGGAGGGAGGGAAGACAGGCGGTGGGGATGCAGGTGGCGGCTTAGGGTGCCCTGGCGGCCAGGCCAGGCCTAGGGCAGGGGCGCCATGGCCGGAGCTGGAGAAGAAGGCGGCAGCAAGCTCGCCGGAGGTGAAGAAGACGATGGCGGTGGGGGCAGGGGAAGAGAGCGGGCGCCGCGGGCGCTAGGGTTCGCCGGAGCTCCGGTGACCCCTAGCGCCCACGTCGAGGTGGTGGCCGGCAGCGGGGGGTGTCAGCACCGGTGCTGGGGAAGAAGACCAGCACGTGGTTGTGGTTGATTCATGTGTGCATGCCAAAACGGTTAAATTTTGCATATGCATGCGTTAGCAAAGTTTTTTTAAAAAATAGATTGTGAAATATGATAAGCTAGACAAACGGAAAAAACTTCCTTTAGGGTATATTGGTAATTTTATTTTTAGAAACAACTTATCTCAACTCCATAGATTCTATTTGGTGCATATTATAAGCTATTAATGGCCAAAATAAACTAACACTAAAAAGCGATGGTGTGATTTCTAGGCGCTTCTCTATTTGTACAGCTTATTACCCGGGTAGTTCTTTCTAGAAAAACTATACCAAAGAGGAAGAAAAGATCTTGACGGCGCGAATCAGGAGCTGTGTCATGTAACGTTTGGGGATACATGTGGCCATGGAGTGATGATATATTTTCTGATGGATAGCCATTCCATTTGGCAGAACCTGCTTTGCTTCGAAAGAAAAATTGCCGCGGGCCAGCACACTTGTCTACAGAGTAGAGTGCTTCGATCTCAGCCATACCTTGTCCCACGATATTTTGGCACCTTAAGTACAGAGCTGTGATGGCTTGACATGCATATCGCAGAGCGT
This sequence comes from Themeda triandra, assembly GCA_018135685.1. Lineage (NCBI taxonomy): Eukaryota > Viridiplantae > Streptophyta > Magnoliopsida > Poales > Poaceae > Themeda > Themeda triandra. The sequence goes on along the minus strand of JAENPR010000069.1, from coordinate 587,725 downwards.
TGCACGCAGAAGTAAATACAAAGAGAGAAAGAAAAAAAGCTCTTCATTATGGAATTGTTCTGTTTCACGGTTGGGAAACCACAGGACGTATAGCGCGGTGATATAATTGTACTACTTGCTGATGTGCTAGGCATGACCGCACGATGACGAAAGCATGAGCACGCAACAGGGATCAAGTCAAGCACCGAAATGGGACGGCCACCGGACTTGAATGCGGCGGCCAGACACACAGAAACGACAAACACGGAGCAAGGCGGATCGGCCTTGCTGCCCTGAACTTGAGGCGGATTGCTGCCCTGAACTTGTCGACTCTGATTTTTATGATGAGTCGGGATCGTGTGGTAGCGCGCCTGCGCTGAGCCTCAGGTTTGTTTGAGGGCCCATTTGTCGCCGCGCCGACGGGCGTCCGTCCGGATCTAGAGTCTGGAGAGGCCGTGACTTGGCGCCTAGTTTAGTTGGTCAAAGTTTGGACATGCAAATTTTGCATAGTGTAAAATTTCCTACTGTAGCATTTTATTTATATTTGTAAATTTTTGTCCAAATATTGATTAATTAGGTTTAAAAGATTCATCTCACAAAGTACAACCAAACTGTGTAATTAGTTTTTGATTTCGTCTACATTTAGTACTCCATGCATGTGACGGTATTTTGATGTGATGGGAAATCTTCTTTTTGTATAGTGAATTTGGTGCCAAATTCTGGCAACTAAATATGGCCTTGATCAGAATTTGGAACCATAGCATGTTGATCCAAGGCGTCGGTCGTCAAGAGTGGCGAGGTTCTCGTCATGCAGCGTATGGGATTCATTCAAGCGCACCCGACGGAAGAGGGGAAGCAGAAGCTGGACGCAATGTTCAAGGAAAGACCATAAGACGCTCGTATGAGCGCTGGCCATCAAGCACACCGCCTATCTATGGATCCATGTCGGGGCGCGAAAACCAGGATGTGTAGTGCGCGAGTAATCCGCTATGTAATCAATCTGGGGGTGGCGGGACGTGTTTAAAATCTTGTATCCATCCCTGAAAACCTTGTAAAACTCTATTTTATTTAAATACAATGATGCATAAATCTTTTACGTATTCAAAAAAAATAGCATGCTGATCCTCCATTTCTGCTCTTTCTTTAAAAAACCAGCGCTTAAATCTGACACGTTACCGCTTCATCTACGGTTTTCTGACAACATCATAACGCGCGTTACTCCAGCGAGAACGGGTCAAAAAGATCCTTGACGATAAATAAAAATAATAAAAGGAGAAAACGTATTGATAGGTAGGGAAAAAAAAGGTGTGGGGATTGTTTTCTTATCAGCGGCACAGTTCGTCCGGTGCGCTAATTGATTTTGATTCATGACGAATGATGACTGGGAAACAGTCGCCGTTCCTGCCGATCAAAATTGTGGCCTGCGTTGTTTCGTCCCGCAGCTGTACGGCTAGCCCATAACGCGTGGGACCCACACAGTTAGGTCCGCCCGGTCGCAGTTCATGAATGTGGCACAGTGTTGCATCGGTACAGAAATTAAACCGAGCTTTATTTTGATTAAACTTCTCATCTACGCCGGACTGGAGAGCTTTTATAGTACTCCAGGGTCTGAGAAATCAAACGTACAGTACAGTGCAGACAAGCAGTTGTCACGGGCTCATGGGAAAGCCCAGTAGTAATGGGCTTCGGTTCTCGGTTCAGCGCGCTGTGCGATCAAGGCCCGTCAGAAAAAAATGATTTCTATCTTTCACTTCCTCTGAATTTTGCATGATGAATGACCACTTCTTCTGTGCCAATTTTGCTTCTGTATGTTCAGGATTTTTTTTTTTGCTTGCCGCAATCTCAACCACCGGCCTGCTTCACGCTCAAGGCGTGTCACGCCATTTTTCAACAAGAAAAAGATCTGCACGGTCATATAACTTCATAGACATTCGAGCACATCGACAGTCAGGTCCTGCCTTGCCTGATTGTGCAGTTTCAGTTTCAGCACAGCTGAAAGAGAGAGGCAGAGAGCTAAAGCAGACACTTGCAAACCGAAACCGGTAACACAAGGCATCTGAAGAAACAGGCATTAAATTAACTGCCGCTTTACTTTGGCTGACAGCCACAGACTGCTAATTCACATGTCACTAAACACATAGTTACATAGTACTAGCACCACACAGAGACGCAGTTCCGGGCCATTCCATCTGTGATCAACTGATCACAAATATACGGCGACAAGGAGAGACAGAGAGAGACCAGACAGGTCACTAGCACAGTATAATACAAGGCGACTGAGATACGGACGACGCTTTGCTTAGTTTAGTTTCTTGTTAGGAGATCGAATCGGGTCAGGCGCTTGGAAATGAGACTCATTCCACGGCGCACATGCAGCAGACGCAGTAGTACTTGGTTGCGCGGTTTCCTCCGGGCGGACCAGGCCCAGAGTCGGGCGAGGCCGACAGGCAAGCGCCTCACCTGCGCCTGGTCGTGTTCGCCGGCGCCCACAGGTCGGCCCCATTGCTCTGGGTCAGCTGCAGCGTCAGGTCCACCGGCACCAGGCACAGCCCGCGGTTCCGGAGGCTGTAGTGCTCGGGGTCCTGGATCACATGCCAAACACAAACAGGATGGACGCGTGTTATTGACTTGGGCTTTGTTTCCCTCAAATTCGGTCAAGTTCAGAATTCTTTTTTTCGAGCATGAAGTACAACATTCTAACTTGTATTTTCCCTCTATATGACCAAAGCACTGAAAGTAGCTTTAGCATCTTCTACAGGTTTGCATCCAGAATTCAGCTTAGAATGTTCTACAGGTTTGCATTCAGAATTCAGTGGAGACGACGAGAGCTCACCTCAGGGGCAGCGCCAGCAGCCGGAGGAGCACGCATGTAAGGGGAGCTGAGGACCTGCAAATATTGGTGCCATTGCCATCAGCTGATCAGCAGAAATGAAGGATAAGCGAACTGAAGATAATAGTGCCATTTTGTCACTGAAATAGAGACCTCGAGTTGCTGGTGCAGGAACTTGATATAGCCCGATGCCTCCTGCAGAACAGAAGCCGTATCGGTCTGCATCAACGAGAAGCAAAAGGTGATTGCAGCGCTTGCAAGGCGAAATTCCACAAAGACGGCAGGAACTATTACAGCGAAAACTTAAAATACTACCTTTCCAAACGGTGACACCAGCTGCTGGAGCGCCGCGACTCTCTCGCCGATCTTGTCCTTCTTCTCCTGCTCGATGGCAGCAAGAAAACTTCAGCCAAGAAACAACCATGGGAGATGTACGATGTGGGAGTGGGATACGATCATCGTACAGATATATAGTACTATCATAAAAAATACAGATACAGTACGCACCTTTGGTGATACGGGCGCAGTTCTTGGGCTGGTATTCCTCGGCTTCTTGGAGGACATGCTTCCGAACTCCTCTGGGCTGGCGGTGGCAGGGACGGCGACGGTGGCTTTGCCACTGAAGTAGCCGCTGTCGGTGTGGTTCCTTTTGCTGTGGTTGGCCACCTCAGCCATCATCATCTTCTTCACTAGCTTCCTTGCCTGCCCTGTTTTTCCTGCTGAATTTCGGGAGAGGAAAGCGTAGGTCAGACGAGCCTCCTTGTTCCTGCTTGCTATTGCTAGGGTAAATAAAAGCTGACTTTTACAGCTGGAGCCGTTGGTTCAGACGTCGGTTTCATGGAAAATCACTGTCGGTCCATTCAAAAAGCCCCGGTCTTGAGCTAGCGAGTGACAGTTTGAAGTACTTAGTGCTAATAGCACAATTAAAAAGATCATGACAAGACTAGGTCAAGGGTTAACTTCAGGAACCTTTTTTCTGTACAGGAACTTCGTTCTGGAAAATCAGTCCAAACAGTGCACGAAATGAAAAAGGATTTGATTCCTTTTCAGTTCACTAGAAAGCCTGTTCTGTCTTCACCTTTGGACGCGAGTGCAGGGTGGCAGATGCACTACAAGATTCTGCGCATCAGAACTGTCCCACGGCTGCCCCCTTATTCACCTCCAAATCTAATGAAGGCTTTATTTATATATAATATACACTGCCCGTCTTTTAATTGGAGATTTTGTTTGCTTCCGAAACCCAGTGCTGCCATTTGGACCTTATCCGGAAGTTCTCTTTGCCAGCATAATTGGTTGGGATTTGATCACACTGGAGAAGACAAGGTCTCATAAAGAGTTAGAGCTTAGCGAGTTCAGAGACCTTGTCTTCGTTCCCAGTTCAGCTTAAAACAATTGCTGGAGAACATGTTATTGGTCAGAGCAAATAAACTAAGGCAATCCTTATCCATCTCAGCATTAGAAATGTGTAAGTTCAGAGCTCCATATGCTTGTAGGGCATTAGGGTCTGACGGGTTTCAGTCTTTCAGGCAAAATTGTCCACTACTGTGCTTTTGTATATTGAGCACAGCACCTGGTACGGTGTGATAAAGATAATCTACTCAGTGATTAAATACAGTACTACTTCACAACCGTCCTTAAAACAAGAACTAGTAGTATATGTATGTATATAATCATGACTTATCTAAAAAAATGTATATCATCATGAACCAGATTGTAGCTCTCATAAATCATAATCATGTCTGAACATGAACGAAAGCTACCGTTTGCATTGCAGCAAAAGAATTTCTATATACAAGTCGACATCATCTCCTTCATTACAGGTACAGGCTGATAATGATGATGGCGCCGTTACGTATTTCGGCTGCTAATGATCAGTGATCAACAAACGCGTATTCTTGTCATGACACACAGTGGCCGGGCCCCATCTCCTGGCGCATGCGCAAGACAAACAACAGGCAGGCGCCAGCTGTTGGTCAGGCTAGGCGTAGATAGGCTAGGGGCTGGTGGCTAGCTAGCGACGCTGGTGCAACTGCCCTAGCGTTCTTCCATTTGGGCGTCATTCCAGGGGACTCTGATTGAGAGGTTGAGACAAAGCCGAGGCAGGCCCATTGACTGCGTACTGTTGTGGTGCTACCAGAGAAAACAGGTTTGAACTGTACTACAGGCTACAGCCATTTGTTTTAAGTTGGATCATTAGGGCAGAGCTACTGAACCATTTACAAACACAAACACGTACCGGTGGCATCATTTTCCCTATTTTAACAAAGAAGGTTCTGAACCTCATGAGTTCCCTGATCATGCACGCATATATACTACAAACAAACTTGTTCTCTATTTTTAAGAAAACAAATATAGTTGTGGAACCAACAAGCTCCGGGAAGTAAAAGAGGACAAGAGGCTTGTCCCCTTCGATGATGCAGAAAACCCATTCATGATTGACTGACGAATTTGTCAAGTAGCACCAGTTTGTTTGCAGTTCCGAGCATCAACAAATCTAGGCACCCCCTTTATTTTGCCATCGCTCGTCCTTTAGGACCTTTACTGCACCCTCACCAAATCCTTTCACTGTTTAATTTATTTCTACGTATACAGTCTGCTTGACTGAAGCCAGTAAAATTAAATATAAAATCGACACGAAATTAATCGAGAGTACCAGCAGCCTTTAAACCAGAGTGGGGGAGGAGGCCTTGAATACGCTGCGTCGTCGTACCCTCGTCGCGACGTCATTAGCAGCACATCCATTATCGGCAGACGGCCAAAATAAATCGCGTTAGCAGAGAGGAGAGACTAATTAATCGCACGTCTAATTAAAACCGGTCGCCGACGTAGGCCGATATCCGTAGCCGTAGTAGCCACCCGGGCGCCAGCTGTTCGGAAAGGACGCGAGCGCCAGCCGAGACCCGCTCTGCCGCCTGCGGGTACTGACGACACGTTACTACGGGCATTGCGCCGCGCCATCTCTGCATGCGTACGCCATGGCTTGCCTAGTCTACTCTCCCTTTCTTCTGCGTGGGCGTGTCGGTGAGAAGACAAGAAACGGAAGGATCATGGGCAGGGCAGGCAGAGCCGCAGAGGTTGACGCATGCAGGCCGCCCGCCATGGTTGAGCAAAGAAAAAGACTTTCTGAAAGACCGGCCGGGCAAGATCGAAAAAGGCGTCGCCATGGTTAACCGGCGGGTGCGCTGCTAGCTGACCGATCGATGATGCACAGGCTACGAGCATGCATATAAACAGCACCAGTCCAAGAACTATCTGGAGTAAAGAAAAGGTGAAACGGAGAGTCGTAAAGAAAAGGTGAAACGGAGAGAGTCTTACCGGGATCAGCGGCGACCAGAGCGTGCGGAATGAGAGCAAGCACAGGGGAATCGACTGCGGTGGAGAAGGCACGAGCTTTGGCTGTGTCACCGGCGGGGAAACGGACGAAGCAGCGGCAGAACAGGGCGTGCGCTCCGATCTTCTCCGGGGCGGCGTGCACGGTGCACCCGACTTCTTCGCTTACCCGCGGCCGGAGCCGCCACACACAGAAAGATGAGAACCAAGAGGGTGCCGGGAGGCCACCTTGCCGAAGGAGAAGAGGAGGCTGTGTTGGGGAAGGAGGACGAGACGAGGCTTACGCAGGGTTTAAGGACGGACGGGTGCAGAGGGGCCGGCACGGGGACATCTGGGGATCAGGGAGGAGGAGGAGGTCCTCACCGTTTATATACACACACAAGAGCAGAGTTGATGTTAATTGCTATTGCTACCTGGGTGGGTGTGCAGATGGATGGATAGATTTTCTCGAGCACGTATTCTAGCTATTCTATTTCATTGGTATATAATATACAAGGCAATATCAAAAGTGTAGCTCCACTGCTCTATCTGCCGCTAACGACGGGAAACAAACAAATGGGGTTTTCTTATCACGAAATCGTTAGGTGCACCTCCTCCCGGGCGGGGCTACTACTGGTGCAAAGGGACAAGGGAAAAGGAGATGCTGCGCACCCCAACTCGTACCGGTTCAGGCATGACAACTTTGGCAAGGACGAGACGAGACAAGCGTGGTGCATGGCCGGCTGTCGATCGCGTGTGAGTATGTATGCGTATGCGTATCCGATGTGCGCCTAGCACTTCCATCCGCTTTTCATGGCTTGGAAATGCCTTTTTCCGTGGCTCCTTTTTGTGTTTCCCTTTTGTTTGTTTTTTCGGTCGCTTGCATCGGCCTCGGTGACAGCTCATATCCAGAGGGTGGAGAGAGACAGAGGGAGAGAGAGGGAGCGGCGAGACGAGGACAGGAGGTGACGCCATATGCGCAGCCCACAGCGGCAGGGCAGCGAGCGAGAGGAGCGGGCCGGACGGCGACAACCAGAGAGCGTTTTATTACACCCGGAGTACTTGCGTTCCGGCCGCGCGCGCTTGCCGTTGCCGCTGCTCCTGCTGCCGATCGATTTGTGGCGTCGCCGCGCCGCGCCGCGTTAAAAGGTGCTGGTGCCTTGTGCGTCCATGCTCCGGCACGGGAAGAAGGCAGCGACTTTTCCGCGACGGGCGGGAACGCCGAACACGGGCGTGTGCGGCGTACCGAGTACCGCGGGGCGCGCGCCGGGGCGTGGCGTGGACAAGGATACCGAGGGATAGCGCGGGGCCGGGGCTGCGCACGGGTAGGTGGTCGCGTGTCGCTTCTGCCAGAGCGGCGGCACGTACACACTCCGTATGCCGTATGCGTGCGCAGAACATCGTCTGGACTACTAGAGCGCGGTCTGGACTTGCTGGCTCTGGGAAAGGTCCAGGATCGTCTGCACAGCTAGAGCACATGCCTCGGCTCTACCTTCGTCACTTCGTGTTGCTTTGGCCTTTGCCTTCTTCTCGTCTTCTCTGCAGCATGTGGAAACAAAAGGAGAAATCACACATGATTTTTACCATACACGTGCACAGTGTGGAATTTTCGAGCATTGTAGGTTCTGGTTCCATTAATCCATTTCCCAGTGAGGCAGTGAGCATGATCCTAATAACTCTCTGAAATCAGGCATGCTTGTTGAGGTAGGTCGTCTATGCTAGTACACTAGCACAGCATCAAAACTCGCAACAAGTAGGCCGTGCTATGCTACTTGTAGTTTTATTCTTTTTTTGAAAGTAATTGTAGTTTTATTCTCACGCTACTTATTTCTGTATCTGACGATGTTTGGCGCCCATATCATGAGTCGTGCAGACCGATTGGGTCACCCTTTTTTCCCATCCGAGTACGAACTTCTAGAGTGGTCACAGTTGATAGCCGGCTTACGTTACGCACGAGCCGCCGCTTGTGTTGACGGGATCCGTTGCATTGCATGCATGCGCTCGTGCTCCGACAGTGCACGTATCGACCTCTCGCTTTTCCGGGGGGCCGGATCAATCTTGACTATCGTGCCCCGGCCCGACAGTTTAACCCACTCCGGTCCGCCTTGTCTTCGAGTAATCCCCTGTCAGATTCCGGCTAATCTTTCATCTCATCTCTTTCGGTGCCCCCCGGTTCGGCTCACATGATCCAACAGTGACCCCAATCGTGACGTCCCCTTCGCCTCTCATTTCAGCAAGGCTGCACTAGTTGACAGGCAACACCGCGCGGCTGCACTAGTTGACAGGCAACACCGCGCCGCGCCCGACCGGGCACGCGCTCGGCTCGCTGCTTGCTGCTGCATGCCGATGCAGGCAGGGGATTTCAGGAACGGGCTGCTGGCAGCGCGCGGCCCCGGTCGTCGGTCGCTGTCCGGCATGTCCCGGTCCGCGCCACGGCTGGCGCGCCTCCACGGCGACGGCGACCGCGGCGCGAATCGTTTTCCCCCTCCAGCTCATCGCCATGCACGAGTCCACACGACGCGACGGATTTCGCGTCCGCGCGCCCTGGACGGACGGGGTCCACGCGCTTCCACCGCCTCTCGCGAGTCGCAAATCGCACATCGCACATTGCAGTCGAGAGCTGAAAGGATTTCTATGCTGCGCCGCTGCAGGATTTCTATCTGCTGCGCCGCTGCACTGCATGCCTGCCCACGCCTCCACGCTGGCAGCAAACACCCATGTCAACAGCACGAGTAGCCTCGCAGACGCTCGCTCGACTCGTCCATCTTTGCTTCACCCCAATTTGCGCTGTGCTAGACCAGTTCCATTACGACGGGTTGGCAACTTGGTATCGTATCGTATCATATCGCGGTAAACTCTGAGACCTACGCTACTTGCGCTGGTCGTGTATGCGTGTGGGAGAGAACAAAATCGACAAGGCATGGGCCCGGACCGGTTATCCGGCGGCGGTCTTTAATCCTTTTAATCCTTAGGCTTTGTTTAGTTCACCTCAAACTTCTAACTTTGACACTATGCAAAAAGAAAATTTTCTATCACATCAAACTTGTGGTACATGCATGGAGTACTAAATATAGATGAAATTAAAAACTAATTACACAGTTTTATTGTACTTTGTGAGACGAATCTTTTGAGTATAATCTATCAATATTTGGACAATATTTCACAACTACAAACGAAATTGCTACAGTGCGCTATAGTATATGAACGCCTGAATTTGGACTCCCAATTTTGGGATCTAAACAAGGCCTTAGATGAACATCATGAACTGGTCCTCTCAGCTGAACATATGTCAGACGGTTTCGAGCACCGCTATAAACAAATCGTAGAAGCAGCTGAGTAGGTAAGGCCTTGTTTAGTTCCCAAAAATTTACCCCAAATTTCACTATGCAAAAAAAAATTCCCATCATATCAAAATGTCGGCACATGCATGGAGTACTAAATATAGATGAAATTAAAAACTAATTACACAGTTTTGTTGTACTTTGCGAGACGAACATTTTGAGCCTAATTAATCAATGTTTGGATAACTTTTATCAAATACAAACGAAATCTTCTGATTGTCGCTACGTAGCTTTCCCGACTTTGGAAGGTCCAAGTTGGGGAACTAAACAAGGCCTAAGTTCAAATACCAAAGGACATGTCCAGTCCTTGGTTCAAAATAAGGATAGCCTGCAATTCAAACTTTTTTAAATTTAATTTAACTAGATTTTTATAGAAAATTTTATCAATATTTTGTCTCTAATAAATAAAAATATATATTAAGCAACTAATATAATGATACTAAGAATTCATTAGAGATATTAATGATTTCTTATATTATATTCACCCAAAATTAAGTATGTTTGATTTTTTTTTGCGACCACGCCGAGGCGCATTTTTCGTTAAGCAGAATAGAGTTTGGTCATACAAACGAGCAGCTTACAAAAGATCGGTAACCAAAGGTTACTGGGGGAGCCCTCCAAACAAGAAACACGAGGCTGTAATTACACACTAAATAATCTTGCGACTAAGCACGAGGCGTGGACACACTACACCCGTGCAAGCAGCGGACTCAAGTATGTTTGACTTCTCAATAAGTGAGAATGACATTTATTTTGGACAAAAGAGAGTATGCTTGTTTCTTATGTAATCCCTAATAAATCAGTTTCTAGACTTTGTTTTAAATTATGCTTTTTATATATAAATTTATAGACCAAATGAATAATATGATAAAAATATATTTTATGGTGTATCTAATGATACTAATTTATTTTCATATAAATCTTGGTGCTCTTTTGTATAAAATCAATCAAGCTTAGGGAAAAAAATTGTTCCAAACCAATTGCAGAAATTGATTTATTTAGAAGCAGAGAGAGTACATCCTCTCTCTTTTTTTTTAAAAAAATAGAGGGAAATGTATTACAATTATGAGTAATCATTTATGTATCTACTACCTCTGTCTAAAAGAAGATGGAATCCGACTTCCTTATGTTGACTAAGTGTACACAAATTATATTAATATTTATTTATGACTTCAAATAGGTATTACTATGGAAATATATTTCATAAATAATATAATGATACTTATTTGGTATTATAAATACTATTACTTATTCATAGATTTAAGCTAAATTTAATTTCATTCGAATCATCAAGAAAAGCAAGTACTGCATCTTTTTTTTGGGACCAAGGATAACACATAAAATATATTTTTTGGGTTCATTGGAAAATCTGCTTACATCACGATGGTTACCTAAGCATGCCTAACAAGCACGAGCAACTCAATGTCCATTGTTCAGCTTTTTTCCTTCCTCAACAACGCAATGAACAATATCTCATTAATTTGGCCTTGGCAGAGATTGCACAGCCACGAAGAAATGATTGATAATAAAAAGAAAGATGTGACGAATGATAGAATTAGTCGACGCGGGGGGCGGGGGGGGGGGGGGGGTGGGGTGGGGTGGGGTGGGGTGGTGGGGGGGGGGTGTTAAGGGAACTAAATGAGACTATTTAAAAATATTTTCAAGTAGAGGAATTCTATATGTGAAATCGAGAAGCTAGATATTTTGTTTGCAAGACCCGGTATAGACACACACGCACAAACATTGTACCCTCCAGCGGCTGATTCCTGCGTCTGTGCCGTGAATCGTGTTGCGCTTCCGCCGGGAAAGCAATCGCTCTCCCGTTAGGCCCGGCAGTTCAGGGCGCGGCTCGTGCAAGTGGCCGGGCCATGTCCGCCTCAAGTCGCAAAGCCTACGTGTCTACCCAAATCTTAACTCGTTTTCGGTGATGGCATGTGCTTTCTTTTACCTAATGAGGAGCACACTTCCCATAACATAAGAGATGGGAAGCTTGCTAATTCGCCCATGTGGTGGCACCTGGCTTTCTTTCGGCCGCGCTACTCCTCCGCAAATCGCGGTTTCGTTAGGGGCTAACCTACCACGAACCTGTTGTTTATGACCTGTTTGATTGGATATCTGGATTCGTACTCCGACGATCACCCAATTTTTTTTTTCACATAGATGGCGAGGACAGTTTGTTCGGTTCCACCTCGAATTTGTTATGGAATGACGTGCCGCTGGGTTAATCATGCGTTCCTTTCTTAATCAAGACACCAGAAACCGCCAAGATCATCACGGGTGCTGACTGCTGAAGCGTATAATCAATCAAATACTGGTTTGCTGAAGCGTATAATCAATCATATAAGCTCCAGTCAAACCTATCATTCCACGCTCATGGCATCGGCAAAATTAATAAGCGTGCAGCCAAAACACACATACAGGTGGACAAATTCCTCCATCAGAGTCAGAAAGTCTGTAACGCAATTTGCAATCACACGGCCATGACAAGGAACGAACGCTTCCAGTGGCAGGGAAAAGAAAACTCCGCGACTGCAAGCGGCTCACATTGTGAAATGAAGGGCCATTCCACAGGAAAGTGAAACCAATACGGTCGAACAGCACATTTGTCATGTCACAAAAAAAAAAGTTCATTAATGCTTGCAGTTACAATGTCTTATGGTACTCGTACGTTCTATATGTAGTTATGATCCGTCAGATAAGGCATTCAAGTTGCCACCGGCTTGTCTTTGACCGAAGACCATCACAGGTACAGCAGCCGGGTCTTGACAAATGACAGAAATCAAACAGAAACTCTCACATCTTTTCTGTTTCTGTAGCGAACACAGACAACACATAAGTACTCCACAGTACTCTTATAGTTGTGGGGAGTGCTTTTCTTGTTTTTATTGTTAAATTCTGTAAGCACCCCGGTTGTACTAAAACTCTTCTTCTTAATCAAAATACGCGCAAATCTTTTGCGTGATTGAGAAAAAAAACACATAAGTACTCCACAGTACCAGGCGAGGATGACCAACGGCAGCGGATCAGCTAAGCAGCAAACTCATCTACATCAGCACAGTAGGAAAACTCAGAGGCCGACGAAACAGTACGACCTCGAACTACGATTCCTGTGCTTGGGGGAAATAGCCTCTGCAGAGCTCCTCCATACGACGAACTAGCTGTTGGGGTTGTTGCCACCACGTGGATTCAGAAGAAGTTGATCTTCCGTAATAGTCTTCTTGTGCACCATCCTTCTTGGTGATGCTCTCAGAAAAGTCGCGCCAGTTTAGCATTGCACGTTTCAGTCGAGCTGTTCTCTTCCCAGTAACCATATATCTGGTGTAGTCCCTAGCAAGGCGGTATAACTCCTCCCCTCTTATTATGTGGATATACTGCATAGCAAAGGGCACAAAAGAGTGATTCAGAAAAAGCAAAAAAGTTTCCATGTACAGATGTTAATTTGTGAAATGCAGTTCCGGTACTGCCGAAGTATTATCGTGTTCCCTATAAGTCTGTTCACACTGATCAATCCAGATATACATTATGTGTTTCTTTGACAAAAGTAAAGCCACACAGTTAGTTGCAAAAGATTAAAGGATACTGTTTATGCAGATATATCATTAAACTCGTCAGGGTTCAATTTGAATATTCTCTGCTCCAGTAAACCTTATTGTTCTTCCTTATCTAACTAATAGCGTGGGTAGCAAAATGGTATTTGAAGATATGAAAAATACAGTATTATGATGCAATTGTACCATCCCCATGAATAAAAGCTAATGTTGGTTTGAAATTGGTGGGCTAACACAACTTCATCTAAAAATATAGCATAATGCTACAAACTGGTAAAACATGAGGTGATGACCTTACCACAAGTATGAACGCAACAGTTGCTATCAAAATCTGGAGCATCTCATATAATGATTGCTTAAAAGACTCATCCTCTGGGCCATCAGAACCACCACCACCACGTCCATAACGGTTTTTGTTTCCTCCATTTCCACCAGATCCTAGTCCTCGAATCTTAGCCATTTGATCCATCAACACATCTTGAATTGACCTTGGCCTTTTTGCTTCTGCCATAGCTTTGTTCAAAGATTCCATTGAAAAGGGCTGTAAAAAAGCAATAAAAATTTTATCACATTGTTATAGAAAAAGCTTTTGGACATGCTACTGCTTGAATTATATCATAAAACTGTCATGCGAATGAAGTCCAACCAAATAGAGTTATATCGCTTTGCATTATTCTGAATTGTATAACATACAGTACCAAAATACTTTTAACAGAGTACACGGTTCAACATCTACCAAAATACTCAAACAGAATACCAGATCAGATCAAACTGTCTAATTGCTAAGCAATACAGAATTAAACAAGTTCCCGATACAATGCTCTCCAAGAATTTGGATGACACAGCAAGATAAAAGAAGGTGATAATCATGTCCCTTTTGTGAATACCAACAAGCATTACAAGTTTTGCAACACCATTCTTACGGTAACATAACAAGTGGGAAGTATGATCCGCATTAGGTAAAAGAAACAGTTACTGCATGATAATAGCTTAGGACGGGAGAAGCAGATAAATAATCCAGATCCAGGGGAAAAGCAACAAAACTGCTTACATCATTGATAATCTTAGGGTTCTCTTTTCCACTCGAAGCATACACAGGACCAAGTCTTTTATGGCAAGCAGAAACAAGAACACGCCTTGAATACACTTGCTCCTGCAGCTTGAAGGATCTGGTTGAATGTGGACATATAGAATGTTGATGAAATAGCTCACGGGCCCTTCCAAGACCAGCTATTGGCTTGTACGCAGTGAGTGTACTATGAGGCTTGTGTATTGTAGCTTGGAAGTAGCTCATGTTCTTGTACTTCTCGAATCCCAGATAGCTAAGAGCCAAAGGCCTAACACTGTACAATTGAAACAGAGATTTAAGTACCAAGCACACAGAAATCTGAGATAAGAGTGTACCTTATCTGAAAGTAAAATCAGTATCAACTCAAACAATATTACAAGCTTCCATTCTAGGGCATAGCAGTTTTTAGTCACCTGTAGTAGTCAGTAGTCACAGATCAAAACTATTCACCAGAACTCCAGAAGTCACAAATCTACCTTAAGAAAGCAACACGATCTGACCTTCTATCTAATACGAGGACATGATTTTGCTCATACCTTTCCATTTCAGAATTTGAGTTCTGCATAGATGTTGTGAAAGACTGAAAGAACATATGGAAGAACTGTATTTTTTCCCTATTAACAAGTCTGATGGCAAGTGTAATGAGGACAAAATGGTGGAGGTCATGTTTAATCTGGTAACACCAACAAAGTGAAACTTTAACAGATCCTAACCAATTAAAGTTGATACTTATCTTGAAAGCTGGGTAAACGCAGTACTAGTGAGTAGTCCTAACTCCTAATTCCTAGCAGTAAAATCCATTACACGTGCTCGAAATTGTGTCATGGATTTGGGACATTTTGCAGACCCTATTTCTCAATTTCAGCATGCAAACCCACATTTTGCAGCCCCTGTTTCTCAATTTCAGCATGCAAACCCCAATTCAGAGCAGCAGTACAGTACCATCCAAGTATTCAAGAAATGAACGAGTAGTTATCTGATGACATGCCGATTGAAGTTCATACGAATGGCCTGCTGCCCATATCAACCCTTTCATCGCCCAAGCAATCCAAACTGATAAAAAATGAAAAGGCTCCCGCACCTAATAGACACACTAAAACCCTACCAAACAAAACAGGAAGGCGCCTAGAGCCAAGAAGCTATCCACAGACAGAGACTCCAGCGTTGTGGTTACCTGGAGGGAGACCAACGGTGGCCTCGGCGGATTGGGGAAGCGGAGGCGGAGGGCGGCGGACGGGGAGGCAAGGGACCGAGGCACCGAGCGAGGAGGATTGCGATTGGGTTCCGCTGGAGGCTGGACAGGTCTCCGTCCGCCCAACCTCCCGGCCGGCATACGCGTACGCCGCCTCGGCCCAAAACGTCGGCCACGTGCCTGCGGGCCTTGGACTAGAGTTAGGCTGGCCCATCGTATTTTGCTCTTCTCTTCACACCGAGTTAGGCTGGCCCATCGTTTTTTTTTTTGAGAAATCGTATTTTGCTCTTTTCTTCATCTCCAAATTTAAATCAGATATATAAACTATCTCTATCTATGAATTCTAAAACCATTTAGCATTTAAAATTATCCTATTTTCTTGGTCACCAGTGATTTTTGAAGCAATTTATGCATGCTAAGAAGCAAAAAACCAATAAAAAAACAAGTATGTGATAGTAGAGATCATTCCACCTAGATACGGAGTAGACAATCACAAATTTTATACAACGACTAATAGAGTAACAATAAGAGCCCTTTTACAATGGTTGAAAAAGCATCTAGATGCCTCTCAATGCCTCATCAGAATTACTATTTTCATTAATTAATTTACTGAAGGGCAGTATGGTCTTTTCGTAAAGCATCTAAACCCCACCCGGCCCACTTCCCAACCCGCCCTCCCTCCTCGCGCGACACCGCCGCCGCTCCTCCTCGCCGAGACACCGCCGCCGCTCCCACCCTCGATAGCCACCGCCGCAGCCCTCGCTGAAAGGCCCTTGTTTGGTTTTGATAATTGAGTGACAACTTTAGGTGGACTAACATGTGTGATGGTTGAGATACACAGGAGTTAGTTCACAGGTACATGTGTGTGAGCAACATATGCCATGGTGGAGATGGCTTGGAGATGTTGTGAGGCTCAACACATGAGTTGATAAAGGAGCTCATTGCAAATGAGACATGACATGGAGTCATGTGACCAAGAGGTGAAGATCAAGATGAGGCTTGGCTTGATGGACCGGTTGCAAGTGTGAAGGGCAAGTTGAGGCTGCGAAGCGAAGGACCATGCGATGGTGAAGCTTGGGCAAGACTTGGCGCCGATGGACCGACGCAACGGTGAAGAGCAAGTGAGGTCAAGATCGATGGACCAAGAGTGTCACATGATGATATGAAGTGATCATATCATTTGATGATCGTGTCGGTGCATGTTGTTGCATTGGCACAATGGAGGATGACGGTGGAGATGGAAATGCGCAAGGCAAAGGTATAACCTAGGGCATTTCATTTCACCGGTCTAAAGGTTGAGTAGAGAAGTACTTGACCGGATTTAGGATAGATGGCCGTACTATCAAGAGGGGTAATCTTGTTTGCATATCGGTCATCTAGTGCCACTTGAGCGATCTAACATTGCGATGTGCTAGGATCGAGTGGCGTTGTGAGATGAAGAGAAAATCCTTTGAAAATGATTGTGAAAATGCTAACACACAAGCACATGGAGTTGTACACTTGGTGGTGTTTGCACATTTGCAAAGGTGGCGTTTGGACGCGCTGTGGTTTGTAGGGTTGAGTTGGGCTTGGGTCCCTCTCTCCCTCCCGCCGAGCTTGCGAGGCGGGATTCGGCGCTTTCGGGAAAATTGGAAGCATATTTTTCATTGCGCCGGATGCAAATTGTTGTTGGAAACATGCTATCTATGGTGGTCAAGTTGGTATACTTGTTGGATAGCATGGTGGAGAAGATTGCGTTTTCGACTGGCTGTAAATCATGGATTTACAAGCGCCGGACGCGTGGAAGGTTGGCGTAGGCGGCTGGCTCGGGCGCTGCTGAGCGCCGGACGCCGAGGAGGCGCGTCCGGCGCACGCCGGACTCGGACCAGAAACTTCTGGTGCCGAGTGCCGCGCGAGCACGTTCGCCAGACGCGCGCCGGACGCAGGCGGCGGACTCGGGCGAGTCACTGTTTGGCGTCCGGCGGTTCTCTATGCGCGCGGGCGGTGCTGATGGATGCACTGGCCGGACGCGTCCGGCGGTGGTCACCAGGCGCGTCCGGCGCATGGCTTCCGAGCGAAGGAGAAAGAGCCGTTGGGCGCCAACGGTCATGTTTGAATCGCAGGGACACGTGGAGCGCCGGACGCGTCCGGCGGCTTGCTCCGGACGCGTCCGGCGAGTACTGCGGTGTTGCCCGAGGTGGGTAACGGCTAGTTGAGACCTTGGGTCTATAAATACGTGGTTTGGCCGGGCCGTGGGCCGGTTGCCGAGCACGCCCGGCTATGTTGCCTTGTGTGGTGGTGCTTGGAAGCCCTCTAACTCACATATGCTTGGTGGTGATCATTCGATAGTGTGAGAAGAGCGATTCTAGTGCGAGTGCTTTGTGAGATTGCATTTGTGGCACTAGGTGGTTGTGTTGCAAGCGGGAGAGCTTGTTACTCTTGGAGGATTGCCACCTCCTAGACGGCTTGGTGGCAAGAGGCTCCGTGGTAGCACGCGTGGAGATACGGTGCTCCGAGAAGAGATTGTGAGAGGTTCGGTGCTCACCTCGCGGGGATCGCGAAGAGTAGCCTTATTGGATTGCGCGTGTCATTGAGTTACCACCCTTGCGTGTGTGGGTTTGCTCGGTGCCTTGAGGGGCTCACTTGAGAGTGGTGTCTTGCGGTGCCTTGCGGGCGTGCCTTGAGGGGCAAGTGACTTGAGGGTCACACCGAAGAACCATCTAGGTGAAAAGACCGGAGGAACCACCGAAGGTGTTGGTCGACACAACAGGACGTAGCTTGGGGGCAACCAAGTGAACCTGGTGAAAAATCGCCGAGTCATCTTGTGTCCACACTTCGCGGTGGTTTGCAATCTCTTTCACAAGCTTTGTATTTACTTTTCTTACATTCTTGTATAGCTTGTGTAGTTGCTCTTGTGGTTAGTTAGCTTGAGTAGCTTGTTAATCACCTTCTTGCTTGTGTAGCTAGAAGTAGAGTAAGTTGCCTTGCTTAGCTTGTGTAGTTAAGTAAGATTGAGCTCTTGGGTTTGGCTTGTGTAGCTTTGTCCATGAGCATCTAGTGAGCTTAGGTTGGCTTTGTGCTTTTGCTCATTAGAATTGTGTAGGTGCACACCCGGTTGCTAAAGTACTAGTTGCTTAGGTTTGTGTGACCTTGCAAGCTAGACTTGTTTAGTGTGCACTAGCTAGATTGGCACCTTGTCTTCTTGTTTAGGATCTTTTACAAGGTGCATCTAGAGACATAGATAGAGGGGTGAAAGTCTTGGTTAGGCCGATAGATTTAATTCCGCACATATATCGGTTAGCCAGAGCGATTAGTTTTAAAAAGGACTATTCACCCCCCCTCTAGTCCGCCATCTCGACCTTACACTCGCACGCCGTCGCACCGGCGTCCTGCCCTCTCTCTCGCTCGCCGCCGCCGCTCCCTCCCTCGCCAGACACCGCCGCCGCTCCCACCTTCGCCAGACACCGCCGCCGCTACTCCCACCCTCGATAGACACCGCCGCCGCCATCGCCGCAGCCCTCGCACGCCGTCGCACCGGCGTCCTGCCCTCTCTCTCGCTCGCTGCGGCAGCCGCCCTTCCCCTTCCCTTCCCCTCCTCCCCGGAACCACCGTCTGACGCGAGCTACACGGCGCCCGCGCCCCGTGTTTCTCCCTGCCGACGGGATCGAGCTGTAGGACCCGATTCAACCACCGTCCGCCGTCCCGCCGGCCGGCCACGTTGCCGGAATTTATCTATGGACACAACCATCCGATGGTGGATCAAGATCTTGCTTGTTTTATGCGTTCACATAGATGGTGGATCAAGATCTTGCTTGTTTCTTTGGTTCCTTCGATGTGCCAGTAGAACTCGGCTAGTAGTTTATCAATTGGGAGTAGTTTGTCACTATCATCTGGTAGTCCGTATGGAAGCCGTATAAGTGCTTTTGCTTTATTTCTAAAGAATTGTGATGCTGTAATCTATACTATAATTGAAATCTTGTAAAGGCGTAAGAAGCCTGTCCCTTACACCAGCCCCACAACCAGTCTCTCACCCTCCTCCACAGCCGCCCAATGAAGCACCCCACAACCAGTCTCTCACCCTCCTCCACAGCCGCCCAATGAAGCATCCTAATCAAGGAACAAATCATCTCGCATCTCGGAACAAATCATGGAACAAATCTCCGAGTCCTACACACTTCAAATTCAAACTCACGAAGCCTGCGTGCTGCCGAGCGTAAGTCCTCCCCGTCCTCCCTCGCCATCTCCTCGGCGAGCCGCCGCACGGCCGTCGTCCTGCATCCGTCGTGCTGCGACAAGACCGCGTGCTACCTAGCGTCCGTCGTTACCGTCCTCCCTCACGATCTCCTCGGTGAGCCGCCGCACGGCCGTCGTCCTGCGTCTGTCATGCTGCGACAAGCCCGCGTCTCAAGTCGCAACTCGCAACATCGCCCTCCTCTCGCTTCGATGTGCGCAAGTGGCCACCAGCCGTGCCTCCCCGCACCAGCGCTAGACCCGTCGGATCCTGCCGCAGCCAAGCCGCGCGCCGCCCACTCATCATGTGCGCGAGTGGCGGCGCCTGGTTTCGGGCACGCGGCCCGCGGTGGCGGCGGAATTTCGGCGTGCGGGTGGCGGCGGACGGATCTCGGCGCACGGGCCGCGATTGCGTTGGAATTCCCCACGGCGGCCGCGGCGGCGGATGGTTTGCAGCGTGCAGGCGGTGGCCTTCTCTACCCTCTCCAGATCCCGCAAGTGGTGGTCGTAGATGGAGTTCTCTGGTCAAGAGAGGGCAAGTCATGTCCGTGGATCCAAGCGACGCGGTGCAAGCAGATGCCACGGCGTGCCGGAGCGAGGCGACGGCGGATGCGTCCTCCCGCACAGCGCCACCGCTGCTCGGCCGCAATCTCCTCGCCGATTTCGTGGCCTCCCACTCCGATGGCAAGTGCTGCTTGCTTATGTTATTGGTGCCGGCCTGTTCGTCTTTTGGCTCAATGGAGATCGGTTCAATGCAGGTCTTTTCTCAGGGCCAGCTATGCTGTCATCATCATACATCACTGGTGAGTCCTTGGAACCAGACAACTTTTGTTCAATTAGTTGTGTTGGAACTGAACAAGCTGTACTGAAACTAGGCTTGGCTTGTAAAACCCTCAGAGCTAAATGTCACAGGATGCTCGGTGTAGTTAACTGCAAGTTATTTTAGTTCAGCTCCGAATGACAAAATAAGACAGAAGTTCGATTCACAAAGCAGTTATGACAGATTATATTACAGTGCTGTATTTTCCCCATGCTTCTTCAAACTATATTGCAGTGCTTTAGTTGCAATAATCTAATATTTTAGTCCCTGGGTATCCTCATGTCAGCCTGAACATATGCAGATAAAAATATAAAATGTAGGTGTCCATGCTTTTTGTGTCTACCACTGGATCAGAAGGTAGTGTCTTTTCTGAAGAAAACAATAACCATCTGGTTTTCAATAATCTACAAAGATGTTTTACTGTCTCGGTAAGTTAGTATGACACAAATTTTGATTTTCCGCTTCTTGTTGTTTAGCTCTCTTGTGTGTAATTTGCATGTTCAGTGGCTTTACCTATCTGCCAATTTCAGACAAATTGAAGTTCAGTTGAGTTGTGGCAATTTTAACAAGTTTTCAGGTTATTTCTTGCTGATGTTCTATGTGAACCAGAAAATTACAGTTGAGGATTTTCTTTCTGATGACAATTATAAGAGAGACCTCTCTCTGTCTAATCTAGATTAATAACCTCAAATGAATTATTCAACTGGATTATTGCAGCTTGTATCATGCTGATTTGGCTGTGCAGGAAAAGAGGGCCCTCCACGCACAATGCCTATGATCCGACCAAGAGGCATTGATCTTAAAGATGGTGCCCTGTTTGCTTGTTCCTCTGAAGCAAAAAATTGCCAACAATCAGTTAAAATAAAGGGAAGATTGCTTCATTGATTTTGAAGTCAAGAGATGATAGGATTGGGTTGTTAGAAATAATGGAGAAAATTACATATGCAAGAACTATTCTTCAGGTACATCAGCTCTTAATTCTGAAAACGACAAACTGCATTGTAACTTGGAGAAAGCTGCTACTGATCTAAAGATAATAGAAAACAATATTGACGTTCAACTGAAAACTAGAATTGGGACATTTTACTTTGACATTGTGTTACTCTTTCACAGTTTTACCGTGCTAACATGAATGATTCTCAATTTGTTTATTTCAGGTAGACGAGATATTTGTTGAATCCTATAAAGATGGATAACTCTATAAAATTTGGCAAGCTTTTGTTGTGTTCTTGCCAGAACATACAGTTGGGGTTCAGGGTGACCATCCAATCTTATAGTTGAACTATGCTGCTCCAAATTGCTAGCATGTATGTGTTCAGATTTGTTCTAAAATCAGATATGTGGAAGCTGGCATGTAGTAGGGTTCTGCAAGGCAACAATTTAGCTATTATGAGAAATTCTAATTGTACTATTATGCAGCTTCAAAAGATTGTGAGTTTTCCATGCAACTTTGTACACGCTTGCCATTGGTGTGCCTGCAACTTGTATTGTGCAATTGATGTCTTTGTTTCGTTTGATTAATAGAGATAGATAGTATGATACTTGCAGTGCTGCGAGCTGATTTCCTTTGCCCTGTTGCTAATGAGTTTGCTTGCTAATTGAGGTTCAAATTTATTTTTTATGGGCATCCCTTTTTGAACCATTTTACCATTTATTTACCTGGTAGCTGGTAGTATGGTATACAAAAGGCTAGAATAATATAGCAAGCTTATTTTTATGCTAGCTTGTTGTTTGGATGAAGTGCTCAATTATTGGGCTAGAGATGCAGTGCTCCATTATGGACTTTTGCTTCCTTTGGTTGTTTTTATTCATAACTTTATCAAAGACACTGCATCAGTAAAAAAAATGCATTGAAGTAGAAATTTGTTGTTCCAGAATTTTATAATGCGCAAACTCTAATTTCTAATTTGTTGTTCAGGGAGATGCTAGAGTTCAGATATGTCCTAGATCATGTAATAAAAGTTGTTGATGCCCTTGTTGCGTCAGGTTGTAAACAGTACGTCACCTACATGTCGAGGATTTAGTGTTAGCACGGGCACTAACTTTACTATGCTTGTTATGCATAAATATTTTTGGGTTATATATACGGTCACACAATTGTGTAAAAGTTGAAATATAAAAAAAAAATCATCGTTTGCTAAAATAAAGCCGTAGCGTTAGCACGGGCATTATACTAGTTTTTTTAATTTAATTGAGATTTTGTTTCGTCTCATGATGTATCGAGCCCCGCTCGCAGCCACTCATATTTGTGCGGAACAGACTCGTAGTCATCGTAGGGAATGAAAACACAATTCAACTTCCACGGCATGAACACCAGCGTGGCCACCGCCACGTGCGACGACAGCCGGTACAGCCCCGTCGCCGTCTCCGCCAGCACGATGGGCCGCTCCGTCACGAACGTCGGCAGCGTCTCGGTGGTGGAGGTCAGCAGGAACGTGAGCGTGAAGGCGAACAGGCCCAGACGCTTGTGCGCGCCGGCCTCGCCGTAGCCCGCGTGGATGTAGATCGTGCAGCCTCGACGACGGCGAACAACCAGTAGTAGACGACGTCGTCGCCGTCGCCGGGGCCGTCTTCCTGTGGCTCGACGACGGCGAGTTGGGTTCTGGGGTCGAGGGGGTGGGATGAGGGATCTGGTCGAGGACCTCAAGCGCGACACCACAGATGGGGCCGCGGTCGCCGTGGCAGCAGCCACCGCCCCGGCCGCTGTAGTTGCCGGCGTCGTGTCTAGCGCCCTCTTCCAAAACCCTAGCTCCACGGGCTGATCGACGATGGCGGTGGCGGCGGCGCGGCGGCGGCGGCGCAAAACATCGGCAAAATGAACCTAACAAGACAATGAACCCTAATTATATGTAAAATTGTTCATCTTTTTAATAAAGCAAATACTAGTCAAACATCATTATTACAATTATAAAAGTACTTTTATACCCTTGGTTAAAAAATAAACTACAAAAAGCAATTGTGACTCTTTTATTGGAGTCCTAATTTCCCCCGGAAATCCGGAGCGTCACGACTTATGGCCCACAAATCAAATCATAGATAAATCAAATGCTTCTCTTGATGCTTGAAGATTGATCTTACGACGGCCCGCAAATCATAGACACATCAAATGCCTCTTGATTATCCTATTTTCTTGGTCACCTGTGATTTTTGAAGCAATTTAGAGCATCTCCAACAGTTATGCAATTTTGGTTTGGCATTTGTTGTTGTTTGCCAATTCCCAAAACGATATGGAGAGGAAAAAATAAAGTCATCTCAAATCAGTTTGGCATTTGGACTTGGCATTTTAGGAAAAAAGGGAAACTAACTCGAGCCTGGCGGTTCGCTCGAGACAACTATGGCAGGGATTCTCGGGATTTCACAAATGCCAAGCCACCGGTGCCTATGCAAAAATGCCAACTTTCCTCCCTCAAATGCCAAGTTACCCAAAATGCAAAACTCAAATGCAAAACTTTGGTCAAGCTTTTTGGCAAATTTCAATTTTTGAAGCAATTTATGCATGCTAAGAAGAAAAAACCAATAAAAAAACAAGTATGTGATAGTAGAGATCATTCCACCTAGATACGGAGTAGACAATCACAAATTTTATACAACGACTAATAGAGTAACAATAATATATAAGAAATAGAAATGAGTGTTTTTTTGAAGAGCAAAACAATAGTTTTTATAATGTAATATTCTTTTACGGGCCATGAGTAGAGAAAAATACTACTGCTCTATAAATCTATATCCTGCAATAAAAGGTATTATGAAACTTCTAGAATATATTATGGGTTAAACAAATAACGCCTATAATCATCCTTTAACAAAGATGAGAACTTTTATTTGCATTTTGAGTCTGGTAGTACAAAAAAACTCAAAGCGCCTTATAATTGAGAATGAGTGTGGGGAGTATTACTTCGTATTTGAGAACCATCTCTATGAAATGCTTAGACGGTCTTAATTTCAAAATTTATAGAATTATTAAATAAACTAAAATGATCACGTGCTTAATACCAAAATTGTAATGATCGACCTGGTCTAGAAGTAGTTATTAAATTTCTAATTGAAAGTTTTCTATTGTATTAATATTTGTTTTAATTTCTTATATTTTGAGATTTAAAATTATAGAAAAATTCCAAACAATCTTGGATAGACACGTGCTATATTAATACTTGACATTTGACAGGTTGAACCTTTTCATTTGAGATTATTTAGTAACTAATATTTAATATAAGATTACAAAATGTTGACGCATAATTATAGAGTAAAAAAATGTTGATAGATAGCCGATCCATTCTTTCAAGGAGAGGTCAGTGCTGACTGTTGAGTGTTGTTTGTTTGGCTAGAAAACTTTTTGTTAATATATAGATAATTTATGGACAGAGATGTACAGATAGGGATTCTGAATTTCGATAAGAGTCACTTCGTTATTCATGTCCAATAACACTGATCCAGCCCCTGTATCTTTTGTTTATTGCAATATAACTATGGTACTAGTATGCATCTGCGAATCTAGTTTTACTTCAGCCGCCACGCTATTGATTCTTCACGAGCTACTCCGGCAGGTGTCTAGCAGGTGATGTTGTTCCCTGGGTCGACGCTGAACTGTTTACAATACTCCTTGTAGTAACCCACCCGCACGTTCACCGCCGCGGGGTTCTTGCCATCGCACACGAGACCGCCCTCGAAGGCCCTGATAGTGGCGCCGAACCCCTGCGGCATCGCCTTGTGCACGTTATTCATCCAGAGCCAGAGCGCCGTCTTGAATGAAATCACGGGGTCCTGTGCCACCTTGTCCGGGTCCCGCAGCAAGTCGACGCCGATGCTCTGCCCCGCCGGACCGTAGTTGAAGTTCCACGAGATCTGCAGTGGGCCGCGCCCGTAGTACTTCTTCCCCGGGGCGCACGGCCATTGGGAGCTCTGGTCGCACGAGACCTGGCTCTTCCCGATCTGGTTGATGTAGCAGAAATCTGTTGCCACATACATGTATTGTATTTGTGCAAAAAGGCAAAAGCCACCGTCAAGAAATAGAATCAAATCGTGTAAACTAAAGGAACATATATAGGCGGTAGAGGAGTGACTTACACCCAGTCTCGTATGTGACGTGCGCGAAGAAGGCAGCGATCTCGCGCTTGCCCTCCGCCTCTGTGCCGCCATGCGCGAAGGCCGGGAACGACTCAGCGGCGCTCACGAACGCGCTCCGAGTGTAGAAATTCTTGCCCTCACACCCTTTCCCGGCCTGGGACCTGATGCCGTTGAAGAACGCCTCGGTGACGACGGTTGACACGGATGCGCCGCCGCTGTCGCTGCTCCCCAACCCCAAGCACGGGCTGGCGGCAGCGAGGAGTGCTAGACCAAGAGCCAGCAAGGGCGTCAGGATCATCGTCGGCGTTGGTGAGCTCGCCCCACCGGATAAGAGGCCTCAGCTCGGTCGGTTGCTTGCTTAGCTTAGCTACACGTTTTTGAGGTTGCCAATGGCACGCCGGGGTGGCGTTCATATATACAAATGGACTAGCTAGCTACTAGGGATATATAGATCTATATTGAGGAGTATTACTATTTTGCACTGGCATTGACACGTACACCTGCGACTATCGCTGCTGCGGCGACGGATGGGTGACACTGTATTTGGACAGCCCTCGTCGTGCTGTGCGTAACTGGCCACGACGACTCGTTCCTTTCTGGTGTACTACACACAGCTGCCGTACGTCATCGGTCATCCTGGGCTTAGCAGCTGCATATTGTTTCAACTCCATGCATGTGAGGTCGTCAGGATATATTGGTGGCCCGATGCGTGTATGTTCCAATCCAACACACAAATGGTCAATCCGAAAGAAAGACTTCCAAGATTGCGGCCGTTGATGGTTGCTTAAATTGGCACGCACTAGCTTACACCTCTGTATTATCGTCCTTTCTAGAAGGCTTCAATGCCAGCGAGTAATTCGGCAGAGCTCTGGCTCTAATAATCCATTTGTAAAGGTACAACTTTACGGTGTTTTGAGTTACACATCTTGTACTCCCTCTATCCTTTTTAATCCTTCTATAATCTCATTTTAAGTATCCTAATAGTATTCATGCTGGTCAAACAATCTTAATTCTAACTAGGTTAAGTATCCTAATAGTATTCATGCTAGCCAATTTGCATGCTCCTTGAGGGTTGGCCCTGGTGTGTAAGCAACTCTTCTCACTTGTGCCTCCTCTCCATGATACCAACTACCGCTTATGCTTTGCTCCATGGCATCAAGGGTGCATCTCCATGAATCGAAGATGATGGTGGCCGCAGCCAGGGGGTATGTATGAGACGACGAGGGACGAGAGATAGAGGTGGCCGATAGCACAACTCACCTCCCTGTGGAGAAGAGACTGAGGAGGACAAGCTACCATTGCCAGAGCGTTGTGGGCTTGGGCGGTGGCATGTGTGAAAGGATCATGCAATGACGCGGGAGGATTGTTGTTGGTGGTGGTGGTGGGGGGTGTGTGTGTGTGTGGGGGGGGGGGGGGGGGGTTGAGAATAGGCATGTTAACGAGGTTCGACGGTTTCTTACAGAACTTACGTGTCGTGGAAGTTATGGACAAATTTAAGGAAGTTCCTTGTATTGCAACTTAAGCAACACTAGCTCAAAATATAGAGTTCGAATTACAAAATCGAGTTGAATACCAAGTTTCCTTGGTGTCTCAACTTCCCATAGCATCAATTCACTACAGCTAGAACAAGCTATACAAGCAGATAGGGTGGAAAATGTAAAAAGATGAATTCAAACAAGAGAATGAGCTTAGAGCAACAACAACGGCTTACCTATGTCCTTATTCGTTGAGGGAGCCACAAAGGCCTGGAGTGTTTTCAATTTCCAACTCTTTTTAAGCGAACCATGAGGATCGAGCTTGAGGGTTTCCACTAGCTTCACAAGGACAATACAAACTTCCTGATGCTCAACCACAACCAACTGAGAGTTTCTGGGCAACTTCTAGTCAACCAAATAAAGAGAGTGAGGACGGCTCTCTAGAGTGTGCATATAAGATATAGAAAAGCCATTGGAGCTGAGGGTCCAAAGATACAAAAATTAGTTTTTACTCAAATAACTCTTACAGAGTAAGTTTTAAAAAAAAACTCTTATAGAGTAAATTTTAGAAAGCCTTTTAGAGATGCTCTAGAGAGCGAAAATGATTAGAGCGCAAAGTGCCTTGTCTATGGGCTTTGTTTTTGCTATCTAGAATCTATGGTGCAGTGCCAT
Organism: Themeda triandra; assembly: GCA_018135685.1. Taxonomy (NCBI): domain Eukaryota; kingdom Viridiplantae; phylum Streptophyta; class Magnoliopsida; order Poales; family Poaceae; genus Themeda; species Themeda triandra. The sequence goes on along the minus strand of JAENPR010000069.1, from coordinate 560,217 downwards.
TTTTTTATGCACTACAATGATCCAAAACATTGTGATATGGTATATGTGCTGAACCCTTAAACGCATGAGCTAGCAAGGCATTCTAGGAATTGTAGATACGACACAGCCAATTTATTTGTGGTTGTGGCACTACATTGCATGTCACAGATGAGGATGATGATTCGTTATTCATGACTCCGTGGTCTTTATTTATTGTTACTAATAGTAATACGTACTTCTGCCGCCGTTACAAGCATTTCGTGAGTCCTGCGTCTTTATTTGTTCTTACTAATAGTAGTAGGTACTTCTAGCGCCGTTACAAATTAGCATGCATGAGCCCGGCTCCCCTCTAGCAGGTGAGGTTGCTCGCCGAACTGCCTGCAGTAGTCCTTATAGTAGCTCACCCGCTGGTTCACAGCGGCGGGGTTCTTGCCATTGCATCGAGGTCGCCGTTGATGGACCTTATAGTAGCGCCGAACCCCTGAGGCATCACCCTGTGCACGTTGTTCATCCAGAACCAAAGCGCTGTCTTGAATGAAATCACAGCGTTCTGCGCCACCTTGTCTGGGTCCCCTAGCCCATCGAAACCGATGGCCTTTCCGGCAGGCCCATAGTTGTAGTTCCATGAGATCTGTAGCGGTCCGCGTCCGTAGTACTTCTTTCCGGGGACGCATGGCCATTGCTTGTCGTTGGGGTCACAGTAGTTCCTGGTCGCCCCCTTGTTCTCGTTGATGAAGCATAAATCTATTGGTACATAAGCCATGAATGCGAAGTCAAGTTCCAAATTGATCAGCGGCCGGGACAGGCCGCTGGGACACCATGCAATGCAAGAAAGTTTAGTGGCGGTTTAATCAACTAATAACTCACGTCCAGTCTCGTGCGTGACGTGGGCGAATAAGGCAGCGATCTCGTGCTTGCCCTCGGTCTCCGAGCCGCCATGGGCAAAGCCCGGGTAGGCGTTGGCGGCGTTCAGGAATGCGCTTCGCGTGTAGAAGCTCTTCCCCTCGCATCCGTTCAGGGCTTGGTTCTTGATGCCGTTGAAGAATGCGTCGGTGACGACGCTGGCCACGTTGGCGCCACCACCGCCGCCACCGGGCACGCCGGTGCCGCTCGAGCCGCACGGGCCTGACTCAGTCCCGGCCCTGGGGGCGGGCGCGAGCGGGGCGGCCGCCCCGGGCCTCCGAGTGGTAAGGGCCTCCAGATGTATGCAGTGTAGTTGTTCTTGGTATTTGGAGTAGTATTTTGGAGTTTTGCTTAAGACTGAAGTACCGTAGAGGCGGTGGCAGAGCACAGGTTGGTGCCGTATGATGAGGGGCGCCCAAGAGTACGTGTGCAACAATTCTCTCTCACCATGTGCGGCTGTACGATTAGTACGGATGCTCGCTGAATGCCTTGTAGAGTACAGTATACTCCTATATGCTTGCTAGGTAACTAAGCTTAGCTTATCATCCAAACTACTCTTAGCTTAGCATCCAAACTAATATAAGCAACTGAATGTATGTTATTTTTTTAATGAAACAAATGTTTTTTTTGAAAGATCTTAATAAAACAAATGTACATATATGTTATTATGGGGCCTCAATTTTTTTGTCTCGCCCTGGGCCCCCAAAATCACAGGGCCAGCCCTGGCCTGACTGGCATCCGGGGCCGCAGTAGTCATTCGACGTGCCGCAGTAGCCATACTTGCTGCAGCAATATCCGGGCTGGCAGCCGCAGGTCTGCCCGGCGGCCGGAGCCGGACCGGCCGCGCAGAGGAGTGCTGCTAGCCTGAGAGCCAGGGCCGCCATGATCCTCGTCGTCGTGCTTTCCATAACGGATCACAGCGCACAGCTTGTTGTGAGGTAATGATTTGAGGTGGTATGTTGCATGGTGGCGTTTATATAGAGACCGGGGCTTGCACATTTTCGTTACACGTCAGTCGACTTTGAAGACCAGCTGGGGGAGACAGACTAGCTACGATGGTCCATGGCGTCAGCTTTGTGCATTTGTGCTGACACTACTGTTTCACATTATACGAGAACTTGTTGTTGGGATAATGATCTTTAAGCTTAAACAGCAAGCTTATCTTAATGGCAATTCTACAGTGTATAATTAATGAAGTGCAGTTAATGCAGAAGATAAGAGAACGGGTGGAAACACCCCGATCCATCCTGATGGGGGATGGAACTGACCTACACATGTCGGTCCCCCCTGGTGAGCAGTGTATATATTAAGACAATATATCTTCGGACAGCTTCTAAGAAGGAGAGGAAAGCCACGTCATCAGAATTTCTACAATCGTAGGATCACGCAATGGACAGCTATGATTTACTGGGCTAGCTTCCACCCGATTCAGCTTCTACTAATTCTATTTACCTTTCTTCACTTCTTCCTAGCTTCTCTGTAGCAGCTTCAGCTTCTTGTCTGAATCCATGAAAACAAATATATACTCAACTTCTGATTCGTCTTCCAGCTTCTTTTTACTTCCACTTTTCTCTCCCGTCGCTTCTTCCTCTCCCCGACACCAGAGAGTTTTCCCTGTATGCCCTTATGAAAGATGCACCCTTCCTCCATGCCTCTGAAAAGTTTGTTTCGCCCTGTGTGCCCAACTTCATCTTTGTTTTTCCCTCCATGCCCTTCCGTCCGTTTGAGTGGCTAACGGTGTTAAACCTGGCTGAAAAAAGACGAAAATGCCCCTAGAAAAAAAAGACAGACATTGCAGTTGTGGGTTTCCCTGTGTGCCATTCTGGAGCTTCAAGGAAGTATATATATTTTAAAAATGGACAACCATGCTTTCCCTGTGTGCCATGCTTACATGATCAGTATATATATTTTAAAAACATGAGCAGTTCTGAAATTTTACTAGTAGCGTTTGCAGTTGTAAAATGTGCTGGTTAATCTTGGTCATAATTGGTGAAGGAAGAAACTGGAGAAAGTAACTTCTTTTGTTCATGTATACTGGAGTAAGTAGGTTATAGCAGTGTGTAAATGTTGCCTGGAGCGAGTAGCAGATTATCCTGTCACTTACAGTAATGATGATGCAGTAAGAACTGTTAGAGCTGTTTCTAGAGTGTGCATTGGTGGCCTCTGCATCTGCAGCAGCAGCAGTGGCGAGTTGCAAGCTTTGCATCTGCAGCAGCAGCAGTGGCAAGATTTACTAACAACTTCTAGTATATATACGTTCCATGCTTGCAAATTGATGTTCCTGTTTTTCTTGCAATGAGCTAATCAAAGATTTGATCTTTTCTTTGGTTTCGCATGGTCGGACATGGATGACAAGCAGCTCGAATGCATTATGAGGTGTGGTGGCTCGGGACGGGCGATGGCCTGGCGTGCAGCAGATGCAGATGATGGAGCGACAGCGGTGGCGGCATGAGGAAGACGGCGTCCTGCGCGCGTACGTCCGGCAGTACGGCCCGCGCGAGTGGCACCTGGTGTCGCAGCGCATGACGTGGCCCTCGACAGCGACGCCAAGTCGTGCCTGGAGCGCTGGAAGAACTACCTCCGCCCCGGGATCAAGAAGGGCTCCCTCACCGATGACGAGCAGCGCTGAACACGTCCGGCAGACTGAGAGGGCAGGGAGGACATTTTACAAGCCCGGTCCCACGCGTCAGAGCACCTAAACGGCCAAGTCTAGACAGAACACGGACGGAAGGGCATGGAGGGAAAAACAAAGATGAAGTTAGGCACACAGGGCGAAACAAACTTTTCAGGGACATGGAGGAAGGGTGCATCTTTTATAAGGGCATACAGGAAAACTCTCCCGACACCAACGCCGCGAAAAAAAGACGCGGCCACCGACACAGCGACGGCGCCGGCCCTCCACAGCGCACGGCGGCGGGCGGCCCGGGCGGCGGCGTCGGGGCGGCGCGGCGCGATGCCCGCAGCGGGTCGGGACGGCGCGGCGGCCGTGGCGGGATGGCGTGGCGTGCCCGCGGCGGCGCGCGCGCCGGGGGGCGGCACGGCCGCGGCCCGGGCGGCGGCGTGGGGGAGGGGCCGCGCGGCAGCGGCGCGCGCGCGACGGTGCCGCGCGGCGCGCCCCTCCTACTCCTCCCTCCCATTGAGACCGCGGGCATGCGGCGAAACCCTAGCTGCCCTTGCCTCCCGAGGTGGCGGCGGGCGGTGCGAGGCAACGATGACGGCTGCGGGTGGCGCGCCGGCATGGTTGGGGCCCGAGCTCCCCTCTCCCTCAACCTGTGTGGCCTCCTCAACACCTCGTCCAACTGGGGAGCTTGTGCTCCTATGCGCGACGAAACCCTACGTGCCTGTACGGCAGCGACGACGAAGCTCAACCGGATCCGGTGCCTCTATGGCCAGATCCAGCGTCTCCATAGCCACAACCATCCATCCTGTTAAGACTTCCGCTTTCCTTCCTTCTTTCCTTCCTTCTTTCCTGCTTGGTGCCATTGGTATGTGCCTAATGTAGTATGGGAATTTAATGAGCAGGTTTGCAGCTAATATATATGGACCTGAAATATGTGCTATGCAAAACAGTGAGCAAAACATTCAGGTGTGAAGACAAGTTGGCTCCAATCGAAGAGGATATAAGTATCTCAGCAAGCAGAGCAAGCCTCAATTGGTACTATTTCATTATCGACTTATTTAAAATACTTTGCTGGACTCATTTGATTGTCAACTTATTTGTCACCCGACTGGGAATATTCTAAAAAAATCTTTATTCTAGACACACATCCAGTTTTCTAAAAAAGTTTAGAAAGTGATCCTGAAATTTCATGCACCATGGAGACTTTCTTAAAATAGCTTGGGCTGTACATTTTACTTTAACAAACTCAAATAGAGATAAACGTGGTGACTGTAATTTTTGACAGTACCTTCATCCTAGCATCCTGCTTCAATCCATACTCTTTATTTCAGCCGATTAACATATAAATCAGGTTGAAGAATATTTCTCTAATTACTGAATTAGTGCCTACCGGTTTCCAGTGAGTGCTTCCAGTGTTGTTGCTATAATTGTTACCAATCAAAATACTGTAATATTTTTTGGAGTTTCCTAAATACCCGTCTTATAGAGCAGCAGATCGTCAAGGGAAACAAATATGATTTAGGCAATCCCATGAATGCACCCCTTTTAAACCTAGGTTTTCCTATGTTCAGAAAGTTACATAAAAAAAGGATTTCAGAGTGCTGGCCTTTTCTGTTGTCATGGCAAAATTTATGCAAAAAATGTGTTACTAATCACACGAATAGATAGACCCCATTCTAAAATTTGATCCATTAGCTTTTCAAACCAATTTGTTCACCCAAATTTGGGGACACATGCCTGTTTTTTATGTGCATGCATTTTTGGCCCAAAATTGGAATTTAGACTGGGCCTTGTTTGAAATTTGGAGTGCCTCTACAATTTGCCTTTATGTGACTAATTTGAAAGTTTCATGCCTCAAATATGATATTTTTGGTTTAAGTGCCTGTTAGGCTGTTCCCCACCATCTTTAACTGTTTGGAACACAAGAGTTCAATTGGTTTTATATATATACGAGCAGGCTAAATGCAGTGCACACAAATCCTAAATTGAATATACATTCACATGCACAGCTGCAGTGAACACTTTGCCTGCCTCATGTTTATCTCCTATGAATCTGGTATGCTTGCTATCTCCTAATACACACTATTTTTCAGCACGTCATGCAAAATGGAGGTTCTTTTCAGGCTGTTTTCTTTACCCATTCTCATAAGCCTAATGCAACTCATGTCAACTGCACACGCTGCTGGTTGGGTACTTTGGACATCAGGTATATGCTCAATGCTTCCTATGGTACCTTATAGCCATTGTTTTTTTCCATATCTTCTTCAGAAACGGATGTAGGTTCAACAAGATTATTATATTGATACTCTGATTTCCAAATCTAACTTATGACAATTTTACTTATGTTGCAAAATAGGTTTCATTCAGTACACTCTTTACTGACCACACACATCATTAATCATTTACTTAATTAAAACAGGGGCCTCACACACATAAAAAATTATCTATGTGTCGAATTTACACTCATGGTTGCACGTCACCGTAACTGCATGTTAGTTCTGTCAATACCATCAGAAGCAAGAGCAGCCGCCAACAGAAAATGGTTGACCAAACAGTTAGCTGTATGACCATAGAAAGTGATCAAACAATACTGTGATGTCTTTCTTTCAGCCACTATTGTTGCTTGATTAATGACCTTAGGTAACATGATGAATATACAACTTTTCAACGATTACCATTCTTTTAACATCTTGGCTCCCACGGGGGTAATGGATATATGGGTTCCTTTTTAAGAATGTGAAATCATTCACGGGTTTGGTTTTACCTGTCTCAGCTTATTGGTGACCCAAAATCGAAATTGGTACCTTTCTATCCTATTTTTGTGACAACTGGTGGTTCAAAGGGCCTAATTGAAGGCAGAGACAACATTTCCCTTCTTACCTACAGTCTCCCAAGTATGTCATAAGCTGATTTCCACCCAGTGTAAAGCTTTATCTGAATATCTAATGAATTATTCAGTATTCACAACCTATTCTACCTTCCAGGTGTGCAAACCTTACTGCCTGTTGGTTTGCCTTCATGCTTCCCACTGACAATGTCATAATATCATTAAAAATAAATGTGGATATCGAGAAGTCGGTGGAAATGAAAGTGTCAAAAAGATGTACCACCATCCTGCTATTTGCTTCATAGATTCTTTGTTTTATGGATAGCTGGTTTTTAGCATGCAAAGGCTGCACCATACATTTAAGAAGTTCCATAATTTTAAGACAAGTTCCAATTCAATGGTTCTCTAACATAAACCTCAATATATCATGCTTTTCATTTACTCCTTCGACGATCTGTAGGAACATAAAAAGATCTTAGTGAATCTTCCACTGATGCTCCAACACAATTGGTACAGATATAGATAACTTTACAATTTCAAATGTAAGTCTTTTGCTGCATAGTTATCCCTTTCCTTGGTTTATGAATTATGACTGTAGCACTTCACATTGAACCAGTATACTGTTGTCAACAATCAGATTTATTAAAGCAATGTTTTGTTCAGACTTTAATTACTACATATCAGTTCTAAAAAAACTAGGTGAATACACCTGCTCCCACAAGTACTCATGTGCAGGCTGCCACATATTTCCTGTATTCGGCTTCCTGCTCCTAATTTACCTTCGCTAATATAGTTTTGTTTATCAGTACATGGCGCTCAGGCAGAAAGACCACTGACAAAATTTGAAGCTACTCTCCCACTGGAAAACGATTTGGAAGAAGGATCTTGAAAATATCATAATGATAAGAGGTGTAAATGTACAAGAGTGCAATACATTTAACAGGCAAGTTCTTTTACTTCTGGATCTTTGTTTACATTTCCATGAATTTTCCTGCCTTTTTTATGAGCCAAAAAGAAACATACAGGAAACTTTCGCTCAAATTTTTTCCTCAAACGCAGAAAAGAGGAAGGGATTTCAAACTTTCTAAGAAAAACAGGGTCGCTCCTAATATTAAATCATCACTCTGTACCTTGACGATGACTGCTGTTAATCTTGCCAATACTTGGAATCGTCGAGAACATATTGTCCCAACTCGAGGATTTTTGGTAGCAAACATGGATTTTCAGAAATTAAAAAATGTCAGTAGATTATAAATGGTCATATAAGTGGACAGGTTATAAACTTTGTTTCTAGGATTTACCTATTTCCTATGCCTCTACATATGGCAGTGTGTTGTTTTATCTATTTATTATTATAGCCACCTCCATCCTCTTGCTGCTTGATTATTGTGCGTGTTGTTGACTGCTTACAGAGCACTTTAGGACTTCAATCAACATGGTCTTTGATATTTCTAAACACTTACAGGTTTCTGGTATGAATTCGAGCAACGGGGTTTTGTTACTAGCTGGCTGCGCTATCTTCATAAGATTCTGGTTGCCCCAAAAACGCCTAAATGTTCTACCAGCTTAGTATTCAAGTATACTGTCAGCTCTTGCTTATCTATTTTTGTTCTCTTAGCTGCTAGGACTTTGTTCCAAAGGATGAAAATTAGTAGCCTTGTGTCAAAAACTGGAAGTAATATATACTTATGCACAGGCGTGTACTTATAAATGTATAATTTTAGCATATGTTTACCTCTATAATTTACATTGCTGGCTGTGAGGATTTGCATCATTTATCTGGTCTGTAGTACCTCCATGTTAGATTTTAGCTCCAGAATTCAATATTGTAGTATGCATTTTCATGTGCTGTTGAAGTCAAGGCGTGCCTCCTAATCCCCCTTACTATCACTATGTTACATTTCTGTACAGAGGAATTCAGCCTCTGATTTGTTTACCTGAATCTTCTTATTTTTTTCTACTGACTATTTTTTATTTCCAAGCAGGTTTTCAAGAATAAACATGCTTAGAGGTCGGAATACTGTCTTGAGAACAGAGAATTGCTGACTCTTATTTTTTGGTAAGAGTTATCTTTTACTTTACATGTAGAAATAACAACCTTTCGAAATGTGACATACCTTGGGTTGCTACTGATGTGAACAGGTCGTGGCCATTGTTGATGCATAGAGGGTAATGACTTTGTGAGAACTGAGAACTATATAAACAGATCTCCAAGTGAAACCATGCTACCTTCCGCACATTTATTTTGTGAGAACTGAGTAAGCAGGTCTGCAAGAGAGGCCATACCACCTCGCTCCCTTTCTTCACCACGAATCAAAAAAGTCATACTGCTTTGTCCTATGAAACTTATTTAGGCTACATGATTAGGACTACTCTCCAATAATCTGAGCTCACCATTCCTTTTATAGTTTATTGTAACCAGCCAAGTACCTACAGCTTACTGATTGTTTCATAAATAATATGTTCTCTTCAAAATTTGTTCATGAAACATTTTTTGCTTACATTTTAATTCTGCAAAATAGATAGTGTACAGAAGCACTGAGCTTGCCCCAGAGGCTTCCAATTTGTATATACATAAATTTTTTTCCTATATGTACGCTCTGGCCTCAATACTATTTCCATACACGGGTCCAGGTCCGCGCGGAAGCGCGCGGCAAGTTACTAGTGTACATAAAAGGGACTAACCCCACCAAGAGAGCAACCCGATCTGCTCACCACTGCCATCACCAGGGAACAAGAACTGACATACACATCCAAGCTAAAAACAAGAACAGAAACAAAAAAAAAAAAGAAGAAAGAAGATGACAGGCCCTAACGACAAAGGTATGGAATCTCTGGTGGTTCAGTTTTTGAGCTAATAATCCTAGACAGTGTTATCACTTGTGACAGCAGATCTCTCCACAGTTTCGAAGGTACTCTCTGTTTTCACATTCTGCGACGACTGCCGACTAGCTAGTTGCAACGCAATTTAAAGATTTGGGATTTCGATAGCAGCCGTGTACTTGCTAGCAACTTGGTGGAAATCCCGTGCGTGCTTCCCTGCTACTGGGACAAAGTCATTCACATCTCCTGTAATTTCTCATCCGCATAGACATTGCCGTCATCCGGCCGCCACTGCAATGTGATATGACCGTACTCCGTATAACGATGGGCAGCTCCACGCATCATGTTTGTGCAAACATATATATATCGGTGATATAAATGGAAAAATGGTCAAGGTCAATCTAGAAATGAATGAAGACTTCTATGAGATTCCTGTCCGTGATATGGCTGCAAAATTTGGACAGAACGCACGAGCCTGAACTTATCCTTCTTTACAGCACACGCAACAAAGTTCAAGGACGATCGTTCTGTACTACATTTGTTCAAATATACATGGCGAATTTCCTCTATCAATTAATTATAGCTGTATAGAAAAAATAGAGTGATAATGTTCACATAGGTATATCATCCTGATGTTTCAGTCAAATATAAAAATGTCTATGGCAATAACTTAAATAAATGATTTTTCATGGATATTGATATAATTTAAATGAATTGTTAACATTACTGGTATATGAGTCGTTAATGTAACATTTTCTGTTATTGTTCAAACATATAAATATTTTTTTCCCATGCGCGTATGTATTCTTGATGTGCATGATGGCACAACATGTGTTTACTTAAAGTTATTGTTATACATTTATATAGTAAAAGATTTGGATAATTTAGAAATAGTTAAATTCACATGAGGTCCATTCACTTTACCACTTATGTGAGGGTTTCGGTTAGGTCTATCAACTCTAAAAGTTAACTTTTGTGTCTATGTACTTTTTAAAGTGGTTCACTACAGATCCATATATACCCCTTCTCTAGTCCTTAATTTTGACGTGACATGTGGAGTAAGTAATCAGCGTGACGTGAAATTCCACTTCTCTTTTATTGCTCCGTTCCCTTAGTGGGCTGTGACACACAAGGTGGAGAGCGCAAGCGATGGCAAGTGGTACGAGTTGATTGGACAGTGGCACGAGACATAGGACCACAGGGGCATATGATGGAGATACAACAACACATGTGTTCCACAAATCATCTCCTTCCTCTTGTTTCTTCACCAAAATCAATATAGGACTACTGTGGCACAGAGGGGAGGATTCGGCCAAGAGAGCAGTCACTGGTGGCAGTGGATGAAACCATGAGCTTCACCTCTCACCCGCGCACCACCCAAGGATTGTTTTACCTTTTCTGATTGAGGCTAGCAACGGCTTGGCCACAAGCGTTCCCATCCGGCGGTCGACGAGCAAAAGGTCGAAGTTTGTGACAAATTTGTGATGTAGAGCCATTTAGATGCAATAAATACTACAAATGATCCAAACATTATGAATTTTAGTATTTATACTATAATTTGTCAACCTAAATCCCACTGATTTTAGTGAAATAATCCCATTCCTTGTGCTTATTAGTTATGACGAAGTGGCGATGGATTGGAGATCAATGGACGAAGTGGCGATGGATGAAGATCCCAATCCATTTCATTATCTAAACTAAAAAAAAATAAGTACGTAGTGAGAAAATATCGAACCACCTCATTTCTTAAACAAACACCTTTATGTATGTGCTGAACCCTTACAAGCACCAGTGTTAAGGTTAAGGCACACTGGAATTGTAGATACCCAGCAGCCATTTTTTCGTGGCACTTAGCATATCACAGATGCTTCATTATTCATGAGCATTTTTATTGTAATTACTAGTAGTTACTCGTGGCGCCGTTACAACGCTACTCCGAGTATATTATTTATTCTTCAGCAGCCAAACATGCATATGAACCCGGCACCTCTAGCAGGTGAGGTTGTTCCCCGGGTCGACGCCGAACTGCTTGCAGTACTCCTTATAGTAGCCAACCCGCGAGTTCACCGCGGCGGGGTTCTTGCCATTGCACTCGAGGGCGCCGTTGATGGCCCTAATAGTGGCGCCGAACCCCTGCGGCATCACCCCGTGCACGTTGTTCATCCAGAACCACAACGCCGTCTTGAAAGAAATCACGGCGTTCCGCGCCACTATGTCCGGGTTCCCGAGCCCGTCGAAACCGATGTCCCTTCCAGCAGGCCCGTAGTTGTAGTTCCACGAGATCTGCAGCGGGCCGCGCCCGTAATACTTCTTTCCAGGGACGCATGGCCACTGCTTGTTGCTGGGGTCGCAGTAGTTCCTGCTCGCGCCGTTGATCTCGTTGATGTAGCAGAAATCTGTCGGTATTATGTTCCGAAATGATCAGCGGGACCAGGATACCATCATGCAAGGATTGAAGATTAGTGGTGGTTTAAAAAAAACTCACGTCCAGTCTCGTGCGTGACGTGCGCGAAGAAGGCGGCGATCTCGCGCTTGCCCTCCACCTCCGAGCCGCCATGGGCGAAGCCGGGGTACGCGTTGGCGGCGTTCAGGAACGCGCTTCGCGTGTAGAACTTCTTGCCCTCGCACCCGTTCGGGGCCTGGTTCTTGATGCCGTTGAAGAACGCGTCGGTAACGACGCTAGCCACGTTCGCGCCGCTACCTCCGCCGCCACCTGAGTGGCACGGACCCGACTTACACCCCTCGCCACAGTAGGCGTCAGTCGTGCCGCAGTAACCAAACTTGCTGCAGCAGTAGCCGGGCTGACAGCCGCAGTTCTGTGCAGCGGCCGGAGCCGGACCGGCCGCGCAAATGAGTGCTAGCCCGAGAGCCAGGACCACCAAGATCCTCGGCGTGCTTTCCATAACGGATCACAGCTTCAATTTCTGACTGTCGGTATCCTTTCTGAAGCCACCTTGTTGTGATGAGGTGATTTGAGGTGGTATGTTGGTGGTGTTTATATAGAGACCAGGGGCCTGCAAATTTTCGTTGCATGTCATTCGACTTTGAACACCAGGGATGGACTAGCTATACGTTGGTCCAGGCGTCCAGCATTGTGCATTAGTGCTGGCACTGCTGTTCCACATTTTACGAACTTGTGGCGGCAAATCTCTCCACAGGTACGTACTCTCTGTTTTCACATGCTGCGACGACTTCAGTGCAACGCAATTTAAAGATTTGGAATTTCGTTAGTAGCCGTGTACTTATGGAAATCCGGTGTGTGGCGTGCTACACTGCTACTAGGACAAGTCCTTCACATTCCTTGTAATTTGACATTCTCGTCATTCGGCCGCCGCTGCACCTGTATATGACCGTAAATCGACGAACAGCTCCACGCATCATAAGCATGTGCAAACATATGTATCGGTGACATAAATGGTCAATCCACAAATGAAGACTTCTGTGAGATCCCTGTCCGCGATGTGGCTGCATAATTTGGACAGATCAACGCACGAGCCTGAACTTATATACATCAATATATTTTCAGTTTTGCTTTGACGTGGCTGGTGGATCAATCTGTTCTTTACGGTATACACAATAATTAGTTTAAGGGTACACTATAGTTATCATTGTTTACACATGATATCCAAAATATATCTGGAAAAAGTAAACACTACAAACTTGCTACATTTGTTCAATGAATCTGTTGAATTTCTCTAATATTTGTTTTAATTGTGCTTAGCTTTCTTCTTTATCTAAACAGATTCTCTATCAAATAATTACAGGTGTTGTAGTATTTTTTATAGAAAAAAGGAGTCACTATAGTTATTATACTATTAATTAACAACATAGATATATCATTCAGCCAAATATACAATGTCTAAGGCAACAACTCAAATAAACGATTGTCATTCTGATATTAATATAATTTTTAAAAATATGACTAAACGGAACAGTTTTCATTATTTCTTAATCATTTAAATATACTCACCCAAGATCGATCGTGTATGTATTCTTGATATGCACGACGGCACAACATGCATTTTTACTTAGAAGTTATTTTTACACATTTATAGTAATCGATTTAGGTAATTTAGAAATAAGTAAATGAAGGTTCAGTTAACTCCATCAAATCTAAAAGCTAATTGCTGGGTTCATAAACTTTTTTTTTAAAGAAAAATTGTAGGGCTCTTCATTACTCATGAGTCGTCGCTAAATCGCCCGACACCAACAACCCAACCTCCCCCGGGGACGTCATATCCCATTCCCAAGTGAGATCAGTTTCATTGGGACTTTTACACACTATGTATGGAAGCCCCTATTGGCCCTCGTGACGTGCATCTTGCCCTAGTGCCTCCGCCGTCTCTCCCCATAGTTGGCCCCCTTCCTACGCCCTCCGACATCTCGCTGAAGGTTGTAGGGAGTAGGGATCCATCATTTTAAATAAGTTTTTCATTAGATTGAGTCCTTAGTGCTAGGGTTTCTCCTTGCCATGTTTGTTGCTAATGGAGATTTATCTCCTTCTCCTACTCCTTTCCGATGACAGAGAGGGGGATAGGGTGGAATCGTCTTCTCCATGGCGGATCAGCTGAAGATGAGGGTGACATCTACGATGCCAACAACTTCATCAGCATGGCGACATGAAGTCCTTTATTTTCGGACCGTGACATCAAGGAGGAGATGATGTTATCGCCACAGAATAATTTTCTCCGGTCTCTTCTTCGTTTTGCTATGGTTAGATCTAGCCACGATAAAGCGCTAGGGAGAACAAGTGTTTCAGATCCATCTTCCTCTTTCTTCGATGGCAGAAAGATAAAAACACAAGAAATAAGTTTCTCACAATTCCGTATGCAGGGATGCTGGCCATTGTCGTTGGGCATATGTTCTCAGGCCAGTTGTTGTTACCGAGTGTTTGTCTATGCTGTCATCCATACGAAGGGTTTTGAGATTTGTAGCTATTCACGGCATGAGTACAATTTAGGTGAAAATCAGTTTCTGGATATACGTAGTGTATTCTAGAGTACTAACTTGTTGATATATCGAGCCATTATCAAATATTCGTCGCAAAAAAGAGAGAGCAAATATTTAATTTCAGTAATGATTCCACCCATTGCCGCCAGCCTGTACTCGTCGCCTTCCACTGCCTCTTTCACCAGAGATGCGTCTATTTCTATATATAGCCTTGAGATGCCCAGGCTAATCTCCATCCTCAACCCTGCTTGGACGCCTAGGAGCTCTGCATGAAAAGCATAAGGACGCAGTCTTCCTTTCCTGCTGCGGCCTTTAATCACCCCTCCATTCTCATCTCTGATGATGAAGCCCTATCCCCGTCTTCTCATCAATGAAGAAAGATCCATCAGAGTTGAGTTTGAGGAAGCCCACCGGAGGCTTTCGCCATTTCTTGCTCTGTCCATTTTCCGACAACAGCCTCTCCTTTCTCGTTTTCAGAAATGCGTCAGCCTGGAAGGCTGTGATGTATGCTATCTCTGAAGCCGATCTTCGTTTGCCCTCCTCCCTCATAGAATTTCTCCCTACACTCCGTATCCAAAGCAACATGATTGCTGCCAGTTGTTCCTTTTTCCATTGTTTCACCACATGTCCATTATTGTAGCAGACTGTCAGTAGACTGTCCGCGGTTCTTCTGTTTGCGCTATTTGGTTCGTTTCTTGCCCGTTCGGACTCCTATTTGATCCCCGGTTTGTTGTGTTGGTTTTGTGGTGTTCTGTTGTGTTCCTAGGAAACATCCACCCTCCTCTTAGAGTCGTGGACATCACCGCTTGTATGTTGCTTCTTGGGGTCGTCGTTTGTCGAGTCGATGACCAAAAGTTTTGAAAGAAATTTTGAGGCTTCCATTCACCCCACCCCCCCTCCTGTCGCCATATCCGTGGTTCTTCAAACAGCCACCGGCAAGGATAATCATCTTCTTTCTCTTGTTTCTTCACCAAATGAATATAGGCACATTATATGCCAGGGAGGAGTCGATCCGTCCAAGACTGCAGCTACCGGCAGCATGGCCGGATAATCATCTCGTTCCTTTTGTTTCTTCACCGAATTAATCAATATATAGGCACATGTACGTGTATGGCGGGGAGGGGCCGAT
Organism: Themeda triandra; assembly: GCA_018135685.1. Classification (NCBI taxonomy): domain Eukaryota; kingdom Viridiplantae; phylum Streptophyta; class Magnoliopsida; order Poales; family Poaceae; genus Themeda; species Themeda triandra. The sequence goes on along the minus strand of JAENPR010000069.1, from coordinate 544,986 downwards.
TCGGCCAAGAGAGCAGTGTAGAGCACAGCCACCAGCGGCGATGGATGAAACCACGAGCTTCACCTCTCACCCGTGAATCCAAGGGTGGTTTTAGCTTGTCTGATGAAGGCTAGCAACAGGTTGGCCATGAGCGTTCCCGTCCAACAGTCCATGTCGGGCAGGAGGCAGAAGATGGCAACAAGAAATGGTGGATCCGTTGTAGACTTGCCCCAAATACGTGTGTGCGGGGGGATGAGAGAGAACTGCGGCGCGATCATTTGCGTATTTGTTGTGAAGCAGTGATCGCCTACACACTGTTTATTGATTATAAGTCTTTATACACCCTTGCTGCAATCGTAAAATACAAGCGATCTGCAAACTTATACACTGTTTCGAGGCAACATGCATAAGACAGTAGTACACTTACTTCATTATTCAGGTCGATCGAACAAACAGACTTAGCCCCAGTGTTTTATTGTTACTACTACTAGCTAGCAGCTCGTACTCGCTAACTCTGGGTTTCGCGAGGGTGCGACGCCGAGCATTTATTCTGGACGAGCACGAACCATACAAGGAGCCAAGGACCCGCGCCCCCGACGCCCACTCGCCTAGCAAGTGAGGTTGGGCCCGGGGTCGACGCCGAGCTGCTGGCAGTACTGCTTGTAGTAGCCCACCCGCGCGTTCATCTGGGCGGTATTGCGTCCGTTGCACTCGAGGGCGCCGTTGATGGCCCTGGTGGTGGCGCCGAACCCCTGCGACATCACCCCATGCACGTTGTTCATCCAGAACCAGAGCGCCGTCTTGAATGCGATCACGGCGTCCTGCGCCACCCTGTCTGGGTTCCTGAGCCCGTCGAAGCCGATGTCCCTCCCGGCAGGTCCATAGTTGTAGTTCCACGAGATTTGCAGCGGTCCGCGCCCGTAGTACTTCTGATTCGCAGCGCATGGCCACTGTGTGTTGGTCGTGTCGCAGTAGGCGTTGTTCTTGTTGATCTCACTGATGTAGCAGAAATCTGAATTCCAAAAATTGATCAACATGATTGGTAAAAATAAAGACGACTATCCTACAGAAGACTAGCTAGAAGAGAGATTAGAGTATCTCCAGTTAGTGGACGTCTTGCCAACTTACGTCCTGTCTCGTGCGTGACGTGCGCGAAGAAGGCGGCGATCTCGCGCTTGCCCTCCACCGACCCGCCACCGAAGCCTTTGTACGAGTCGGCGGCGCTCAGGAACGCACTCCGGGTGTAGAAGTTCTTGCCCTCGCACCCGTTCCCGGCCTGGTTCTTGATGCCGTTGAAGAATGCGTCGGTGACAATGCTAGCCACGTTCCCACCACCGCCGCTGGGACTGGGAGTATTGCCGCTACCCGGCGTGCGGCACGGGCCCGACTGGCACCCGTCGCCACAGTAGGGGTCGGTCGTGCCGCAGAAACCGAACTTGCTGCAGCAGAAGCCTGGCTGGCAGCCGCAGTTCTGCGCGGCGGCCGGGCCGGCAGCACCGCAGAGCAGCGCTACTCCGAGAGCCAGGGCCGCCAGGATCCTCGGCGCGTTTGCCATACTGACTATGCAAGGTTCGTTGCTGCGGTGCAGCTTGTGGGGTGGTGAGTTGAGATGTCATGAGGGTGCCGCTTTATATAGGGAATCAGAACGCACGTCTTTGTCAATAGCATGGCATGCGACGTGGAAAATGTGGATGGAGTAGCTTGCCCGGTCCACCATTGCACTGGATGGATCGAGTAGCTTGCCCGGTCCACCATTGCACTGGCACGTACGACTGTTCCACGTTTTATTATGATGAACTTTTGACGCATGGGTCAGCATATGTATTGACAAGCACTAGTCTAACGTAGGTTGAGATATCATCGGATTTGTATTGCGCGCCACCGCCCCATCGCCCTGAATGCTCTGTGGAAAATCCGCACATATCATGCTAGGAACTAGGAAGTCATTTGTTTTCCTGTGACTTTTCTCGCCTGCGAAGACGATTGGCGTCATCTGATTACCCGGCCGCCGCGAGCAGCCGTATACTGTTGCTTCAATTCCACGTACCTCACATGTGAGGATTATTTATTGGTGGCTTTGGTCTGCGTGTTCCAGAGGATAGCAGAAATGGTCAAGCAAGGACGGAAGACTTCCAAGCAAGCTACCGGTAGGTGATGGATATATATATTTTAGTTATTTTCACTAGAAAGATCTCGGAATTTGCTTCCTCATTTTCATTATATACGAGTTAGCTTCGTGGGGCATGAGCTAAAACAATTGCCTCATCGCATCTCTATATAATGGCATACACTTTGATGAGTAATTTCCACTAATTTCTCATGCATTGCTACGGGCAATAACAGTAGTGTCGGCAATTTATTTCATGAATCTAATAATGTTAATTTAGTGTAGTGAATTTATATAAAAGCTTATATATTGATACCCAAAATGAAAAGAAATAACTTCTAGGATAAAAGTAAATGAACCTCTCTCTACGATAGGAGAAAGTGAGCAACAGTAGAGATTTTTTTCGTATAGACCAAACTATCTCTAAAGATAGAGTGGGGCGAAACCCTAGTGGCATGGTGCGAAGAGACTTCACAACTCTCGTGTGAGTAAAGGGGGCCAACAACCGCAGAAGCCAAAAAGGCCCGTGCACTTGGTGGAGCTAAGCCTAGAGTAACGAAGCCGTTTCCCGTGACTAGGCCATGGTGCTTGAATCCCTTGTGGGGCTGGCTTGCGGGTTGGGCTAGACAAACAAACAGGTGTAGTTGGACCATAAGAGTCTAGTGAGATCCCTAGTTCATGCAAACAAATAGGTCCATTATTTTTTCAAGTTCTTTTCATTGTTTAGGCTGAATAAACCTCTCAAACAGGTCATATTTTTCCATATTTACTCTCATTTGATGAGCACACATTCAGCTTGTGGGGGATTTCGCTCTACCTCCTACACTTGCTGAGCACTAGCGCTAAAGAGGTTGAGGGTGCCTCCTACACTCTCTAAGGACTATGCGAGACCAAATGAGGACAAAATTCAGGAGTAAACGTCCATTAATCCATCATCCTTCGTTGTAGTGCCTATCATGTATTTACAGGTCACACCTGGGAGCATAGTAAAGTTACAATTCGCCTAGACTAATTGAGGACACTTTTACGTGGACTCTGCTCCCCTATTATTTTGTTAACTTGAGACGACACTCACCGGGATGCATCGAAAGTCTCCCAACATTCACTGACTTCATGCAACGCCACTCTCCTCCGAAATAGAGAGAGGCTCCATATACCCAAGGTGTTTAACGGGGTGAATTGTGCCGCACCATCGAAGGTGTCCTGGTCCACACCCGCTAGGCTGATGTCGGTGGCTAGGTCCTAGGCGGGGGTTAGTCGAGGGTCTCTGTTGGATTTATTATGGGCTAGGCCCATTTTAGATTTAATAAATCAAATAAACTCTATGGTGTGTAATTGAGGAGAATATTAATTGTACCGGATTGGAAGACCAACGGTCCTTGACTTGATTTATATTGTGAGAATTATTCCACTTAATTTGAGAAGCAAGGAAAAGGACCAAGGTGTGCCACACACGCGCGCGCGCCGCTGCCGCCGCCTTACCGTCTAACCCTTCAGCTCCTGAGCGACCCTCCCTCTTCCACCTCCTGGCCGCGGGCTATATAAGGCGCCGCCCTCTTCCTCCAGAGATAAGATAGAACACAGAACCAGAACCGCCGCCCTCTTCCTCCAGAGATAAGATAGAACACAGAACCAGGACCGCAATCCTCAGCAGCGCCGCCCTCTTCCTCCAGAGATAAGATAGAACACAGAACCAGAACCGCAATCCTCAGCAGCAACAGAGAGTTCCCATCTCGTTGATCCGCGCGCACGGTGAAGCGAGAGGGCAGGTGCCTCCGGAGCCTCTGCCGATTGAGACCTTGCACGGGGGGTCGGCAATTAGGTTTTTGGGGAGCGTCTTCGCGACTGCCCAACCTCCATTGTTGCTGTTCTTCGCGTTCGTCTTCTTCCTCTACATCCCGGAGAAGAGATCGGCGAGTTCGTCTTCTTCCTCTACATCCCGGAGAAGAGATCGGCTTCTGCAAGTCTTCATCATGGCGTTGGAAGATGGACAGACTTCGGGAGCGAAGGGGTATGAACTGTTCATCTTCTCTTTAGTTTTCGCGTTTCTGATCATGCCTGTTTCGATAACTGTCATGCGATGTTTCAGTATGTGTTATCGCTATGTGTCACTAGATTCAGAACATCGTTTCAGCTTTTATATTGTCTCTGTTCTTGATGTCAGATATATGTTTTATCTATCTGTTTCAATAGTTATGTTAAAATGTGTCGTCAGTTGTTCTCTGCTTGTTCCAGTAGCTCTGTCGAGATGTTTCTTATGCAATCTGTTTTCAGCCTTGATATACATGTTTAATCTTGATGCTATGCTATATATGTCATGTGTATATGTCTTTAATTATGATATGCTTTGCATGATTATTAATGACATGGTTCATGTTCTTTTGAACATGATTGATGCTATGATCTTTATTTACATATATATAAATGTCATCATCATATTGTTAATTTATGGAATTAAATTGACATGGAAATTGCCTAATATTCTCGACATTCCAAAAACCTAATGATAGGCATTTTTCTCGTCGAGGTTTTGCTTTGCATTAAAACCCGATTCTTTTGATGGAAAGAATTTCTTGCTTTGGAAAGCTAAGATGGAACTGTGGTTGACTCGCTATGTCTTGTTATCACGCCGTCGAGGGCGAGCTCGAAAACTTGTCTCGGAGCAGAGGACTAAGTTTAAGGCCGATGACAACCTCTTTAGAGGAGCAAGATCGCTGCATTGGATGCAAAGTTTCGAAGAGCTATATCATTCTTCCCACCGGGAAAGCACCGTGGGATGCACTTGTTGGAAAGTTTGGAGTAACCGATGCTTTGGTAGTGAGCCGTACCTCATGGAGCAGCTGTATGACTACAAGATGGTTGAGAACCGATCCAGTAGTGGAACAGCTCATGAGATTCGTGCACCGGCTAAGGAACTCGAACTATTCCCTTGTCTTCTTCCCGACAAGTTTGTGGCCGGCGGTATAATCGCCAAGTTACCACCTTCTTGGAAGGATTTTGCCACCTCTCTTAAACATAAGAGGCGGGAGTTCAATGTTGAGGAGCTCATTGGCACTCTTGATGTTGAGGAGAGGGCAAGGGCAAAGGACAAAGGGAAAGGTGATGAGACCGCTTCGCAAATATGGTGCGTAAGAAATTCAACAAGTTCAAGAAGAAGAAACAAAACAAGCAAGATAATTCTCCAAAGCCTCATTCAGCAAAGACAGATTTAAAAGAAGAACAACACCAACAAAAGCAAGGGAGGTTGCTTTGTTTGTGGGAGTGAACAAAGACATTGGGCTAGAGATTGCCCAGATCGCAAGTTCAATCCGAGAAGAAATCAGCAAATGTTGTCACTACGTAGGCCGCAGATGGAACAGTGGGGTATGGTAATTCTTTACCATTTGTTCTTTCAACAGTAATTCACCGTAGTGGTGGATGGATAGTGGTGCCAATATACATGTGTGTGCTGATATTTCTTTGTTCTCTTTTTACCAGTCGGGGGAGGTCTCGGCGCCTTGTTGATGGGAAATGGGTCGCGTGCTCATGTTCTTGGTGTTGGTACGGTCATTCTGAAGTTCACTTCGGGAAAGACGGTGCCATTGAAGAGCGTGCAAAGATGTGCCCTCAATAAAGAAGAACCTTGTTAGCGCGTCTATGCTTTGTAAAGATGGCTACAAAGTTGTTCTTGAGGCGAATAAATGTGTTGTTTCTAAACATGGTACTTTTGTTGGAAAAGGTTATGATTGCGGAGGTCTGTTCCGCCTATCCTTGCATGATGTTTGTAATAAGTTGGTAAACTCGTTGATTTTTCCGATGAATCCGATTTGTGGCATTCACGCTTTTGTCATGCAAGTTATAGTTGTCTTATGCGGCTAGCAAACCTGAGTTTAATTCCTAAATTTAACCTAGTCAAAAAGTCTAAGTGCCATGTTTGTGTTGAATCGAAACAACCCCGCAAGCCCCACAAGGCCGTTGAGGCGAGGAACCCGGCACCTCTAGAACTTGTTCATTCGATCTTTGTGAGATGAATGGAATTTTGACGAAAGGCGGCAAAAGATATTTCCTCACCTTTATAGATGATTCCACCAGATTTTGCTATGTGTACCTCTTAAAAACAAAAGATGAAGCGCTAAATTATTTTAAGTCCTATAAAGCCGAAGTTGAAAACCAACTTGAGAGGAAAATAAAACGTTTAAGGTCCGATAGAGGAGGTGAATATTTCTCTAATGTTTTCGATGAGTTCTCGTGGAACATGGAATTGTTCATGAGAGGACACCTCCATTCTCACCACAATCCAATGGGATTGCCGAAAGGAAAAACCGCACTCTAACTGATTTGGTAAATGCCATGTTGAGTAGAGCGGGATTATCCAAGAAATGGTGGGGTGAGGCAATTTTGACCGCGTGTCATGTCCTGAACAGAGTTCCTACAAAGAACAAAGAGATTACACCATTCGAGGAATGGGAGAAGAAAAGATTAAACCTCTCTTACTTGCGCACTTGGGGGTGTTTGGCTAAAGTGAATGTGCCAATAAACAAGAAGCGTAAGCTAGGGCCTAAAACTGTTGATTGTATATTCCCGGGCTATGCCTTCCATAGTGTTGGTTATAGGTTCTTAATTATAAAATCTGATGTGCCTGATATGTATGTTGATACTATCATGGAATCAAGAGACGCTACATTCTTTGAGAATGAGTTTCCAAAGAGGTCTACACCTAGTGAAACAAATCATGAGAATATAGTTTCAAATGAGCAAGAACTATCTATTCCCATAGATCATGCTGAGGAATCTCCTTTGCACATCCCCGAGGAGGATGATACTATAGTCACACGCAAGAGTAAGAGGCAAAGAGTTGCTAAAACTTTTGGTGATGATTTTATAGTATACCTTGTGGAAGACACGCCATCCACCATACAAGAGTCCTATTCTTCTCCCGATGCTTGACTTATGGAAGGAAGCAAGAAGGAGTGAGATGGAATCTATTATGGGTAATGGAACATGGGAGGTCGTGGACCGTCCTTATGGCCACAACCTATAGGGTGCAAGTGGATTTTCAAGAAAAAGCTTAGGCCCGATGGTACCATTGAGAGGTACAAGGCAAGGCTTGTGGCCAAAGGATATACCCGAAAAAGGGGAAGATTTCTTTGACACTTATTCACCCGTGGCTCGATTGACTACAATTCGTACTTTGATAGCCGTGGCACCTCTCATGGTCTTATCATTCATCGATGGATGTAAAGACAAATTTCCTAAATGGAGAGTTGGATGAGGAGATCTATATGGATCAGCCGATGGTTTCATTGCGGATGGTCAAGAGAACAAGGTGTGTAGGCATTAAAATCTTTGTATGGCCTCGAAACAAGCTCCTAAGCAAAGGGCATGAAAAGTTTGATAATACTCTCACTACCGCTGGATTTGCTTTTGTGAATGAGGCGGATTCGTGTGTGTATTATAAACATGGTGGGGGTGAGGCTATCATGCTATGCCTTTATGTTGATGACATATTGATCTTTGGATCAAACCTCAAGGTCATTGAGGATGTGAAGAATCTTCTATCAAGCAATTTTGATATGAAGGATTTGGGAGAAGCCGATGTCATTCTAAACATCAAGCTTATCGAGAAGGTGATGGTGGGGTAACTTTGTTACAATCTCACTATGTGGAAAAGGTGTTGAGTTGCTTTGGTTTCGGTGATCGTGATCCTGCTCCCACACCTTATGACCCTAGCATGATTCGAGAAAGAATAGAAGAATTGCAAGGGATCAATTAACATACTCCCGCATCATTGGCTCTTTGATGTACTTGGCAAGTGCAACTAGGCCCGACATCTCTTATGCTTTTGTGTGCAAGCCGAGTCGGTTTGTTTCAAACCCAGGAGATGATCATTGGCGTGCTCTAGAGAGAGTGTTGCGCTACCCGAAGGGTACTATGACTTATGGTATTCATTATACCGGGTTCCCGCAGTGCTAGAAGGCTATTGTGATGCCAATTGGATCTCGATGCCGATGAGCTTCATGCCACAAGCGGATATGTGTTCTTGCTTGGAGGTGGCGCGTTTCCGGAAGTCTTGCAAGCGAGACTATCTTAACGAAGTCTACAATGGAAGCGAACTCGCAAAGATTAGACACCGCTGGGCCGAGGCCGAGTGGTTACGTGATCTCCTAATGGATTTACCGGTAGTTGAGAAACCAATACCGGCTATTTCCATGAACTGTGATAACCGTTGTTATTACAAAGGTAAACAGTTCAAGGAGTAACATGAAGTCCACAAGGCATGTAAAGAGGAGATTAAAATCAGCGAAAGCTGAAAAACTCCGGAGTTATAACGTTGGATTATGTCCATACGTCGAATAATCCGCGATCGGTTTACTAAGGGTCATCACGCAATGTGATAGAAAGTGCATCGAGAGAAATGGGTATGAGACCCACATGAGGTCTACTTTAGTGGTAACTCCGCTCCTTGTGATCGGAGATCCCGTGAATTGGAGTGGTGAAACAAGCTAGTAGTAGATCGAGAGGAAAGATCCCTTCTTGACTCATTTCGATGCACATCTTTTCTATCTGTAAGCGATGGTATATTTACCTTAATGTATTCCAAGAGTCTATTGAGGTGAGATGTTGTCCTACGTAACATCTTTTGAGGAGTACACCTATATGAGTCGATCAGCTGGTCACGCTATGGGACTTGGGTAATCCCTAAATACTCATGAAAGGCACGTAAGTGTGACTTATATGCTTCAAAACAAATGGGAATGTCTTTAGCTGCCCAAGATCGTAAAGGACTTGAGTGAATCTCATCTCGCACAAAACTTGTCAATTCAAGGCATAGTCCATTGTTCGGTTGTGAATGGGTGAAACTCTTGCTCTAGGTGGATGTTCAACTTAACAAATCTCCACCGAAACACCGGTATATCAAAGAGCATGGTTCTCGATGCTTTACTTTTACAAACCCTAGAGTTTGGTGGGGATTGTTGGATTTATTATGGGCTAGGCCCATTTTAGATTTAATAAATCAAATAAACTCTATTGTGTGTAATTGAGGAGAATATTAATTGTACCGGATTGGAAGACCAACGGTCCTTAACTTGACTTATATTGTGAGAATTATTCCACTTAATTTGAGAAGCAAGGAAAAGGACCAAGGTGTGCCACACGCGCGCGCGCGCGCCGCCGCCGCCGCCGCCGGCCGGCCGGGCCGGGGGCGTGGCGTGGCGTGGCGAGGCAGGCAGGCAGGCAGGCAGGCGAGCGAGCGAGCGAGCGAGCGGACGGACGTGACGTGACGTGACGTGACGTGTTAACTTTTTAGCACTCACATACGGGAGTTTCAACTCAGTTAAACTTTTCGCTTACCGTCTAACCCTTCAGCTCCTGAGCGACCTCTCCCTCTTCCACCTCCTGGCCGCGGGCTATATAAGGCGCCGCCCTCTTCCTCCAGAGATAAGATAGAACACAGAACCAGAACCGCAATCCTCAGCAGCAACAGAGAGTTCCCATCTCGTTGATCCGCGCGCACGGTGAAGCGAGAGGGCAGGTGCCTCCGGCCTCTCGCCGATTGAGACCTTGCACGGGGGTCGGCAATTAGGTTTTTGGGGAGCGTCTTCGCGACGCCCAACCTCCATTGTTGCTTGTTCTTCGCGTTCGTCTTCTTCCTCTACATCCGGAGAAGAGATCGGCGAGTTCGTCTTCTTCCTCTACATCCCGGAGAAGAGATCGGCTTCGCAAGTCTTCATCATGGCGTTGGAAGATGGACACTTCGGGAGCGAAGGGGTATGAACTGTTCATCTTCTCTTTAGTTTTCGCGTTTCGATCATGCCTGTTTCGATAACCGTCATGCGATGTTTCGCATGTGTTATCGCTATGTGTCACTAGATTCGAACATCGTTTCAGCTTTTATATTGTCTCTCGTTCTTGATGTCGATATATGTTTTATCTATCTCGTTTCAATAGTTATGTTAAAATGTGTCGTCGCTTGTTCTCTCGCTTTGTTCCAAAAGTAGCTCTGTCGAGATGTTTCTTATGCAATCTGTTTTCAGCCTTGATATACATGTTTAATCTTGATGCTATGCTATATATGTCATGTGTATATGTCTTTAATTATGATATGCTTTGCATGATTATTAATCACATGGTTCATGTTCTTTTGAACATGATTGATGCTATAATCTTTATTTACATATATATAAATATCATCATAATATTGTTAATTTATGGAATTAAATTGACATGGAAATTGCCTAATATTCTAACAGTCTCATGGTGGGGGAGAGGACGATGCACGAGAGTCCAGCGTGGGTGGATGGCGAGGGCAGGGTGTGGCACACCGAGGGGCCAGTTTCCTCGACATAGTTGTTAATATAATAACTTCGTTCATTATTTGTGTTGTGACGAGTGCTTACAATTACCACTCTACCAGCGAACACACATTAGAATTGTAGATAATTTGTATACATGATATAGGCAACATATACATATATTACAAACTGGTTCGTTATTCATATCGGATAAAATAAAATGGAGTTTAATACAACACACCTTAACAGCGCCCTAAGAAATTGAAAGAATTGTACATGGACACACTCAAATTCTAGGTTTCAATACATATAGAGTTATATATACTTCTCGAGCCAAGAACACATGCATTAACCCAACACTTCTTAGCAGGTGAGGTTGTTCCCTGGGTCGACGCCAAGCTGCTGGCAGTACTGCTGGAAGTAGCCAACCCGCGCATTCATTTGCGCAGGGTTCTTTCCGTCGCACTCAACAGGGCCGTTGATGGCTCTGATGGTAGCGCCAAACCCCTGTGACATCACCCCGTGCACGTTGTTCATCCAGAACCAGAGCGCCGCCTTGAATGCGATCTGTGGGTCCTGCGCCACGGTGTCCGGGTTCCCGAGCCCATCGAAGCCGATGCTCTGTCCTGCCGCCCCGTAGTTGTAGTTATAGGAGATTTGCAGCGGGCCACGTCCGTAGTACTTCTGCCCTTGCGCGCACGGCCACTGTTGTGTGTAGTTCGGGTCACAGTAGTCGCTGTCCTTGTTGATCTCGCTAATGTAGCAGAAATCTGTTGGCAGGACGTGCAAATTAATGTTCCAAAATGGTCAGCATGATATTCGGTCATATACATCTCGTTGAACAAATATTACACGCGATTCAATCAACTTACGTCCGGTCTCATGTGTGGCGTGAGCGAAGAAGGCGGCGATCTCGCGCTTGCCATCGTCGCCGCCTTGTTGGGCGAAGCCGGAGTACGCATTGACAGCGCTCAGGAACGCGTCCCGCGAGTAGAAGTTGCTGCCCTCGCACCCACCTCCGGCCTGGGACTTGATACCGTTGAAGAAAGCGTCGGTGACGACGTCACCCACGTTCCCACCGCTGCCGCTGCCGCTGCCCCCGCCGCCGCCGCCCGTGGGCCAGCAAGGGCCCTCCCGGCACCCGGAGCCACAGTAGTCCTTGGTCTTGCCGCAGTAGCCATACTGGCTGCAGCAGAAGCCTGACGGGCAGTGGCAGTTCCCCTGCGCGGCGGTCGGGCCGGCAGCGCAGAGGAGCGCTAGGAGCCCGAGTGCCAGAACCGTCAGGATCGTCGGCGAGTTTGTCGCCATACTTATTGATGATGACGGTGCGCCAGCTCCGGGGGAAAATGCTTCCTTGCTGCGGTGGAGTTTGCGTTGTGCGGTGGTTTGAGATGGCATGCATGCTGGTGTCGCCTTATATATACAGAGGTCAGGGCGCGGTGCCTTCTCGACGCATGGGCATGCTGATAAATATATTCCACGTGGAACGCCAATCACTTCTACTATAACTTAAGCCACCGGTCGACCGCTGCCCTTAGCTGCCACGTTGACTTGCGGTTGGAACTTTGAAACGGTCGCCGCGCGAATTATTTCTTGAATGCGTTCATTCTGGCCGTTTTTTCGCGCTACAAAGACGACCTGGCATGATCCTGCCCCACGCAGGGGCTGGCAGTCTGGCATTAGCACTAGCCGCCGTATATTATTTTATTTAGCCGCCGTATATTATATTAGTTGGATTCTTTGCGTTCCACAACGTATAGAAACGGTCAGCCCAGGAAGAGCTCCATGAGCGGTTCCGATGAGAGTGTACAAAATTCTATTGAGGTGATGGTATGGGTATAGAACTGTACATATGGCATTACTGTGGAACAAGTGTAATTCTTACTGCTCTTATCACGGGTAATTCTTACTGCTAGCAGTAATTCTACTTCACCATCGAGTGTCTAGGATTCGAACAATGATAAAAATCCAATTAACCTAGCTAATAGTTATTATTGTCGACTCTAGTCACGAACTGAGAGTGACATATCATTGTCAGGTTAGACAATAACACGACAGTGATACACCAATATCAGATCATGACTTGACCATGTCAGTGGGAAAACTACATCACTGTCGGTTTTGATCGACCCGACAGTGCCCTAGTTAAACCCTATCCTGCTTCTTCTTCTACCTTCCCATCATAAACCTCTTTTTCGTCTCTCTTTTGAGTATATAAAATCTATTGACAAATAACTAGACATTTTCTTATTTATTATAGTAGAAGATTGTTCTCATGTTGAGGAATTTAGAAGTTTTTTTGTGAGGCTTGAGCTAAAACAATAAATTGTTTAGAATTTGATAGTCAAAATTAAAAGAAATAACTTTGAGTATAAAACTAAATGAACATCTATCTACGATAGGAGGAAGTGGGTGGTAGTAGAGGTTTTCTTTTTACAGACCAAACTATCACTAAAACCGGACGAGTGAGTCAAACCCTAACGGCGCTAGCGCAAAGAGATTTCACAAACTCTCGGGTGACTCCAGAGGGCAACAACAATAGAGGCTAAAAAGGCATGAACACACCCACCGGTCCTAATAGAAACAAATATTTACAACGCGGCTAGACCCAGGGTGCTTTAATCCCCATGTGGAGGGGTCTCAAAGGCATGGCCATACAAACAAATAAGCCTGACTTGTGGACTGGGCTAGGCAGACAAACAAGCTTGGTTGTACCATTGGAGCCTGGTCATCGGACCCCTAGTCCCAGGCAAACAAACAGGCCCAATATTTCTTCAATTTCTTTTTAATATTCGGGTCAAATAAACACGTCGAACATGTGAAGTTTTGTGGGAACACATTTAGCTTGTAGGGTTTCTCTTTGCCTCCTACCCTCGCTAATAAGGACTAGTGCAGAGAAGGATGAGGGTGTCCCACGGGAGAGAGGAATCGAGGACGAAGACAGTACCCGAAATGAGGACAAAATTATTTAAAAAAAATAAACAACTGTTAATTCATTGTCCTATTTATTGGTAACATCCGAGTCGCCCAATAAGGATAGAATTCGCCCATGACCATCCTAGGGCCGCCCTTTTACACGGACGTGGGGTCGTTACATACATTTCATGCCCCATTTCTGACAACTACCCACGCTTGACACTGTCATTGCCTCTGCCTTGATGGACTGTAGCTACCCCCCGTTAACATGAGGCTCATCGAGCGACATCAGAGGTGCCCAGCAATCACCGACTTCAAGCAACGCTCACTCGGTCCCGCACCATTAAAGGTGCCATGGGTCCGTGCCCGCTGACCGGGCCGACGCCAGTGGTGAGGGTCCAGGCAGGGGTTGGTCTCGTGGTGGAGAGAAAGAAGACCACAATGGTCCGGCGTGGGCTGAAGGCGAGGGCAGGGTGGCGCCGAGGGGTGTCCAACATAGCTGATTAGTGCTTACAATTACTTATTTACTAGCGAACACACACTATTATCATAGATACTTGCTATGCAATATGCATATTACAAACTGCTTCGTTATTCATATCGAATAAATAGGTAGCGAGCCCCTGCATTATTGATTGTCACTAATACGACTACGTACTCTCAAATTCTGGATACCTCTCGAGCCAAGCACACATTATGCATGAACCCAACACGTCTAGCAGGTAAGGTTGCTCCCTGGGTCAACGCCAAACTGCTGGCAGTACTGCTGGTAATAGCCCACCCGCGCATTCATTTGTGCAGGGTTGTTTCCGTTGCACTCAAGGGCGCCGTTGATGGCTCTGATGGTGGCGCCAAATCCTTGAGGCATCACCCCGTGCACGTTGTTCATCCAGAACCAGAGCGCCGTCTTGAACGCGATCACAGGGTCCTGCGCCACAGTGTCCGGGCTCCCGAGCCCATCGAAGCCGATGCTCTGTCCTGCCGGCCCGTAGTTATAGTTCCACGAGATCTGCAGCGCGCCGCGTCCGTAGTACTTCTGCCCCGCGGCACATGGCCACTGTGTGTTGCTTGAGTCACAGTAGGCGTTGTCCTTGTTGATCTCGCTGATGTAGCAGAAATCTGTGCAAATTAATATTCCAAAATGATGAGCATGATGCAGTCGTATACATCTGGTTAGTTGATAGGATTACGCGGGATTCAATCAACTTACGTCCCGTCTCGTGTGTGGCGTGAGCGAAGAAAGCGGCGATCTCGCGCTTGCCGTCGTCCTCTGAGCCGCCTTGGGCGAAGCCGGAGTACGCACCGGCAGCGTTCAGGAACGCGTCGCGCGTGTAGAAGTTGCTGCCCTCGCACCCACCTCCGGCCTGGGACGTGATGCCGTTGAAGAACGCGTCGGTGACGAGGTCACCAACATTCGCGCCACTGCCGCCTCCGCCACCACTGCCGCCGCCACCGCCGCTCCCGCCCCAGCAAGGGCTTGAGGGCAGTCCCAACCATCGAAACTACGCACGCATTCCATAGCAGCCACGTCATCTAGAAACTACAGGCTTTCCAACGCATAGTTTCTCCGGATGCTCACTCTCCTCCCGTGAACCAGAACTGTCGGATACTTAGATTAGGGGGTCCTAAATTGGGTGAATTAGAGATGAGCAAATCAGCCTCATCCCTCTCTAAGAATCCCAAAAGCTAACTAACCAGGGAAGCCTCCAATCCCCCTCGAGCTGGGCCGGCCCACTATCAAGCCCACAAAGCCTCAGAACCTCCTGAACTCGAGCAGCGGCCGCTCACCCGCTCGACAGAGAAGTACAGAAACCGCTCGAGCGTGCGACCGCTCGAGACGATGACGCAAACCGCTCGAGCGAGCAACCGCTCGAGCGGACGGAGAACGCCGAGCGAGCAACCGCTCGAGCCTCGCCCTCAATCATTGCTGTCCCGAGCACGCACGTGGCTACGGGACTCGAACAGCGCCAAAGTACTCGACGCCGCCCTAACCCCGTGGCTACGGGGCCTGCAAATGCGGGGAACTTGCGCCGGTCGCCTCCGCCATTACGCCGCCCATCCCCCGGATTCAAGGATGGCAGTGCCACCGTGGAGCCGTACTACGCACTGTGCCACGTGCGACGCCCCTTTAGGCGCCGTAGTCGAGCCCCCGCACCGCCAAACACGTCGTGCCGTCCCATCGCTCGGGTCGACGACCCTCGAGCCGGCACCAAGGCGCTCGAAGAAGTGATGGCGGACGCGATTGGCGTACGGAGCAAGCAAAGGCCCCGTCTTTCCCGCCTCGACGGCCATACGGCGGGGTTCCGGATGCACGTGCTCATCTACGCCGGCACCATACCTCGACTACGTCGCCCACGACCGAGAAGGACGAGCGAGGCCATCAATGACCATACCGCTACGTGCTCGAACCCGGACCAAGGGGAACGTCTACGCCTCGACGACACGACATGGCGCACGTACCTCGACGTCACACCCACGACAGCCCTATCTACTCAGACCCCCGAGCCTCCCCTTGGCCTATAAAAGGGGATGCCAGGGCCTAGCCTAGGGGAGGTTTTACGCCTTCACTCACACGCACTCATTAAGTCTCAGGACTACCTTGTACTCACCCCTGTACAAGCACCCCGGTGCAAGATAATACAAATCTCTCCCCACTGCTGGACGTAGGGCATTTTCTGCCTGAACCAGAATAAACGCTTGTGTCCATCTTGCATCACCATTCGGATTAGGGAGCACGCATAGAAATTTACTCGTTGGTGTTATACCCCCCGGGGTACGAAACACCGACAAGAACCAACCAGAACCAGAGCAAGCGGCGCTGCTCCACCGGCGAGCGCGGTGGCTCCGGCGATGAGGGCACGCGGGCGAGCGCGCTGCTCCAGCGGCGAAGGCGGCGGCTCCAGCGCCGAGCGCGCGCGTATGGCTGCTACGGGGCTCGCGCTCCTCTTCCTCCCGTGGGCGAGCGTGGGCGAGCGGGCAGGCGCTCGCGCGGTGGCCGGTACGGGCGTACGACGCGGCGGCGGGTGGGCTCCAGGCGGCGGGCGGTCGTGCGGCGGGCTCCCGGCGGCAGTCGTGCGGTGGCCAAGGCGGCGCGGCGCGAGCAGGTGCGACCGGCGAGCTCGCGGCGTGACCGGCTGTGGCAGAGAAAATTTATTATTAGATATACCTATCTACATGTATACCTATCTATACCTAGTAAATGTCGGGCGTGACGCGGCGGCGGGTGGGCTCCAGGCGGCGGGCGGTGTTGATGTCTATTAAGTGCAACTGAAATAAAGAGGGTTCCGCAAGCGCACAGAATATATCATCGTAGCATTTTAACCGGGAGTAATCCAGATATCGTTATTTATAATTTTACCACTGGGAAGGGAATGCACTGGATAATGAGTGATGAGCAATGCACATGCAATAATGGAGAGCTCAACCTTGTCTGTATCGATCATCTCATACAGGGTAAGTGTCACATAAAATATAGGAATGAATGATAAATGACATAAGATAAATGAGAGCATTTAGCCACATAAAATAATAGTAATAAGCCATCTCAACTTAGCACACTAAGCTTATAACACTAGCATGGACTAGGACGATCTAGGGTGTAATCCTATGTTATTCTAACTATAAAGTCAAAGCATACAATGATTAGTGCAAGAACATCTAGCAATCATGGCGGGAAAAGGTTATATCTATGCATAGTGATATTACCAGAGAAGACAAGAGATATAGCAATGACTTCAATGTAATAGGTTTGTTCTGCTAGACCTATACTCGGGAGAAGGGCTACAAAGGACTCAACAGATCACACTCCCGCGATCTACCTCACGATCCGGAATATAGGGTGCAATCGCGAGATAAATACGGTCTAGGCACCACGCCTACACAATATTTACCACTCACCCATCGATCTAATGAGCAAGCGCTATACGATCCTATGCATAAACATAATTCTAGTCCAACTATGCTAAACATATACTCAAAGTAGACTAAGAACAATATAATTGAGAACATAATCAAATAGAGCAAAGTCAAGTCTGATATAATAGAATAGAATAAAGTACTACTCAAAGTATCACGAACAATGATGAATATTACAAGAATGTAGAGGGAATTACCAAGAACTCCGACGATCCGGACTCCAAGCTAGGCTTGATTCCCTCTAGATCTATTCCTATGTAGCTATGCTACTAAACTATGGAGCTCTAATTGAGATGGTGGCTCGGCTTCTCCGAATCCTCTCGATGAATGAAGAGAATGAATTAGGGTTTCACCCAGGGGCCGGGGCTCAATATATAGCCCCTAGGATGAACCACAGCCCTCGGATCAAACCGACCTAAATGGACGATAATTATTCATCCTCAAAGGCGGTGGAGGCGGGATCCGCGAGACTCGACGTGATTGGTCGAGGTGGGGAGTCGGCCGACTCCCCCTTGGCGGCCGACCCGGAGGCTGCCAGTGGGGGGGCCAGCCTTCGGGGTCGCCTTTCGGAGTCTTCTAGATCATACTTTTTCACCCGTTCGGTCTTTATCTCTATGTAATCATGACATGTGGGCCTCCTTTGGTTCTCTTTCTCGATAACCCCCGCGAAATAGACAATCACCAAAACTCGTGGAATTCTGTCAGTGTAACCCCTATATCTAATAGGTGAACTCATATTAGTCATTTCTCTTGCTGCGTTGACGGTATAAAATTGATACTTAACGACTGTCAACAGGCGGTCGTGCGGCGGGCTCCCGGCGGCAGTCGTGCGGCGGCCAAGGCGGCGCGGCGCGAGCAGGTGCTACCGGCGAGCTCGCGGCGTGACCGGCGAGGGAACGCGCTGCGGACGACGGCGAGCAGGTGCCGCGAGCTCCGGCCCTCTGCTCCCTGCGGACAGCGGCGCGAGCGTGCTCCCCGGCGGCGCGCGGCGGGCTCCAGGCGGCGGACGGCAACCGAGCTCGAGCGGCCGGCGAGCTTCCATGGCGGCGCGCGCGAGCGCGTTCGCGCTGTTGCCTAGCGGAGCGGGCGAGGCAGGCCGAGCGCACAGCGGCGTTTCCAGCGGCGGCCGCGCTCGCCCGCGGTCTCCCGGTGGTGGCGTGCTCGCGTTCGTCGTCGTCGTCATGGAGCTTGCGTTCGTCGTCGTCGTCAGCAACGCCAGCTCCGAGCTCCGCCCGTCCGCCGTCGCCGACCTGCTGCTCCTCCGCGACCGCAACCTGCTGCTCCTCCGCGACCGCGACGCCTACCTCCACGTTCCCGGAGCACCGTCCAGCGACGGTGGCCGTCGAGCGCGCGGCGCGGGCGAGGCGGGAGCGAGCGCGCATTGATGGATAGAAACGACTCGTTTCTCCCCAGCGGCGATTCCGTCGTTTCGATGCTCCTCGTTGCTAGCGTCGACGCCGTTTTTCCTGCAAGAAACGATTTCGATCGTTCTCTCTCTCTTCGTAAATTTGCTCGTCCTTTCTCTTACGTGGCGGCCGAGTTAATGAGGATGGAAACGGCCGAGTAAATGCCGTTGGGACTGCCCTGACTGGCACCCCTTGCCACAGTAACCGAACTGGCTGCAGCAGTAGTTTGACTGGCAGCCGCAGTTCTGCGCGGCGGCCGGGCCGACAGCGCCGAGGAGCGCTAGCAGCCCGATAGCCAGAACCGTCAGGATCGCCGGCGAGTTCGCCATACCCACTCTGATGATCAGCGCGTCAGCTCCGGACAAATAAATGCTTCCTTGCTGCGGTGCCAGCTTGTGCTGTGAGGTGATTTGAGATGACATGCATGGCGTCGCCTTATATTGCGCGGGTGCCCAACTTCTGGACGCATGGCGTTCGACGTGGAACGCCAGTCACTTCTGCATATTGCACCACCGGTCCACTGCTGGCCCGCTGCCCTAAGCTGCAAGGTGGACTTCCGGTTTGGAACTTTGGATATGGTCTCCGCGGATTTTGTATTTAATTATTTCTTGATAGAAATGCAATCTTTCTGGCCGTTTTTCGCGCGTACAAAGACGACTGCCTTCATCCTGACCCACTGGCCGCCGTATATTATCTGTGGAGACTTGCGTTTCCACAACGTAGAAGAAAAGGTCAGGCCAGGAAGAGCTCCATGATCGGTGCCGATGAGAGCGGCCTAATTTGGAGTACTTTTATTTCTTTCTCTTATTTTCTTGGACCCTTGGGTCACTTTCGTTGAACATGGAATACGCACTGAATTAGCAGACAAAAAAACTTGTTGGAAATATTTTGGAGATTAATTATTACTAGCAAATATGCCCGTGCGTTGCCACGGGAAACAACTAAATGATATATGTGAGAGTTGTGTTAAAAAGAAAAAAAATCATTGATTTGTGTAAATATGGTTTTAAATTTTGTCCACTTAATTTATATATGTTAGAATCCAGGGGACAGCGGATCGAACATATTTAGACTTTTAATTTATTTTGTTTTGATTCGTACCAGTGTCACAATGTTCTAGATAAGAAGACCACGAGAAATAGGTACGTGGATCAAAAAGTTTAAGTTACTGGTACGTGAGGGTATATCCTTCGGGATGATTGATTCGAATGTGAAACATAGTCTCTATATAAATTGGTCGCTATGCATGGAACGTAGATATGAAACCAGAACATGATTCCAATATATTTATTTACATAAATATTTATTAATACTTAAAAATAGATTGCATGGAGAATACTAATGCTAATCGTTTATATTAATATTTATTAGTACTAAAAAAGAAATCTGACATGAAACGGAAAAACGTAAAATGTAACCAAGTCGATGTATGGGGAAAAACGAAGTCACTCGGAATTTATATTCATAACACGTTTTTGATTTTTTTTCTATATGTTTGCTCTTTGGTCAACCGTAACCGTGTCAATCTCTTAGTTAGATGAAAAAAGGTGGACTGAAATTTTGCCAATTTATTATTAGGTATAGATAGGTATACATGTAGAAGAGAAAATTTCTTATTTAACACCGAGAAAAGTTGTGTTTTCTTATTTGGACACCCGTTGAATTTCCTTTCCTATCTGACATTCCCATCATCTCCGTTAGGCTTCACCGTGCAAAGGCCAAAATAATCTGAGAAACAGCGCACAACAGGAGAATCTACTAGTTTTTTCTCACACACTCTTATACTCCCTCCGTCCCAGAATAGATGACGTTATGGGAAACGTGCCGGTCAAACTTTCTCAACTTTGACTAAGTTTGTAGAAAATACGGGCAACATTTTCATCTCCAAATAATTTTGTTAAAAAACTAGACTTAAAGATCTTTCCAATGATACTAATTACTTAATATAAATATTTATATATTTTAATATATAATTGCCGGCAGTTTAAAAAAGCTGACTTCTCGGGAAGCGAGAATGACATCTATTTTGGGACGGAGGGAGTATGTGCGTGTGACAAGTTTATCCGTAACCATGGTGAATTTTTTTTAATAGTGGGTTTTCAAAACTTTGTGAGTGCATCGGAACCCACAAGCTACAATGTAGCTTCGATTCCATGTAGCAGTAGGATCAATAGTTTTGTAGGACTAGGTAAGTGCCCGTGCGTTGCAACGGGAACACTAAATTTCACGATAACGTAAACATGAGTGTGTTTTACAATGTTGATTCCAATCATATTACATAAATCTTCAAGAAAGGTAGATAACTAAAATATAGGGAGTTGCTATATTTCTTTTGCAAGAAATATAAACAGCTTTTCTTGCAATGTCCAGGGCCCTTAGATTATGATACAATGGACAGATTACCACAGATCACAAGAGACAATTTTTTTCTATGGAATGACAAAGACAAATAAGAGAGGTGGCTGATTTCTTGCGACAGAAAGTTAAAAAAAGTGTAAAATATAACTCTAGTCTGATTACTTCATGTTTACGATACGCAAAAGACAAGCTTGAATTTCTTTAGGAATTGACACTTTTCTTGAATTACCGTTGTATGACAATAGTTTGATCACGAGGTCAATTCGTATTCTTCGTCCATCCTACACATAGTCAAATATAGAACCGAAAGAACAATCGTAGTATTATTGTATAAATAAATCATTGACAGAAATAACATTTTTGCTTACCGAGTTGATCCGTGTGACTTGCCCATTATTCCAAGCCGACATTAGTTGTAGAACACGAAAACCGACAAACTTCTGAAATATAGAAATGAACGGTTAGCAATTCATTATATTATAATAAAAATAATATAGCTATTATATCATTATATGAGACGTTTCAAAAGAACCTACGTATCTATGTCAATTGGAATGCCATCTGGAATTATACATTTCCAAAGAAAAAGGTTTTTCTTTCTCCATCCAGAGCCTTGAGCGACCATGCCGTACCTATAGTCATTCTCCATTCTCAAAATTGTTCGTACATACCTCTTGAATGGTATATCGTCTTTCATCCGTTCTGGAGGTGGTGTTGTATCAAGTATAGTCATACTTAAAGCCTCTTGATCAAGCACCTAAAGCATATATGTCGGCGACGGCTCCCAATTAATCCACGGGATAAACACCTACAGGACAGAAGGGATTACAATATTGCAGTGCAATAGGATTCAAGAGGTACGTATAAAATAAAAAGAATCAACAGAAAGAAGTCTTACAAATCTACAGCAAGAGGGATCATATTGCATACGAGGCGAACGTGCACATGTTTCGCCAACCTTTTTTTTTTTCTCTGTCTTCAAAGTACTGAAAGTTCCAGAGACCAACAATCCTAAAGTAAAATAAAAGGTAAGCAGGACATAAATAAATAACATACATTATTTTACTATTATAATAGTAAAATTAGGCAATCACATGGAATCGCAAGTCCATATAATGGTTTGTCACAATCTTTTTATTTGTATTTTGAAGCCTGTCTGCTTCATTGTTTGCATGTACCCGAACATACAAGTTGAAGCACTCTTGGGACATTCTCGTTCCCATTTGTATGAGTCCCTGAAGATCCCTAACCCTTAAGTTTATCGGATACGGGGTGAAGTTTCTTACCCAATATGTCCTGTAAAATATAATAGATAATCAGCCAAGTATACGGGAAGGATTTGATATATAAACTGAGCAAAAAGTAGCTTACTCCAATGTATTTTGTTATATAATGGACATAATATAGTCACATATGACATCTGTTAAATCCTCCTTTGTCGTTGGCATGTCCACCATGGGTAGGCCTAGCAACAAACAGAGGTCTTCAGCTAATTGGTCGAAAGAGCACGGTGACTGTTGTTGTTTCCTCTTTCTAGATGTAGTATTTGGTGTGTTGTTTGTTTCTTCTATGATTTCAACATCATAAGGGCACTCAGATGGTTCAGGTTTACATGGCAGCATTGGACACCCCTTTAGTACATTTAGCTCTGACGACAACAAAATAGCTGCCAGTTTCAGCCTAAAGTTTGTCATATGAACCTGCACAATATTGTCATTGTTAATGTGTGTGTTGCAATTAATATACTATTAGACATAATCTATGTATTAGGAGTATAGAATTGGATCAGTGAGAGCTGTACCTGAGTTACGTCGTCTGACACGACATCCCCTGACCAGTACTCCATAAAGTTTAGCATGAAAAGGCCACACGAATATCTACAGAAAAAAAGCAGATCATGGTTCATGGAGATTGAATCAACAAATGGGGATTAATGGGGACATGTTAGGAGGAGATTGAAGGAGACATGTCAGGCATGTACCCATCTGTTTGTGTGTTCCAACAGCTTTTTATTTCCACTCGGGGCCAGGAAGCAACCTGGAGGTCTGACCACCTGATTTCCTTATCATCAAGCTTTATATCACACGATAGAAAGTTAATGTATTCTTGCAGCCCATTGAGCTATTCACACAGTATGTCCACATTCACAGGTTAGTATGATGGTGAAAAATATTTTTAGATCAATATAGATACTATTGACATCACACTCACCATTAGGTTAAGCTGTGCACGACCAAATAACTTATCATTTTTTGAGTCGAGCACCTGTACTTGACGTTTTTTCGCATTAACAACAGCAAGGTACCAGTGTGTGTGATGGATATTCAATGGAATAAATACCTGTATATACATAAAATGAAAATAATGCAATATTAGAACTTAGACGTAGAAGCTTATGATGAAACATAATTTAGAGATTGCACTTACCATGTCATGTTTCAGGTAGTCATGCACTCTTTTTTGCCAAACCCTTCTTTCTTGTTTCTCTTTACTAAGATGCTCGCATCCTTTTTTGCCGTCCCTAATCAATATTTCGGAGTATCAAATTTACACTGGCATTGAGAGTCATTCTTGATCGATTTGGTTTACTAAAAATAATGTGTGCTACTTCTGAGTATCACTGAGGCGTTTCAACAATTTGCATTTCTTTTTGCTAAATGGAGCATTTCAATAAAAATTGAATTAGCCAGGTGTCAATATAAATTGCTAACAGTCAGTTAGCTTCATATATCTTCCCAAAAACATCAAGCAGAAAGTAGGTGCACATTAATGAAGTATTAAAATGAAAGATGGTGCTTCCAAAAGCTAGCAGAATTGCCAAGGTAGACATAAAAGTTCTCTGGGTAGAGTACATTCTACCAGTCAAGGCATTCTACATTCCAAACTCAGCAAATGAAGTCAAGAAGTAAACTTCATAAGCTATATCTATATGGGCAGACATTTAATAAATAAGGGCCACCAAGGCTTATTAAATGAAACCAGAATCTAAGCGAATATTTTAGCTGTTACCTTCACCAATGACATCTAACAGTAATGGTAAGAATATCACAAGCCAATTATCGACAGAAACACCATCACTTAGCAATTATATAGGTTCCTTAGATGTTATGCGCAAATTACATTTAAAACCATGAGTTACCAAATGAACAATAATATAGACATACACGAGATATTAACCTGATCGTCAATTTGCGGTGTCTCCTCGTCCTCCCTTCCTGATCCCTGCAGCGAGGGTGGCAAGCTATCTCTCTGGATTTCGCCGGGGTGTGAGCTGCTTCTGTTGGGCGGCGTTGGAGTGTGCAGGTGATCAAGTCTTTTTTGTCATGCTTTATCTGGTGCAGCTCCTTCGACTAATCTCCACCTGAACACAAACAGGAAAAGAAATCCCATGTCAAAAAAATATGGTGCAGCTCTTTGGGCTAATATTGTCTGCCCATGAATAGCAACGAACCAAGTACTAAGTACTTTCTTAACTTACTCACCTGCTACATTAGTTTGCCACAGCTTATTTTTTCAGAAGTACACTATATGTCTGTATTACTGCCTTTCTCAGATACTCTTCCAATCAAATCTTCTAACAACATGTGGATTACATAGAGCTACAATTCACATATTTTCAAGAAGAAGCTTAACTGCCCAGTAGCACAGTGTAACACCCTGTGTTTTGCATCATTGTAAAATTCACTAAAAATTTGAACTTTTTAGAATTTTATAACAAATTAAAACTTGACTAACTTATCTTCTCGCAAAACCTTTTTTTTTAAAATAAAATGTTTTCTAAAACCTTGCATTAAAATTCACCATATAGAAATTAGGTTGCATGGTTCATTGTTTGTTTTCTCGAATTGTTTGAATGCCTGCTTGTTTGTTTGCCCTAGAATTTATTTTGGCACTGAATACAAATTCCTTGATCATGAATATCCCCTTGACTTTTCTCTTGCCTATCTCCTTGAATAACATCCCTTGACCTCTCCCTCGATTTACCAACGCTCCACAAATCCAATCTCCATTTAAAGTAAATCCATATATATGTCATCCCTTCTCTCTTTAAATTTCATAATAGTCACACCCATATCTTGTGCATGTAGTCATATGCATACATATGTATGTTAGAGACATACACGTACACATATGTACATCAAGCATCGTTGCTTTGCCGATCTATTGTTTACGAAAGAAATCATACATACGTATATTGCATTTTCTGGAGAATACAAAACACGCTGGTATACATCTTTTTGGGCCGTAACCTCCACTCTCTTGTGCCAGTGCTAACCTTGGCCAGCGCTGGCGTTCGGCTCAGCCACGCAGGGCAATTGCCCATTCGGCTCGATCAAGGCCGCAGCACTAGAGCCAGCACCGCGTCCGCTCCGCGTGCGTCTTCAACATGGAAATATCGGAAACGTACTGTGGCCAAACTGCCTTTCTTCGTCATCATCTTACCTCCAAATAATCTCCTTGATCTCTCCTTTGTTTTACCAAGTCCACCACATCTCAAATCCCTCTGAAATCCAATTGATTTGTGCCTAGTTTATTACGGAACATATGGGAATATAAAACTATTTTCTCTTAGAAATACATCATAATACAAACATATATGTACATATATGAGCTACATCTACCATGGGATCAATTACGTATAGGAAAACATATACAAATGCTTTTGTTTTGTATACATTGTATATACCTATATATACACACCACGCATATGTACATGTATTGATGTAATCGTATATGCTATATCACATCGATTTATAAAAATGGAAATAGGAAATTCCTAGCTACTGTGTACGCTTCCCTTCCGCATGGCTCAACCCAAGCGCCCACCTCGGCCCAGATCGAGCAAAGCGCACGGGCAGCAGTCCACCTGGCTTGGCCCAGGACACAGCGCGCAGCGCCTGGTCGCGACTGTATTGCGGACAAGCCGCCTAGCTCCGCGTCGAGATCGCGTAAGCCGCTGAGGCCGTCTTCCTCCTTGCGCACGTGAGGAACACGACATCAGATATTTTTCGACAGCCATAGAGACCTCTTGCTCCGCCACCTTACTGTTTCCGCTGACTCACTGTGCGGAACCGACTTACTTCGGTTATAAATAGCCGGCTATGGCAGCCAACGACGAGCACCTCGCCAAGCTTGGGCACAAGAGCAGAGGAGGACATGTTCGTTTGCCGGAGGCATGGGGCATCGTGCCGCCTTCGCCTCTGCTCATCGGAGCCGAAGGAACCGGCGTCCCACGTTCGCCGCGTAGGAGGCACCGAGGCCCAGCGCCGCTGCTTGCCGAGGTCACCGCCGCGCCGTAGACGCCGCGGACCGAGCTGGAGCCATGGTCGGCACCGCCGCCGCCCAGCAACCGAAGGCTGACGCAGTTCGCGCGCAAGGATGCCAGAGCTGAGCGCTATCAACGCCGCCGCATCCGAACGCTTCTGCGCTCCTCGCCATCCTCTATTTGCCGCCAGGAACGGACCATTGGGGTGCCGAACTCTCTGCACCCGACAGGCCGACTTCGCTTCGGAACCGAACGACACGCGCGAGTTGACCGTTCGCCGCTCGTCGGAGCCGAGGCAGTCGCCACCGTACTGAGCCATGAACGGCTTTGCCGCCGCCCGGTCATCGTGCACACCTCGCCAGAGCCGCCGCTTTCTCGCGCCTCAACGCTGCAGCCGCGCCGCCGAAGGCCGTCACCGGCGTCGAAGCCTTCTCCCTCGCTCAGTTTCTTTCCTACCCTCCCCTCGCTGTCCCTCTCTCTTGCCCTGTCTCGCGGCAAAGGAACGAAGACAAGGGCGATGGTCAACAGGAAACAGGTCCCATGACTGAGTGTCCACATTACGTGGAGTACTCTATTGCTTGCCGTTTCCTTTCCTACGTGGACAAGGTTCATGTGAAATTAAGAGAGACAGCCTGTCCACCAGATCGGTGTTCAAGCCTACGGAAACAGTGTGGACAGCACCGCTGACGGATCTGACCCATGCGTCAGCCGAAGGCACAATGCTTGACGCCCGGAGAAGCGTACACAGAAGAGTGAAGCTGCCCTTTCCAGTGACATATAAATTCTCAGAAAATTCCTAAATAAACTAGGTACATCTTCCATCCTACCCATGCATTCCCACCTCCTAATTCTTCTTAAATCATGCCTATTTATTCATGCCAATTAATCTATTATTTGGTGCCATTTAAATTCTAGTTTGTTTGTTTGTGTCTTCTTGCTTGTCGACGCTGGACCGTGTAGAAGCCGAGACGTGGAGAACCCGATAGACGCCAAAAGTATCACCACGCGAGGATAAAGGATTCGACAGTATCAGAATCGGAACCTCGGATGTGCTCGTCATCAAATAGAGGCAAGTCCTAATTCCCACCTTTCCCCTACGTTACAAATCCTTAATTACTCTCTGTCTACCACTTTTATATTTTGCTAGCCTGCACCATAAACCCACCACACTCCATCCTACCAACTAACAATCTTAATATACTTATACTACTTAAAATCCTCATTTATATATTAATACCGATTAATGATAAATTATGAGAATTGTTTATGATATATTTGATTGGTTACCTTAATGTGATGCGAGTGTTGTGAACTTGAGGATAATAACTATGGAATTTGAGTTGGTAAAACTGGACTAATAAACCCTGACATGGGGCGAGTGGGGGTAATTCATGTGGTATGGGTTACTTTGGCAGGATAGCCTGTGTGGGATCCTGTTGGGAGATACTCGCCTCGGTCACATAAGGACCGGTTCATTTGCCATCTCGCCTAGCCAGAATTTCGTACAGCCACATGTCTATATGGGTAGACTTGATCTCACACTCCGTTAGATAGAAGTATAACTTCCGCTAGGAGGCCGGAGTGGCAACGGACTAACAGGAGAGGACACGGCTGCTGTGTGATCTACCGTGGTCTGATCGGCATGGTTGCTATGTGGTCTTCCATGTAAAACTTATTGTTGTGCCGTGTGCGAGCACCCCTTTTTATTTAATCTGGATGCTATGTGATCATCCAACCACTTTGTATTTTAGGATGCTGTGTGATCATCCTGATGCTTGTGGGTTCTGATCCCTGAGTAGTCCGTGGTGGAATTATATGGAAATCTAAGGTAGCGCCCTCTCGGGTACGAGGTCTCGTTAAGCCTGTCTAAGCCATGACGATGGTGTCGACTACGCCTATCATGTGGGGAAATTTGTACACCTCTGCAGAGTTTTATTGAATCTATTCGAATAGCCACGCCCTTGGAATGGACAACTGCTGGGATGAGGTCCAAATGATTAGACTTCCACAACTATGATGATCTGGTAAGACGTGTTTATAATTTGGTAACCTATAACTATTCCGGGAACTGGTGAGGATGGTAATACCCTACCAGGGCCCAACCTATCTTTATAATTACTTTACCATAATACCTTTACCTCCGCCTATACCACTAACCACCTCCACATATAGCCGTCCCATCCACCTCCTTTCACCCAAAGTTAGGGCTTGCTGAGTACTTTATGTACTCAACCCCCTCTATTTTATGTTTTTAGGAGTGAATCTACAAGAGAGCACACGAGGATGGAGCTACTAAGGAGTACGCAAGGATAGGACAACTGGATTCTACCTGAAGACGGAGCCGTATGACCACACAAAGGAGCTACTCGAAGACTACCACGACAAGGATGTAGAGTTACGCATAATGCTAGGGTTGCGTCCGCACTCCAAGTTGCCTGTAGGAATGGAACCACGATATCATAGGACCGCTGTAGTAGAAACTCTGATTTATATTATAAGGCCAATGGCCCAAGCTATGTAAAAGCATATGAACTATGTAACATGTTTCCCCTAGATTAATAAAAGTATGGTTTTTGATATCAATCTTGTCTCAATTGTGCGTATCACCAACTGATCCCGGGAGTGATATATGATGCACAGTGGACCCTAAAAATTAGGGGCCGACACACAGAAGACCCGCAACAGTTGCCTTTGACTTAGCTTCAAAGCCTGATAATATCACCAAATTTCTATTGCCATCGTCGCCATACATTGATGTAATCTATCTCACTAAAAGAACTTCTCTGATATGATGTTCAAAATAATGTGATATCACTTCATGTCTATTCAATTTGCAAGTATTTCATTTTAACTTCAGGGTAGGTATTTGGGCCTCTATATGCATGGGTATTTCAGTTTCATTTCAGGGTCCACACTTACCCATGTTGACAAGTCCATTGATGAGTTCCTGACCAAGGATTACTCCTGTGATGCAGCCTGTCTCAGCATTCACAAAGCTCAGTGGGTCAACAGCATGCTAAAATTATTTGGCTTCTCACATTTGGGGATTTTGATGAAAAAAAGAGGAAGACAAAGAAGATGCCATAGCCTGATAGTCTTGAAGAGGCATTTGTTGCTTTGTAAGGTAAGTGTAGCTAGAGTGCAAAGCCCATTGGCTGAATATTTATTCTGAGTAAATCATGAGCAGGTTTCATGCTCCTGCACTCCTGCATACCCATACATATCTTGCCATGTTATGCATCACGCTAAGATCATTTGTGCAACTTATTTATTGGTTGAGCAGCTTAACACTCCCTTCATTTACAGGTTAAAACATTGACCATAAGGACATGAGGTTGGGGATTAACAAAACCACTAAATGAATTAGAGGACGCTATTTCCGGCTTAAAATTTGTTATGCGTCACAGTCACATTTGGGGAGTGCAGAGAAGAATGGCTAGGAACATTCAGAGCAAAACACACTGAACTGCACGGGCAGATGCAGTAGATCAGATCGGAATACAAATATCCAATGAGCATAAGCTACGGTTCGGTGCTCGGCAGGAAGGGATGGGAAGGGGTTGACAAACCTGGTGGCAGCATTGAATCCAGCGAGCTGTGCGAGGCCTCCGCCGCCTGATTGTTCCGGCCGAGCCCTGAGGTCCGCACCTCGATGTGGCGGGCGGCGACGTTCCGGGGCCGGCGCCGGGGCAGGACGAGGTGGCGGCTGCGGTGGAGTCGCCGGAGGCGGCGCCCTGAGCTCGGGCGTCGAGGATGTGGCCGGGGCTCCCCGCTTCGCGGAGTTGTCGAGCTCGCCTTACGTCCTCGCGGATGGACGCGACCTCGCCGGATCCGTTGAGGAGCGGCGGCGGACGGCGAGGGAGCGAGGGAGCGCCGGCGCAGCGGACGGGTTCGGCGGCGGCATGCTGGTACGGCGAGGGTGAGCGTGGAGCTGCGTCTATCGTGGGGGTGGGGAGGACCGTTTTTTTTTTATTGGAGCGAGCGCCGGAGGAGTTACTCGGTCCGACTCCCTTTGACTGCGCCGGGCTTCACTTCACGCGGAGGGGTTTCACCTCGCCCCGGGTGAACGATTCCGTTTGCCCTGTATTAGGGGTAGAGATTTAGTGCACATGGTCAGTTCTCATGCTAGTCATTTTGCGCTCACATGATGTATGCAAATGCTAGTTTTTTGTCGAAAAGTAAATTGCTTGGCAGTCTCAAAAAGGCTTGAAAGGATGTGAGATGCTTCACTTTCGAGATGGTTGTCGACATGGATGTGAACATGTATGATAACTGTATGTTCTATTTATGCATGCATGGATAGTATACACTACCCCCAGATTGAAGGATCACTGCCTATGTTTTTTTTTAACAATATAACCTATGTTAATGTACTGTTATTATGTTATTGTCATGTTACATGTGAAACCTGGATATCATTTGCCATCGCCTGTCAATTCTATGTACCTATAGTTAATTCATACTAAACGTATCATATTTAGAAGATGATGCCCAACAATTCATATTGAGCGTATCATATTTATAAGATGATGCTAATAATGCCTTTAACTATGAGATCTAATATTTTTAGAATTAATTCAAAAACCAAAGTGTAAAATTTCAAAAAACATTGTTGGGGCAAAATGGTCTTTACATGGGATTTAACACTGTTACACCTCCAAACCGACGGAAGTGTCATATAGGATAGAAAAATTCAATCGGCGTCCAAATAAGGAAGATTTTGAGTTTTGGTGTTATACAAGAGAGCATTTTCTTGGTGTTAATTAAGAAAAAATTAAAATAAAGAAGTAATGGGCTCCTTTGGTTCGGTACTCATATGAAGGTAGGACAAAACTCTGTCGCAAATAATCCACAGGGCGTGAAGGTTGCTTGTACTGCCTAGAGATTGCAAGAATTGAGGTAATTTTGCAACACAAAGAGATACGATCTCAACTGATTATCAAGGTTTCAAGACTGCAAGATATAGAGTAAGCATTGGAGAGAGTGTGAGAACGTATAGACTAAGGCGGCGATGGCGATGAGAGCATGGCTGACGAAGCCTTCAATAATTTTGTTGAGGGAACAAGTGGCAACAAGGAAGAGGTGGTTAATGAGGAAACATGTGTCAATAGGCTGTTGACGGTCGTTAAGTATCAATTTTATACCATCAACGCAGCAAGAGAAAGGACTAATTTGAGTTCACTTGTTAGATATAGGGGTTACACTGACAGAATTCCACGAGTTTTGGTGATTGTCTATTTCTGCAGGGGGTTATCAGAAAGAGAACCAAAGGAGGCCTACATGTCATGATTACATAGAGATAAAGACCGAACGGGTGAAATTGTATAATCTAGAAGACTCCAGAAGGCGACCCCTGAAGGCTGGGCCCCACTGCGGCAGGCCGCGTCGGCCGCCCAAGGGGGGGAGTCGGCCGACTCCCCACCTTAGCCAATAGCGTTGAGTCTCGCGGATCCTGCCTCCACCGCCTTTGAGGATGAATAATTATCGTCCATTTAGGTCGGTTTGATCCGAGGGCTGTGGTTCATCCTAGGGGGCTATATATTCGAGCCCCGGCCCCCGGGTGAAACACTAATTTATTCTCTCTTCATTCATCGAGAGGATTCGAGAAGCCGAGCCACCATCTCAATTAGAGCTCCATAGTTTAGTAGCATAGCTACATAGGAATAGATCTAGAGGGAATCAAGCCTAGCTTGGAGTCCGGATCTGTCGGAGTTCTTGGTAATTCCCCTCTACATTCTTGTAATATTCATCATTGTTCGTGATACTATGAGTAGTACTTTATTATATTCTATTATATCGAGACTTGACTTTGCTCTATTTGATTATGTTCTCAATTATATTGTTCTTAGTTTACTTTGATTATATGTTTAGCATAGTTGGACTAGAATTATGTTTATGCATAGGATCGTATAGCGCTTGCTCATTAGATCGATGGGTGAGTGGTAAATATTGTGTAGGCGTGGTGCCTAGACCGTATTTATCTGCGATTGCACCCTATATTCCGGATCGTGAGGTAGATCGCGGGAGTGACAGGTCTGTTGAGTCCTTTGTAGCCCTTCTCCCGAGTATAGGTCTAGCGAAACAAACCTATTACATTGAAGTCATTGCTATGTCTCTTGTCTTCTCTGGTAATATCACTATGCATAGATGTAACCTTTTTCCCGCCATGATTGCTAGATGTTCTTGCACTAATCATTGTATGCTTTGACTTTATAGTTAGAATAACATAGGATTACACCCTAGATCGTCCTAGTCCATGCTAGTGTTATAAGCTTAGAGTGCTAAGTTGAGATGGCTTATTACTATTATTTTATGTGGCTAAATGCTCTCATTTATCTTATGTCATTTATCATTCATTCCTATATTTATGTGACACTTACCCTGTATGAGATGATCGATACAGACAAGGTTGAGCTCTCCATTATTGCATGTGCATTGCTCATCACTCATTATCCAGTGCATTCCCTTCCCAGTGGTAAAATTATAAATAACGATATCTGGATTACTCCCGGTTAAAATGCTGCGATGATATATTCTGTGCGCTTGCGGAACCCTTCTTATTTCAGTTGCACTTAATAGACATCAACATAGGCCAAAAGGGATGATGTTGTTAACAATGTTTATAGAAAAATCTTACTTGATGATACCATGGAAGATGGACTTTGTAAGATGTTGCATGATGCAAAACCAGGAATGGTTTGTCCAAAACATTTGAAAAGCTGGAGAAACGAGAAAGAATACAAAAATATTGTTGCATTCGAGTTGCAAAGTAAGAAAATTGGAAGCTAACCTCATGCTATTTGAGCTGAAATGTATCCATATGGTTTGTCTAGTAAAAGCTTTGGAGACTTATATTATGTATACTGAAGAAATAGCTCCTGATCCCTTGAGTTACCATGTACGAAGAAATTGCTCCTGTTCCATTATCATATCCCTAATAAGATTTACCTATTCTACCTCGAAGTTGAATAAAGATCCATGCTATCAACGATTACATATTACTATTGTGGAGATGAATTTTCCCAGTGTGAATGAGAAGCTGCAATGTTCCACGGTACAAGCATGACATGGTAAACCATGGCAGTAAGACCAAAGGAGACTCTACAGTGCTCTTGATCGAGGAGTACAGCGTCTAGTCCTGGAGACGGACTACCAGCTAGGTGCTTGCCAACATGTAGCAACGTCGGCGCCAAAATTGTAAAGTCGGTCTTCTCCTACAGCAGATTGAAGATTTAAGCCGGAGCTTTTGATGATTTCTCATTGATTTTCTCTTAAAGATCTTGTAGTAGTTTTGCTCATGAATGTGCAAAGCTTGAATACTGTTCACATCCGGTGGAGGAATGGCTATTACCACCACCGTACCAGGGTTACGGAGTATCATAGAAAATGATTGTAACCATGTTCATGATCAATGAATGTGTTGCGATTAGAATGAACAAACGATGAAGAAACAACAATCAAACCACAAGGGGACACAAGATTTAACATGGAAAACCCCTCCAATGCGAAGGGAAAAAACCACGGGCGTCAGCCAGCAAACACTCCTCACTATAATCAAGAGTAGCAGTTACAACGCCGTGCGCTCCGGCCCAAGTCTCCAGCAATGGGCCTCCACTTCGCTCCGTCAGAAGTTGGCCTTTATCTTAGAGGGATGAATTTGGAACATACTCAACAGAATGAAGCTCCCGTTGTTCTAAAAAAAAGAAACTCTACAAAAGTCGCTTGATATTTCCCAATATTCCCTCTTTATTTGGCTCTAGTTTCGTCAATACTAGTAGCACTTTGCGGTATCTACACTATGGATAAAACCAAGTGATGATGGTAATATGATAAAAACGCGCTTCGGCATGTTTGCTAAAAAATGATGCTAATATGATTAAAATATATATACTTGTGTTCACATACTAAATAGTAATTGAGGTGATTATATAGCACTTGTATTGTCGTCGAAGTAACTTAAACTTCTAAGTAGATAGGAGGATCAAGTGGCGCTAATTAACATAAGAGTAAATTGTACCCGGGACACCTAAACTATTAGGCGTGTAACAAGTAGGTACTCAAACAAAAAAACGTAACAAATGGGTACTAGAACTATGTTTACGTAACATCTAGGTACTCAAACTAAAAATCGTAATATTTAGGTACTGAAACTATACTTAAATAACTTCTAGGTATTGATTTTTTTTTGCAAACCCCCTTCCCAAATATTTTCTTCTTCTTCTGTCCCCTCCCTGGGGAGGCTGCGCCTCCCACCTCCCGACGAGGCCGCCGCCATCCCCAGCGCGGCTGCACGCCCCTACCTAGGCCACCAGCCCCTGGCGAGGCAGTAGGCTCACCCGTGCCCATCTCGCCGCCGCATGTGCGAGCTCTGGACCATGCCATGGACGCGCACTTGCTTGCCCAGCTCGCCCGCGCCAGCACCGGCGAGGACGCATGTATGGCGGCAGAAATGCCCCTGCTGGCCGCGGCAAGGCCACGCAAAGCGCAGGTAAGCTCCACGCGAGCCAGGGGAGCGCAGCGGACCGGCCAGCGCAGCGCGAGGGCGCTCTGAGCCGGACCGTGGTGGCGGAGCCGCGGACGGCGTGCTGCCGCGTCCCGGCGTGATGATGGCCGGAGCAGCGCAGGTGAGCCCGGGACAGCGGTTGGCACCGACGAGCGATGCCCAGATGCAAAGAAGAAGGAAAAAAAACGAGGCCCAGGGAAGGAGAATGGTGTCGCCGGAGTTCGGAGGAGGAAGAGCTCGCTTCGGCGAGCTTTTTCGGCGAAGAAGAGCCGCTCACCAAGGGCTCCGTTCGCGGTGAGCTTCGGGGCAAGGGCGGCGGTTGTGGAGGCGAGGAGCGGCATGACGAAGGCGAGGCCTGAGGCGCGGCGGAGCGGCGGCTTCGAGCTCGCGGCCGCGGCGGCGGCAATGGCGCGCGCTCCCTCTTGCGCTCTCTCCCACGCTCTCTCCACGGCAACCTCCGCGGCGGCGCTCGCCCGCGGCTGCCGGCGTGCACGCGTGGAAGGCCTCACCCTCGGCCAGACCTCGCCGGAGTGCCGTTTCGGACGAAGGTCGGTGAGCCGCCGGCGAGCAGAGCCGGTGCTCTGTTTCTTTCCCCGGCGCCAGTAGCAGAAACGAAGAGAGCCTGTTTGGGAAGGGGGTTATCGCAAAAACGTCAAGTCTCCACGTCACTTGAGTACCTAGATGTTACGTAAGCATAGTTCCAGTACCCAATTGTTACGTTTTTTTGTTTGAGTAACTACTTATTACACACCTAATAGTTTAGATACACCGGATGCAATTTACTCTTAACATAATATAATCTGCATTTTCATAAAAACATAATATAATCTGCATATTACAAACTACTTCATTATTCTTGTCTAATAAACAGGTCGTGAGTCCCTGTATTTATACTCTGGGTTTAGTGGGTTTTACTACAGCCGACCATGTGACGCTGAGTATTTATACTTGTTGGGGGCCAAGCCGCCAAGGACGAAGCATGCATGAAACCAACACTTCTAGATTTTAGCAGGTAAGGTTGTTCCTTCTAGATTTTAGCAGGTAAGGTTGTTCCCGGGGTCGACACCGAGCTGCTCGCAGTACTGCTTGTAGTAGCCCACCCGCGTGTTCCTTTGGGCAGGGTTGTTTCCATTGCACTCGACGGCGCCGTTGATGGCTCTGGTGGTGGCGCCGAACCCCTGTGGTATCACCTGGTGCACGTTGTTCATCCAGAACCAGAGCGCTGTCTTGAACGAAATCACAGGGTCCTGTGCCACCATGTCCGGGTTCCCGAGCCCGTCGAAGCCGATGCTCCTCCCGGCAGGGCCGTAGTTGTAGTTCCAGGAGATTTGCAGCGGACCACGTCCGTAGTACTTCTTCCCGGGGGCGCATGGCCATTGTGCGTTGCTTAAGTTGCAGTAGTTGTTGTTTTTGTTAATCTCGCTGATGTAGCAGAAATCTGTCGGTATCAAGCCACCAGCATGATATATACATCAAGGATTACACTCTGTAGCTAGTGGAGAGAGCGAGGTTCGATGAACTTACGACCGGTCTCTGCGTGACATGCGCGAAGAAGGCAGCGATCTCGCGCTTGCCGTCGGCCTCCGAGCCACCGTGGGCGAAGGCGGGGTACGAGTTGGGGCGGCGCTCAGGAACGCGCTTCGCGAATAGAAGTTGCTGCCCTCGCACCCGCTCCCGGCCTGGGACTTGATGCCGTTGAAAAATGAGTCGGTGACGACGTCGCTTATGTTCGCGCCGCTGCTACCGCCGCTCCCCGTGCACGGGCCGGACTGGCACGTGTTACCGTTGCAGTAGTCGAAGCCCGTGCCGCAGTAACCGAACTGGCTGCAGCAGTAGCCTGGCGGGCAATGGCAGTTCTGCGCGGTGGCCGGACCTGCGGCGCAGAGCAGCGCTAGCCCGAGAGCCAGAACCGTCAGCATGGCTGGCGAGTTTGCCATACTGATGAATGGTGATCTGTGTGTCTCAGGGCAGAGGATCGGAGATGGCATGCCGGAGTTGCCTTATATTAGCTATCATGGGCACATGGCCATTCTCGATGCACGCGGACTACTTGTGTCACCTCCGTCGATCAACACGTACGTAACAGAGTTGTCCTTTCTGGTCGTTTTTCGCGTCTACGAAGAGGACGATTGCTGTCATCCTGCATGGCTGCATTCCGGCTGCCGATGCTGGCACTGGCCGGCTAGACGCCGTATATTGTTGCTCTGTTCAAAGCATCATCCCGCATGTGAATTTAGCGGTGACTTGCGTGTTTCACAATCTAACAGAAACGGTCATGCCAGGAAAGAC
This sequence comes from Themeda triandra, assembly GCA_018135685.1. Lineage (NCBI taxonomy): Eukaryota > Viridiplantae > Streptophyta > Magnoliopsida > Poales > Poaceae > Themeda > Themeda triandra. The sequence goes on along the minus strand of JAENPR010000069.1, from coordinate 507,974 downwards.
TTCAAAGATCGCTGCCGCCTGCCGGTGATAGCGGCCAGGCCTAGTTTGGACTTTGAATTTTCCTTTCTTTCTTTAGCTTGCCTTTCTTTACCTTGGATTCTTGGGTAATTTATTATGTTCAGACGGAAGCAGCTCCATGTATTTTCCATAAAGAAAAAACTCAGCTCCATGGACCTTGTGCTAAATAAAGATGTAATGGCATTTGTTGGTGGGTAGGGCACTCCTAGTATCTCGAAGGCAGGATCAAAGCTTGGAGCCCAGTAAAGGGCCTGTATGTAACGTATCATTTCAGGTCCATATATGATCTTTGTTTTTTTAGGAAAAGGCCCATATGATTTGGCTGGCTGCGTTTTCTCTGTGCTGGTAGCCTGAGGCTTTGCTCTGCGGACAAATTGAGAATATTTTCTGAAGAAAAAGGTCTAATTTTTCTACCTTAACTTTTATATTCGTTTTTCTCAATGTCAAAATCAGGTAAACCACCGTGTTAACTTTTTAATAGTGCATTTGACTTCCCTAGAGCGGTTTTAAAGGTGGTTTTGTCTCTCTCTTTTTTGTATTTTGACTGAATCTTAAAAAATCACAGTAAATCATAAAAAAATATAACATGAAAAATTTAGTTTTTTTTAGACTCCATGTGAGTAGATCTACACATTGAAAATATAATATGGTATGGTTAGTAAAAAGGCTTTTGTTATAGCTTTACATATAATCTTTTAAATAATTAATTAAAATAATTCATAGCTACAGTTCTAATGTCTAATTATGGTAAAAAATTTATAGTTGGCTATTTGTTGTACGCATGAACTATAATAAAAATTTCATAATCACTGGATCATGTATAACTTAGTTATAAATTTATTTAGGTTAATATAAATAAATTTATAACTAAGTTATGCATAATCCAATGAGTATGACATTTTTACTATAGTTCATGCATATAATAATTTGGCCACCTTTAAAACTTCAACACAGTTGGACCATAGAAACTATAATTATGAATTATTCTAATTAATTATAGAAAAATGTAGAACTAAATCTACAATAAAAACTTTATACTAAATAATATCATACTATGTATTCCAACTTAGGGAGGAAAACCGGACTTTCGCAAAAATTAAGGAGAAAAAGAGGACTTTTAAGCTGTTGCAGATTTCTGCACAAAAGAATTCTATCTCAACTCCCGGAAGAAATTGCTCCTGATCCCTAATGAGTTTGGAGTTACGAAGAAATTTCTCCCGTTCTATTGTCATATCCCTAATGAGATTTACCCATTCTACATGGAAGCTGAAAAAAATCCATGCTACCAACGATTGCATATTATTATCGTGGAGATGAATTGGCCCAGTGTGAATTACAAGGTACAGTGCTCCACGGTACAAGCATGACATGGCAAACGATGGTAGTAGGATCAGACTCTACAAAAGTCGCTTGCTATTTCCCTATATTCCCTCTTTATTTTGGCTCTGGTTTCGTGAATACTAGTATTACTTTGCGCTATCTACACCGATATGATTATTATGGATAAAACCAAGTGATGACGCTGATATGATTAAAAGATACTTCTGTTCACATACTAAATAGGAATTGAGGTGATTACACATAGCACTTGTGTTGTCGTTGAAGTCACTTAAACTTCTAAGTAGATAGGATCAAGTGACGCTAATTAACATAATATAATCTGCATTTTCATAAAAAAAATATAATATAATCTGCATATTACAAACTACTTCATCATTCTTGTCTAATAAACATGTCGTGAGTCCCTGCATTTATACTCTCAGTGAGTTTCACTACAGCTGTGTGATGTCGAGTATTTATACTTGGCGGGCCAAGGACGCATGCATGAACTCAGCACTTTAGCAAGTGAGGTTGGGCCCGGGGTCGACGCCGAGCTGCTGGCAGTACTGACTGTAGTAGCCCACCCGCGCGTTCATCTGGGTTGGACTGTATCCATTGCACTCGAGGGCGCCGTTGATGGCCCTGATGGTGGCGCCGAACCCCTGCGACATCACCCCGTGCACGCTGTTCGTCCAGAACCATAGCGCCGTCTTGAACGCGATCACTGCATCCTGTGCCACCCTGTCTGGGTTCTCAAGGCCGTCGAAGCCGATAGCCCTTCCAGCAGGTCCGTAGTTGTAGTTCCACGAGATTTGCAGCGGGCCACGCCCGTAGTACTGCTTCTTCCCCGGGGCGCACGGCCATTGCTTGTTGCTAGGGTCACAGTAGTTGTTGTTCTTGTTTGTCTCGCTGATGTAGCAGAAATCTGTCGGTATATCAAGCTATCATCATGACGATATATGCATCATCCCGCGGAACAAAATGCATGTTTTAGTGGAGGTTCAACGAACTTACGACCGGTCTCGTGCGTGACGTGCGCAAAGAAGGCGGCTATCTCGCGCTTGCCGTCGGCCTCCGAGCCGCCACGGGCAAAGGCGCCGGAGTACGAGTTGACGGCGCTCAGGAACGCCCTACGCGAGTAGAAGTTGCTACCCTCGCACTCGCTCCCGGCCTGGGACTTGATGCCGTTGAAAAATGCGTCGGTGACAACGTCTCTTATGTTGGCGCCGGTAGCTTGACCTGCGGCGCAGCAGAGGAGCGCTAGGCCGAGAGCCAGAACCGTCTGCATTGGCGAGTTTGCCATACTGATGGAAGATCAGTGTTTCAGCAGTTGCTACGGTGCAGCTGTGCTGAGAGGTGATTGCAGAGTATGGAGATGGCATGCTGCGATTGCCTTATATAGCCGTCAGAACTATCATTTGGCTTTACAAAAACAAAACTATCAGTTGGCCCCATCTTCTTCTCCATGCATGACGTTTCCACGTGGAGTACTTTTGTGACTTGTGTCACCTCTGTCGATCCACACGACACGTATCAGCGTTGCCCTTTCTGGTCGTTTTTTGGTATCTACGATCGAAGACGATTGCTATCATCCTGCATTCCTGCTCCCGGAGCTGGCGCGGTCGCCGTATATACTGCTGCTTAGTAGTTGGCATCACGCATGTGCAAACTAATTGGCTGAGACTTGCGTGGTTAAAGAAACGGTCATGCCAGGAAGACTTCAAAGATCGCGCGCTGCCGCCTGCCGGTGATAGCGGCCTAGTTTGGACTTCCCTTGTCTTTTCTTACCCTCTTCGGGTCGTTTTGGTTGGAGGATTGGCTCGGTTAATATCTAATCCTAGCGAATTAGAAAGGATCTACTTATAGGCCCCATCTCTGTACCAACCATTCGCAACCGGACTAATTATTGAAGGCGTGGAACGACGTCAAGGGGTTCACGGCGCAATGGCCTTTGGTTGGGGGCTCCCACTCAGGGTTCAAATCCTGGGTGCGACACATTATTCTGGATTTATTCTAGGATTTTCCGGTGCTATGCATTAAGTGGTAGGCGACGTGCCTGTCGACAGCGAGGCGCCCGTGGTGACTTCGTGAACTTCAAGATCTGCCGGCTCAGTCCTTCGAAGGTGCTCATAGGGGTAGGGTTTGCGTACGTGTGTTCATAGGGGTGAGTGTGCGTGCGTGTTGAGCGTCTGCGTTGTACTATGTAATCTCAAACAAAAAAAGAAGGCGTGGAACGACCCATTCCGGAGGAAGCGAACAATGCTTTATAGGAGGGGAACATATCTTTCCGTGCAACCATGCAAACTCTGGGTCACATGATGTTGACCCAAGGAGGCGGAGCAAAGGGGCTTACGGCGCAGTGGCAAAGGCTATTGGTTGGGAAGCTCCCACTCAGGGTTCAAATCCTGGGTGCTGCACTAAAAACTGTAGGGGTGTAAATCCCTCTAGTATTATTTCAAAAAAAACCCAAGGAGGCAGAGGGAGGAGTACGGACATTTAATCGCAAAATTGCCCAATCCCTTGTGCTCTTGGATCAACATCATGTGGTATGACCTGGATTAGAAGTTTGCACGGTTACACGACGAGATTTGTCTGCACCGGATTTGAATCCTTCACAGAACTTGTTTGATACACTCCAATCCACTCTAAACTACATATGTTGAAGAGAATTGATGTAGAAAATTAGATAGTTGTCCACCTCATTCTCCCTTAACCCAAGTGTATTTTGATGGATTAGAGTTCATTCCAATAAACCCTCAATCCCTTTAGATTGGAGATAACTGAACAAGTTCCAAGTCCATCATGGATTTTCCTCAAATCAAAGAAAACAAAACAGGTCCATGGACCTTGTGCTTCTTGGGTGGACAGGGAACTCCTAGTGTCAAGAAGGTAGCATCAATGGTTAGAGCTCAGTAGAGGGCCTGTCTGTAAGGGATCATTCTAGGCCCAGATCATCTGGCTAGCAGATGAATTTTGTGTCATTGGACAGGCGGCCGGCCACCCACATATTTGGTTGGGCCAGGTTGGCCTGCGTTTTCTAATTTCTGCTAGTTTGACTCTCCAGACAAACTAAGGATATTTTGTGAATAAACTACTCGCAGATTTCTGCATAGAAGAATCCTATCTCAACTCCCGGAAGGCAGACAATCGAGACTGTGACACCTAGTAAGTGCTGCCACTACTGCAAATCGATTCCAAGCCCAGCCACACCCCACACCACCATGCCCATGTGAGCCCCCAACCTGATCATGCACCCTGGCTGAAAAGAAAATTCCAGATAGAGTATCCTGTCAGAAAAGAAAACGCCCGATCGAGTACAGCAGTACACTCCGGCGCGAATATAGAGCCGACACGAGCAATTAAGCACCACACTTGCCGTAACCGAGAGCGCAAAAACTAATCGCCGACGAAGACCGATCTCCCCAGCCATCGGCGGGCGCGCTCCGCTTCCGCCACGTACAGAGGAATCCTTCGGTTCCAACGGCCAGGCAAGGCGCAGCTGGGGGCGCCACGTGACCACACGCGTTCGAGAGAGGGCAGCGTGGAAATTTCAGTCTTTTACCACCCCAGATGGAGCCTGCCGGCTGCCACATTCGAATCTCAGGGAGACATGGCCGCAGCCCGCATGACCTTCTCTCGTGCGCGCGCGCCGACCCGCCGCGTTCCGCGGCGCCCGATCGATCGGAGGTTTTCTCCGTTGCGCGAGCCGTGGACGCCGGACGCATGTATGCAGATGCAGATGCACAAGGGGCTGGCCTCGCGCGCCTACATCTATAAGTGGAACGGCACGGCACCGGTCACATACTCCGATTTAGCTCGTCCCGGGATATACTACTAGTAGTTTCCAAGCTCCCGAGGTGTAGGAAAATCTCTGAGGGGAGTGCCCTACTACGTACGAGGTGTAGGAAATCAGGGGAGAGAACCGGAGATGGTGATCGATAAGCGGAACGTGCGCCGCGCCGCGCTGGTCCTGCTGGTGGTCGGCGTCGCGGCGCGGGCTGTCTCGGCCGGCGATGGTGAGAGCTCCTCAACTGAAGCTGCTGCATTATTAGTTGTTCTTCGTAGTTGCACGATTGAAAAGCACACGTAGTGGCATTGTTGTTGTTATATTGCCGGTGGGAACTCCGAGCTCTGGTAGCTGCGCTAGCACGAGGCCCTGTTTAGTTGCCGTATGTCCATATCCTCTAGCTAACACTGGCATTATGTTAAGATGCGGTTTGCTATTTGATCATTGTTGCTATATTGTCCGCTAATCTTTTAAGTTGTTAGTGAAAGTAGCAACATTACCCACACAACATATGGTGCAACTAGTGTCGGTTTAAACTAGACATACACGAATTTTTGGCCATTATATTTATATATATTGTTATGTGCATTAGAATTTAGAACTTAGAAGTAGCTTCAGTCATGATAAAACTGGTTCTTCCTCAGGGATATAAAATAAAAAATGTCTTGCTCAAGCAACAAATTTTCTCGTGTTACATTAATATTTCCTTTGAAGTGCTTCCATCAGGTGACGACGATACATAAAAGGTGCAAATTAGGGTTACAAAGGAGAAATATGGGCTCTGCATGAAACATTTTCTTTTTCTTAAGCAGCAAATTAAAACACGCTAGACAAGAAGCGTTGCACCATATGCATTCGCATTATTTCATAAATAAATTAGGCCCCGTTTGGCAAGGCTTCACTTCACCTATAAATCTATTTTTTGGGGCTTCAGCTCCATGAACAGCTCTATCCGTGGGGCTGAATCCGTTTTGGTAAACCGTTTGGCAAAACAGCTCCATATATAGAGTTCCTTAATATATGCTCTCACAGAATGCCATGTACAATGAGATGAAGCCGGGAGAAGCTACTATTTTTGGCTCCTTCCTACCCAACAACTCTGTGAGAGCACGTTTTTAGGGGTTTATTCAGTGGATCCATTTCATTTTACCCCGTTTGGTAGAAAATGGCTCCAAACGACTCCTGAAGCCGCTGGAGAAGCCTTGCCAAACGGGACCTTAGTATCTTCTTCTTGCTTCGGTTCATGTGAGCTGAAGTCCGAAGTGTCAGTTATTAAAGAAAACTAACATGTTGACTTCTCAGTTAATGTTCCCAATGAAATCAGGGTGTCTCATCACGTGCATAGGAATATGTTTGTCAGAGAAGCAGAACGTTCTGTTTGACTATCACTAGTATTTTAACATAAGCAGAATCTCATCATGCATGATCTGGTTCCCTCGTTATCTTGTATAAGATCTGCAACGGTTCGCGATTAGATGAGATGGGATTTTGTTTGAGGTGATCACCACATGCACGCATCTGCAATTCTGCATTGTGTTGGCAAGCTGAAATGTTTCCTCTTTTATGCCGATACGTCCGCTGATGCTGAATCATGCTTGGGACAATGCATGTTAATGTATATATATGAAGCCACCATGAGCAACATGTAGAGTGTAATCAGCATATGAATCACAATCATAAACCATGTTAGTTACTCGCATAAGACTATTCCACATTATTTTATCTCTGATGAGACTCTGACTCAGCATGCCATGTCACTGTGCTGTGCTGCGCAGGTCCTCTGTTGAACGGCAACTTCGAGGACCCACCGAACCATTCCGAGATGAGCGGCTCGGTTTTGACCGGGGAGCACGCGATCCCCTACTGGAAGACGTCCGGCCACATCGAGTTGGTATGCTCTGGCCAGACGCAGGGGGACATGGTCCTGACGGTGCCGGACGGTGCGCACGCCCTGCGGCTCAGCAACGGCGCCTCCATCGAGCAGCGGATCAGCCTCACGCCGGGCCTGTACTACTCCCTCACGTTCAGCGCGTCGCGCACCTGCTCCCAGGACGAGATGCTCAACGTGGCAGCCGTCCCCGTGTCCGGCGCCCCGGCCAAGAACGGCGAGCTCCCCATCCAGACAGTGTACACCAGCAGTGGCTGGGACTCCTACTCCTGGGCATTCAAGGCAGAGTCCGGCCTCACGTCCATCATCATCACCCACAACTGTGGAGACGGGGAAGATCCCGCGTGCGGCCCCATTGTCGACGCCTTCGCCATCAAGACGCTCAACCAGCCTGAGCCCGATCAGAGCAATATGCTGAGGAACGGGGACTTCGAGGAGGGCCCGTACATCCCACCGGAATCGCCGTCGGGAGTGATGGTGCCGCCGATGGACGAGGACGACGTCTCCCCGCTGCCCGGCTGGAAGATCATGTCGTACAAGAAGTCCGTCAAGTACGTGGACTCGGCGCACTTCGCGGTGCCGCACGGCGCACACGCCGTGGAGCTGGTGTCCGGCGTGGAGACCGCGCTGCTGCAGGAGGTGTACACGACCGTGGAAGGGAGCTGGTACAAGCTGGAGTTCTCGGTTGGGGACGCCGCCAATGGGTGCGCTTCGCCGTCGTATGATGATGGTTCCTCGCCCGGGATGAAGGTGAAGGCGTACGCGGGGCCGAGTGAGACAACCGTGGACATCGATTTCCACGGTGCCGGCGGTTCCACGCGCGGAAAGATCGAGTTCAAGGCCACCGCAAGCCCCACCAGGGTGGTGTTCGTCAGCTTGGGCTACCACACCAAGTCCGACAACAGTGGCACGCTCTGCGGACCCGTCGTAGACGACGTCTCCCTCGTCCCCATACCGCAGCCGTATGCTCGCCGGCTACGTCTCTAGGATAACATAAACTTGCTTTACAGCTGGCTATACAGATGCTGCGTCCATTTTTTTCAGAAGTATGCTGCTTGGGTAATGGAGACTGGAGAGTGTGACTATGCGGCTTTACTGGCCCATTTTGGCTTACCTTTTGCACTGCTATATTTATTCGTTTTGCTCAAACAGAAACTAGTATATTTATTTGTTTTTCTTGGTTCGTTATTGTGCGATTATTTGAGAAAACAAAACGCGTACTCTGAGTTAAGTTCTCTTTCATCGAAAAGTGGCTTAATAATTGACGGGAAAAAAGAAATCCAAAGTCACTTTTTTCCATGGTCCTAGTCCCCATCCAGACACCCAGTGCATTGGTTAAAGCATAAAGGAAAATTTCTGTAAAATTGAATCTAGCGTTGTTAAAAGGGTTTCTACTTGCTAGCTACTAGGGTACTTCTCATTTAAATTTTATCACACAAAGAGTGACATTTATAAAATAAACAAATAGAGGTCTCTTCATAGACATATACATATAGAGTACAACTAGATGCATTCTTGGATGGTTGATATTGTTAGAGTTGTGTCGAATATGTGTACTAGTTGGTTACGTTGTAACTTGAGTTGTTCTAGTGGGTTAGGATATGTTTAGTACCGTATTGGAAATTAACGGTGTAGAGGCAATCCTAGTGGGATATAAATATATCCCTAACCGTTTGTAACCATAAGACAACATGACAACTATTTTAGCTGTTGGAGAGGAGCGCCCGTAATCATGCCCTGAGGATGTAGGTACGCCGAACCTAGTTAAAAGACATCGTCTCGTGTTCGATCTTTTATTTATCAGCATTATTTGCTAACAGATATCAAACAACTGAGACCATGTTTGTTAATTTGGTTCCCTGTTTTCGATCATTCACTCTATTTTATTAGTTCATTTTTGGCGACTCTGATATGAGATTTTTTGAATTGTGTGTTTGGTTTGTTCATATGTACCAGTGTATTATAAAGATACTTATCTTTCGTATTTCATTTTACTCTCAGTTATTGATTGTCAAATTATATAGCTTAATGCCTCAAAACATACTTTAGGCATACTTTTGGTAAACCTAGATGACATGTGATTATACGGGGAAGCCAGCTTTCCTCATAGTATCCAGATTTGTTGTCGTGTCCAATATGTGTTTATCTCATGTAATGGGTAAAGGGCGGAGACATTGCGCCCCGCCCCCACCCCAGACCCTAACATCACATAAAGTAACTTTTTATGTAGTACATAATTTAATGATCTACACTTTTTACCTATCATATTAGGACACATTTAACCCTTGCAAGTAATTACCGCTGTAACACATTCTAAACTCCTATAAAGCTAATGACCACTACATATTTCTCTACAATTTGGTGAAGCCACGTCACCTTGAGGGCCCTACAGTCACTAACCTCCATCCATTTAGTCCTCTTGCATCCCAAAGGTTTGCAGTTTGCATTTAATGTGGACCAAGCATAGAATGCAGCCGAAAGGTTCCGCATCCATTCATCTGACCGAGCGAGCGGCGAGCACCACCACATCTTTGTCCAGCCGCCTCTATTTTTGGCACCGTGCCGTCTTTTTTTTTTTTTTGCACAATGAGCATCGGGCACCACAACCTGCTCCTCCAGACACCACCTCGGCACTTGGTCAAGGCTGACATGCAGCGGAGGTGCCGTGTCACTGGACGAGCGATTGCCCAAAGATGTGCGACACAAGATAAAAAAGTAGAGCAGGAAGTTAGCGGTTTTGAGATGTGCGACAAGATAAAAAGGTAGAGCAGGCAGGTTCACGGTTCATACTTAAGAGCAACTCCAAGAGAAAGCTAATAGTGCCCCCAAAACTTAATTTTGCGTGATTAGGAGAAAATGACGGGTCCAACAGCTCCCCTAACCCTTCCCCAAAATTTAGTCGCTCTGGAAACCGGAGGCCGCGCCCCTCGTATATGCGAAGCGACGGCTCACCCCCAATCCTTTCTCCCGCGCCCGTGCTTCTTGCTCGCGCCAATTTTCTCGATGTTTCCCGTGCTCCTAGCTCCACCTGCCATAGTAGTGGCCTCGCGTCTTCTCCCATCTAGGCTCGATTGAAGATGGGGCAAGGCAGGGAAGGCGGTTCCGTGCAGGGGCGTCTGGCCGGTCGTGCCCAGATGCGGCTGCCGGTGACCACCAGCGCCCAGATGCGGCGGTCGACCAGCAGCAGCGGCCACATGCGGCCGCCCCCGGCCGTCGACGCAGGGCTGCAGCCGCCCGCGACCGTCGATGCGCAGCTGCGGCCACCTGCTTCCGTCGAAGCGATGCTGCGGCCACTCCGGTCAAGCGACAGTTTCATGCGTCCGCCTTCCACACAGTTTCATGCGTCCGCCTTCCACACAGTTTCATGGAGCCACGGACGAGCGGACAGAACAAGTCAATCGTCCAAGAGCTACGGTGAAGGAATGGCTGTGGCCGGTGGCAAGGTCACGGAAAACTCCGAATCCAACTAAAATCTAGTTAGGATCATCCTCATCCAACCGACGACGTGGCAAGTTTAAATTTTTTTAGGGGTATCGTATTGGGGAGCTGCTGTGGAGGAAGCTCGTTTTTAAGAAACAATTATTTAAAAGAACCCCCAATACAGAGTTTTAGGGATTATATTTTAGGGGAACTCTTGGAGTTGCTCTAACTAGCATTGTGTCCGTGCGCTGCTACGAGAAAGCTAAACATTTATACTAAAAATACACTGTTCACATGATAAGATAATAATATTATGAATAAAATACTAATTTTAAACAAACATTTCATTCAAAAAGCAAAGTGACAGAGAGCGCGGGGTCTCAGGCACACAAACTCTATGATTGGTCGTGCGTTGCAACAAGAGCAACATTAACTTTCTTAAGATGTTTGGTACTGTTTGAGAATTATTATCACCATGCCAAAAATCATATTATATATGTACTCATGTCTTTTTATATGTTTCAAGTAAGTTGTTTTTAAGAGCTTCATATATATAACTGAAATTTGCATATGCACATCCACGTTGCCCAACTAAACTTCAGTCCCTCATTTAGATCCTGTCCAAGATGGTGAGATTGAGATTTTTCTCATAGTCTCAACTCTCTTTCATAAATTAAAACTGTGGCTCGCCTTTAAGGTTAATGTATGTGATGTCTCTTCTTTAGAAGGTTTAGCCAATGCGGCGCAAGGCAGGTCTCCTCGATCAAAGCAGGTCCAGCTTCCGTTAGGTTTCGTTTAGGCTCGCTCTCATTTTGAGGTGGATTCGGATTACTCTGTTAGGATTTCGAGTCCAACGCGCTAAGCAAAAGAGGATTTGCAGTCCTCTGCTCTAACCAGCCAGAACCAAAAAGGAGGAGATTGGGTGACTGAACACCCACACAATCTCTCTATTTAAAAATTATCATGATCATATCAAGATCTATTTAAATTCGGCTCAATTAGAGGAATAAAGAAGAATTACTTCATTTCGTAGCTGCTGACTTCTACTCAACCCAATGCTACGAAATCCTGAAATAATGCAAGATTTTTGTAAAATCTAAAACTATGAATCAACAAACTGAATAATAGAAGCCTGCTACATATGGCTGAATGGCCAAACTACGGATAATTTGATGGTCAAACTAAAGAATTGACGCATACTTCCCCCAGCATATACTCCGATATTGCTTTAACATATCAACTCATCCATGTTTTCTAGAGAATTCTTCGTTATCTAGAAAAGGTATGAATATTTAGGTAGCCATTATATGCCGATACGAAGAATAAGCAGACATGTATACTTTACTCTCAAACGAAAAAATAAAATGTGATTGCTATAGCCAATTGACGAATCAAATACACTGCTAGTCAGTGGCGGATCCAGAAACGGATCAAGGGGGGTGCTAAACAATACTATAAGACCAAAAATCATGCTACTATATACTAATAATAGACAAAAATATAAAAATTGTACTAATTATATACTAATAGTAGGTAAAAAGAATATAAAAATGCATTAACTATGTACTAAAAATAGGAAAATTAGAAGACATGTTGCTTGAGTTTGTGGCTCACGGGGGGTGCTGCAGCACCCCCAGCACCCCCCGTGGATCCGCCAATGCTGCTAGTCTGCTACTATGTCCTGGCGGTACCGGTTGGGGCACATCACTTGATCTAAATAGCAAACACCCGACATTAATCATATCGAATTACGGGTCCAGATCGTCAATTATGCTATGCAGCAAATTAGATCATGTTCAATTAGATGTACAATGGAGAGTGATAGGGGGGAGATGAACCAAATAAGGACTACGCACCTAGGCATCGTTGTAGGCTTGGCTTTGGTGGCATCAAGGCACAATGACGCTGCATCCTTCTGTAAATGCGGACACCTTTTGTTAAGGCAGACACAAGAGACGTGCGGCATTGGCCATGGCGCACGGCGGCGAGGACAGCGGGCCGCTCGTCGACGTGGACAGATCAGGGCGGGGTGCGGACTCGGATTGGGGCAGAGCGAGAACGACGGTGCGGGTCCTTCTTCTCGGCGCAGGGTGCGGGGGCGGCGTGCACAACTGAATTTTGTTTCAAAGAAGGGGAAAGAGCTAGGGAGAGTTGCGTAATTGATGTTCTTTTTTTTTTTATCAGGACATTCCTTCCTTTTTAATTTTCTCTAAGAAAAGAAAAAGAAAAGGAGCGAGGGAGGGGTGTGGGATTGACGTTCCTTCCTTTTTCTTTTATTATTATTATTTATTTTCAGGACGTGATCTCATGCATTCTCGGATAATTAATTTTGTTTCCTATTTTAGGCATGAGCAGGCGATATGGGAGCCTTTCCTTTGCATGATTACTTTTCTTTCCCATTTTATTTACGGGAACACACATGAGTGAAGGGGGAGAGAGGGGAATTTAAATCTCATTCACCCTAATTAATTTTGTTTCCTATTTTATCCATGCACCGGGATGTGGGAGCCTTTCCTTTTGTCACATTAATTTTCTTTCCCATTTTACGTGAACACACGATGATGAAGGGGGACCGGGGGAGGGAGGTGGTGCGGTATCGCATAGGCAGAGTCACGGACCCACGTTGAAATGCCGCACCAAAAAAGTGTCTACTCTTTGTTCTTTTTATTTGTGGGAGATACAATATTTAGCTTGGTGATTCAAACTGGATAATAATTTTACCTTAGTTTGTGCCTCTATATCTGATCATATAATTTCATTTCCAAGCTTTCGTATTTCATAGCTTTTAGTTAAGGATTAGTTTACCGGATATGTATGTAATATGAATACTGCTACATTTTCTTTTCTTTTTGGCTTTTCTACTAAAGCCACACGTATTCCAAAGCTCATAGCCTATATGTGTATGCCGGTATATTGCATTATGGTGACTTTAGTCAACTATCGTCTACAATTAAGTAGTTGACTTTAGAAATCACCTAATATATCATTTACATCTTTCTCCAAGTCAAAATTAGATATGTTCTTTCAATTGTAACCACGAGTTCCCGCAGCAACGCGCGGGGAATTCACCTACTATACTTATTACTTTGTAGTCCTTTTCCCCATGCATAAAGTATGCCATTATTTGTAATCTATTTATATATTGTTACATTGATATTTATTTTGGTCTTCAAGGATTATTATTTAATTTACCCCCTCATGCGAGACAACTAAATGTTATGTTTGCATCATAATTGACTCAAAAATATATGTGTTTGCCACTGCTCCTAAGTCCGTCACATACCCTATACATTGTTAGCTTGCTGCCCGTGTGATTGCCCACTAGTTAAGTTGTATTCTTGCATTGGGTTCTTTTTTTTTTCTAGGTTTAAATGGGTTGAAGTCATGGCTTGATGTTGAGTGTTGTAGATATTGTATTGATACATATGTCCGTTGGTCTGAAACGGGTTTAGTGTATTAAATGGTATAGCCAGTATGTTAATTTGTTGTGGGATCCACGGGTTTAACTAGAGGTGATAACTGGCACGAAGTAACTTCTAATTAAATTAAATAATAAATTTAATTCAATTTTGCTAAAATTTTCAGAAAAAAGAAAACAAACTTTTAGTTCTACGGTCGAACTTTTGATGTGGGGCCTATACATAGTAGCTTTATGTCACTTTGAATCATTTGCAAAGAAGTTTAGTTAATTTTGCTATTTTGAAAAAAAAAAAAAGCCTCCTCCCCCCGCGTCGTCTCCTCCGGGGGCGACCCGGGCCCCCCCGCAACACCGCCGCCGCCACCCCTTCCCGAGCGCCGCCCGGGCCGCCGCCGGCCCTCTGATCGCCGGCGGCGGCGGCACAGGCGCTCAACAAGGCGTTCCCCGGATCTCCCTCTCTCCCCCCACCTCCTCCGACCACCTCCGTCCCCCCGCTCTCTAGCTCCTTTCCGGCGGCGGTCGATCTGGCCCCTGCGCGGCCAGATCTGCCCCCCCTCCCGCCGCCGGCTTGTTCCCTGGAGGCCCGCGGCGGCGCCCGACCTCGGCTAGGGTTGCGGCCGCCGGCGGCGGCCCTGGCTCCCCCTAGCCGGATGGGGGGCTGGGGGCTGGTCGTCCGCTCTGCGCCAGGGAGGTGGCCTGGGTGGCCCTCCACGCGCGCGCGCCGTCCCCGGGCGATGGCGGCCGGCCGGTGACCTCTGGGCGGTGGGCGGCCGGCGGCGGCGGGCCCTGGTCGGCGGCCGGACGCCGGCGGCGCCCCTCCCCGACCTCCTCGTCGTCATGGCCGCTGGGGCCGAACCCTCCCCCAGCCTTGAGGTCGGGGTGACCTCGGCTGGGGTTGACAGGGTCGCCAGCGGCATTGCCAAGCCCGGGCAGCCCGATTCGCCGGCCTAGAGGCGTTATGCGCCTCGGCCGCGGCGGATCCGGCGACCTGGGCCCTGCTTCGCCGCCATCGCCGCCGCCTGCGCCTGATCGGTGTCAGGCGGCCGCTCCGGCCCCCCCTCCCCCTGTGGTGGCCGGTGGATGCGCGCTGTGTGCTCGTGTGACGGCGGTGGGTCGCCGGTGGTGGAGGCGGGGCCATCTCTCAGGGGCCAGCAGAGGCGGTCCGGCCTGCCCGTTGTGGCGGGCTGCGGGACGCCCCACCTCGGTTCGCCTTCGGCAAGGGAGGCGTGGAACGCGCGCTGCAGGGGCTCCGTCCGCAGACCGCTCTGGTATGCCCTGCGCCCGCCGCACCCCTGGCCTTGAGGCGGAGAGCTTCGGCCGGGGTCGTTGCGGCGGGGAGGCCCCCGCCCACAACTCCGGCGTAACAGAGTAGCCCGCGGCAACGGCCCTCGCGCGCGCTCATTCCACTTCCTCCCCTGCCGAACGACGGCGATGGTGGTTCATTGTCGGGGATTGGCGGCCACCAGCGGCAGTTCCGGCCAAACTTGTCTCCGAGGTGGGCGGCAGGACGGCCAGTCAGCCCCTCCCCGACCTCCCCGCGCCCTTGACCGGGGCCAATGATCCCGCAAGCGTGCCTCGCCCCCCCGCGCGTGCGGTGGGCGTTGGGCCTTGGCCGCTCTGGCGGCGCCCTCCCGCCAGCGCTCAGGGTGAGCGCGGTGGCGGTGACCAGGGGTCGACTTGCCACCCACCTGCCCCGGCGGTGTGCGGTGGGCCTCGACCGGCCTGGTGGTACCCACGCGCCAGCACCTCCCCCCACCACGGCCGTGCGTGGCGCCAACTACATCTACGGGGCCCGTCCTCCGCACCGGGGTGGTGGATCGACGGACGGGCCGCACCGCTGCACGCTGGCCCAGCTCCCTAGTGACGGCTACCGCGGCTCTTCTATGGGCGACTAGGCTCTTCCTAGTTCGAGGTACGGCTCTGATATGGGGCTCACAAGTTCATCATGCACACGTAGGCTTCCAGAATTCGCTTTGATGTTGATCTGCATATATTTTATTTCAATGCAAATATATCTTTTTATACAAATTCATGACTTTTACTAGATTTGACTGAGCTGAGTTAAAATAATAGAACTTTTACTGTGGGTTTAATTGGAGGGTAAGTTTTAACCCATTTGGAGGGATAATTCTTCCATTACTTTTTTTTTGGAGGGGATAATCTTTCCGTTACCTGTGAGTCTGTGATTAGCTTCGCTCCCACATGGACCAAAATCGAGGCTGGGGACTGGGGAGCGCAAAAACTGGCGTCGCGTCGAGCACTCTGCACTTCGCCGGCAGGGCCGGCGCCTTGGGATTACCCTAGCTCTGAAATGGCCATAAAAAACTCTGTGATTCTTGGACGGCCATGTGAGCACGCGGCGTATCAAGCACGCCTTCCCCAGTCATCACCACCCCGGCTGAGGAGGTCGAACGGCTATTCCTTTCAGACACCACCGCTTCAGGTGTCAGGACCGCCGACGATGCCCCGCGAACCACCTCGTTCGTGGAAGCCTCCGCGGATCCGGCGCACGTTACGCTCTGTCGGCCTGATGAAGACGCGCCTTGGCCTACCATGATTAGCGGTTCCAACGGCGAGACAGAGTTCTCGACGCCGCACGTCCCCCTCTATAAGTGGAAAACTGCAGAGTAGCCTGTAGCCATCGACAAGAACCACTGTGTCTGTGTGTTCATTGGTTCCTGACGTATCTTTGAGCGTGTAGGTTGTTTCTTTGAGTCGGAGAAGGTAGTGACGATGGGAAGGGGAAGGGACACAGTGTGGATCGCCCGTCGAGCTGCGCTGTTCTTGATCGTCTGCTTGTCGGCTCGAGCGGCTTCGGCAATCCAGGATGGTGAGAGCTCACTTCTGACTTCATTCTGTAAACTACTAGGATGTCTCTGAGCAGAGCTATTGATACTCACTCGCAATGAGCCAGTGATGTGTCATGCACTCACTGCGTCCCATTGCCAAGCTGTTTGCTAAGCAAGCATGATCTCTGACTGAATTGTCATTTCTAATTACGCGGTTCAATATGGATCATGCTCAGGTCTGCTGCCAAACGGCAACTTCGAGGAGGCGCCGCCCAAGTCGCAGCTCAACGGGACGAGGGTGATGGGGCGCAACGCGATACCGAAATGGGAGATCTCGGGGTACGTGGAGTACATCGGATCGGGCCAGAAGCAGGGTGACATGCTCCTGCCGGTGCCCGAGGGCGCCTACGCCGTGCGGCTGGGGAACGAGGCCTCCATCCAGCAGCGTCTCTACCTGACGCCGGGCACGCCCTACTCCATCACCTTCAGCGCCGCGCGCACCTGCGCCCAGGCCGAGCAGCTCAATGTCACGGTCGCCCCCGAGTCGGACATTCTCCCCATCCAGACTGTGTACACCAGCAGCGGCTGGGACTCCTACTCCTGGGCCTTCAAGGCCAAGGGCAGCGTCGTGTCGCTCATCATCCACAACCCCGGTAGAGCCGAGGACCCAGCCTGCGGCCCCCTCATCGACCTGTTTGCCATTAAGACTCTGCCGACGACTCCTTACAGCACCAGGAGTAAGAATTCTAGCTAACGCCTTCCAAATCGAACATGACCACAAGCTCTCGACCACGAAATGCTGACAAATTAATGGCTGAATTCTTGCAGATAACTTGCTGAAGAATGGGGACTTCGAGGAGGGCCCGTACATCTTTCCCAACACGAAGTGGGGGGTGCTGGTGCCGCCGATGGACGAGGACGACTACTCGCCGCTGTCCCCGTGGATGGTCATGTCGTCCACCAAGTCGTTGAAGTACGTGGACGCCCCGCACCACGTCGTGCCGCACGGTGCCCGCGCCGTGGAGCTGGTATCCGGCATGGAGACAGCGCTGGTGCAGACCGTGACCACCGTTGCCGGACTACCCTACAGGCTTCAGTTCTCGGTCGGTGACGCCGGCAACGGCTGCTTGGGCTCCATGACCGTCCAGGCGTACGCCGCGAGCGGGAGCGTGAAGGTGCTGTACCAGTCTAAGGGCAAGGGCGGCTACAAGCGCGGCGTGCTGGACTTCACGGCGACCGCGGACCAGACGCGGGTGGCGTTCGCCAGCATGGGCTACATCATGAAGCCCGACGGCACGCTCTGCGGACCCGTCATCGACGATGTCTCGCTAGTCTCCACGCGAAACCATCATGCTCGCCGCTTGCTTCTGTGATGCTACTGACAGGATTCATTCGATTCATGGGTTAATGTGAATGACTGTGAGTGTGCTCGGATGCTCGGGCCTCATTAACCAAATCCGGGTAGATTCATCGGTCATCATATGTACTTGCACCTCTGTTTTATTTTTCTTAGCCAAATGTGCTTGCTTCATTCTCGTTGTATAAACTATGCTTCGACGAGTGTCCCTGGACCTGGTCCATCAAACCGTGTTGCTAAAACCAATAAAAAATACTTATATATTCATATGCCCTCCTTTTCATTTTCTTATAATCACTACCGGATCCACATCTTTTGCCGATGGCTTGAAGCCATCGGCAAAACAATAAAAGCCATCGGAAAAGAGGTTGCCGATGGCAAAGTGACGTGGCCATCGGCAACCTCCCATCGGCAATAAAGTCGTCGGAAAACATTTTTTTGCCGATGGCCACGTCACTTTGCCATCGGCAAACTTTTCCGATGGCCGTGGCCCCCATCGGCAAACCATGCCACGTCAGCCGCCCCGCCGTCAGGCGACGGCGGGTTTGCCGATGGGATAACCGACGCCCGTGGCCATCGGCAAACAACTATGTTTTCCGATGGCCACGGCCGTCGGCTTAATTTTTTTTTGTTTTAAGAAAATCATTTCCCGATTTTTTGCCGATGGCCGTGGCCATCGGCAAACTTTTGGTCATTTTGCCGATGGCCTCGGCCATCGGCAAATCTGTGTTCCCGGGTTAAATTCCCCGGGTTTGCCGATGGCCGGCCATCGGCAAATCTGGGAATTTTTTTTTTTTCCTTTTTTCCTGTTTTCTTCCATTCCCAAAGACATTTAATCACGAGCATGTTATCACAAGCAATATATAGAACATTCATCACATATATGCGCAATAATACGCCATTTCAAACATAATATAGCATCAAATCCATGTCCATGCCTACAAATCCATATGACAAGTCCAAATGCATCCATACAAGTCCTACATCGGCCAAACATGTCCGACGTGACACAACAAGGTCCAAAATAAGGAATAGAAGCTACCTAGCTCGTGGCGCCGTCCCCTTGGGTCCCCGAGCCCCCGAAGCCTCCTCCCACGCAGCCAACTCCCCGCGGCTGCGGCCGCCGCTTCTTCTTCGCTGCGACAATCTTGCCGGGCCGAGCCGCCGAGGGAACCGAGACGGCCCGGCCGGGCCGCGCCGGCCACGAGTACCCCGGCTGCGTGGGGAACCGAGACGGCCCGGGCTGCCCCCGGCGGCCACGAGTACCCCTGCGTCGGTGGAGGTGTCGGGACGAACGGCTGCGTGAGGAGGCTCTGGAAAGGACCCCAACCGGGCTGTGGAGGAGGAACCTGTGGAGAAGCACCCGCTGGAGGGCTAGCACCTGGAGTTGGGTTCGAACCCTCCGACTGTGTCTGCAAAAAGACCAAGTGATGGAATTAGTACCTGCGGACTGGCATCACAAGCTAAAGCGATAGGCAATGTAGGGACTCACCGGACGAGGTGCCAGAAAAGGCGGCAGTGGAGGAACTGGTGGTGGAGCGAAGAAAGCGGCTGGAGGCTCACCCATTCCCATGGCACGCATGTGCTGGGACATCTGCGACCACGCCTGCTGGTAGTGCAGCGCAATCGAGGCCGCGTGCTCCTGATAGGCAAGCGCCATCTGCTTCTGGTTGGCTAGCACCTCCTGGACCGTGGCCTGCAATATTACACGAGCATGGTGGATTGTATTTGAAGGCAAGGTACATTATTTGTGAAACGGTCGAACGACGAATGAAACTCCACTTACCTGAAGACCCGCGATCTGCTGCGCACTGCTCGGCTGCCGAGGCGCTATGGGGACCCGCGGTGCGCCCCCAAGCTGGTCTTCCTTGCGGATCTCGGTCAGCGTCGGGACAGAGGACGGGTCAATGGCGCTGTGGGCCATATAGAACCGGCCGTGCTGCTTCCCTCCTCCCAACCTCATCACGAGCTTAGGGTCTATGGGCTCGGCGGTGACGTCGTAGGTGTCGCCATGGGCCTCTCGTCGATGTTGTAACGAGGGATTGGATCTCGTGGTCTCGTAAGTTTCTCGGTATAGTACGCCTGTGTGCATGTGGACACCTCCTCCGAATGAATGCCTCGCCACGAAGCCTCAATTTTGGCTTTATTTTTACACTTTTTCCGAAGAAGCTTTAGACACCTCTCGATTGGATAGCACCAACGGTGCCGCACGGGCCCCCCAACCGTGCCTCCCTTGGTAGGTGCAAAATCATATGCTGCATGGACAGAAGAAGCCCGGTGGAAATATCATCTCCAACTTGCGAGCAACTTAGGTGCAGCCTCCTCCAGTTCAAGACAAACGTCCCGAGACAACTCCTTGGAACAAAGCCGGCGGAAGAAAAAGCTCAACTCGCCAGACGCGCCACACCGGCTCGGGTAGGTATCCCCGGGTCATCGCAGAAGGAGCCGCTCAATCCGGATGTGGAAGTCATGACTCTTCATCCCTAAGACTTTGCCGCGGCAAGTTCACTCCCCGGCTCGATTCGCCGCATACCCATCGGGGAACCTTAGCTTCGACAACCACTCCAGTGCTTCCTTCCTATGCGGCCTTTTCAGATGTAATCGGCCGGGCCCTTCTTCCATCTCTTGCCCGGCGCGGGGGTCTTCATCACTAGATTTGGTCTATCGCAAATCGTTTCAATGTCCAGATCTAGCCTTAACATTGTCCTTTGACTTCTTGCCAATGTCCAGGAGTGTTGCCCAAAGTGCCTCGGCGATATTCTTTTCGTGTGCATTACATCGATGTTGTGTGGAAGAAGAAGGTGCTTGTAGTAGGGGAGCCTAGTCAAGCCCGATATATGAGTCCACATGTGGTCGGTACCATATCCTTTGAAACCACCATTGTCATCAATTTCGAGAGCCTCTATCTCAGTGCAAGGATGTCACCGGGCTCTTTTCCTTAGGGATGGGGCCGGTGACTTGAACACCTTTCGTGAAGTGCTTTTTATCAAGTCTCGGTGGATCGTCCTCCTTTAGGAATTGACGATGTTTGTCGAAAGAAGAATACTTGCCACCCTTGGCCGCCCGGTGAACATCACATCTGCCTTGCATGTTGGGCAAGGGAACTTCCCGTGAACACACCACGCGCCGAACAAGCCATACGCCGGAAGTCATGCATTGAGTACCGGTACCACACATGCATCGTGAAGTTCGTCTTCGTAGCTCGGTCATACGTCGCACCCCCTCATCCCAAGCTTTACGCAATTCATCCCACACTTTGGCCGCATGAACACACCCATTTTGTTGCCCGGGTGTCCGGGTATTATCGGCGTCAAGAACACGTTCTTGGGGTCGAACATGACGCCGGGGGGAAGATTGAGGGGGATCACAAACACGGGCCAACAAGTGTACGGGGCCGCCATCATTCCAAACGGGTTGAACCCATCTGTTGCCAGCGCTACGCGTACATTTCGAGCCTCCTCGGCCATGCGAGGATTCATGGTATCAAAGTGCTTCCATGCATCACCATCCGCCGGGTGCTGCATCTTGTCACTGTATCTTTTGCCATTCTTGTGCCAAGTCATTTGTTTCGCGGACTCCTCTGTCATGTACTGCCGTTGCAGCCTCGGTAGTACTGGAAGGTGTCGTATGACCATCTCGGGGATCTTAGACTGTTTCTTAGTGCCATCACGCCTTCTACCTCCACGTACCTAGAGGCTTTGCACTCCGGACGGTGTGTTGCTGCCTCGTGGTCTCCCCGGACAGGACACACCCGTTCTTACAAGCTTGGATCGGGCGATAAGGCATCTTGAGTGCACGAAGGAGCTTCGTGACTCGGTCGTGTTTTTCGGCGGCGGTGCTCCTCCGGAAGCGCCCGCCAACATTGCCAACACGAGATCAAAACCTTCCCGACCGATGCCCAAGGACGACTTCAACCCAATTAGGCGTGAAATGGCATCCAGTTTAGAAATGCGGGTCTTCTCGTGAAGGGGCTCCTTTGCCGCCTCCATCATGTCGTAGTACGCCTTTGCGGTCGCCTGGATCTTCTTCCACCACCTCCAATCCTTGAACGGCTTCAACGTCTTCAAGCAAGTCTCGCCATTCCGGCATCTTGATCAAACCCCTCGAGGTCCGGTCTCACCACCGCCTCCGTAACCCGTTGGGGTTCCCCATGGAGGATCCACGGGTATAGTTTGGAACATACCCGTTCGCCCAAATATCATTCCTCATCTCGCCGTTGCTCTTTCCTTGTCTCGGTTCTTACACTTGCTACGGGGACAAAACACCCGAATCGCCCCTTTAGAAGCCGGGCCAAATGCCTTCTCCAGAAGTCCCCGGTCCCCTTAACCCATTCATTGGTCTTGTCTTTGAATCCCGTGTACATCCACTCACGGTCCGCCATCCTCCGTCATGCGCCAACGTAAGCGAGTAATAAGACCAACATCTGCATCTACAAGGCGTTCCTACCATCTAATAGGTGAAGGATAGGTCCTAATCCCACCCGAGGATGCGTAGATGAGGTTAGCTTCCATGCTCCGCTCCCGTCCGAGACGGAATTTCAGCGGCAGACCTCCCCCGTGTTCTCCCGATACACGTCCCGACTGGGAGAGTGTGCATCCGGAGAACAACGGGGACGGGCTGACGAAACTCCGACTCAAACGGGGGCGGAACATGGAAACTAACCCATCTACGCATCCTCGGGCTATCCAAAAAACGTGGACAATCCGAAAGAGACACCGTCGCAGATATGCACTGATCCGCATACCAACGACCGCGAATCTCTTTCGGACGGGAGACGCCTAACTCGGTTACGCAAAGTAATTACAAGAACTATAAGACACAGAGGTGATTTATACCTAGGGTGGCGGCGCAGAGGTGCTCCAAGTACCCTCCGACACGTTCAACTCTGCAATACAACAAAGACTTCACTATTAGTTGAAAATTTCGCGAACCTCCCCACGGGGAGGTTTCCAAAACCCGCAAGAAAAGGGCGGCACGATGGCCGGCATCCACATTTCGGGCACGAAGGCCCATACATCCACAATTCCGGCACGAAGGCCGTCAACGACAAAAACGGCACATCCGACGTCACAACTTGCTCGAAACTTTTTGAAATTTTTACCACACACTACACATGCCATGCCAACACAACTCGTCAAGTTTCGTCAATTTCGGACTCCGTTTGGATTTTATAGAATTTTAAAACACTTTCCCGGCACGTCACTACCCATGTTACGAGGCCAACAGGGTCGTAATTTCATGCGAGCACCTGGATATGGCCTCAACTTACTCCGAGAATCATGAATATCATTTTTCGAATCAAAAGTGTGCATTATTTCATGTACCTGCAGTTCAAATTTTGAGGTGCGGGAAAAATTCAAAGAAACCAAAAAAATTAAGGAAATATAGCTAAAAAGTTCAAAATTGTCCCAACCTTTAGAGGTGGGTTGTATGTGAGGTAGTAAGACACCAGAAAAAAATTGGGAAGGAAAAACAAAAAAAAAAGGATTGTTTGCCGATGGCCTTGGAAAGCCATCGGCACAAAACTTTTGCCGATGGCCGGCCATCGGCAACCAAGGTGGGCCTGGGCGCTCCCCAGGCAGCCACGTGGCCAGGATTGCCGTTGGCCGCGGCCATCGGCAAATGGGGCAGTTTGCCGATGGCCTAACGGCCGCCGCCATCGGCAAACCCGACGGCGTCCGCGCCGTCCGCTCCCCGGGCAAATCTTGCCGATGGGGAAGGTATGCCGATGGCACGGCCATCGGCAAAAAAAAATCGTGGCCGATGGCTTTGTTTCGCCGATGGCCCGGCCATCGGAAAACAGGCCGATTGCCGATGGGCTGTTTTCGCCGATGGCCCGGCCATCGGCAATAATTTTTTTCCGATGGCGTGACTTTGCTATCGGCAAATCATTTTTCGCCGATGGCAGATTCCTCTGCCATCGGCAACCTCCCGGGCCGTCGGAAAAACGGCGTCTCCGGTAGTGAATCCAAATACCCACATGTCCACACATTGAACGCTACAAAATCCAGTTTGTGCTGACTTTATCAATTACTTTTTTTTTCTCGAATACGCAAAAGATTTGCGCATTATTGCATTAAGTAGAAGATAGTTTTACAAAATTTTTTCTGGGGTGGATACATAATATTCAACACTGTCCGCCACCCCAGAAACGCAACCATAACGGATTACTCATGCACTAAACATTCTAGTTTCCGCGCACCAGCCTCCGGCGTCATGCACGGCCCTCAGCCCCGCGGTCGCTGCTGTCGTTCCTTGTCTGGGAACAGCTCCCGCATGGCCTGGGCATCGCCGGGTCTTCCCTCGAACTTAAAAAAAAAAAAAATCTGTACTCCATTTCTGTTTTGGTGATTACTGAGCAAAAGTTATTTGTTACTGACGTGCTTATATTTGATCTAATGCAGAACATGCTATTGTGCATATTAAGCATGTGCATTTTTCTAGTATGTTACCAAGCGTTTTTTTTTTTCTTTGAATCGGGGTATCCCCATTTTCATTTCATGAAAAACGGAAATGCAGCATGTTTATAGAAGCAGAGGGCTACTGAGATAGGACAGAGATAGAGGGGGCCTGGAGGATGAATGCTTGACCACCCAGCGCTCGAGGACACACAACTCCAGATTACTTCAATTACAGACTGCGCTTAACCGATCTAGCGCAAGAGGAGCAGCACACTGACTTAAAAGAAAAATCAAATCACTAGTTCATCAGTCTCGAAGCGCAGAAACCACCTGACAGCAGCTTTGGCACACACACAGGGCCGATCATTACCCAGGTGTGCCGAACGCCAACTTCTCTTTCATTCGGTAGCAAAATCACCGTTTGACCCCCTTAGCTCGTTGTTGACTCCAGGCGTTGTCTTACTTTTCTTGGAGGCCAGGATACCTAGTGCTACTGCTACCTTCATCATCAGGTTGATGCCGGCCTTCAGGTCTTCTTTGTCGATGTCGTTGAACAAGCCTGACCAAAACCTCATTAGTGCTATTGTGCATATTAAGCATGTGCATTTTCTAGTATGTTATCAAGTGTCTATTCATTATCCTATTATGAACTAGTATAGTGTTATTTGCTTATACATGTGAAATGCATATAAAACACTATTGTGATCGACTCTTGCATTGCACGGCTGCATCTGAAATCAAATATAGTATATCGGTGGCAATACGCAATAGAACACAAAACTGAAGAATATATTTCCTTGTGAAAACTTTTGTAATTTTTGTGAGACATAGCAACAACTCGTGATTAAACTATCTTACAAAAATGGCCTTCCATTGAGCACTCGGAACTGTGGGATTTGACCATTTGGTAACCCCGAAGCTTTGGAATGGCCACATCTGGTAACCCCAAAGCTGTTAAATGGCCATTCACAGTAGGCTCTATCTATCTACAAACTAAAACTACTACAACTAGGCGGCCAGGTCCATGTGAGCAGATGCAGGCTTTAGCCGCGCTATCCCCAGTCACCACCCGGCCAGTGAGTGCACCACCGAACCGCACCTCAGATCGGAGGATGCCCTCGCCCTGCTATCCACCGCGATTGGGCGCGGGCTTCAATTCGTTCAGCCTCGTCCAAACACACAGGGCAATTTGGCTAATCACCAGTCTCGAGTCGAGAGACACTTCACGAGCACGTCTACTCTATAACTATATATGGCTAGAGCACCGCACTGTACCTGTACTGAAGTATGTAGATTTGGCATTGGTTCTTCCATTCCATCCGACGAAAAAAGGAGTGTCCACAGCACTTGTTCTGCCGGAGAAGACAGCTGCTGATGAGAGGGGAAAGGGATATGGTGAAGAACGCTCCCCACGCTGCGCTGTTCATGCTCGTCGTCGTCGCCTTGGTTGCCCGAGCAGCTTCGGCCATCCCGGACGGTGAGAACTTGAAAAATATGCTATTTCTTCCGATAACTCTTTTTCAGTTTCTGATAAACATTTCTGACGACGCCAGTTTTGCTCATGGCAGGCACGTGACGCCACCGTCTCGTGCTCTGTCACACACGAATGAGTTCTGAACAATGCTAATATGCTGCCTCTGGTTTGCTGGTCTGCACAGGCCTGTTGCCGAATGGCAACTTCGAGGAGGCGCCGGCGAAATCGCAGCTCAACGGCACGCAGGTGATGGGGCGGTACGCGATACCGCACTGGGAGATCTCCGGGTTCGTGGAGTACATCGGGCCCGGCCAGAAGCAGGGGGACATGATCCTCCCGGTGCCGGAGGGCGCCTATGCCGTGCGGCTGGGGAACGAGGCCTTCATCCAGCAGCGGCTCGCCGTGACGCGGCGCGCGCGCTACTCCGTCACCTTCAGCGCGGCGCGCACCTGCGCCCAGGCCGAGGAGCTCAACGTGACGGTTGCACCCGAGTCCGACGTGCTCCCCATCCAGACGGTGTACACGAGCAGTGGCTGGGACTCCTACTCCTGGGCCTTCAAGGCCAGGCACAACGCCGTGACGCTCATCGTCCACAACCCCGGCGTCACCGAAGACCCGGCCTGCGGCCCCCTCCTCGACGCGTTCGCCATCAAGACTCTCCAGCCTCCTGTGCGCACCAAAAGTAAGATTCTGGCCTCTCCCAAGCTGAAGAAGCTGCCATGAATGTCTGGGGCTTTCAAGCCTTCGGCAGACAACACTGACCCTTCATGTTCATTGTTCAAAGAAACGAAGTGCTGAAAATGCCCAAATGCCCTGCAGATAACATGCTTCGGAACGGGGACTTCGAGGAGGGTCCGTACATCTTCCCCGGCGTGCCGTGGGGGGTGCTGGTGCCGCCAATGGACGAGGACGACTACTCACCATTATCTCCATGGATGGTCCTGTCGACGACCAAGTCCGTCAAGTACCTGGACGCGGCGCACTACGCCGTGCCGCACGGCGCGCGCGCCGTGGAGCTGCTGTCCGGCATGGAGACCGCGCTGGTGCAGGACGTGGTCACCGTGGCCGGACGGCCGTACAGGCTCGAGTTCTCCACCGGGGACGCCGGGGACGGTTGCGCGGGCTCGCTGTCCGTGCAGGCCTATGCGGCGAGCGGCAGCGTGACGGTGCCGCACGAGTCGCAGGGCAAGGGCGAGCACAAGCGCGGCGTGCTCGAGTTCACGGCGATCGCGAACCGGACGCGGGTGGCGTTCGTCAGTATGGCCTACACCATGAAGAACGACGGGACGCTCTGTGGCCCCGTCCTGGATGATGTCTCGCTCGTCGGCTTGCATCGCCATGCTGCGCGCCGGTTGCTTTTGTGATAGGGTGCTGTTAGGTTTGGTGTTTTAGCACCGTGATGATCGGATTACAGCGCAGTCCAATCCGGTTACACATGTTTGTTTTATATAAGCCGTGTAATCAGATCACGCGGAATCGCTTACCAGCTCTATTTGAGTATGTTGCCCCTCCCCGTACGTTCTCGAATGGTTTGAAAGAAGCAAAATACGAAATCTCACGTTGTGCAACTGGCACATCGTGATCTAATTATTTTTACCATTTCTTCAACCAAACAACACCTTTTTTTTAGATAATGACCAAACAACACCTGAAGTGTTGTCGTGTTGGATCAGTCAGACATTAGAGTATGCTTGGGCAGTTAGGCTCTCGATTAAGGTTGGGCAGATTTACCTTTTTTTTACGAAAGATTTACTGTATTTTCCATTCCCCCACATGGGAGATGTATTTATTTTTTCGAAACTCAGCATCTGATTTGCAATTCGTTTTTTAATTAAAAAAAGGCATCTGATTTTTTTTTTGTAATATGCTAGGATATATAATATTGTAATGCGAAAAAGGATTACCCGGACCTAACTGGGCCTACGTGACATAATCCGCTATTGTTCAGGTTCAGCCCAGTGCCCACCGGCCAACGCCGACGCTTTCCCGCGTGTCTGCCTCTGCGGCGTGAGCTGCCGGCGCATACAACCGGGCTGGGTACAACCGGAGTGGAAGCCGAATCTTGCACTGACTATGGCGCCTCGTCGTGCAAGCCTCCGAAGCTGCCAAGAACACGAGGGATCCCTGTGCGCGTGTGGCGCGGCTCCGCTCCTCGTGCTCCGCGACTCAGAGTGCCAGGTGCCATCCGAGCAGCTCACGCTATAAAAGTGGAGCAGCGCGACGGCCTGGTCTCTTCACACTGTTCCATCGACGACGAGAAGGCTAGTACTACTAGGTAGACTAGGGAGCCTGGCATGGCGGAGAGCGGGAGCTCACGGCCCGGCGTGCTGCTGTTCTTGCTCGTCGGCGTGGCGGCGGCTGGAGTGGCTTCGGCCATCCCTGACGGTGAGATCCCGCAAACTGCTACTCCAATGCTGATTACCTGTCCTTTGATCTTTGTATAGCATTGCACATTGGTGAGAATTTTAATGAGCTTGCATTACATTCGTGTATTCAACTCTTGGCGTCATGCATATATTTTTAGGCCTGCTTCGCACACATTGGCATAATAAGTTTGTCGTCGCTTGCATATGCTTTTTGCAATAAAAAGCAGGGAAAACCTTCTTTCTAAAAAAAAAAAGTTTGTTGTCGCTATATCACTGTTTGCACTTACTACTCCCTTCATCTCCCAATGTACTATGTCCTCTAGGTGTATCCTTAGACATGGTTTGTATGACCTACTACAGTTAACGTTTACGTAAACTAAAATTTAGTTGAGCTAAAGTTTTGAAAGACCACTTTTAGTCAAGTGGTGGTATCCAAATTGTCAAACTAGTGAAATGTATGACCTACTACAGGCGTTTGAAATCCTTTTCCTTCTCAGAGAATACATGATAGCCATAGGTTTACTAATGCTTTTGGTTGCGCCTGAAGTTTAGGAAGTGTGTGAAAAACATTATGATTCTAAAATAGTTATATTATTATGAATATATGACAACTCCAATGGTACTTATTTGGTATCATAAATATATGTTTAGGGTTTAGGATAGTTTGGCTTCGCACTATGCTAACTAGAGTTGTGTCCTTTTTCTTTTTTGGACGGAGACAGTACTCGAGACCTTGCTGATCCTTTTTATGTTCAGGCGCTGTAAGGTCGTGGTGGTGACCTGGTGTTCAGGCTGGTAATCCAGGGGCGGATCCACACCCCGGGCTAGGGGGGCTATAGCCCGGGGTGCAGCCCTAAATTCTCTACATGCATGTCTTTTTCAACCATGTAAATTCTTGAGTTTAAGCCTAAAATAGCCTAGTCTAAACCACTCTTAACTAAATAGCCCCTCCTGAGATAATATTTTAAGATCCGCCCCTGTGGTAATCTATGGATTACCGTGGTTGTAGTGCCGTACTCTCTTCTTTTTAATGAAATACGCATCAAAGTACGCGCTCTCGAAAATGTTCAGGCGCTGTCTAAATTGGGATAAATCAAAAAATATTGTCAGAGCTGGACTATCACGTACCCCTTTTAAAAAACGGTACATGATTCATTAGAGTTTCGTGGGAAGTGAGCGTTGACCCATGAGAATGGAATAATAGAAGATACTGTATCGATCACGATATTGAGATAGATTGTGATGTGGTGTAGAATTAGGAAAGTGGTGCGCGAACATGCAGCTTCAAATTCCAATATATGCACATGTTTAGTACAGTTCACTGCCAGTTGGATTTGAACAGATCAAAGATATATACATAAACAAAATGAAGTTTGTTGCATGATAATTATTCAATGTTCAGTAATACAATTATTACTATGCTATGTGCACCTGTGCTTCAGCACGTTTTTCCTGAAGGATGTGCACATACTCATCGTCATCGTTGTTCATCATCCCGGGTGGCCAGGGCTACTACCAAACGGTAACTTCGAGCAAGGTCCGGACAAGTCCCAGATGAACGGGACCAGGGTGATTGGCCAAAACTCCATAGCCTACTGGGAGACCTCAGGGTTCGTGGAGTACATCGAGCCCGGGCAGCGGCAGAACGACATGGTCCTGGTGGTGCCCGAGGGCGCACGCGCCGTGCGGCTGGGCAACGACGCGATCATCCGGCAGCAGCTCACAGGCCTGACCCCGCGCATGTCCTACTCCATCACCTTCAGCGCGGCGCGCACCTGCGCCCAGGCCGAGCAGCTCAACGTGTCCGTCGCCCCGGAGTTCGGCGTCCTCCCCATCCAGACCGTGTACACCAGCAGCGGCTGGGACTCCTACTCCTACGCCTTCAAGGCCAAGCACACCGCCGTGTGGCTCATCATCCACAACACCGGCGTCGAGGAAGACCCGGCGTGCGGCCCCATCATCGACTCCGTTGCCATCAAGGCCCTCCACCCTCCTGTTCGCTCCAACGGTAAGGTTATACTTAAAAAAAAAAAAACAGATTGTGAGGAAAAACGGGTCTGATCTGTTCTCTCGTGCATTGCAGATAATATGCTGAAAAACGGGGACTTCGAGGAGGGCCCGTACATGTTCCCGGACTCGCCATGGGGCGTGCTGGTGCCGCCGATGGACGAGGACGACGTGTCTCCGCTGCCGGGGTGGATGATCATGTCGGACACCAAGGCCGTCAAGTACATCGACGCGGCGCACTTCACCGTGCCGCATGGCTCGTACGCCGTGGAGCTGGTGGCCGGCACGGAGGCCGCGCTGGTGCAGGAGGTGCAGACGAAGCCTGGGCGGTCGTACAAGCTGTCCTTCTCCGTCGGGGACGCGAAGAACGGGTGCGAGGGCACCCTGCGGGTGGATGCGTACGCGGCGCAGGGCAGGCTGCCGGTCTCGTACGAGTCCCACGGCACGGGCGGGTCCGTGCGCAACGAGCTCGAATTCCAGGCGGTGGCGAACCTCACCCGTGTGGTGTTCCAGAGCATGGGCCACTACATGAAGGGCGACGGCACGCTCTGCGGGCCGGTCGTGGACGACATCTCCCTCGTCAGCCTGCCCAAACACGCTGCTCGCCGGTTGCTCATGTAGGGACACTTTGCTTTGCAGATTGCTAGACAGGAATCAGAGCCCCGAGTCGTACAAAATCTGAACGTTCAGGAGCTCTTCTAGCTCCAAGCCATTTTGCCTAGACAAACCCGTAGTCCGCCGCGTGGAACCATGTACCGGCTTCATTAGAAAAACTCAAAAGCATGCAACCAAAAACGAAATTTTTCATTTTTCCTTATTTTTTTTTGTACTTTCATCACTAGTTATGAGGTAGCTGTTCTATGTGCAATTGTGGCCGACATTGACACCTACAAGCTATAGTGGCTCATTATGTTTCTTTTATCTTATCAATAGGTAGATTATTATAGGGTTCATATACACGATTACACGTATATGCACACTCACTTTCTATTAACACTATGTCAAAAAAGCTAATTGCAGACACACATTAACGTCAATCGCAGACACGCATGGGCGCGTCTTCCCTAAGACGTCTGTGATAACTATCCTATCGCAGACGCGTACCACAATTTTTACACGCGTCTGCGATAATAGATAGACACGTCTGTAATAGCTAAATGCTTGTCTGTAATAATGGAAACAACCGTCTGCGATAGACAATTTGGGTGTCTGCGATAGAGGAAATGCTCGTCTTAAATAAAGACAACACAAGTCTGTGATAAAGAGAATGTGTGTCTGCGATAGAGGAAATGCACGTCTTAAATAAAGACAACACAAGTCTGTGATAAAGATAATGTGTGTCTGCAATAACAATTAAAGCATGTCTGCAACAAAGCGTGTCTACAGTACCTATTTATCATCAGCAAACGTGGTCCAAATGGGATAATATATAATCACACAAAACCTTAAGAGATTACAATTTAATTAAATTGTCTCAATAATGATTAAACTTCAGTTACTACAAGTACAAATATTAATTAATCCAATGCCATACAATTAACTTCAACACAATTAAATCAACTAAAGTTCGATAAATCCCCAAACTGTCATCATCACTGCATGCAAGTGATGCATTGCCCAAGTCTAAACTAATAGCTATGGGACTGCGTGCTTCCGTGCTTCCAAGACGTCAAACCTTAATCATCAACATATTGATCGGAGTCGTTCCCAGAGTCATGAAACATGCCATTTTGGTCGATGATCTCCGCCATAATGAACTTGGCAACCCTCTCTCTAAGCTTCGGGATTGTGATTTCCCCCCTTGTGAAGTCAATTTCCTGTAAAACACAGCAGTAGCCAAGGATATATAAGGCTGCATACAATAAGTCTACTTAATTCATGCGTTCCTAGCCAAAGATATGAAGCTACATATATTTGAAACATCTTTTACGAAGACTCATGCATCTAATATAACTGCTAGGATAAAAGGCTAACAACTGCCCTACCTATTCCGATGAATCACTATTGACAGATGATGATGGTTTGTTCAGATTATAAGATGCTGAAATGTCACTTGTTTTTTATCTAATGAGCAACTAACAGGGGACACAAGCTTTCTTTATCTAATGACCAAAGCAGGATGCTAGCTGCTGCTGGTTGCATTGCACATACAAGTTTGGTTTTCTATGTCTGGTTGCATTGCACATACATGTCTGCTTGCATTGCCATCTCATCAATTTCCTTGCTAACAGTCCAGCAGGGGCTTTCTTAATTTCTAGGGCTAGATCTGTTAACGCATCAGGTCACCTATGTTGGCTGATCTGTTGGAGAAGCAGATTGATAAGGTGGGGAAGGAACATGTGGTGCAGCTTGTCACTGACAATGAAATCAACGACAAGGCAACAGGTCACCTATGTTGGCCTAAATCTCACCCCTGCCCCACAAGGCAGATTTCTCACCCTACTCAACCGCGCCCACGTCCCAACGCCCGCAAGGAAACAGCCCTAAATCATGAAACAGAATCAGTCGAGTCCCCTATGAGAAATACAGTCCCCGATGGTTGCACTTTGCTACGTCCCCGATGCGTTCACAGTTTTGTAAATGAATTTGCTAAAAACGCATCCGACCTTCATATTAAATTACATACGCCGCTTTTGTGTGTGTGTTTACTCTAGAGATTGACAGCTATGCATACTCACAGGATTAGGTGCTCTATCTTACCTGTGTCCAATAGAAAATAGGAGATCCATTGAAATATGGACTCCCCTGTAATTGGCCTCTAAATAGTTAGACAAATTGCAACTTGGGCAATCTACCCAGTTGCAACTAACAGAATAGGCTAGTTGCAACTAACAGAATAGGCTAGTTGCAACCAGCAACAGAAAATACATCAACTTTTGCAAAAACATAACATCAGCACAAATTACAACAGAAAAAATCTTAGGCATGTGATTTCAATAATAAAGCTACCAAAATACATTAACAATGTACCATGTGTCCTACCTGAGTTAAACTAATAACCAACCATTGTTGCAAAGACAAAAAAAAACAAACTAGTTGCTTTTTAAGCACAAAACATTAAACTGACAAAATCACATACAAAAAATACCATCATCATCTATATAACCAAAAATATCTGTGCTAACAATGGGGTACTAATTTGGACACAACACATACTCCATTACATCATCATCACAGATACCCAGTTGCAACTATCATACAAATACCCAGTTGCAAACTATCATAGTAAAAATGCAGAATTAAAAACTAATGAAATCAATTTGCAACAGCAGAAACATACAAGTTGCAACATGAAATTGAAACAAAAATTGCAACAAAAAAAACAATAAGTACATAAAAAATCACCCCTTACCGGTAGGCATCTTCAAAAATCCTGGATCAGGGAGTGTGCAAAATCAAAAAAATCACCCCACAATCCAGCCAGGTTCAAACATTGGAATAACAGACACCACACAATGCAGGTAATATGATCTGTTTATTCTATTGTGATCCCCAAATCCATCAAATTGCAACTTATAATATGTTACAGACAACTAAATAAAGGCAACAATACAAGTTCTTTGTCCTGCTCGCAACAATCGGTTTATATGTTATTATGAATAGATTGTATAGTTCGATTTTAATCCCCATAGGATTGTTCCACTGTTCTAAGTCAACATACTCTAGTCCACGCAAATGCGCGGGGTCTCTGCTAGTAAGTACATTAATCTGCCGTACCTTAGAATCTTCCACATTTAGATTAATACTGCACATCATACGCAGCAAGTGGTGGATCGTATAGAATCCACAAGTGGTGTCCAGAATTTGCTGCAGGCACTGCGATCATATGATAAAAAATGGTTATGGTTAATAATTAATATAACTAAACAGTACTTCACAACTAGAAGTCAAGCACAACTAACACGAGCTTTGGCGACATGAACCAACGAGAATTGTACTGTCCTCCCTTTCTTCTGCTTGCGATGGTATTTAGCATAGGCCCTACACATACATGAGTTGTTACAACATGTGTTGGACTCGGTAACATATTTACACAAGGAGCAATAGTAGGTTAGAAAATACTCACTCATCTATCACAGACATCAACGGTGCCAAATTATGCTTCCCACCTCTTTTGGAGTCGAAGTACAACACCTTGTGCCAATTGGGAACGATGGCAACAGCAATGCAGTGACTACCACAGTTGTGCGCAAACATCACATATTTTTTCTTGTTGTGTTCCACTAGGCATCTTTCCAGATACGCCAGGCTATAAGCTCTATCCTTTCTCAGTGTTGATGCTGACAATGCATTTGGATCAAGAAATCCAATTGGCAGAGATTTCTTCCCAGCTAATACAATGAGGTATCTAGGAATAAAGAAGCATAGAAAAGCAATTTAGCAAGCTATGCATATATATTACGAGCATCTACCTAGAAATGAACAAGTCTAAAAGATAAGAAAATGTACGTACAGTGTTACCACGTGAAGAAGTGCTACATCCAACGCATCAATTGTGAGGAGGTCAAACACGTCTTCAAATCCAATGGTGAGAGGCTTAGGTTGTTGCTCCCTTGAGAAATAATGGGGCTCCAACCTACCAACTATCCGGGTGTCACTTTTCTCTGCAACTGCATTCATGTAGTAGGCATGAAGAGCTTCACACGCAGGTCCTGCACTCACAAGGTCTTGTTCTGGTAGCATTGGCTGTCCAAAAATAAACTTAGAGTTTTTCTGTCTCCATAAGGAATCATCATTAGAGTTTTTCTGTATCCATAAGGAATCATCATCATCATCAGGGGGACACCTAGATGATTTGGTAGTTTCCGCCTGCTCTTGCTGCTTCTTGACACCCACCTGCTGGCCCCGTTTGGTGTTACTCTTCGCTTCCAAATCTTGTGAGGATGAACCATTGCCTACAATGTCCTTTTCAGCTGAACTGCCAAACCGTTTGGTGTTACTATTAGTTTTTTTCTTGCCTTCTGCATGCTTCTTGGCCTCCAAATCTTGTGAGGATGAAACATCTGAACTGCCAAACCGTGTAGGTTCTACTGATCTTTCACTATTAGTTTGTTTTTTGCATTTTGCATGCTCCTTGGAAGCATAATTTCCTACAGTAGGGGCACTCTTGTCTTCCAAATCTTCTGACGATGAAGCATCGCCTGCAATGTCCTTCAGACTGGTTTTAGCTGAACTGCCAAACCGTGTAGGTTCTACTGATTTATCCGGTGATATCAGAATGTCACGCTTCCTCCACTGGACTATCTTGAACACAGCCTCTTCAAGAGTTGTTATATCATCACGGGGCGGATCCAACACAAGCTTCCCATGTTTTGGAGATACAAAGTGAACCCTTACAGCAGCATATCCATCCTGTACAGGAACTGAATCTACCTCATTTTGCTGTGGGTATACTTCACCCCTTGCTACCTCCAATACATTAAAACCTCCAGGTCTCCATACAAGTGCACGACATGTTGCCTCTGTGAGGAGGTCCACGGGATTTGGATGTGAAGTTACACCAGTCCGATCAACTGTTCGTTGTAGACCAATGTTGTACTTATTACCTACGCATCCGAGGATGAGGCACCAATGTTGTACTTATTACCTACGGAGGGAAGAATGTCGGAGGGCAAGTCCACTCCTATTGCTCGTAGCTTGCCAATGATACCTTCCATTACCTCCTCGCGAAGTTCATCTCTAAGGGCATCCAAATCCACATCCGAACGCTTCCTCTTTCTATAGATGTCACCAAATTTTGGCCAATGTCTCCAACCATTATAACTAGACAAACCGCGCATGCGCCCCCGTCTCGTTCGGACCCGGACCCGTGCCGGACATCTTTATCCCTGACCCAAGTGTCTCCGAGACTGGAAGACTCAAGTTCAAGTTGTTTCTCTACAATTTTCTCGGAGACCCTTTCAGTTGACTTTGACGTCCATCGAATCGTTGCGGAACCTTCAGAAATAACCAGCGTACCATGTCCACGCAGATAACTCCTAGGACGACCTTCAGGATATTTGAGCCAAGGATTGATGATGCCATCGGCGGCTAATTTCTTATCCTGTTTCTTCCACTTTTTGGCTGCTCCATCATACCCTGCTGACCCCAAGCAGTGGTTAAACACATTCTTCGCCCGAATCTTCTTGAATTTCTCACTACTTTGCTTTGCTTCATCAGTCGACTTTATTCTCACAAAATCTTTCCATTCTTCTCGCGGAATGAATTGGTGCTTCACCCTAGCATTCAACCCTTTACTGACAAATTCGCGAACTAGATAGCTTTTGAAGGTTCTCCAACTATGAGCTATAATCTTCGTCATCCTATGTAACGCTGCTTTCCACAAGTTTTCTTTTACAAAGTCCATATAAGGCATGACGCAATCCCTAACTAAATCATCCCAGTCTTTGTCAGATAGATCATTTAATGAAGGCAAGGTCAAGCTCAACCTTTCCCTAGCAATCAAACCACAAAGCTTCCTCATTCTTTTCGCGGCCTTGTCATCAGTGGGCATCCCATCCTCCTTGAGCTGTTCGACAACTATAAGGTCACCGGCCACTTTGCAATCTTCCTCTTTCTCTCGGCGGCGGGCCTGAGGTTGAGATGGTTGCACCTCTATCTCTCGGTTCACTCTCTCTTGCATTTGTCTTCCTCTTACTCCGGTGGCGGGCTGAGGGTTGAGATAATGGCTGCACCTCTATCTCTTGTTCACTCTTCCGTCGCATTTGTCATCCTCTTTCTCTCGGTGGCCGAGGTTGAGATGCCCGCACCTCTATCTCTTGCTCACTCTCTCTCTCCCGCATCTGTCTTCCTCTTTCTCATGCGGGGAATTGGAGGTTGAGATGACTCCACCTCTCCCTCTTGCTCACTCTCTCCCACATCTGATGAATTGTAAGTACTAGCTTCTCCGTCGTCAAATGATGATGTGTGCCCGTCATCAAATTCCTACAAAAGAAATTTTAGAAAGGTTTTTAGGGACCATGATACAACTCTGCCATGTAACAATACGTAGCTAGTCACGTATATCACAAAGCTCAATCATACCATTTAGAAAGGGAGCTGTGCGTAGGCAACAACCAACACTAACACCAATAACCAGCGCCTTTGTTCGTTGCCGTATATTCCGAAATAGAGAGCGAAGTGAGTAACTTAGTTGTAGAAATAGAAGTACTACCTGGTAAAACAATATAACTTGTCCAACTGTGTCCACGGTTTGCCCTAAGAACTACAATAGAATTGTCCTAGGCTAACCAATATAAGCAGATATGCTACACAAACTAACAAAAAAAATGTATACGGTCTCAATTAGTACTTAGTAGTCCATCCATTGCCCCACCTAACTTATTAATTCAGCTGTTTTACTGTGCAAACAAATGAGGAACTGAACTTAATTTGGTAACAACAGCTTAAACTTCAGTATAGGGTAAATCTAAAAGCAAAGACAAACTTTCTATAGGATCAGTGAAAACATTGTGATGCCATTGAAAGCACACTACAGCTATTGTTGTGACAAATAAAATTTGAAATGATATATTACAAAAATCTATGTTCAACAATCATCCACTATTCCTCGCTACATATATGATAAAAAGGACAAGCATTAGTTCTGCACATGCTAATAAATTAACGCTTACATTGATGGCAGCTTTTACCAATTTCAACAATCTGATCACAGCATTTGCAGCATTGTGACAAATCCTGAATACTAGGTGTGATTCATATTCATAACAAGAGGCATATAAGTTATAAGCTCACAAGGGTCATCATATTAAACTATTGACCAAAAGACTCACAACTGGCCATATCCATTTACCAAACACTACAGTATATTGCTAAAGACAACACACACAACTAAAAGAATCAAACTCACTTAAAAAACAAGAGATATGTTAAAAAACGAAAGAAGTCGGTACCTGCGGTGTTGACCGTGAATTAGTGGCGGCGGCAGTACTGTAGCGTTGTTTCCTAGCAGCAACAGCACTAGGGCCGCATAGCGGCGAGCTAGGAGCGATGGCGGGGCACCCGATGGCGGAGTCCAGCAGGCGAAGAGGTCGAGGTCGGGAGGGCTTGAGGAGGGGACGCTGGGCCTCCACCGGCAGGACCTCCTCGCCAGATCTCGGACGCTGGAGGATGACGGCGGAGACGGAGGTTGGCGTATGGTGGCGCGCGGATGCAGCGGAGGTGGAGGCGGAGGCGGACCTACTGAGTCACGTGGATGCAGCGGCAGCTTGAAACCCTAGGCCGAGTGACGGCGGCGCGGACGGCGAGCGGAAGATGAGTGAGATGCAAAAGATGAGTGAGTGAGCAAAAAGTGACTTTTTCCTATTTCCACCTTGCCTCAGTTGCGGTCCAAGAAGGCCCAGGCGACCCGTCGATGTGGTCTTTTGCCCGCGAGCGCCCGCACATCGGCATTTAGTTCCGGTTTCTAACCGGACGTTCCGGTTGTACCGGAAGTACCGGTCGACGCGTTAGGAATCGATATCGGTCTATGACCGAAGTTCCGATGGTGACATGGTGTGCCAAGGGCGCAAAAGGGCCAAATGCGTCAGGAATCGGTTCCGGTCTATGACCGAAGTCTACCAAATTGTCGCAGAAGTTCCCAATGGTCCACAACAAGCAGCGCAGCAAGTTCCCGTTATCAAGAGCAAGCAGAGCTGGGGTAAAACAAGCCATGAAGAACAACTAGTTAAAGCTGCGTAGATAGTAGTACTGCTGAAATGGTTGATTCTTGTTTGTGTACATAGTTAGCAAATTGGTAGCAGTTATGAGGACTGAGTGAATCTTGCATACTTTGCTATCAAAATGTATCAACTTTGCCAATGAATCAATAATGAAAATGGCACGTTTTTTTGTCAAGAGACATTTTTTTCTTCTCAAATAGTACACAGATCGAGTTCATAACGAAGCATTCAGCATTCATCATACACTCATTCAACATACACTTAATTAAGTTTCACAAACACACGTCAGATCTGGTAGCACACATGTTTTCAAATTGGAAAAGGTTCACAAACCACCACCCTTGTACAAGACATCATCAAACACACATGATATGAAAATGACACATGTTCTAATTTTACACCAGAAAGCAACTGACAAACTAGTAAAAGTAAACATTTCCACATATGCAAGCTCCAATCTCTACCAAGTAAATCATATTCCATATGCTCCAAGTTCGATCTGCACCAACAAGTTAAGCAGTTGAGGACGCCCCATACCTGAATAAATAAACAAGTTAAGCAAAGGGCTAAATCACATTGTTCTAAAAATTCACAAAGATTGTTCAAAAAACTCACATGAGCATTATTTTCTGCGTACTTGCCGTTTCCGGCGCCTGTTTGCCACAGGGGCATCCTCCTCCTTGCGACCAGCCCTTAGGTATGGTGTTTTCTCGCTCTCTAAAATCACAGGGATGATGGAAGTATCGAAAGGAGGGATTTCAGTGGATTGATTGAACTCTTCCTCTACCACTTGATTTTGAAGTCCAACAACCCGCTTTTTCCCGGGGAGAGCCACGTGTTGTCTCTCGTTTCTAGTGTCACGAACATAAAAGACTTGGGAAACCTTATCTGCTAGTACAAATGGATCTCCCCTAAAACCAACTTGTTCAAGGTTAACGGTTGTGTAGCCATACTTGTCTTTACTGACCGCACTAGCCTGAACCCATCGACAGCGAAAAATGGCCACCTTGAATGCGCTAGGATATTTGAGTTCCCATATCTCTTGAATCTGACCATAGTACGTTGTCCGCAGATTATTGCTGTCAAATGCATCTACACGAACAGCACTATTCTGGTACACACTTTTCTTGTCTTGATTAATGGTGTAAAAGGTGTAGCCATTCATGTCATAGCCTTGATAAGTTGTGATCGTGGAGAAAGGTCCCTGTGCCAACTGTCGAAGCCTTTTGTTTGGGGAAGAGCTTGAGCTCCGTAGTCGTTGTTTAATCCAATCGTTGAAAAATCTTGTATGTGCCTTCTCAATCCAATCATCACGCCGTTGCGGATATTTTTGCCTCAACATCACCTTATGCTCATCAATGTAAGGGTCCACATCTTTTGTGTGCTGTAACACTAGAAAGTGGGCTTTGTCAAGGTCATCTTGATTTGGACTAATTTGCCTCTCCCCAAGACACCCTCTCCCCGCTAGCCTTCCCTCATGGCGAGGCTTGGGGATGCCAATTGGATTAATGGGGTCAATGTAAGTGAGGCACCAGTCGACCACCTCCTGACTAGAATAGCATTGTGCCATGCTTCCCTCAAGATGAACCCGACTCTTGGAATACCGATTCAGAGTACTCATAAATCTCTCATACGGATACATGTGGTGGAGGAATATTGGCCCCAGATGCTTGATCTCCTTAACTAAATGTATGATGAGATGGACGGATATGTCAAAGAAAGTCGGCGGGAAGTAAGCCTCAAGGAGACACATCACCTCATACATGTTCTTTTCAAGATTGTCCAGTGATTGTTTATCAAGGACCTTCGAGAGATTGCGTTGAAGAAGAAGCGAGGCTCATGATTGCCTTTTGGGGTTTTTTTTGCATTATGTTCCGGATACCTACTGCAAGTATTGTTGTGAGCATGACATCACAATCATGAGCCTTCATGGGAAGCATTCGTTTTCTCTTGAATGCACAAGCTTTCGGATGTTGGATGCATATCCGAGGGAACTTTGAGACTACGAATGAAGTCACACAATTCCTGCCTCTCTTCTCGGGTTAGGTTTACGGCACATAATTTAGGTCCTTGTCCACTACTACTGTTAGGGCAGAGCTCGGGCCTTATGTCCAATTCCGCTAGGTCAGCTCTTGCTTTTTCATGGTCCTTGTTTTTCCATTTGTCACTCAAGAGTGTCCCAAGCAAACTCCCACAAACATTCTTTTTCACATGCATGAGATCTATGCTATGGCGGACCGCTAAGTGTTTCCAGTAAGGCAATTCCCATAGGATTGACTTTTTCTTCCACAATTTCTTAGTGACACTCTTAGGTTTTTTGCGCTTTCGCTTTCCAAGGACAGGATTCTCCAGGTCAACTATAGGTGTTTTATCCTTTACCACCTGGTCATACACCTGTTTCCCCGTGAAATCCCTTGGTGCAGATCCTGTCTCCTTCATGCCATCAAACTGATCTTTCATATCCCGGTATGCATGAGACTTAGGTAGGAAACGTCGGTTCCTTACATAAACTCTCTTGTTTGAGTTGTTCAGCCAAACACTCCCTGTGTCATCTAAGCAATGAAAGCAGTCTTTTGCTCCTTTGCACTGCCCAGACACGCAACGATGTCCTGGAATATCAGTGATAGTTGTGAAGAGCATGGCACGTAAGTTGAAATATTCTTTCCTGAACCCATCATAGATCTTGACACCCTTCAATTTCCAAAGTTTCTTCAAATCATCAATAAGTGGCCTCAGATACACGTCGATGTTAATACCTGGTTGAAATGGACCAGAGATCAAAACTGACATCATCATGTACCTCCTCTTGTTTCACAACCATGGGGGAAGGATGTATATAGTTAAGAGCACAGGCCAGACACTATGTGAACTACTCCTGTTACCAAAAGGATTCATGCCATCTGTGCTCAGTGCTATCCGAAGATTCCTTGGCTCACTAGAGAACCTTTTATTCTTGAAATCAAAGAATTGCCACTGAGAACCATCTGCTGGGTGACGTATGTAACCATCGCCTTTCCGCCCGTCTCGAGTGCCGTCAACAATTGTGCGTCCTTGGAGGTTGCAAAGAGACGTTTGAGGCGAGGAATTATAGGGAAGTACCAAACAGTCTTCCTAGGAACTTTACGGCGCGTCAGCTCGCTATCATCACCCTCTTCAGTTGTTTGCTTGTAACGAGAGGTTCCACACTTAGGGCATTTTTCATCTCTTTACACTTTTTACCACGAAACAGGAAACAATCTTTCTGGCAAGCATCAATTTTCTCAACCTTCAATCCCAACGGACAAATAATCTTCTTGGCCTCATATGTAGTCTTGGGCATGTTATTCCCCTCGGGATACATATCCCTGAGTGCTTCTAGCAAACCTTTGAAGCTCTTGTCAGTCCAGTGATTTTCGGCCTTCAGTTGGAGAAGCTTTAGTGTGCCTGACAACCTCGTATACTTCTTATTGCAATTTGCTTGGAGAGGTGTCTTCATATCTTTCAACAGTATGTTCATCTTCTTGAACTCAGACGGTGTACTCATCAAAGCCTAAGGCATCACGCACCAACTCATCTATATTTTCAACTCGTAGGGACGGGATTTGCAAGAATCTCTCGCTACATCATCATCATCTAGTTCCCGCTTATCATCGTTCTCATGAAGTCCTTCCTCACCATCATGCCGACCAAAGAAAATGTGCCTCATCTCGGACAATATGGACACCTTCTTCTCCATGTTTGTTCCAACATAAGTAGTCATCCATGAATCCACGCTGTATTAGATCGGCGTGGACCCTCCACTTACTCGTGAATTGCTTCTCATTCTTGCAGTCCATGCATGGATACCACATAGCTAACTTGTTACCATTCAACTTATCTCTCTCTGCAACAAGTATAAAAGATGCAACCCCATTTAAATACTCATTGGAAAGACGGTTCGCAACATACATCCACTGTCTTCGATCCTCCATAGTCTACAAATGAAAATTGAAAATAGAAGAATAAGTCAATCATATCAATAATTTGTAACTATACAAGAATTTTGGCACAATATTCATCAGCATGTTCCATCATCATCATATAGTTTGACACCAGCTCATCAAAGTTCAGAATGCAAGTTAATTAAGGGGTGTTTAGTTCCCCATTTCACCCAAAATATTTTTGGGTTTTAGTCCATCATTTTGCAAAAGAATGAGGGAGGCAAAAAAATGTAGTCGAATGTAACATTAGTTTTTTTTTGACGAGAAACGAACATTAGTTTGAAAAGTGCATAAAAATAATAATAGAAACAATAGACAGACAAATTGCAACTTGGGCATCTAGAAGGTGCAACTGATAGAATAGGATATTTGCAACAACAAAAAAAAAGTGACCCGATTGAAACATACCAAACTTGCAAATTAAAAGGTGGAAATTGTTGACCAATTGCAACACCACACAAACATACCAAATTGCAACTATGGTAATGGAATAGTTCACACCGCATGTTTAAATCAAAAATAAAAAATATCAACATCTTAACTCAAAAACTCTGATAATAGGGAGGCCAAATACTACACATCTCCAGACACAAAAAAGAGAGAAAATCAAACATAGTTGCAGGCTATGATAATAAACATAGTTGCAGGCTACACACAAAAAGAATAATGACACAGTGCACTCTCATTCCTGCAAATGATCTCCATATAGACAGATAAAAAAAATCATGAATTGTAATGGTTGCAAATTCCATCCTATAGTGAAGGCCCAATACTACATGATCTCCATAATTACAGCATAATCAACCAATTTGCAACAACAGTGGCATACAGACTGCAACATACATTGAAGCAAAATTGCAAAACAATGTTAGCCTGGATAACATTGTAGTTTCTACTAGGATAATAGCATGTATCAACAAATGTTGACCAATTGCAACAAAACAAACA
The DNA here is from genome assembly GCA_018135685.1 of Themeda triandra. Lineage (NCBI taxonomy): Eukaryota > Viridiplantae > Streptophyta > Magnoliopsida > Poales > Poaceae > Themeda > Themeda triandra. The sequence goes on along the minus strand of JAENPR010000069.1, from coordinate 464,162 downwards.
GCCAGTTGCAACCATGGTGGTAGAATAGTTCACACCAAAATCATCGGATTACAACATGGGAGTTAAAAATAGTGAATAGGAATCTAACCAAAGAATCGGGTTTGCAATCGGTTTGCAATCTAACCCCGCCATTACAACAAAACAAAAAGAGCACCGTAAAAAACACCCTATTACCAAAAATTGCTAGCTACGCTTGCATTACATTCATATATATGAATAAAAAAGCCAATTGCAACATAAAACACAAGACACGTGCAAAAAGTATCAGGATGGGGGAAATAAAATCTCAAAAGCAGGGTCTATGAAATAGACAGATTTCTTCAACCTCATTACAACATGGGAGTTAAAAGGGTGAATAGGAATCTAACTTATGCAACCTCATTCAAATATGGACTCCCCTGTAAATATGGCCTCTAAAATAGTCGACAAATTGCAACTTGCGCAATCGACTCGGTTGCAACGAATGTAATAGGCTAGTTGCAACCGAAATGTAAAATACATCAACTTATGCAAAAACATAACATCAAAGACAAATTACAACAAAAAAATCTTAGGCATGTGATTTCAATAATAAAGCTACCAAAATGCATTAACAATGTACCATGTGTCCTACCTGAGTTAAACTAATAACCAACCATTGTTGTAAAGACAAAAAAAAAACAAACTAGTTGCATTTTAAAAAATGAAACTAAACACCACCCAAAAGTTTTGGCAAAAAGTGGTCCATTCTTCATTTTGGATTTTGGCCTCAAGAGGCCTAAAAATACCCAAATTAAAAGTGGTGCAGCCCTCATCCACCTCCATGAAAATTTGGCATTTTGGATGGAACTAAAAACACATTTATGAAAATTTTGTGCATTTTGTATTTCACCAATCCAAAGTAATTGGCATTTTACAGTTTGTATTATATGGGGAAATTTGATGCTGAGCTCACCTAGCCACGCTGCTGGGCGGTGAAGCCGTACGTTATGGCGATGGGGGAAGCACTATACAGAGAGTGAGAAGCACGAGGGCACCCCCGCCGCAGACCGATCAGAATTAAGCACGGCGGATTCAGGCAGACGAATTTGATATATATGTTCACACAAAAAATAATTTGGTCCCTAGCTACCTGATGAGCTGAGCTACACACACGCCAGCAAGGGGGACCGAGGAGCAAGTCGGTGGCCTTAGCACGTCGCCGGCTCCCTAGCCGCCGGCGCCGCTTGATCTGTACGTAGCGCCCGCGTGATGGTCGATCGACGCGGTGGGGACGGCTCGATGACGTCGCAGTCCGGGGCGGTGCTGTCGTGGCCGGGGCTGTACGTGGCGCCCTGGTTGCGTCACGGTGCGTCAGGGGGCGAGGACGGCGGTGCGTGTTCAGCGGGCGGCTCGACGCAGCAGACAGGTCCGCAAGGCCTCGACGTCTCCGGGACGTGACGAGCAGGCCTCGAGGCGCGCCGAGAGAAGGAAGAAGGGCGGCGGCAGCGCTGCCCCACCGCACTGATGAGGTGAGCTGATCTCTAGGCCACGCCACCACACAGCCGCCGCCTGCGCCTCGCCACGCGCACCGCCCCTGCCAAGCACCGCCGGACGAGCCGCGAGCTACGGAGGCCGCCGGCCGCCCGCCACTGGTGGCGCGCCGGATCCAGCGCTGTCGATCCGTCGCTCTGCTGATGAGCGAGCTGAGCTCTCTGCCTCTCGCCTTAGCAGTAGGCAGTAAATGAAATGCAATGAATGAAACTGCTACGTGCAAGTTGGGTGGTCCTGTGATGCGCGGACACGCGTGCACCGTGCCAGCGTGGAACTGGATGGGGCCCGCATGTCAGGCCCATCCCTTATCAAAGAAGCCTCCCCCTCCCTGTCTCTTCCCCTGCTCTCTCTCTCTCTGTTCTTACTGCTCCGCATCAACCAAGCTAGTGTTTCGGAGTCCGGCGCGGCGGCGCTTGGTGCGGTGCGACGTGACGGCGGCGACTGCTACGCGGTGCACCCTCCCCCAAGTCGTCATGAAGGTGGCGTCCGGCAACAGCGGTGGTGGGAGCTCCGCTTACCAGCCTCTGGCATCACACACCGGGCCGCGGACTGGGCTGCCGCTTGTGCCGTGCCCAGAATGCGGTGCTGAGATCTTGGAGCTCCAATGTGGTCCCGGATCCAAGGTTCCTGGGGCCATTTTCTTCAAATGCCGGTTTCATGACAGAGATGTAAGTCCTCAGTGCCACTGATTGTTGTAAGGTTGGTGTTCCTGCTTTTGATCTTGGTATGTGACTGATTTGGTGAACAATTGGCAAGTGCAGGTGCCAGAAACATGCCCTTGGATCTTGTTCCAAAAGAAGTATGAGCAGTTTCTGGTTGCAAGGGGACTGATTGGCCGAGAGGGGCGCCATGAGCAACCAGTTGTTGTGAATACTGATGAAGTTGGAGGATTGCAGGGAGAAGATGATGGTGTGGATGCACTAAAGACTAGGATTGCTGGTTTAGATGCAAAGCTGAAGAAGCTTGTAGACCTAGGGCTAATTGGAGTTGTCTGTTGTGTGATTGTTACTGTGTTTGTTGTTGTTGGGGTCATCAGCATTATGCTGAAGTAGTAGTAGGCATTGTAATGCAAATTTGGTGCAATGAACTCTGTTGGAATGAAATGGAATGTGTTTGTTCACTGAAATCAGGTTATTGAAATGGAATGTGCTTGTTCACTGAAATCAAATTTGGCCACATTATAATGGAATGGAATGCATTGTTCTTGATTCACTGTAATGTAAAAAATGGAATTGGCATATTTTGGACAGAAAAATTTGGCAAGGCAATTGATCTTCATATTGAAAACAAGAGCAACAGTTACCTGGGCTACAATTTTGTGCCAAGAAACCCCATGAACCCCCAGAAACCCGGGATACCACAAAATGCACACCAAATCACGAATCGGGACTCTTCAACCAAGGAACTTATGTACTTGCAGGAACTTATGTACTATTGAGTTATTCTAAGAGTATATTGTGCTGGCTTATTCTATCTCGCATTAGACATGCCCCATCTAAAGACAACATTACTTTTCTTTTTCACACAAAAAAAGCGAGAGACATGAGTTCTCTCAACTGCACGTTAGGCTAATATTTGAAGTTCTAATAACCAAAATATTTTTCTCCCACAACAAAATAGCATCTCGTCGGTTCAAAAACCAAAAACCATAAACCGAATGGCCCTCTAGATTTCACCCTCTAGATATTAATTTAAAGGGTAACATCTTTTTAGAATAAAATTCATGTCAGGTACTTAAACTACTATTGTGTATATTTGAAAAAGATAGTGAGGTTTTCAACCAGCATATGGTCCATATAAGCATTTGACAATAATATCACAACAGGTTAATTAGGAGTGCTTTCATGCCAGCACAATGTACTCATACAAAATATTAACGAACTTATTAGTACAGAAGTTCTGTGCCCCTCCGGAACTTCCGGTAAATAACCGGAAGTAATTCCGGTGCACGGGCGAGCCAAGACTGAGCCGACCGTAACTTCCGGTCGAAGTCCGAAAGTGAATGGAGTTGCGTGGACGCGCGTCCACTGTGGTGGTCGGCCGGAACTTCAGGTCGTGCTACCGGAAATCCGGTAAAACTGGAACTTCGGGTCATAAGCCGGAAGTGATTCCGGATGCGCTGGCGAGTGGGGATGTGGCCGACACCGGAACCGGCCGGTCATATATCGGAGATAAAACTCTGATGCGTGGGCGGTCATATATCGGAGATTATACATTTTTGCTAAGAGGTTTACTGATTGCAACACGGCATCGTGCTTGATTGCAACAAGGCATCGTGCTTGATTGCAACACGCATCGTGCTTGATTGCAACACGGCATCGTGCTTGATTGCAACACAGCAGCAGGATCCACCAGGTATATCTCACGAAGAAACAAGAATGGCTATACAAGAAAAAGGACTTAAAGCACAATATAACTCATATCATCATATGCATCATCAATACCGCATAATAGGCTAAACATGACAAGATGAACATTAAGCATAAATGTTTTAGCCTACAATCAACCAATCACACACAAATAGTTCAAGGTCACCACATAGTTCACCACGGAGATAGAATTATTACATAACCGAAATTTTTAACTACCCCTATTACATCATGTTAAGCCTAACACTCTCCCTTTGGCACATCAAATGCCAAAAAGGGTAGGCATCGCAAAAGCACGGAAGGGCAAAAGGGCCTAATCACCATCATCATCATGAGCTGCAGCGGAAGACTTGCCACCTGAAGCACCACTTGGAGCACCACCTTGAACACCACCTGAAGCACCACTTGGAGCACCACCTTGAGCTTCCCAAGCATCAAACTCATCAAAGGGATTCGGGAACTCACGAACGGGGGACTCCTGAGGAAGATTAGCAGCATCCTCCAAGTGGCGCATACGCTTGTCCTGCTTCTCCTGCCAGTAGGAAAAATATTCCATGAAGCGAGTCAATGCATGACGCACAGCATCACCACGCCCATGGCCACGTCCATGTCCACCAGGAGAAGCACCATGAGGGTCCATTGGAGGGACACCCTCACGCTCGCCAAAGACGCATCTCGCACCATCGCCAATAGCATGACCGGCAGCCCCACTACGAGTAGGAGGTAGCAACTGCTTCGGACTCCACTCCTTGTGTTTGCCATCATGGTAGAACTTGAATCCAGTCACCTGCTCAATGATGTACATGAGGTAAGGAGCATAGGGCAACTTCTTCTGAGAATCCATGGTGGTTGCCTTAATGTTGCGCCACAACAAATCTGTGACACTGAACCTCTTGTTAAGTGCAAAGCAAGTCAAGATGGTGGGAGCATGATTCTGAATATGAGTGGAATCACCAACCTTAGGATCAATGGTGCCACGGAGAAGGTTGTTCAGGACATAGAAATAGGGCTTCAGGTCATTTGTTGTCCCGTCTGCATATTCAGGCTTGGTGTAAAGTCCAAAGCGGTAACATAATCGGAACAAAAAGCACCTTTGGCATAGTGATCATACAAACCGAGAGCTGCCCCTGTCCTTACGATCAAAACCAAGCGGCGAGAGAACCGCACATAGTCACAACGATAGTGCAGATCTCTCGTCATCCAAAGTGAAGAACCTTGGCCTCGCTCATCAATCCAAATGGTGGACCGAACGAGCGATAACCTCGGTGTTCCAATCATGCTTTGGAAGGTCATGAGCGGAAGAATGCGCCACTCGTAGAGCTTGGTAATCAAATCTTCAATAGCTTGATTCGATGCTCGTGCAAAGCGGATGCCTTGGGACACCGTCAAGGCAATGATATTAGGGTTGCCGAAGCCACCACCCTTGAAGCAGACAGAAGAATAATAGTCGGCATGGAATTGCGTCCAAAACCTGTCCTCAACTGCATCATCTTTGGTCCAAGAATAAGGAGGATCTTCACGCAAGAACCGGATGTCACGGCGCTGCTTGGAGTAGTCAATCGGGAGCCTAGGCGTGACATCAGTAGGCATGCGCGGGCGGTGTGGCTCTGGGCACCGATTCTGAGGATGGCAAAGCATGCGAGCCTGAGTAGCCACACCAATCCATACAGGAGAGTGAGACACAAACTGCTCATCGATCTCCCGACCTTCAATCTCCAGCTGCCCAGGAGCCACCTTATGTCCAACACGTTCAGCATGCTTTCGGGGAGGGCACGGGCGGAAGATCGAAGTGTTGGGCAAAGTCAAGGGCTCGTCCCGCGCAACCGGCACGGCAGCACGGTAGCCGGAACGGCGACGACGCTTGCCGTCATTGCCACCCGTACCAGCACGCGCCTCCTCGCCATCACCCGAGCTGGCAGGGCGAGGTCGAGCATTGCGAGGGGGGTTCCGTCGACGGTCCATACTGCAGAGACAAACACCATGGCGAAAGAGAGGTCTTAGATACGGCACAAGACGCGGCAAAAGGACAGAGAGGAGATGCCATGGGAATGAACTGCCCTCAGTGGGCTGGAGCTGCCGGTCGGGTATGGCCGGAGCTTCCGGTCACACTGTCAGTGGCACGTTCCACATGTTTTCCAACAACTCCGTCCGGAAAAAAGTTGCACAAAAAGCATCCACACAGAGCATGTATATACTAAGACAAACTAGCACGTGCAAGGAATCGACCCAAAACAAAGTACATTGGGAGATCGGGCAAGAACTCCTGGTACCTTGTTCTTCGGAGAGAAGGGGCCAAATCCGCGCGAGCCCAGGCCTCCCGGCGCCCACCAACACCACCAAAACGATCTCCAAGCCTTGGCGAAGCTCCTCCACAAAGGGATTTGAAAGCGGATGAAGGAGGAGGGAGATCGGGGTGGAGGATGGTGAAGCCGCCGCCGCCGCCGCTGCCGCCGTCGCGAGGAAGGAGATGAGACTGGAGTTTGAAAGAGAAAAGTGAAAGGAATTTTAACCCAGGCCCTTTACCCCGTGGTCACAGATGGCTTACTGGAACGTCCGGTCAGGTGTACCTAGGAAAAATATGAAACCTAGAAAAATGAATATTTTTGTATGTTTTAAAATTACCTCTTTTAATTAATAAATATAACTTCTATGATTTTTGTAGGCCAAAATAAATATCCAAAAATTACAAAAATTGTTTTATAGTTGCTTTATGATGATATCAACGTGTGAAAAAATTTAACATAAATTTGAAACAATGTTTTAAAAGTTCAAACAATATTCTAGTTTATTAATTTGAGTAAACTAAGATTGTTTTCAGTTTTAGTGCGCAAATTAGTTTTGCAACAACCTGTAATTTTAGTAAACTAAAACTCAAAAACACAAATTTAAAAACTTAAAATAGAATATTGTTTGAAGTTTTAAGTTTTATCCTAATCACCCTTTTATAATTAAATAATTAACAAAACATGAAATTCTGAACTTTTGTATAAGTTGATATCATCACAACGCAGCTACAAATCAATTTTAAAATTTTTAGATATTTATTTTGGCCTACAAAAATCATAGAAGTTGCATTTATTAACTAAACAAAGTAATTTTAAAACATGCAAAAAGTATTCATTTTCTAAGTTTCATACTTTTCACTAGGTGCAAAAATTATTCATTTTCTAAGTTACTAAAATTTCAAAATTTCAAAATTTTTGGACAAATAATTAAATTACTAAAAATCTTTAAATGCCCATTTATTAAATAAAAGAGCTATTTAATTAACAGATAAAATAAAGTCAAAATTGGTATATTATATATTTAATAAACTAAGCTCATTGATACAAGCATACAGAAATTGTTTCATAATTTTTGGAATAGTATAATAATTACATTTAAATGGAACTTTCAGAAAAAAAAAGAAAATGGAGGTTGTCTTCAACCTCCCGACGTTGACCATGGGCGGCAACCTTGACTTCACCGGAACTCGACGACGGCGAGAACTTGGGCGACGCTAAGGGCATCTTTGTGTCGTACACGACGACGCGAAGCGCCTACGATGACTATTACGACGGCGGACACAGCGGAGCAGGGACCTCGTAGATGATGCTTATTCTTATGGGCTAGAGAAATACCTCTTTTTTCACACGCCCTCTTACTTCACTGATAGGATGGGGTCAATGTTGATCATCAAAATAAGCAAGCTTCATATTAACGAATTCCATTCTAATAAAGAAATTAAGAGAATAAAACATAGAGCCACAAAATATATTCTATAAAGAGAGAAGGACATTTAGATTTTAGAGAGGAATTATGGTTTTGCCTCATCATCGCACATGCTCCACCATAGTACACCTAGCCATAATCTTTGTTTCCACTAAAATCGGGAGATTGCTTGAAACGGCATTTGTTGCTCAACATATTTTTCCTGCTTATCCTCGTGATGTACAAACAAATGACAAGTGAAGTGACAGTTTGTATTTACAAGCATAATGTGTAAATTTGTACCTATTAAAGTAGTCATATCATGGCCTCCACTGCTCCACATATTGCCTTATAATTTAACTGTCAGGCGGGATGGCCATAAGAGAAAGAAAGCCATGAAGAAGCAAGCTGAATAACATCACTTGTGTCTTGATGACTCCACCTAGGCACGGAAAGAGATAGAGAAGCCTGGAAGGGTGTGGTGAAATTTCTATCACGGTGGAAGCAGGGTTACACGGTAGTCGTCTAGCCAGGATTAGAGTTCATTGTATGCAATGCATAATTTCCTTTTGTTGCTCGGTCAACCAATGACAACATTAGAAGCTGGCGGGTAGAATTTGGGTAAACCAAAAATATCAATAGGCCGAAGAATTGAATAGAAAAACACAAACAAATCTTACATCTTACGGGGTGGCCCACTTGTTAGGAGGTATGGATGCATAATGTCCCTTAGATCAAAATCTTGATGGTTAAAAAATAGAGTGGGTATAAATTTTCAGGTAACATGTATTTATCAATTCCTTCGCTCTTTTATAGTATAGATATAGATGAAGATTTTCAGAATCTGAGTGGAAATATGAGTTTTGAGTAAATTTTGAAAGAGCAAAATGCACCACAGGTCCATTACCTTTTTGTCCTGTGTCATCTAGGTCCATCACCTTTAAAAGTGCAGCTTTAGATCTATTACCTGTTCGTCTTGTGTCATGTAGGTCCATCACCTTTAAAAGTGTAGATTTAGGTCCTTAAACTTTGTTATAGCGTTCACTGGAGGCCATACCATTTTTTATAGTGGTTTTCTAGGCTGTTTCGGCATGTGAACATTAATTTTTGACATTTTCATGTAGTGCTGATATTTGTTTATTTCATAATAAATTATTAGTGCACACTAAATTCATGTAATTTTTTGTGTAGACTCTTCATCATGTACTGTACCTAGGAAAATTATGAAACCTAGAAAAATGAATATTTTTGTATGTTTTAAAATTACCTCTTTTAATTAATAAATATAACTTCTATGATTTTTGTAGGCCAAAATAAATATCCAAAAATTACAAAAATTGTTTTATAGTTGCTTTATGATGATATCAACGTGTGAAAAAGTTTAAGATAAATTTTAAATAATGTTTTAAAAGTTAAAACAATAGTCTAGTTTATTAATTTGAGTAAACTAAGATTGTTTTAAGTTTTAGTGTAGTCAAATTAGTTTTCAACAACATGTAATTTTAGTAAACTAAAACTCAAAAACACAAATTTAAAAACTTAGAATAGAATATTGTTTTGAGTTTTAAGTTTTATCCTAATCACCCTTTTATAATTAAATAATTAACAAAACATGAAATTTTGAACTTTTGTATAAGTTGATATCATCATAACGCAGCTACAAATCAATTTTAAATTTTTTGGATATTTATTTTAGCCTACAAAAATCATAGAATTTGCATTTATTAATTAAACAAAGTAATTTTAAAACTTGCAAAAAGTATTCATTTTCTAAGTTTCATACTATTTACTAGGTGCAAAAACTATTCATTTTCTAAGTTTCACTAGGGACATATAAGAGCTGCACATATAAGAGCTACACATAAAAATAGAAAAAAAGAAGATATATAACGATGCCTTAAAAAGGATAAACAACTGTATATGTTTTTACACTGCGAAAACGCAGGCACACACAGACTGTAGTGCATAAAACTGTAATATTTACAAGTTCAGCAGTGACGGGATGCGTATTGCAACTCAACATATAGACCCAGTTGCGACGCCAGCACTGGGTGAGTTGCAACAACTGACACAGTTTAAATCCATAACCTATATAAACAAACACACAGCTTTAAGGGGGGTACTTCTCCACAAATCTCTCGCTAACCGAGCATCGAGAAAAATAGAAAATAAGGAAGGGGGGGGGGGGGGGACACGGGAACTCCAGGCCACCGTTTCATCGCTCCTCATAAATCGAAGTCGATCTTCCTTCCACCAACCCTAAACACATCAAGCTCATCGGGGACATTTGCCAGGTTCAGTGGATGAAACATCAAGTAGGGCAAGAGCTCTACCCTGTATATCCCGCCTAAGAACTAAAAAAAAAAAAAAAAGAAACACATGTATGATAGCCTCGATTAGTGACTGCTATATAAACACACATTGATGAGTAAAAAACACACACAAAAAATATACACAGAGAGGGGGAAGAAATGCTCACTGGATTGATTTTAGTCTTCAGATTGTTGCCATCATAAAATTCCATATATTTCCAAACAAAAAAACATGCAATCACTTGGGCGTGCTTGTTTTGTGAGGGGCATTACAGGCATGGACCATGTCTCAATGTTAGGGAATTTATTCCTGGTGACCTTCTTTAATGCATCACTCAATATGGGCATCTTATCGACAATGGGATCATGGCGGTCACTAGAGCTAGTGTCACACCACTTAATAGAATATTGTTTTGAGTTTTAAGTTTTTTCCTAATCACCCTTTTATAATTAAATAATTAGCAAAACATGAAATTCTAAACTTTTGTATAAGTTGATATCATCATAACGCAGCTACAAATCAATTTTAAAATTTTTAGATATTTATTTTGGCCTACAAAAATCATAGAAGTTGCACTTATTAATTAAATGAAGTAATTTTAAAACATGCAAAAAGTATTCATTTTCTAAGTTTCATACTTTTTACTAGGTGCAAAAACTATTCATTTTTTCACTAGGGACATATACGATATAGCCTCGTTCACCATTGCCACCCTAGATCGACTCCACCAAAATTTTGGTTCATGATGTCGGCAAATGGTACCTCACATCAAAAACCATAGAAATATGCCAATCCTTTGAAATTCTTTTGAAAATCCCGTAACGCAAACAAACCCTAATAGTGGAACAAACATAACCTTTTGCATGATGCATGGTCCTATAGCCGTTTCACTCAAAAACCTTTTAATTTTATTCATGAATAAAAAATGCTAAAAATATCATGGGACCATCCAAAATTTATTACATGCCCTCACCAAGTAAAAAAGAATGTCCTCGGACATACACGTCCGAAAAATATTACATGTGCTCAACAAGTACATAAAGCAACTCAAACATACAAACATGTGCTCAACAAGTACATAAAGCACCTGACCTATTCATCACCCCAAGCGCAATGGAGTCACGAAATGCATTAATAGGCGCAGGAACAGGCTCGCTCTTTCGATGACATTTCTAAGAGATGAATGCACATAGTTGAATGTCTCCTTTCTATCATTTGGTTCTGCTGCGTTTTGAAATACCCGCAAATGTCGGTGTTTTAATTAGAAAACGCAATGAACTACCAGCTAGGTGTGTACTATAGCCGATGAGGAAAGACATTGTTGTATATGTTGTCATTGCACCATCAAACACTCTAATGATGCCATCACAATTTGGGTTGTCCTACCCTTGCGACACAGGTGCTAAACAAACTTATCAGTTGGTGGTGCCTCAATAGAGATAGACTTGGTTGTAGATTTAAGGCCATATTTTTTTGTCAATAAATCATACATATTTGGGTTCATTCTAAACATATTGTGCAGTACTATTCGCCCATTTCCTCTTTACCCATTCCATCCCAGTCAAGGGTGGTTTCCTATAATCAGCCCTATTCTAGTACTTGTCCTCATGCGTAGGATACAAATACATACCGTAATTGAATCCAGCTGCATTATTAAATTGCTTCAAAATGCTAGAAAATTCCTCCTCCCACTCCTCATCAAATTTATCGTGAGGTTGTGCATCCCTCTATGCAAAAAAGAAAAAGTCAGTACTTCCTCAACTCTTTTTTTTCGCGATCACGCCCAAACCCTTGTATATATGGCAATAACTTGCATTCACAAAACAATAAAACACACATATTCCAAATATAATAAGGATCATCACTGACAAGTTTAACAAGCCTACTACATTAAAGATATTCAAACCACAAACAGAACTTCGATATTTGAAAAGGAAGGATCTCATCGCAACAATGGCCAAGAACATACCTGCAGGTTCGATTTCCTAAGCTTGGCATAGTGCTTAATGATGGCCATCCTTACAGACGGGTCAGACTCCATGAAGAACTTGGTCGCACATTTGGAGTGGATCATCTCCAGCACAGCAAGCCACAGATCTGGGGTCTCCTCAGTTGCACCACACTCTCTAGCCATCTGCTGCACTTGCACAATCTTTCTTTCCAGTTCCTTCTCCTTATCCAGGAATACTTTTTGCCTAGCATCCCATTTGTTCTGCATATTCTCTAGAAGTTCGTTCATGTTCTTGTCAAGCATGGATGTAACTTCTTCCGGGCTCCTTGATCTAGTGCTGCGTGCGCTGTTCCTACTAACATTGCTCCCAGTGCTGAGTGGGGTTAGGTGGTCATCCTCATCTTCTTCGTTGGATCCATCGACTGCGGCTAATCCAAGGCACATGCGGTCCATTTCTGCGTTCTTCTGCAAAACGCCGAAGCAATAAGATCAGAAGCAATATATAACACACAGAAGTAATTAATAACACATCAGGAGAACCATATATACCTGCCTATTATTGGAGATCCCAGCAACGGTTTCGGCACAGGTATAGGTTGAGTAGAGGTATGTAAGGCAGCTGTTCTCATTGCCCAGTCTGCAGTGGATGCACGGCGCCGCCGTCCAAGAAGAGGTCCCTGCTGGCGTCTCCTTCCCCACCTCAAGCTTCTTCGCCGCGGCCCTCGTCGGCATGAAGGGGGACGCTGCTGCCGAGGGAAGGCGTTTCTTCACTGCTAAAGAGGGGCCCGACGCCAACCCCCGCGGGGATGACGCCGGCGGGGCGGCCGCGGTGGACACCAGGGGCAAATTAGCTCCCAGTGCGGTTGCGACGCCGGCAGCGGTGGGGAGGCTCGACGACGCCAACCCCCGCGGGGATGACGCCGGCGGGGCGGCCGCGGTGGACACCAGGGGCAAATTAGCTCCCAGTGCGGTTGCGACGCCGGCAGCGGTGGGGAGGCTCGACGGCGGTGGCAGTAGGGAGGCTCGAGGGAGTAGATCGTGGTGCGCGGCCGGCGGGCGGAGGCGCGACGACGTCCTGTGGTGGGGATGCAAGCGTAGTGCGGCGGCGATGGGGAGGCTCGACGGCGGCGCCGGTGGTGGGGCTCGAGGGAGTGGATCCGCGTGGCGCGTGTGGAAGGCGGGAGGGGGGAGGCGCGCTGACGCCGTCCCGTACCTAGTCAACCCCTGCCTCGCCTCCGTTGATGGAGGCGCGGCCGGCGGCATGCGCACGGCGGAGGCAGTGGGGAGGCACGGCGGAGGCGGCGGGGGGCGCGCCCACGCCATTCCGTACCCCGGTGGGGCGGACGGGATGTCGACGTCCCGCATCACGGCGAGCGGTGGAAGAGCGAGGCTCGGGAGGAAATGGATCCGGCGTGTGTGTGTGTGTGGAAGAGGGGGCCGGGGATCGACGCCAAGGGCCGAAGACGTGTGTGGCGAGTACTCACATAGGGGAATTTCTGACACACTGAAATGGCGGCCGACCTAGATTTGTTTCAGTGCCGTGCACGGAATATGTAAATAAATGTTTAATAATAGAAACAAATATGGTTATTATTAGTTTAACTTAATAGAAAAACGTAAATACAGCGAGGCCGATTGCAGCGTGCGCAGAGAGGCCGATTGCAGCGTGCGCAGCGAGGCCGATTGCAGCGTGCATACGACCAACTTTATCAGGCATTCAGTAAAGAGGGCGCCCGGGCCCATGGGTCAGCCCTGAACAAGCAATCAAAGCCTGCATAGTCATGGCCCCACGCTGGACAAGACCGAACATAGCCAGCAGGCGCAAACAAGTGGGGACGCAGATTCAGTACCTTTACTCGATTATGTGTCCGTTTCGGATCGAGACGGTTCCACGCTTCACTTGCTGCTGGATCCACGCATGTTTTTTTCCCAAAACTACTAGCATTCCCCATGTTTTCCATAGAACATGTTGCAACTAAGGTTACTTGCATGTTGCAACTAAGGTTACTTGCATGTTGCAAATGACGGACACACTGGGATGCAATTTGGCATGTAGTAGTGGTTTTTACAATTGTTTGGGATTTTAGTGTTTCTACCCCTATTCCAAAGTCTAATAGTGATTTTGGCCCTCTTTTTTTTTAACTTTGTGATTTTACCCTCATTTGTTCTAAACGAAGCTCCTGTATACCCCTAGTATGTAACATTGTGCGTGATGATTGACTAAATAGCTAAAAAAAGAAAAATAAATGAAAAAACACATGTGCAAAAAGACAAGGATACTCTTATGTCCATCTCCTACTGCTGGGAGGTGATAGTTGACACATCTTTTTTTTTGACAAGAAAACAATTCATTAAATACTAGCAGCATACCGCTGCTATATTGTTACAATGTTCAAGGCTTACATCTTTTAACCATCCCATTAGGTGGCATCGAGTAGAGTGATTGGGATTAATACATGTAACCTGGATATCACTCATAGAGTGCCCACAGAAGACAAAACTAGCTTTTACCAGATCATGAGCTATCTGATTGTGATTCCTACTAATTTTGCGCAAGGTAAAGCTAGCCTTGGAGGTAGCAGCACGAAATCTAGCTATGAAAGGCTCTGCTCTCCAATCTACATGGCTTTGTTTTGAATCTTTGCTTAGAAGCCTAGCAAGCAACTGGTTGAGTTTATGTGGATTGTTAATTAAAGTGTTGCAGAATTTTTTTTAAAAAAAAATCTGTCCAATAAAAATGAGAGCTTAATGTGTAAAAATAGAGGTAAAACACAACACAAGAAAATATGGGTAAAAACTCATGGACAAAGTCATTATTTTGTCCAAAAGTTAACATCGTTAGAAGGACTTAAGAAACTAGGGGTAAAGTCTTGCTTCATTTAAAAATTATAGGGGTAAAATCACAAAGTTAAAAAAATGAGGGTAAAGTCACAAACAGACTTCAAAACAGGGGTAGAAATGCTCAAGCCCGTTATTTTATTATCCTGAGACTTTTTGTTTGTAACCACCATTTTTTCATATGGGGTTTTTCCGATTATATATGATCTTTTTTCCCCAAACTTAAGGTATCAAGTAATTTTTTACACTAGTACCATTTTTTTATTGCCCAAATTGGTTGCAGTCGTACACTAAGGTACGTTGCAACTGCGTGGCACCATAGGTTGCAAATAGTGTACCAACAGGATTCTATTTTAAAAAGTCTTTGTTTTTTTTCTCAACAGAAATGGTGTTTAAGCATACACAATAAATATCGACTGTCCAGTAGCAAACAAGCATGCAATTATCCAGAAGCAAACAATTATGTAGCATCTTGATATCCATCGGTCGCAGGCGAGCTAGCATGCATTGATTCAATTGCCGGCCGGTTCGAAGGCGAGAGCATCGATTCCATCACATGTGCCGGTTCCCAGAGCGATTCCATCTGCGGCGATAAGCATCTCGCAGAGCGCAGTCGTCCCGTCATTGGGCGACGGCGTCGTTTGGTGGCCGGCCAAATTGTCAGCGTGCAGTCGTCCACCTTGCGACGGCCCTCGAGGTGTGGTTGCAACTGTTCAGGTGCACACATGACACATGCAGCGGTGTGGCGCGCGAACCGAGCAGAGCGCAGCGGTGTGCAGTCTGTGTCGATGCAGGCTCGCGTCGATGAAGCACCCTGTCCGTTGTATCGAACCAGGGTCGATGAAATAAAGAAATAACTTTATCTCTCCTGCCGTTGCTCCTCCCGCGAGATGAAACCCCGGCCATCGCTTGCTCCTCCCACACGCCCCCTCCTTTCCTCCGCCGGGGGGATCGATCGAATCGATTAGTTTGGCCACCGCGGCCATGGACGACGACGACAAGGCGCTGTACTTGAGGGACCTCGTGGCGGTGGCGGGCACCGAGATGCGGCGGCAAGATCCAGATGTGGGGGATGAGACCGCCACGAGATCCAGAGGTGGGGGAGGACGGCGCCGCTGCGCTCGCAGGCATGGAAGGAGGACCGAAGGAGGCAGAGGAAGTGCGGCATGCAACGGAGCCTGGCTGTGCCGCCTGTGCAGCATGCCGTGGAGGAGCTGGTGGCTTGGCGGAGAGAGGCATGGTATGCATGTGTGGATAATGACGGGAGACGAGTTTGCAATGTGTGCGCCTGAACAGTTGCAACCACACCTCGAGGGCCGTCCCAAGGCGGACGACTGCACGCTGACAATTTGGCCGGCCACCAAACGACGCCGTCGCCCAATGACGGGACGACTGTGCTCTGCGAGATGCTTATCGCCGCAGATGGAATCGCTCTGCAAACCGGCACATGTGAAGGAATCGATGCTCTCGCCTGCGAACCAGCAATGGAATCGATGCATGCTAGCTCACCTGCGACCGATGGATATTAAGATGCTACATAATTGTTTGATTCTGGATAATTGCATGCTTGTTTGCTACTGGACAGTTGATATTTATTGTATATGCTTAAACACCATTTCTGTTGAGAAAGAAAACAAAGACCTTTTAAAATAGAATCCTGTTGGTACACCATTTGCAACCTAAGGTGCCACACAGTTGCAACATTCCATAGTATACGATTGCAACCCTTCTGGGCAATAAAAAGATGGTACTAGTGTAAAAAATTACTTGATACCTTAAGTTTGGGGAAAAAGATCATATATAATCGAAAAACCCCATATGAAAAAATGGTGGTTACAAACAAAAAGTCTCAGGATAATAAAATAACGGGCTTGAGCATTTCTACCCCTGTTTTGAAGTCTGTTTGTGACTTTACCCTTGTTTTTTTAACTTTGTGATTTTACCCCTATAATTTTTAAATGAAGCAAGACTTTACCCCTAGTTTGTTAAGTCCTTCTAACGATGTTAACTTTTGGACAAAATAATGACTTTGTCCATGAGTTTTTACCCATATTTTCTTGTGTTGTGTTTTACCTCTATTTTTACACATTAAGCTCTCATTGTTATTGGACAGATTTTTTTTAAAAAAAATTCTGCAACACTTTAATTAACAATCCACATAAACTCAACCAGTTGCTTGCTAGGCTTCTAAGCAAAGATTCAAAACAAAGCCATGTAGATTGGAGAGCAGAGCCTTTCATAGCTAGATTTCGTGCTGCTACCTCCAAGGCTAGCTTTACCTTGCGCAAAATTAGTAGGAATCACAATCAGATAGCTCATGATCTGGTAAAAGCTAGTTTTGTCTTCTATGGGCACTCTATGAGTGATATTCAGGTTACATGTATTAATCCCAATCACTCTACTCGATGCCACCTAATGGGATGGTTAAAAGATGTAAGCCTTGAACATTGTAACAATATAGCAGCGGTATGCTGCTAGTATTTAATGAATTGTTTTCTTGTCAAAAAAAAAGATGTGTCAACTATCACCTCCCAGCAGTAGGAGATGGACATAAGAGTATCCTTGTCTTTTTGCACATGTGTTTTTTCATTTATTTTTCTTTTTTTAGCTATTTAGTCAATCTGTCACAAACAATGTTACATACTAGGGGTATACAGGAGCTTCGTTTAGAACAAATGAGGGTAAAATCACAAAGTTAAAAAAAAAGAGGGCCAAAATCACTATTAGACTTTGGAATAGGGGGTAGAAACACTAAAATCCCAAACAATTGTAAAAACCACTACTACATGCCAAATTGCATCCCTGTGTGTCCTTCATTTGCAACATGCAAGTAACCTTAGTTGCAACATGTTCTATGGAAAACATAGGGAATGCTAGTAGTTTTGGAAAAAAAAACATGCGTGGATCCAGCAGCAAGTGAGGCCGTAGCATGCAGGTGCTAGGTGCTAGGCACCTACTATCCAAATGTCTGTCGCGACTCGCGAGGAGGCCAGGTGCTCGTAGGCCGTACTAAGATAGCTAGTAATTAAGATCCTTCTGAAAAGATTCTGAGTCGGCCAAAAGTAGTACTGTACTAGGATGCTTCTGCTAAAAGGTTGGACTGCTACTCTCATTGCATGACCGCAAATAGCAAGGCTGTTGACTTCAAATTTAACTAGACATGCGGCTCCAAAAGTAATAAAAAAAACAGGCATGCATGCAACGCCAAAAACAGGCCTCGCATATAAATTCGGCTGGCCGGCCGCCGCACACCTCCCTCACAAAGCTCCCTCACCATCGCCTTGCGCTCGCTGAGACCGCGCGCGCGCCCTCGCCGAGCTAGCTC
Source organism: Themeda triandra (assembly GCA_018135685.1). Lineage (NCBI taxonomy): Eukaryota > Viridiplantae > Streptophyta > Magnoliopsida > Poales > Poaceae > Themeda > Themeda triandra. Next base: position 446,164 of record JAENPR010000069.1, on the reverse strand, counting down.
GCTCTAGCTATATCACGCTCTGTGCGCGCGCTGCTCCTCTTTCCCGTCCGCGAGATGACCAGCGTCATGGGCGGCTTCGGCGGAGCCGACGGCGGCGGCAATGGCGGCTCCTACTGCCCCGGCCCCCCCGTACTGTAGGGGATGCATTGTTTGTTACACCCTCCGAGGCCCGATGCCCTGCTACGGCAGGCCGTACTGCCGGGGCTGCGCCACCTGCGCCCCTGGGCAGATCGGCGGTGGCGGCCGCTACGACGACATTGACGACGACGTCGTCGACGGCGGCGGCTCCGCCGCCTATGGTGGCTACGGCGGCGGCTCGAATTCCGCCGCCTATGGCGGATATGACGACATCGACGACAGCGTCGTCGCCTACGATGGCAGCCACGGCAGCGACGCCCCCAGCCCCTACGGCGGCTCCTACGGCGGCGGCGCCTACGGCAGCCACGGCGGCCCATACGGCGGCCCCTACGGCGGCCACGGCGGCGGCCCCTACGGCAGCCACGGCGGCCCGGACGGCGCCTACCAGGCGTACCGGCGCTCCGGCTCCACCGCCTCCGACGCGCGCGCGCCGCCACATATCGACCTGGCGTGCCTTAGCTTGGGCAGTGGCGGTGGCCGCGGCTCCGCTCGGCCGCCGTCCGGCGGCCTGCGCTCTGCTGCCGGTCGAGCGATTCGATCTTTGTCCAGGTTGGGCAGGGGCAGCAGGCGCCCATCCTCAGCGGGGCTAGCTTTTTCCAGGGCTCCTCCATTGGTACAAAATGAAGCCTTAATTTATTTGTGCTCTAATTTTTCAATATGGTTGCCTTAATTATTTGTTTGATATATATGCGGCCTTAACTTGCTTTTCTTTACCACGTAACCATACAAGTTTTATTTGAGGAGACATAGCTAGCTTGACCTGCATTGTAAGACTGAGATTAATTCATTAATTAATTATTCAACCTTTATGCAGGGTGTCCTCCCAAGGCCTTGCAAGGTCAGCCGGAGCGGGAGCAGCAGTGGAAGTGGGGGGCCCTTCAAGAACTTGAAGGCTCTCCCCACGCAGGCCATTTGTGAATTGGCGAGAGGTGCCGGCATTCTGGAGACAAATCCAGAGGGGTGGTTGGCCGTGAGGGACATCAACAGGGACGACAATGACAGGCAATTCTTTGCCTGTTCGGGTCCAGATGGCAGGAGGGTTGTGGCTCAGGGTGTTGCCGAGGAGAGGAGGGTGTGGCGGTTGGCCGCCGCCGTCGCCGCTGCCGATGCCACCGACGCCGCCGCTGAGATAGACCAGATCGACTAGACGCCGCACCCGCCGAGGACACGCCGCCGTCCCTTTTCAATGTATCATTCAATGTTTTCATTAAGTAATGTAACGTTTTTAAGAACAATTGCACTAATTTATGTAATAATTTATTGTAATGTTTTCTTCGAACATTTGCACCGGTTATGTAATAATTTATGTTTGTGTAATGTAGTAATTTATGTTTGTGTAATGTAATAATTTATGGTTATGTAATAATTTATTTTTCTGTTAAGTGATGTAATAATTTTCTTAGAGCAAATGTACTGGTTATGTAATGTAATTATTTATGGTTATGTAACAATTGCACTGGTTAAGTATTGTAATGTAATAATTTATGGTTATGTAATAATTTATTTTTGAGTAAATTACACCATAGATACAACAACTATGAAGGTGGGTGGAAACTAGTCCATCAAGTTGCAAATTGTGTTTTTTGGTACAAGACCTAGGCTAACATGAGCATGTACGATCAGGTTGACGTATATTGGCCCTCGTTAGACGATGCGCTTGGCTTGTGTCGTTCATATCGATGGCTCATTTGAACTAGAACGTACTCTCGGCTCCAACTAGCATTTGCTATAGCTGGCTCACCTTTTGTGCTCAGCCAATCAGATTGGCCCTGGCGTTCTAGGCGTCGACAAGCCATCATCTGTGTCGATCTCTTGATATGTAAACATATGATGTACTGCCCTCAGCTTACTGAAGGTTGCCATGTTTTGTGTTTTCTGGCTGAAAGACAGAGTATTACGGCTTTAGTCGAAGGAGCGAAAACAAGAACAAAATATTTATCCATAGGAATCAAAATCTCTAATGACGACAAGACATACATAGATATAATGCTAGGATCTAAGTGTCTGATTCATTTAAACAAATTGGAAGGTGAAATATTATCTAAAAATATTCAGATTCTCTTCAGAGATGTTACAAATTCATCATTTAAACATCAGAGCTGCACATTTAAGTCTTCATGTTCTCTCTTGGAGCTGACTGACAACTGTTCAATTTTTCGCGTGCAACATGAGATTGTTCTCCATGTCGTCCACTTCGATCTTCCTCCCCTTCCTCTTGTCATGCCAGCACGACCTGCTCCCCAAAGTCTGTAAAAATTGTGAACATACAACAGATTGTGACACCGCGTTGCAACCATCTTTGAAAACAAATTGCAACATGGCTTTTCTCCTTTTTAGCATAACAACAGCACCACTCGTTCGCTAGGCATTCCCAAAAAATCCAAAAACAATTCTGGGCGCACACATGCGCGGGGATGATGTACCAACACACATAACCATAGAAAAAAAGAAGATATATAACGATGCCTTAAAAAGGATAAACAGCTGTATATGTTTTTACACTGCGAAAACGCAGGCACACACAGACTGTAGTGCGTAAAACTGTAATATTTACATGTTCAGCAGAGAGACGGTATGCGTATTGCGACACTATATATAACCCAGTTACAACAACATCACTGGATGCGTTGCAACACATGACAAAGTTTTAATACATAAACTATATAAACAAACACACAGCTTTACGGGGGAGGGGGGGTACTTCTCCACAAATCTCTGCTAACTGAGCATCGAGAAAAATATAAAATAAAATGGGGGGACACAGGAACTCCAGGCCACCGTTTCATCGCTCCTTATAAATCGAAGTCGATCTCCGTTCCACCAACCTAAACACATCAAACTCATCGGGGACTTTTGCCAGGTTCAGTGGATGAAACATCAAGTAGTGCAAGAGCTCTACCCTGTATATCCCGCCCAAGAACTGAAAAAAAACAAAAAGAAACACATGTATGATAGCCTCGATTAGTGACTGCTTAATAAACACACATTGATGAGTAAACAATTAATCATAAAATAAAAGTTGTCCTATTAAGATCAACATTTTATTTTAGACAAATTATAACCTAAATAGTCATAAAATAAATTTCAAAATTTTTGGACAAATAATTAAATTACTAAAAATCTTCAAATGCCCATTTATTAAATAAAAGAGCTATTTAATTAACAGATAAAATAAAGTCAACATTTGTATATTATATATTAATAAACCAAGCTCATTAATACAAGCATACAGAAATTGTTTCATAATTTTTGGAAAAGTACAATAATTACATTTAAATGGAACTTTCAGAAAAAAAAGAAAATGGAGGTTGTCTTCAACCTCCCGACGTTGACCATGGGCGGTAATCTTGACTTCGCCGGAACTCGATGACGGCGAGAACTTGGGCGACGCTAAGGGTATCTTTCTGATGTACACGACGACGGGAAGCGCCTACGATGACTATTACGACGGCGAACACGGCAGAGCAGGGACCTCGTAGATGATGCTTATTCTTATGGGCTAGAGAAATACCTCTTTTTTCACACGCCCTCTTACTTCACTGATAGGATGGGGTCAATGTTGATCATCAAAATAAGCAAGCTTCGTATTAACGAATTCCATTCTAATAAAGAAATTAAGAGAATAAAACATAGAGCCACAAAATATATTCTATAAAGAGAGAAGGACCTTTAGATTTTAGAGAGGAATTATGGTTTTGCCTCATCATTGCATATGCTCCACCATAGTACACCTAGCCATAATCTTTGTTTCCACTAAAACTGGGACATTGCTTGAAACGGCATTTGTTGCTCAACATATTTTTCCTGCTTATCCTCGTGATGTACAAACAAATGACAAGTGAAGTGACAATTTGTATTTACAAGCATAATGTGTAAATTTGTACCTATTAAAGTAGTCATATCATGGCCTCCACTGCTCCACATATTGCCTTATAATTTAACTGTCAGGCGGGATGGCCATAAGAGAAAGAAAGCCATGAAGAAGCAAGCAGAATAACATCACTTGTGTCTTGATGACTCCACCTAGGCACGGAAAGAGATAGAGAAGCCTGGAAGGGTGCGGTGAAATTTCTATCACGGTGGAAGCGGGGTTACACGATAGTCGTCTAGCCGGATTAGAGTTCATTGTATGCAATGCATAATTTCCTTTTGTTGCTCGGTCAACCAATGACAACATTAGAAGTCGGGTAGAATTTGGGTAAACCAAAAATATCAATAGGCCGGAGAATTGAATAGAAAAACACAAACAAATCTTACATCTTACGGGATGGCCCACTTGTTAGGAGGTAAGGATGCATAATGTCCCTTAGATCAAAATCTTGATGGTTAAAAAATAGAGTGGGTATAAATTTTTAGGTAACGTATATTTATCAATTCCTTCACTCTTTTATAGTATAGATATAGATGAAGATTTTCAGAATCTGAGTGGAAATATGAGTTTTGAGTAAATTTTGAAAGAGCAAAATGCACCACAGGTCCATTACCTTTTTGTCTTGTGTCATCTAGGTCCATCACCTTTAAAAGTGCAGCTTTAGGTCTATTACCTGTTTGTCTTGTGTCATGTAGGTCCATCACTTTTAAAAGTGTAGATTTAGGTCCTTAAACTTTGTTATAGCGTTCACTGGAGGTCCATACCATTTTTTATAGCGGTTTTCTAGGCTGTTTCGGCATGTGAACATTAATTTTTGACATTTTCATATAGTGCTGATATTTGTTTATTTCATAATAAATTATTAGTGCACACTAAATTCATATAATTTTTTGTGTAGACTCTTCATCATGTACTGTACATAGGAAAATTATGAAACCTAGAAAAGTGAATATTTTGGTATGTTTTAAAATTACCTCTTTTAATTAATAAATATAACTTCTATGATTTTTGTAGGCCAAAATAAATATCCAAAAATTACAAAAATTGTTTTATAGTTGCTTTATGATGATATCAACGTGTGAAAAAGTTTAAGATAAATTTTAAATAATGTTTTAAATGTTAAAACAATATTCTAGTTTATTAATTTGAGTAAACTAAGATTGTTTTAAGTTTTAGTGTAGTCAAATTAGTTTTGCAACAACCTGCAATTTTAGTAAACTAAAACTCAAAAACACAAATTTAAAAACTTAGAATAGAATATTGTTTTGAGTTTTAAGTTTTATCCTAATCACCCTTTTATAATTAAATAATTAACAAAACATGAAATTCTGAACTTTTGTATAAGTTGATATCATCATAACGCAGCTACAAATCAATTTTAAATTTTTTAGATATTTATTTTGGCCTACAAAAATCATAGAAGTTGCATTTATTAATTAAACAAAGTAATTTTAAAACATGCAAAAAGTATTCATTTTCTAAGTTTCATACTTTTTACTAGGTGCAAAAACTATTCATTTTCTAAGTTTCACTAGGGACATATAAGAGCTGCACATATGAGAGCTACACATAACCATAGAAAAAAAGAAGATATATAACGATGCCTTAAAAAAGATAAACAGTTGTATATGTTTTTACACAGCCATATGAGAGCTACACATAACCATAGAAAAAAAGAAGATATATAACGATGCCTTAAAAAAGATAAACAGCTGTATATGTTTTTACACACACACACGGCAGTAGTGCGTAAAACTGTAATATTTACATGTTCAGCAGAGACGGGATGCATATTGCAACTCAATATATAGACCCAGTTGCGACACCAGCACTGGGTGAGTTGCAACACCTGACACAGTTTTAATACATAAACTATATAAACAAACAGACAGCTTTAAGGGAGGGTACTTCTCTACAAATCTCTGCTAACTGAGCATCAAGAAAAATAGAAAATAAGGGGGGGGGGGGCACAGGAACTCCAGGCCACCGTTTCATCGCTCCTCATAAATCGAAGTCGATTTTCCTTCCACCAACCCTAAACACATCAAGCTCATCGGGGACTTTTGCCAGGTTCAGTGGATGAAACATCAAGTAGTGCAAGAGCTCTACCCTGTATATCCTGCCCAAGAACTGAAAAAAAAACAAAAAGAAACACATGTATGATAGCCTCGATTAGTGACTGCTATATAAACACACATTGATGAGTAAAAAAACACACAAAAATATACACGAGAGAGGGGGAAGAAATGCTCACTTTGGATTGATTTTAGTCTTCGATTGTTGCCATCATAAAATTCCATATATTTCCAAACAAAAAACATGCAATCACTTGGGCCTGCTTGTTTTGTGAGGGGCATTACAGGCATGGACCATGTCTCAATGTTAGGGAATTTATTCCTGGTGACCTTCTTTAATGCAGCACTCAATATGGGCATCTTATCGGCAATGGGATCATGGCGGTGACTAGACCTAGTGTCACACCACTTATAGTCAATGGAGTCCAGGATATCAATCCGGTTGTGAATTTGATTGATGCAGTAAACACAATAATGATCACCAAGACAGATTGGCATGAAGATCTGCATTTTAATATGATGCAAAAGAAATGAGTAAAAAGACAAAACAGCAGCAGAAAGAGAGAAAAAAACTTGTTGTCTACCGCTTCTACAAACAGTTTGCAACATGGAGTTAGACACAATTGCAACCTGGTTAGATAGAGATTTGCATTTAGGGGCTGTTGGGGGGTCTGTGGATACTAACCAGCTTTGCTTCCAGTAAGAAATCACCGCCATGATAATGCTCCACTTCCTGCTCTATGCCCTTCCATAATCTTTCGAAATCTGCAGTCTTAGTCACTCCATCATCAGCATATATTTTCTTGACGTCGTTTAAATTTCTCTGGATGAAAAAAAGGAGAAATAAAGAAAGATTAGCACATCAGCTGATTCCGGAAAAAAAGAACATAACAAAAATGCAAAAAAAATGGGGGGTCAGTGAGAAACACACAAATACGCCAGTGGTGAAGAACATCCTGTATCCGACTGAATCTGGCTTGTGAATACAGTCATCAAAACGGAGACAATGGACAGTGAAATCCAGAATAGAAGAGTCTCCGCTGGTATCATGGGCAAATGTGGTAAGTAGATCAATGCCCTGATAGGAGAGATAGATGCTGAATTCGATGAGAGTGGTCCTGTGTAGTGGGCAGAAAGAAACAGAATATGTTAACAAAAAAGTCAAAAAAAGGAAAAAGAAAAGAACAGGAAGCTAATTGCAACCAAAGATGATAGGAATTTGCAACAGATGTAAGTGAGTAATTACTCTTTCAGGGTCTTATTTTGCGCAATCCTGTTCCTCAAAGCAAGAGCCTTGACCAATGGAACTTGTGGGCGGCCCTTGGAAATTTCGAAAGGGGATATGAAGCTCTGCGGCGTCTTCTTCAACTATTCTCTAAAACGTTTGTAGATAATCTGTATAAAGTCATTGAAGGTGAAGTCTGGTGAATCTGCAGCACTCTTTTCCTCTTGAGATAGCCGTATAGGTGGGGTTAGGCTGGAAATATCGTCGGGTGAATCCTCTGGGAAAGATGGAACAGCTGTAACTGCACTAGACCCATCAACGACCACCGCCGGCCTCCAACAAAGCCTTCGAGCATTAGCTTCTTCCTTCCGCCGATTCAGCCATTGTGTGTGCTCCTCGCGGTACTTAAGATATGCTTCCTTCTGAGCTTTAACTTCCTCCTTCTCCTTAATTTTTGCAGCTTTAGCTGCTTCCTTGAGCTTTATCTTCCTCCCTTTTCTTGGCTTTTTCAGCTTTAGCTGCTTCCTTCTGAGCTTTATCAGCCTCTGATTTCTTGATTTTCTTAGCTTTAGGTGCTTCCTTCTGAGCTTTCTCATCCTCCAATTTCTTGAGTTTTGCACCCCTACTCCTATTAGGTATCGTTTCAACCACTTTCACCCTTTGCTTGAAGGAGAAATAAAAATGGAATAATCAGCAATGTGTGTAGAAGAAACTTTTTGAAAAAAAGGCACTAAAAAATGATGATTGTGCCATAAAAAAAGCTCAAAGCAGAATGTACCATCCGCTGAGGTTTGCCAGGCTGTCCGTGCATGGATGCATCACCCGCCTCACTGCTGTTGCCCTGAAAAAAGACAGATTGCAACATATGAGTCATGCCAATTGCATGACAAAAAATGTATGAATTACTACAGTATTTCAGAGATAAAAAAACATGCAAAAACCTTGGTAGTACGCTCTGTGTTGCTTGATGTCTTCAATGGATCCTCCACCTCATGGGACGCCACCTTTGTCCGTGCCTCGTCATCAACATTCCCGGTGCCGTGCTTCACTAGATGGATCTCCAATTCCACCGATAGTTGTTTTCGTAGATTTGCAAAAAATCCATCAAAAAAGTCAAAAAAATCCATTTTACAAAACCGTAAAAAATATGCTTTGTATGAAAATTACCTCAACAAATGCGACATGTGGTGGTGGGCCGACAAGGATGGATGCCTCCTTGCTCCGTGTCTCGTCAACGAGGTTGGAAGACCGTCCGTGCGTGGATGCATCTCCGACCACACTTGTTTCCTAAAAAATAAATTGCAACCGAAAAAGTTTATACAATTCCAACTGAGAAAAAACAGAAAAAAGGTATGAAAAAAGAAAGAAACCTCGTGAGGCATTGGTTCCACAAAACCAGATGTCTCTAGCTGGTTGATTACAAAGTCCAAGCCAGGTGGTGGGCTACGTAATGCGGGCGGTGCTGGGCAGGTAGATGAAAAATGAAAATTATGATGGAATACAAAAAAGAAAGGGTGTGATATTAAAAACCAGCAATAGAAAAAGGAAATTACTTACTTGATCTCCCTGTCTCCTTGTCATCCACGATGCCGCTGGACTTTGTCGGCGAAGATTGCACATTGGAATCGAAATTGGGTGTGGTTGCCACAAAGTAAGGAGGGAGTCGCATTTGAATCGGGAGGGCATAGGATTCTGCACCCTCCTCAGCTGCTCCTCCCTGCTGGTCGTCATCACCATCTTCCTCAGCTGCTCCTGCCTGCTGGTCGTCATCACCACGTGGCTCGTCTGCATTTATGAAAAACAAGATTGCAACACAGATTGCAACACAGACATACAAACAGATTGCAACACAGGCATGATTGCAAATTGCAACATAGTAGGTAAAGGGGGGACACAAAAAAACATTGTACTTGCAGGCTTTCCTTGGCTCACAGATGGATCGACATCAACGTCGTCGCGTTGATTCCCTTCATCAGATACCTGAGGTTCTATAAATTTGGGAGAAAATGGAGAGAATGCAAAAAAGTTGTAAGAGAAAAGGTAAGACCCAAAAAAAGGAAAAAAGAAGAACAAACAAAAAACCTGATGGGATCCTCCATCCCAACAAAAGTATTTCGGGATTTAGTCCAGCATTTCCGCAATCTCCAGCATCTCCTTGGCCGCGTCCCGATCCGACTCCGTCAAAATCTTCGTTTGAAACATAATCTTCAACTAAAACATCTTCCAAGGAGTCCTCATGTACTGTTCCAGCAAACCAACAAAAAAAAACAAATACACCAACCCAAACCAAGAGAAAAATGCAAAAAAAGGGGGGAAATAAAACTTTTAGGCAACATGATATGGTCCAATTGCAGCATGGAAGCACAAAAAAAATTGCACCACAGTAACCTTGGTTTTGGAAATGTACTTCAAAATCTCCCATACGAAAATACAAATCATCGTCATTGACCCCGTCTCCCATGCTTTGTTCTTGAACTACATATGGATATCACAAAAATGAAAAAGTAAATCAGTTTGAATACCTTTGAATGATGAATATACCTTTGAAAAAAGAGAAAAGATGAATAGAAACAAAATACCTCCAGCGGAAACTCCTGCATCAGTTTCTTGATGATGAATATATTCATCGTCCACCGCTGCATCCATTTGAACTTGATCAACATTAGGGGGGTGCTGCTGCTGCAATATGCATGCAACCCACATTAAAAAAAATGAAGCCACACAAGAAACTAGTAGCAGAGAAAAACAAAATTGCAACACATATACGATGATTGTAATATAAAAAACAATAGAAGTTGCAACAACAAAAAAACCCACACAAAAAACCAAAAGAAAACTAATAGCAGGCAAACAAATTGCAACACATATACTGTACTAATTGCAGTATGCATACAATAAAAGGTGCAACGACAAAAAAACCTGATGCTGGAGCAGCTTCCCTATCAGCCCAGGCCGCGTTTTCTTCGTCGACGGCTGCTTCCGTTTGACCTTCATCAACAGTAGGGCCTGCTGCTGCTGCTGCTGCTGCATAGCAAGAACAAAAACACAATCAAACTAAAAATTAAAAAAACCACACCAAAAAATTCAACACATATTGTAGTACAAAAATGATTGCAACACAGGAAAAAGGAAAAAACTGCAAAAAAAAGACAACCTGATGATGGGGCTGTTTCCTTCGAACCCTTCTTCCTCCTGCGCGCATTACGAGCCACCCGATCAGCACGGGCAGCATCGAGCAGGTTCGTCACGGCGCTCAGGCACTCCTGTGACTTTTTGCCATCAGTTCATTGCCCATGGTAATGAGCTTAGCAGCCTTGGCCGCGTATTGTTGGGCCCATTTCGCATTGGTATCAAAAACCTTCAATATCGCTAGAGCCTCTGTCTTCCTGCTCCTTCCGACTGCATCAACAATGCTCTGGCCCAGCACATCGCTCATGTTCGGGTATTGGTGTAGAAGAGGAGCCTGCAGCACGGTAGCAGCGTGCCCCCCAGCGGCATGGTGTGAGCCTGCCGCGTCCCCTGAAGTGCCTGCGACATCGGAACTTCCCTGCGGGACAGCGTAAGGCGCGTTGGCAGCAGTTGCAGGCGGAGGGGCGGCCATGGTGGGGGCAGGAGCAGCAGGGGCCTCAGCAGGGGGAAGGAGGGGATTGTAAGATGTCGCAGTGATGCTTTTAAGCTGTCAAAAACACACAAACAAAAGAGAGATCAGAAAAAAAACACAATTGCCTCGATGGTATTTCTCTGTAAAAAAAAAGAAAAAACTCTCAGCAGCTTACCCTGAGGTTGCCGTACACAGTAGCGCCACCAGCGACATCACCCCTGCGGTCCAAATTTGAAATTTCCTCGATCTTTTCACTAGTCAGTATAGCACACCGGGGCAAATGAAATGGATTTATACGTACATTATACTTCAGGAAATCCACATATAGCATCTGCGTGTAAATAAAAAAAAATGAGTGCCAATTGCAACAGAAAAGGCTTGCATTTGCTACAGGTACCATAACACAATTGCAACTGAGGGGATAAAAAAGAGGAAACAGATAATAACATTGTTACAAGTACCATCACATAATTGCAAAAACTGAAAATAAAAACAAAAAAGAAAAGCAGCAAAGAGGGGCAAAAAAAAGAAAAAAGAGGGGACTTACCACCAGAAAAATACCGCATCCTGAGATGGGTGCAAATTCACCTTTAGTGCTGGAATCTAACTTATAGCGCCGTCCAGCGTCGGAAAGATTGTCAACCACTGCTTTGCACCAATTAATGTTTCCAATATTCTCTAGATCCTCAGTGTATATGACATCATCGAGCCTGATTTTATAATCAGTGTTAGAGAAAAGCAAGGACTGGAAAAGAGCCATGAAGAATGCCCTCAGACCAATATCCCCTGTGAGAATCCCTTCCGAAAGCCCATATGTGATATCACTGATCTGAATACCATGGTCTTTGGTGTAATTAGAGGTTACTTCCCCAGACTCATCCTTTATAAGACAGATTTGTGGCCCCAACCGTTCCCGTATGGGGCGAGCATCTGCTTTAGACATGCAAGGCGGGTCGCCGCCAACTCTTGGAAGCTGAAAAATGCACCAAACAGCGTGCTCATTGACTTCGATCACTTTGCCACCACCAAGCTCTAGTTTCATTTTTTCTGGATTCAGACACCCCATGAGCCAGGTGAGCAATTTCCTATCCAGATAGATTGGTTTGAAATCCAGCAAATCGCCAAAACCCTTTGCCTTTATCTGAGAGACGATCCATGGATTTTTATGGGCAGCTTTGATAAGACCTTGGATAGCTGAAGGAGAGCAACGAAGTGCAGGGGGATTCCTGCGTTTTCTCTTCTGACCCACTGCAGGCGCTGCGTGACCATCAGCACCATCATCACCACCTGCGTCGCCGTCAGCACCATCATCGTCGCCGCGGCCGCCATCAACATCATGATCAGGATTAAAATCTGGATCTTGGGCATGTTGTTCAGCATCCTCTCCCTCATGCTCTTCTTCTGCTTGACTCTGAACATTAGGTTGGCGGCGTGGTGAGGGAAGCCTTCTCTTCTTCCTCTCATTCCTAGTATATACTCTCTGCTGCTGCTCATGCGCAGCAACGCGGGGCGAACGGCGGGGCACCTGACTGCCCTGAGCACCTGTCTCATTCCCGTCACTGTCCATTGAAGCAACTGCACAAAAGAATGAGGGAGGCAAAAAATATAGTCAGAACAGAACATTAGTTTGAAAAGTGCATAAAAATATTAATAGAAACAATAGACAGACAAATTGCAACTTGGGGATCTAGAAGTTGCAACTGATAGAATAGGCTATTTGCAACAGCAGCAAAAAAAGTGACCCAGATTGAAACATACCAGTTGCAAATTAAAAGGTGGAAATTGTTGACCAATTGCAACACCGCACAAACATACCAGTTGCAACTATGGTAATGGAACAGTTCACACCAGACAGGTTAAATCAAAAATAAAAAATATCAACATCTTAACTCAAAAACTCTGATAATAGGGAGGCCAAATACTACACATCTCCAGACACAAAAAAGAGAGAAAATTAAACATAGTTGCAGGCTATGATAATAAACATAGTTGCAGGCTACACACAAAAAGAATAATGACATAGTGCACTCTCATTCCTGCAAATGGTTGCAAATTCCATCCTATAGTGAAGGCGAAATACTACATGATCTCCATAATTACAGCCTAATCAATCAATTTGCAACAACAGTGGCATACAGGCTGCAACATGCATTGAAGCAAAATTGCAAAACAATGTTAGCCTGGATAACATTGTAGTTTCTACTAGGATAATAGCATATATCAACAAATGTTGACCAATTGCAACAAAACAAACTGCAGTTGCAACCATGGTGGTAGAATAGTTCACACCAAAATCATCGGATTACAACATGGGAGTTAAAAACAATGAATAGGAATCTAACCAGCAATCAGGTTTGCAATCTAACCCTGCCAGTTGCAACAAAACAAAAAGAGCACTGTAAAAAAAAACACCCTATTACCAAAAATTGCTAGCTACACTTGCATTACAGATTCATATATGAATAAAAAAGCCAATTGCAACATAAAACCCTGTACACAGGCAAAAAGTATCAGGATGGGGGAAATAAAATCTCAAAAGCAGGCTCTATGAATTAGACAGATTTATTCAACCTCATTACAACATGGGAGTTAAAAGGGTGAATAGGAATCTAACGTATGCAACCTCATTCAAATATGGACTCCCCTGTAAATATGGCCTCTAAATAGTCGACAAATGGCAACTTGGGCCATCTACCCGGTTGCAACTAACGAGTAGGCTAGTTGCAACCAGAATGAAAAATACATCAACTTATGCAAAAACATAACATCAGCACAAATTACAACAGAAAAAATCTTAGGCATGTGATTTCAATAATAAAGCTACCAAAATGCATTAACAATGTACCATGTGTCCTACCTGAGTTAAACTAATAACCAACCATTGTTGCAAAGACAAAAAAATATCTGTGCTAACAATGGGGTACTAATTTGGACACAACAAATACTCCATTACATCATCATCACAGATACCCAGTTGCAACTATCATACAAATACCCAGCTGCAAACTATCATAGCAAAAAAGCAGAATTAAAAACTAATGAAACCAATTTGCAACTGCAGAAACATACAAGTTGCAACATGAAATTGAAACAAAAATTGCAAGAAAAAAACAATAAGTACATAAAAAGTCACCCCCTACCGGTAGGCATCTTCAAAAATCCTGGATCAGGGAGTGTGCAAAATAAAAAAAATCACCCCACATTCCAGGTTCAAACATTGCAATTAGAGACACTACACAATGCAGGTAATATGATCTATTTATTCTATTGTGATCCCCAAATCCATCAAATTAAGAAATCAGACAGAACAAACCTATTCACACTACTGCCTAACAGATTATTGGGAAGGACAAACTGGATCTATCATTGACAAGGTTACCTAATCATCATAATTCAACAGCAAACCCCAGATCAAAGGTGAAACATGACCCAAAATTTGCAAAACATTGTGTGGTCAAACCAATTTGCAACTAATCATACCAATTTTCAAACCAATTTGCAACTACAGAAACACACAAGTTGCAACATGAATTGAAACAAAAAATTGCAAAACAAAAAACAATCCAATCAATCAATGTGGTTAGGGTTTTTGGATTAAACTCACATCGAAACTCCGACGGAGCTAGTAGGCTGCCGAATCGAAGATGGAGCACCTCACTGCGGCGCCGCTCGAAACCCTAGGTCGGAGCGGGGCCGTGGAGCGCGCTGGGGTGAACCAGGTAGGAGTAGCAGGATCCGCCGGCGGCGGGGTCGCGGGCGAACCGCGTGGGCGGGTGTGGACTGTGGTTACGCCTCCGGAGCGGAACCTCGTCGGCGGCGGGATTAGGAGCGGCGCAGCGGGCAACCGCCGAGGTGCGGGCGGGGCGGAAATCGCCAAATCGCAGTGGAATCGCGAAGCGCGCGACGCGAGGAATCGCGGCGGCGCAGCGGAGAAATGCCGGCGACAATGGAGGAGCGGGGGGAGGGGTTTCTCGGCATAGCAGTCGCGTCGCGAGCGTGGAAATCGCCGCGGCGCAACGACAAATGCAGGAGGAGCGGCTGCGGGCGGAGAAATGGAGCAAGTGGGGGCGGTTTCTCCGGCGCCGATAGGGGCGGTTCGCTCGGCGGAACCGCGGCGGCGGTTTCTCCGGCAGCTGAGCGGGCGCGGGGGAGGGAGAGAGAGAGAGAGAATGGAACCGATTTGAAATTGTTTTTTTTACAGATAATGGAAGCGGGGGCGCGGGGGGGAAGGTTTTTCTTTTTATTTTTATTTTGATGCCTCAACCCTTGGATACAAGTTGTAGAATCCTACTCACGCACTAACTCACACCATCACATACTGTTACTCAAAAAAAAAACTCACACCACATACCCACACGACACGCACGCACGCACGCCAATTTGTATGCAGGCTTAAAAAGTGAAAGATAGCAGTGCAAGAAAATCTTTAGAAGATGATTAGAAATTCTGTTTTTTTACCACCCTGTAGACCGTGGTTTACCACGGTAACCGGACTTACCGGACCGGTCCGGTTCCGGTTCGGACCGGTTCGGTAAGTCCCAAATTCAAATTTCAACTTTCAAAAAAAAAATGGGGGAAAATTACTAAAAATAGTTCATGATTTATAGAACCCAATGGTGTCAAAATTATTCAAATTTGAGTTCGTTTAGTATTTATTTAGACGTTTAGAAGTTTGAAAATAAAGAAAAAAAATACACAGCCGGCCCGTTAAGGCCCATTAAATTTTTTTTTGGACCATTTCTCAATTTGTGCGTGTCATCCTTGTGCAGGGGCCATGCTAATCTTCTCTGTATCGTTCCAATTTTATTGGATGTCTCCGAAGAGACAAGGCCCATTAAATCATGAAGGTCGAAAAACATACTAAACACACTCAAATTTGAGTAATTTTGATATCATTGGGTTCCAAGAATCATGAAGTATTTTTAGCAATTTTTTTAGCATTTTTTTTTAAAAACAAATTTGAATTTTGAAAAAACCGCTCAAACCGCTCAAACCGAGCGGTAAATCAGACTAACCGGGCGGTAAACCGGGCTTACCGGGTGGTAAACCGGTGGCCAACCGAACATCACAACACCTTGAATTCAAATTTGAATTCAAGCGGTAACCGGGCGGTTACCGTACTTACCGCCCGGTTTACCGGTACCGGAGGGCGGCGGCCGGGATCCTTTGGTCGGTAAAAAAACCCAGGCACGCACCCTTGTGCACAAGCTAGATCTACACCTACACGAAGATACTGCACGTGGCTGAGAGATATCCGAAGTCTTCCAGGCTCCGCACGTGACGGGCACGTCACTCTGACCATTCTGGCGCATCCACATGTGAGGGTGCAGATCAACAGGACCTGCAAATTTAAGACTGGAGAAAAACCCCATGGGAAACCCACGCCCAGCAGGGCTCGAATGTGGGTGGCGAGCGCTACCACCAAGCGTCTCAACCACCGAGCCAACGGCTCATTCCTAGGAAAGGTTTTTCTTACCGCTCGGTAAACCGCGGTAACCGGCCTTATCGGGTCGGACCGGTAACGGTTCGGTCCTATTCAGTAAGGTCCAAATTTAAATTGACAATTTTTTAAAAAAATGATGAAAAAATTCCTAAAAATAGTTCATGATTTGTAGAAGCCAATAGTGTAATTTTTTTCAAATTTGAGTTCATTTAGTATTTATTTAGACGTTTAGAAGTTTGAAAAAAAAAGAAAACAAAAAAAACACAGCCGGGCCATTAAGGCCCATTAAATCATGAAGGTCGAAAAATATACTAAACACACTCAAATTTGAAAAATTTTGACATCATTGGATTCTATAAACCATGAAGTATTTTTAGAAAATTTTTAGCATTTTTTTAAAAATAAATTCGAATTTTGAAAAACCCACTCAAACCAAGCGGTTACCGGACCAAACCGCTCGGTATACCAGCCGCCGACCGAACCACTGCGGGCTTTGAGTTCAAATTCAAAATTGTTCGGTTTCCGGGCGGTTACCGGTAAACCGCTCCGATAAATCGGAACCGGAGGGCCTCGGTTTTGGGCGACCGGTCGGTAAAAAAAACCTTGCGGAGTCACGGGCACGGACGCGGCGCGGTTCGGCCGGACCAGGTGGTGCGCGGGCACCGGCCGGTTGGACCAGGTGGGCGGTGCTCGGGATGTTTGCTGGGCCAGTCGGTTGGGCCTGGGAGCATTCGATACAGTGAATGCACCGAGGCCCAACCGACCGGCCCAGCAAACGTCCCGAGCTGCTTCCACTATATATATTCTCCATCCGTAGGTGCTTCCTTCCTCTGCAAGTGTTGGGGTTTTCTTCCACATGAGTTAGATAGCGGTGCAAACTACACTGCTTCAGCCGTCAGCTGGTTGCTTCAGCTCCATGGAAAAGCCCCAAAGGTAAGGAGCCTTTTTGTGCAAATATGCATCATCCCTAGCTCATGCACAGTGAGGTGGGCAAAATGCTCTTGGGTACATGTTCTTTTACTTACCCACCAGGAGTTGACACTAGAGATGGGATCGTTATTGTGGATCGCCAGCCTGAGGTGGTTCTCCCTGATGTGCTCATTGGTTTACGATGGCCGTGACGGATTAACCAAGCCGACAAATGGTGGTATCTGTTTGTCTATGGGCCTCAGGAGGACATAGAAAAGGTGTTGTATCTCGAGGAACTGGAAGCTATTCCTGATGCCTGCATTGGCCCTTGGATGATCACCGGTCATTTCAGTCTCGTCAATGAGTATGACAAGAACAACGAGCGCATTGTCAGAGTTAATTTGTGCCGCTTCAGGAGAACTGCGAACTCTCTTCGGCTGCAAGACATGCATTTGCATGGCCTCTCGTTCACCTGGAGTAACGAATGTGAGACTCTGCCCTGGTACGCCCAGATTGGGATGAATGTTTCCAAACTCGCACCTCTGAGGTCTGGGCTCTGATGCCTCATGCATATCACTATGCCTTTCTCCTTCAGACAAATTTGGGACATATGCAAACGCTCGCTTTCACTTTGAAGTATTTTGGCCCAAGTTCGAGGACTATTATGAAACTCTTGGCGCCGATTAAGTGTGGTCATCAATTAACTATAACTATTATACTTCACCCTCCACTTTTTTAATTTCTAATCATGTCTTGTGCGTCGCATGGGACGTCATATGAGTCTATATTTTATTTTATAATATTTATTAGTATTATAACATAATATACCAATTTTTTCATTCGATGTAATCTTTTTGATTTAGGATTGTCATGTTATTTAAGCATGTGGTTCTACCGAACTAGGATATGGTTTACCGAATTAAAATGGTCTTATCGAATTATATACATAAGATTTTTTCCTACATACCCATAAGATTTTTTCCCGCACACCCTTTGGTAAATCTTAGTTCACCACTGCTTATGAAGTTAAAACCCGAAACACGAACAGTCCAGATAGAAATTCTAGTTTTCTCCCAACTGTAAGGTCCTAGATGGCTAGAGGGGGTGAATAGCCTATAAAAATTTCTACAAACTCACTAAGCAAACTTCGTTAGATACATAAACGGCGGAAAGCAAGTTGTGCTTAGCCTACTAGGTGTTGCAAGCCTCCTTTCCGAACAATACTAGTATGTGATCACTAGCACACACAAAAGCTACCACTAGTGATCAATCTAACCCATGGGATTTGATCAAACTCTTCTTGAATGGGATCTTATATTCGAACTACCTTTTGTTAGACCTGATGGGTCATAAATCACATTATTGTGCACACGCAGTAATCTGACGAAATACTCGAAGAATCGGTGTTCTTCTAGATTCCCGACTCGATTGAGTTCACATGAGCGAGCACTCATATTCTAAGCTTTTAGGTTCTTTCCACTTCTATCCACACAAATGGCCAGTAGATGTGTGTTGTGTTTGCATGGAGTGACTGCTCGCAAGCCTGAAGCAAGGTATATGCAAGAAATAGTAGTAATCTAGGCACCTTATTTTCTTTGCAATATTCCCATTTAATTTATTCAAGTAGTAGTAATATGGGCCACTGTATAATACAATCCGTTTCTTTAGTGATGTCTAAACTGTTACATAATTATAAGTACATATTCTGTTTCATTATTAAACAAAAAGTGTATGCTTCTTTTCACAGAGGACATGTTGGCCGCTTTTGTAGATTCCCTGTGAATTGTCATTCCATCAAGTCTTTCCAAAAGAGGTATGATCACCTCTGCATCCAGCACTTCTTTTTACTACTATCTCCATGTAATGGTGCCATGGTGGTGGCTGGTGTCATGGCTTGTGTGTGTATATATAAGTGTGTATCGGTAGCTCTAAGGCACCACTCCGGTCCAGAGTTTCTATGCAGAGGCAAATGTGTTTTCTCTTCTCCTTCAAGCATTAATAATGTATTGTCCACTTTTTTAATTATTTCTGATCATGTCTTGTGTGTCGCATGACACGTCAGATGAAGGAATAGTCTAAAGATCCACACAACCACGCTGGACCGAGTATTGTTCCACGAATGAAGAAAGATGCAAACAATAAAAGAATATAGTTATGGTTTTGGAAATTAACCACAAATGCACGAGATCTAATCCAATAATATTTCCATACCGTAGAAAACATAATCTGCAAAACCTGTTGATTGCAAATGAACTGCAGGTTATATAGTTTAACTGAAAACACTAATTTCAGATATGTGTAAGGGGAATTTTCCTGCACTATACAGTTCAAGCAACTCTACAAGTTTCAGAACTCGTGATTTTATTATTTTTTCTTGGGTAAGATCAGAACTTATTTTTTATAAAAAAAAAGATCGAACCACTCCTAAGCTCTTCCGCCTGTTCAAGAAAAAAAAAACGAACTAAAATGTTTAGGAGCCTGTAATTCCAAAAATATTGTGAAGTGGGAAAATGTCAAAACATGAAAGTTGCTCCTTTTGATGAGAGGAACAATTTAACTATAGAAAGTTTTGGCTGATTCGGCTTAGTTCTGAAAATACAAATTTGGCTCAAATTCAAATTATAAAATAATTATAAAATATTATTTAGACACTGATTTTTACCATTTTGAAAGGCTAAAATGCATTTTCATGACTTAGTGCCAAA
Source organism: Themeda triandra (assembly GCA_018135685.1). Taxonomy (NCBI): domain Eukaryota; kingdom Viridiplantae; phylum Streptophyta; class Magnoliopsida; order Poales; family Poaceae; genus Themeda; species Themeda triandra. The sequence goes on along the minus strand of JAENPR010000069.1, from coordinate 426,197 downwards.
ATACTTTTTGTTCCAAATCTCATGCTCTACAAAACGTCTAAAAGGTCCTACTTGAGATAAGCATTTCAAATAGCACTTTGAAAAAAAAAGGTTTTGAAACCCCACAACTTATGCAAATAAACTCTATCAAGCAAACACCCAAACCATCATTCAAATGCAAAATGAGATGTTTATGAGATGCCCATGCATGCAATGCTATGCTTGATTTATTAAGCCTAATTTTGTGGATGTTACAGCTTGCGAGCACTTTCAGATGCACCTTGGAACAGAGCGTCATACGCTCATTTAGCTGAATATTAATGTTGGCCTATGCTGAAGACTTGAGAGGCGCTAAATGTGCTTATCCAGGACACCTGGTTCTGGTTGCAGCTGCACTTCGGCAAGCAAGTCTCAATGAAGATTTAGTCTCCAGTCGTGCCAGTAGATAGCGCACCTTGGATGTGCAGAATCCACTTCTTGTCAGTCAAACTCTCGACCGTTCTCACTTCTCGCTTATTTACTTTTCAACTAGGTACCAGCGCGGCATCGCATAAAGGTCAGGAGGCAGCGAGACAGAGGTATGTTAAATTAATTAATTAACTTTTCACGTTTGTTTACATTTATGTCTTATTAGAATTTTGCATATTCATGTTATAATTTATTTACGCTAATTATGTCATATATACGCATATGTATAATAAGTAGTGAAAAAATTTTAGAAAAAAATCAAAGAAGGACCCTGAATCCAAATTGTCTACATTATTTATGAAATAAATTGTTTAACTCAACATATAATTGTACCTATTTACACCAAATTGCATGTCATTATTTTTTTAATAATCACATGTCTAACGGGAAAACACCATTTGTTTGTCTAATAATAAGCTTACGTGGACGATATGTAATTATACTCTAATGCTGCAACAAACTTTACAACATAAAAATTAGCAAAGGAATCAAAATTATACAAGTTAAAAAATGAATACAAATACAAATGCTTCACAAAAATCTATAAACAAAAATGGAAAAAATAAATTTATATATAAGAAAAATTGTACATACAAATATTCAAAAATATTGGTTTTATAAAAAATGACAGAATGACAAGACAAAACAAGCTAGAAAAATAATAAAAGAAATACAAATATCATTTTAATCACGTGCTTGCTGCGATGCATTTTAACTAGTTAATACTCAAAGAGTGGATAAAAATCAGGAATCGAAGTAACTATTTGTATGTGTAAGTAACTATTTGTATGTGTAAGTTTAAAAAATGGGAAATTGGGGATTTAAAAAATGAAAAATTGGGGATTTAAAAAAACTGGCACTAAGGGATCGAACTCTCGACGTAATGCATACAATACAACAGTCTCACCACTGGGCTAATCTGGCAGAAGTGTGAATTTAGTTTCAATAATCTTTATGTTTATTTTATGTGCGTGGTCGGCCCAAACAAACGGCCCATATTCCCACCCTGCGCGACGCGCAACTAGCTAGGGTTCCATTTGCATCGCTCCTCCGCTATTCCATCGCGCCGCCGCATCTAGGGTTCCGCCGCCTCGCCTGGACCTCGCCGCCACAGCTAGGGTTCCGCCGCCTCGCCGGGACCTCGCCGCCTCGCCGGGACCGTCGCCACCTGTAACATCCCAAAAATCCGAACTACAAAATTTTTTTTTCTAAATAAACCCATGTTTGATGCTTGTCATGTAAGCAAGCCCACTAGTTGCATATATAGTATCTATAATTAGTTGTTAAGCATTACGATGCAACAACATCACATGTGTTTTAATGTGATTCTTAAGCCACAGGTGATTAGGACCTTATGGAAACCTTCTATACTTAAGGATGAGAGTTCATGACCAACCATTCACCATAGTATGCCCTAGCGATAGCCCTAGGATATGAACTTAAACCCTAATGATCCTATGCTAGAATTAGTAGCAATGTCACCATGGTGTAATGTGTACACCTACCCATAGTATAAACCCTATGACCAACTAGTGCCTAACTAGAGTTAGCTAGTGGTCAGCTTTATCGTATTAACCCATGACATAGTGACTTGAACCTATGCCCATGACTCCAGTTATGAGAGTAATAGTCCTTAACCCTAAGACATAGTAGTAGAGGCTATCAACACCAGGGAGACTAACTACTTGACCCTAGTCGGTCAAAGACTAGTGACACCATGCCAACCCATGGTAGCACCTCTCCACGTGAGAATGCTGATACTTAGTGTCGTGGTAATAGAAACCACCTACACATATAGCTATCTAACTATCCTGGTAGATCAACCCTCGTCAACTCAGGAGACACCTCTGCCCTTGAGAATGTAGTTACTTAACCTTACACCTTCCAGTAGGAGCTACCTACCTCAGCTTGACTAGCTACCTAATCACACTGATGGATAGACCCCACTAGACCACCCTGGTGAGACAACCTGCTAGCTATGCCAAACTAGAGCAACATGCCCTAACCTTATGCTTATGACCTAGTGGACCAACACGTCGCCGTAGTGCCATGGAGTATGACTAGCAGCTAGACTTAGGTACAACTACCTAGTTGTCCACCCATGATCTAGATGGTTAGCCAACCTAAATAGTGTATCTAGTGCTAGCTCTAGGGGGAGTGATATGCCACATAGAAACCTACCCATGGCCGCCTGTTGGAATAAACCTAGCCTTACACCTCAATGCATCATGAGCTAGTGTCTTAGACAAGTTACGCAGATCACTCATAGGTACCACCCTCTTATAGCCTAGGCTTTATACCATCGTGTCACTTGTGCGATGTTTATGTTTGGCCCATGCTAGATCTATTAAGGTGTTATACAACATGATTGGTTTGGATTTGGATTTTATTGGATTCTTGTATTGATTAATAAATCAACAACCCAACATCTATTTATTTATACAATAAATAGATGAAATAATATTATGGGACTAACACTCCAACAAGCCTTTGACCTATTATGACCACCATGGAACTTTATACAAGAGATGTAAATCGCGATGTATATACATGCATGTATACAAAAGAAAACAGAAAAGAAAAAGGAAAAGAAAAGAAAACAAAAAGGCAAAGGCCATTTCGGCCTGAGACCGGTGACCAGCCCATCCTGGCCTGCCAACCCCCTCTTCTCTCCTCCCTTCCAGCCGATCCAATCCGGCCCAACTCGGCCTGTCAGCCCACCTCTTCTTCTTTTTCTTTTTCTCCAATCGAACCAGCCCAAGTCAGCATTACAGCCCAGCTCGGCCCGCTCTTTTCCTTTCCCAACCGAGCCAGCCTGCTATTCCTTCCGGCCCATCTCCTTTTCTTTCCCAAACCGAGCCGGCCCATCTCCTTTACCTTTCCCTTTTCTCTCTCGCCGGCCCAACCAAACCGACGGCCCGCTCGGCTACTCCCATGTGAAGACAAAGGAGACTCCACCACCACTGACGAGCCGGCTCCGCCTGTCATACCTTTCCCTCTCCTCTGCTTTTCCACCGCGACAGAACGTGACGCCGCGGGGAGGAATCCCAGGCGCGCCCGTCCATCCTCGCCGTCCGTGCCGTCCCTCGCCTCCACCTACCAATCGGGCGATCCCACGGGTGCCACCTGGACCGACAAGACCCCGACAACACCACCGCAAAACGCCCGCGGCCGCGAGCATTTTTCTGTCGCGCTCGCGATGCACATGCCGCTGCCGCGCACTCGCCCGCTCTCCTTGGCCGCGAAGCCAATTGGCGCTCCCACTGACGGATGGAGCCCACGACGAGCTCGACAGCGACATCACGGGCACCGAGAGCCGCCTGATCGCGCCCGTGCCCGTGATCACCGTCCGCTCGCCATAGCCATGGCCGTCCGGCTATAAAAGCTTCAACCCCGGTGCCGAAGCCCTAGAGCTTTCCCCAGCCGCCGCCGCCGCTGGTGAATTGCAACCACCCCACCAACCCTCGCCTCCACTTCGCAGCAGCATCACCGGCGCCTTGCCGTGCCGCTCCACCATACCACGCACCGCAACACCTCGCCGTCAAGCCACGCTCGCCACCTTACCGAGCTGCGCCACCCCGACGCTGTTGCATCGACCAACCGCCAAGCCTTGCTCCATCGTCTTGCCACAACAAGCCGGAGAAAGAAGAAGAAGCATGGAGGAAAGGAGAAGAGGAAGGGAGGAAGAGAAGGAATCGGAGCCGCCACGGGGAAAGAAGAGCCGCGGCCGTCGCCGGAGAAGAAAGAGCACCGCCGTCAAGGAAGAAGGACCTCGCCGGAGATCCTACCACCACGGACCTGATTCCTCGAGCTCGACCACGACTGCGACAACGCCCACGCCGCTTCACCGTCGCGTTACTCCGCCAAGCCAAGCTTTTGCTCGCCTACACGGCTCGGTGAGTCGCCATGCCCCCTCACCCAAGCCCCGACCTTGCTTCTTGGCCATGGCGCCCTCGTGCGCGAAGGCCAAGGTCGCGCCCGACCTCTTGGCACACACGCACCCACCGAGCACGCGACAAGCCCAGCCACCGGCTCCTGGCGCCACCATACACCGGAGCAGGACCTGCCCGACATGGACGCGCCGCGGCCATGCCCGCCGCAGAGCGCCGCCGTCTTTCGGCAAGAAACCACCTTGGACGCGATGGATCCCGGGGCTACGTCCGCCGCGACGGGGCGCATCTCATGCGCACGCCGCCGGCGCGAGACGCCTCCGGGAGGACCCGCCATGACCTCGCCACCGGAGGTTGAGGCCGCACGGGGCGCTCTGGGAGCGCCACCGTGGCGCCGTTTGCGCCGGCCGGCTCCGGCAACCTCGCTCGTCGAGGATTCGCCGTTGAGCTGCGCCGCGGCCCGCTGCGCGCCGCAGCACCGCCGGGAGGTGGAGATGACGCCATGGAGATCGTATTGAAGCGCCGCCATGCTTGCCAAGCACCGCCGCGCGCCGCCGCCATGCGCCGCGCGACGCCGTGCGCCTTGGTCATCGCCGGCGAGCCGAACAGACTCCTGGAGACTTCAATCGGACATCTGCGCCTTCAATTGAGCCGTAAATCGCCTGCTTGGCCCTCGCCGTCAGCCGCCTCCGCGGTGGCGCCGCCGCTGCTGCAGCCGGCCGCGCTGGAAACCCCGCCGCCGTCTTTGCGGACCCCGATGGGTTGCTGATGGCTTCGCGAAGCCGAAGCGCTCGTCGGAAGGACCGGCGAGCCACCATGGCGCCTGCGCACGCCGCCCTGCCACCGGTGGCCATGCCGTCCGGCGAGCTGTGTGTGGATGGGGATGAAACTTTGATGGCGCATGGTGGGAGGACATGGTCCATGTGGACCGAGCCCCTGTTGGTGGGTCCACTACTGCCTGTCCACCGTGCGCCTGATTCCATGAACCCGACCCCCTCCTTGGACAAAGTCGTGGACTCAGTGTACATGAACCGAGAGATAGGTCTCGAAGGGTGGACCCGGTTCACCATGAACCACGTTATTAATCCGTGGACCAATGTGTTCCTGTCCACCATGAACCGACGCCATAGACCAAGCCCGGATAGGATCCAGACGGCCGACGTGGCCCCACCAAAGCGCGCCACGTGTTGGGCCGGCCCGGCCCAAGTCCGGCCCTCACGGCCCATTTCTGGCCCAGCAAAAGCCCATCTGGCCCATTAGTGGCCCATTTAGGGTTGACCTGGTCAACGATGACGTCATCATGACGTCATGCTGACGTCAACGTGACCCCACCTGTCAGCGCCACATCAGCAGCTCGCCAGCGCGCCAAGTGGCCTAACCTGGTGCTGCCACGTGTCGGCTCCATATTTAATCTGCTGTTTATTATTTTCAGGAAATGGTATAAACTTCCAAAATTCATAACTTATTCATACGATGTCCAAAAATTATGATCTTTATATGTAAATTCATCTAAAATCGAGATGTATAGTTTAAGCCTATGTTTGAGTGCATTTGGTTCTTCTATATTTCATTTGCTTCTTTGTGGCTTCTATAGGAGTCGCTAACGCGACTTACGTTTCGGTTTCAGAGTCCATTCGGGAGAGGAACGAACTGAGGAAGGAGACCACGAACACGAGGGAGAGAACCTGCTGAATGACTACGGAGGAGGACTTGTACCACTACTGTCGGATTCGTACCACTACTTCCTCGACATCGCAGGTGTCATGGCAGCACCCTCTTTTAGAGAATCCTATTAGACATTGCATGTTTAGAATTGCTAGCGCTTTATATTTATTCCTTTGCTAGTATATGATGCATGATATTGCCTGAGCTATATTCACCTTGTTCGAAGCCCCTTTTACCATGTTACCCAGCCTTGCGCTCACACTTATATTACCGCCTTTCTGCGTGCTTGCATTTATTACCACCTTACTTATTATAACTCCACTTTGCATTGTATATGTGATGCGGGTGGTGAACCCCTGGGGATGGTTTGGCTTGGGATGCCGGACTTGGTGGTGAGCGGTGTGTTGCGTGAGTCTTGGGTGTGTGGTGAGGGTTGAGTCGGCCGGACAGGGATTACGACGAGCTTCGAGCGAGTCTTGCCGAGGGGACATGGCCTGGGTGCCCCCGCTTTGTGAGAGTACTTGTGGCGGGTACATGTGAGGACTGAGGAGTTCTATTGTGCGAACCTCTGGGAGGTGGAGCCGTGGGAATGGGGTGCTGTGGCGGCACGTTAAAGATTAGCCCATACAGGGGAGACATCACTGTCTGGCCAATACCTAAGGACTTGAGGGCTAGTGACCGGATCATTGGATGCTTACTTTCCACTCGCTCTCTAATGGGAAGGGAGACGGTCTAACCATATGGTAGAACGAATGCCATTACTGTCTGGAGTAAGCGGATGTGTCGGGAGGTACGGGCCGAGAGTGCTCACACCCTCCTTAACCAACATAGTGACCCCCGAGGCCTGGTACTATGTCTCACAGTCTCGGCGGCCAGGGTCGAGTGGCAGGATGGTATTCGCTCTAGGCTTATGGCGATCGATATCTGCCTAGGTGAATCTAGAGCACCGATGATGGCTATCTTGTGGAATAGTGAAACCTCTGCAGAGTGTATGGTTGATCGATCGATACATAGCTGACTCGTTGGCTATGGACCAGTCCCGTGTGATGCTTGCTTGACTAGGAGAGGAGTCTTCTGCCTTTCTTGGGATATGGGTATGTTACATCCGTCCGTGAGCCTGGGAGGCTGCGGGTCGTTGAGGCCTGACGAGAGGGAGTCGTCTTGCCGGCCACGTCAAGCGTGGTGGGGTGTGGTGTGTGGGGTGTGAGGTATGGTGATGTGTGGATGGGATGGTGGATGGATGTGTGTGTGGGATTTGGGAATGTGTTAAACTTGATTATTATTAATATTACTATACTTGTTGCTACCTCGCATGCGCTAGGATGCAAACCACAGCCAAATATAGGATCGCCAGATCCCTTTTTTTTCTCTTTTCCACTAAAGCTCATTCGGTGCTGACCATGGCCTGCACACATCTGGCGGTGTGCAGATTTCCTGTGATGTTAGGGATAAAAGGATTAGGAGGTCTCGTGCCTGCGCTCAAGTTGGAGTTTGAAGCTGCTTCCGCGTTCCACTTCTACCTTCGCAAGCTGTTCTGGATGTTAGATATTCTTTGTTTGCGCCAGTGTGGCGTTGTAAATATTACTGTAAACCCTTCTACTTGTACTCTATATTCTCAGAATTTGATGTATGAAATTGATTATCAACTGTTGTATATCATTCAGTGATTTTTCCCTTCGTGGAAAAATTGAGGATATTTCACCACACTTCCTCCACACCGGCCCGCGCCGGGACCGTCGCTGTCGTGGAGAGGATGGCCGGCGCCGACACCTGAGCTCATCGGCGCACCCCGCGACGTGCCGTCCTCCTGATATGGAGGGGGCGGTGCAGGCCTAGCTTCGCCGGCGGCATAGCTCCTCCAGTCTGAGGAGGTCGCGCCTGCTCCGAGCTCCACAACACCGTCGCCGGTGAAGCCCCTGCCCCGAGCTCCACCACGCCGTCGCCGGTGCAGCCCCTGCCCTGAGCTCCACCTGCAGTCTCCCAGCTCCACCACTGCTCCTGACCCGCGCCGATGGACGGCTCCAGCTCGGTACCGCCTCCTCCTTTTCTTCTCTCGTTCCAAATCGGGTGTGTTTAGTTCCATTTGAAATCCAAAATGCGTAATTCGATTCTTTAGGAATTTGAAAACACGAATACCAAATATTCTCGGGAAGTGTTTAGTTCAATACCAAATTCTAATATGCAACAACAAACAAATGTATTTTGGTCACATTAACTTCATGCGTAAAACACCGAAACCGACGGTTGAAGCCCAACATTTGTTTAGTATGCCTTATTATTTCGAAAAGGAACCATCCATCTTTTTCATTTGGAACAGGAAGCAATATGCCATATGCTTGATTAGTTTGCTAGCTCAGATTGCTTTTCTAAATGGTAGAAAGTCTGCCACTTATGTTTTTTTAGCTATAATTCATGCGGGAAGCTATATAGATGGGATAATACGGTGGTTAAATGGGAAAGATATGGCAAAGTGTGGTGTCTAAATGAGCTCAATGACTTGAGTCGAACAATGCACGGTGTGCAATTGAGGTCAAGACACTATTACTGTTGTAGCTACCCATGTATTATCTCAAAACCCGACTCAGTAGGCGCAGCCAATGATCGTATTTTCCTTTTGTAAGCAAAGCGGCCGATGGTCATTAGAGCAACTCCACCGATATTGTGAACTCGGCAATAGATTTAGTCATCCTTCTAGAGCTTTTCACAATCCAAAGATGAAATAATACGATACAAATAGTAAATGGAGCATCTATTTTTAGACAAAAGCATTTTGATTCACTCCACCCGAATGGGCGATGCTTTGTCCACGCTCTTGTAGTGAAGATGAGCCGCGCCTACCTTCGATTAAACTTGAACTCATCTACAGAGAAACAGTAAGGCTAAGGAACATTAGTGTCATTCAGTTATGCTTGTAGGACACATGGTACAGTGTTAATGTATTTTGGTAGATTTATTATTGAAATCACATGCCTAAGATTTTTTCTGTTGTAATTTGTGCTGATGTTATATTTTTGCATAAGTTGATGTATTTTGTGTTGCTGGTTGCAACTAGCCTACTCTGTTAGTTGCAACTGGGTAGATTGCCCAAGTTGCAATTTGTCTGACTATTTTTATTATTATTATTATTTTCTGTTGCTAGTTGCAACTAGCCTATTCTGTTAGTTGCAACTGGGTAGATAGGCCCATTCATATAGAAAGATAGGCCCATTCCCATCACCCATGTATTAGAGCAGAGAATAACTAAACTTGACACATCCTGAAACCCTTTTTGAACTGCTTGAGCAAATTGGTTTTATTAGTTTTTAATTCTGCTTTTTTGCTATGATAGTTTGCAACTGGGTATTTGTATGATAGTTGCAACTGGGTATCTGTGATGATGATGTAATGGAGTATTTGTTGTGTCCAAATTAGTACACCATTGTTAGCACATATATTTTTAGTTAGACATTGTGATGATGATGATGATGGTGTTTTTTGTATGTGATTTTGTCAGTTTAATGCTTTGTGCTTAAAAAGCAACTAGTTTTTTTTTGTCTTTGCAACAATGGTTGGTTATTAGTTTAACTCAGGTAGGACACATGGTACAGTGTTAATGCATTTTGGTAGATTTATTATTGAAATCACATGCCTAAGATTTTTTCTGTTGTAATTTGTGCTGATGTTATGTTTTTGCATAAGTTGATGTATTTTGTGTTGCTGGTTGCAACTAGCCTATTCTGTTAGCTGCAACTGGTTAGATTGCAAGTTGCAATTTGTCTGACTATTTTTATTATTATTATTTTCTGTTGCTGGTTGCAACTAGCCTATTCTGTTAGTTGCAACTGGATAGATAGGCCCATTCATATAGAAAGATAGGCCCATTCCCATCACCCATGTATTAGAGCAGAGAATAACAAACCTTGACACATCCTGAAACCCTTTTTGAACTGCTTGAGCAAATTGGTTTCATTAGTTTTTAATTCTGCTTTTTTGTTATGATAGTTTGCAACTGGGTATTTGTATGATAGTTGCAACCGGGTATCTCGACGATGATGTAATGGAGTATTTGTTGTGTCCAAATTAGTACCCCATTGTTAGCACAGATATTTTTTGTTAGACATTGTGATGATGATGATGGTGTTTTTTGTATGTGATTTTGTCAGTTTAATGTTTTGTGCTTAAAAAGCAACTAGTTTATTTTTTTTTTGTCTTTGCAACAATGGTTGGTTATTAGTTTAACTCGTGGTAGGACACATGGTACAGTGTTAATGCATTTTGGTAGCTTTATTATTGAAATCATATGCCTAAGATTTTTTCTGTTGTAATTTGTGCTGATGTTATGTTTTTGCAAAAGTTGATGTATTTTCTGTTGCTGGTTGCAACTAGCCTATTCTGTTAGTTGCAACTGGGTAGATTGCCCAACTGGGTAGAGCCTGTTATCTTTGAATTACTAGAAAAATGGATAATTGGATCCATACTCGAAATATCACTTCACATTCTCTAGCAACTCAATGTTAGGACCCTTTGTACTAACTTGGTGAGCGACCGTGCGTTGATCAAACTGCTGTCATAATTTTGCCTCCCTTAAACTTGTTGAACGCTTGGGTCAACCCTTGAGCTTGTTTCCCCTCTTTTGGTGATTGGTGCTTAGCGATAAACTAGGAGTTTGAAATGCTGGTAGTAAATGTCCTAAGAGTTAAGGCAGAGTTCTGAGTAGTTCGATATTCGAGAACAATGTTATGTAGCTGGTTAATCCAGCAAACTAGATCATTGGCCTTCGATAAGCTTTAAATAAAGCCGGGTGAAAGCCTTTGATCTAAAATAAATGTGCTATATATTTTTTTTTCATAACCTCGCTCATGCAATGCAACTTTTAGGCAAAGAATCTTAAGCGATTGATGGTGAAATTTGGTCCTATTGTTGGTCGATGTGCCTGATGTTTTTTTTTAATTCATGTCACAGCTGGTAATTAGCGATAGTGATGACAGTGACTTCGATTGGGAAAGTAATGACAATGTGGAGGAGGCAGCGAGCTTCAATGCTAACACCGATGTTCCAGGCTCATCGAGCCAGGTAAGCCAACTAACTGCTTGTTCTTCAGTTCATGTTACTCAGGGCATTGTTAGTGTTATCATGTTTCTAGTGGCTGCACTGGTGTTAGGTGTTTATTTGTTTGTGGGCCTGATTTAAATGTTTCTAATGGCAATTGGAAGGCTGGGTGAAAGCCTTTGATCTAAAATAAATATGCTATATACTTTTTTCATAACCTGCTCATGCAATGCAACTTTTAGGCAGCAATCTTAAGCGATTGATGGTGAAATTTGGTCCTATTGTTGGTTGATGTGCCTGATGTTTTTTTTTCTTAATTCATGTCACAGCTCATGGTAATTAGCGATAGTGATGATAGTGACTTCGATTGGGAAAGTAATGACAATGTGGAGGAGGCAGCGAGCTTCAATGCTAACACTGATGTTCCAGGCTCATCGAGCCAGGTAAGCCAACTAACTGCTTGTTCTTCAGTTCATGTTACTCAGGGCATTGTTAGTGTTATCTTGTTTCTAGTGGCTGCACTTGTGTTACGTGTCTATTTGTTTGTGGGCCTGATTTTAATGTTTCTAATGTCAATTGGAAGGCTGGGCAATCTGCCTCTTTGGTTGAGCAGTATATGCAGATGGGTTTCGCAAAAGAGGTTATTCTTAAGGCCATAAAGGACAATGGTGTAAGGTCGAGATGGCGGACTAGAGGGGGGGTGAATAGTCCTTTTTAAAACTAATCGCTCCGGCTAACCGATATAAGTGCGGAATTAAATCTATCGGCCTAACCAAGACTTTCACCCCTCTATCTATGTCTCTAGATGCACCTTGTAAAAGATCCTAAACAAGAAGACAAGGTGCCAATCTAGCTAGTGCACACTAAACAAGTCTAGCTTGCAAGGTCACACAAACCTAAGCAACTAGTACTTTAGCAACCGGGTGTGCACCTACACAATTCTAATGAGCAAAAGCACAAAGCCAACCTAAGCTCACTAGATGCTCAAGGACAAAGCTACACAAGCCAAACCCAAGAGCTCAATCTTACTTAACTACACAAGCTAAGCAAGACAAAATACTCTACTTCTAGCTACACAAGCAAGAAGGTGATTAACAAGCTACTCAAGCTAACTAACCACAAGAGCAACTACACAAGCTATATAAGAATGTAAGGAAAGTAAATACAAAGCTTGTGAAAGAGATTGCAAACCACCGCGAAGTGTGGACACAAGATGACTCGGCGATTTTTCACCAGGTTCACTTGGTTGCCCCCAAGCTACGTCCTGTTGTGTCGACCAACACCTTCGGTGGTTCCTCCGGTCTTTTCACCTAGATGGTTCTTCGGTGTGACCCTCAAGTCACTTGCCCCTCAAGGCACGCCCCGCAAGGCACCGCAAGACACCACTCTCAAGTGAGCCCCTCAAGGCACCGAGCAAACCCACACACGCAAGGGTGGTAACTCAATGACACACGCAATCCAATAGGGCTACTCTTCGCGATCCCCGCGAGGTGAGTACCGACCTCTCACAATCTCTTCTCCGGAGCACCGTATCTCCACGCGTGCTACCACGGAGCCTCTTGCCACCAAGCCGTCTAGGAGGTGGCAACCTCCAAGAGTAACAAGCTCTCCGGCTTGCAACACAACCACCTAGTGCCACAAATGCAATCTCACAAAGCACTCGCACTAGAATCGCTCTTCTCACACTATCGGATGGTCACTACCAAGCATATGTGAGTTAGAGGGCTTCCAAGCACCACCACACAAGGCAACATAGCCGGGGCGTGCTCGGAACCGGCCACAAACCGGCCAAACCACGTATATATAGACCCAAGTTCTCAACTAGCCATTACCCACCTCGGGCAACATCGCAGTACTCGCCGGACGCGTCCGGAGCAAGCCGCCGGACGCGTCCGGCGCTCCTCCGCGCTCCACGTGTCCCTGCGAATCAAACACAACCGTTGGCGCCCAACGGCTCTTTCTCCTTTGCTCGGAAGCCATGCGCCGGACGCGTCCGCCGCAGGCCGCCGGACGCGTCCGGCGCCTCGGCCAAGCGCGCCCCCTGCACGACCGTTGGCGCCGCGGCCAACCACGTGCCGCCACGTCGGCGTCCGGCGCGGCGTCCGGCGCTCGTCGTTGCGCGTCCGGCGCTCGTCGTTGCGCGTCCGGCGCCGGCGTCCGCTCGCAACGCCGCGCTCTGGAACTTTCTGTTCCGAGTCCGGCGTGCGCCGGACGCGGCACCTGCGCGTCCGCCGCCTTCTGTCAGAACCCCTACTCCGCGCCGAGCCGCAACACGCGCCGGCGCAAAGACAAGAACGCTCTGCGTCCGCCGCGCGCGTCCGGCCCGCGTCCGGCCCGACGCCCGGCCGAACGGCCGAAAACCAGAAACTTTCTGGCCGGCGTCCGCCGCCCGCCGGACGCGTCCGCCCAGCGTCCGGCGCCTCTGCCAGGCGCAGCCTTCGTCTTTTCGTCGCCGCGTCGTGACACCAACTTCTCCACCATGCTATCCAACAAGTATACCAACTTGATCACCATGGATAGTATGTTTCCAACAACAATTTGCATCCGGCGCAATGGAAAATATGCCTCCAATTTTCCCGAAAGCGCCGAATCCCGCCTCGCAAGCTCGGCGGGAGGGAGAGAGGGACCCAAGCCCAACTCAACCCTACAAACCACAGCGCGAACAAACGCCACCTTTGTAAATGTGCCAACACCACCAAGTGTACAACTCCATGTGCTTGTGTGTTAGCATTTTCACAATCATTTTCAAAGGATTTTCTCTTCATCTCACCACGCCACTCGATCCTAGCACATCGCAATGTTAGATCGCTCAAGTGGCACTAGATGACCGATATGCAAACAAGATTACCCCTCTTGATAGTACGGCCATCTATCCTAAATCCGGTCAAGTACTTCTCTACTCAACCTTAGACCGGTGAAATGAAATGCCCTAGGTTATACCTTTGCCTTGCGCATTTCCATCTCCACCGTCTTCCTCCATTGTGCCAATGCAACAACATGCATCGACACGATCATCAAATGATATGATCCACTTCATATCATCATGTGACACTCTTGGTCCATCGATCTTGACCTCACTTGCTCTTCACCGTTGCGTCGGTCCATCGGCGCCAAGTCTTGCCCAAGCTTCACCATCGCATGGTCCTTCGCTTCGCAGCCTCAACTTGCCCTTCACACTTGCAACCGGTCCATCAAGCCAAGCCTCATCTTGATCTTCACCTCTTGGTCACATGACTCCATGTCATGTCTCATTTGCAATGAGCTCCTTCATCAACTCATGTGTTGAGCCTCACAACATCTCCAAGCCATCTCCACCATGGCATATGTTGCTCACACACATGTACCTGTGAACTAACTCCTGTGTATCTCAACCATCACACATGTTAGTCCACCTAAAATTGTCACTCAATTATCAAAACCAAACAAGGGCCTTTCAAATGGTACTTGGCTAGTAATCCATTTCCTGTCATTTAATTGGATTCTAGTTGATTTTACATACTGTATCTGATAGCCCCTTTTTCTTTCATCAGGAGACAATCGACAAGAGACATTGTTGCATCTTTGTATTAAGTACCAGGTATTCATTGTTTCTATTAGTTATTCTTTGCCAATGCTATTGCATAGTGTCAAAGAGATTGTGTATTTAAAAAGTGATGCTAAATGTAGGCACAAAGCGATTGCCCTGTTGATGTTAGTGATGATGATGATGATTGGAATGATTTCGAGCCTAGTGGAGGACGCACCAGCGTTGCTAGCCCTCTTGATTCTTCAACTAAGGCATTTTGATGTGCCCCCTTGGTGACTGTACATGTTTTATTTATTCTTCGAGTAACCTTCTATGCATGTTTTCGCTTGATAGCATATGCCCTAGCATTGCGATTATTCCTCTTGAATTTCCATCTAGTCTTGCAGTCAAGGTTTATCTTAGGCATAATAGGCAACCTCATCCCTCAACTCTTATGCATGGGTTAACTTGGTCCTCCAACTCTTTAAAGGCTCAATCTAGTCCTCCAACTTCAATTTATGGGTTGTCCTCGTCCTTGATCCGAGCTGGATGTCCATCTATGCATGTCACATCACGAGACTAGGTGAATAACATGGGCGTGTGCCTGATATGCCCCCAGGTATCTAAATGTAATGCTGATGACTTAAATTGACACAATGTCTCATTGAAAAGGGCAGCATAATGTCTTAGGTTCAAATAAAATACATCACATTTGCAAAATGGAACTACATGGTCTTTTTTGATGATACATGCTGCTATCCTGAATTTTTCCGTCGTCCTCTTCCGGTTGAAGAAGACTTAATCTTTGCAGTTGCACGCCCTCCTGTAACATTGATGGTAGAGCAGAGGAGGCACGGCCGACACTTGTCTCAATTACAATAGATGTGTTAAGTACGTGGATAGTTTGGGGGATAATTGGGGATAACTAGGCCTTATGCTTTGCCAAGAGCTTAGAATAACTAGGCCTTATGCTTTGCCAAGAGTAACTAAGAGAGACACTAATTAACACTAATGGGCTTAAGGCCCAACTAGGACTCTTGCGCCCTACGGCGCCCCTCTTTATGCCCATGACAAGATGCATTCCCATTTGCAGAGGCTTTAACTTCAGACTTGGATGCCTCGAAGGACACCATTCTCCTCTTCTGGCCAATCTGTAGAACAATCAAAATTAGATCAAAATAATGGAATAATGTATAGATATTGAGTTTACTGTTACCATCATCTAACCTGAATAAATGATGAACTAGTTCGTTCACTGTAATACAATCCATAGCCCTCTATTTCCTCTCTCTTAGTCGACTTTGTGTTTGAAGATTCAGCATGGCCCTTTCCTTTAGAATGGGCTGGTTCAAAGGCTAATGGCGCACTAATTTTCTGAGAAGGGTTGTTTGATGCTGAGTCATGTGTAGCAGTTTCCCCATTTATCAGCTTACTTTTTCCAAGATTCGTCGATGAAATGGGCTGCGTTTGCCATATAGCCCCCCTTTTTCTGGTTGTCAGATGTCCACAAATCAGTAGTTATAGGCACCCTTGAGGCCTTGAATCAGTACTAGCCATATATTCAATTGTTTTTTCTTCTCTCGCCTCGTATAGCAAATAATATCCTTCCTGAAAATTTCGAACAAATATTAAGAGCTGAATACAAGTACATGCACATTAGAATTGTTGTTTTTGTTTGGTTGCAATTCTAGTTTCGTGGATTGTCAACTATATTCTTAGTGCTTGTCCTTTATACACAGAACCCCGTCAAAATTTGAACAAAGTTCACACCTTAGTTGGCATGGGGTTTTCTCAAAATCAGCCGACTGGCTATTGCTACATGCGGTGCGCTCTCTGAACCTTTATTGTTTTATTAGATGCATGATAGCCTACTTATTTTTATTTGTTGCAATTTTTGTTTCAATTTCATGTTGCAACTTGTATGTTTGTGCAGTTGCAAATTGGTTTCATTAGTTTTTAATTCTGCTTTTTTGCTATGATAGTTTGCAACTTATGATAGTTGCAACTGGATATCTGTGATGATGATGTAATGGAGTATTTGTTGTGTCCAAATTAGTACACCATTGTTAGCACAGATATTTTTGGTTAGACAGATTGTGATGATGATGATGGCGTTTTTTTTATGTGATTTTGTCAGTTTAATGTTTTGTGCTTAAAAAGCAACTTTTTTTTTGTCTTTGCAACAATGGTTGGTTATTAGTTTAACTCAGGTAGGACACATGGTACAGTGTTAATGCATTTTGGTAGCTTTATTATTGAAATCACATGCCTAAGATTGTTTCTGTTGTAATTTGTGCTGATGTTATGTTTTTGCATAATTTGATGTATTTTCTGTTGATGGTTGCAACTAGCCTATTCTGTTAGTTGCAACCGGGTAGATTGCCCAAGTTGCAATTTGTCTTGACTATTTAGAGGCCAATTTCAGGGGAGTCCATATTTGAATGGATCTCCTATTTTCTATTGGACACAGGTAAGATAGAGCACCTAATCCTATGAGTATGCATAGCTGTCAATCTCTAGAGTAAACACACACACAAAAGCGGCGTATGTAATTTAATACGAAGGTCAGATGTGTTTTTTAGCAAAATCATTTGCAAAACTGTGAACGCAGATGGACTGTAGCCTACTTCGTAGTGCTGTCCTTTATACACAGGAACCTTTATTCTATGCAACTCTGCCTGCCTTAGATTCCTTATGCTCTCATATATATAATAAATTAGTTGATTAAAATGTTTTCATATTTAATTATACGTCAAACTTTGCAATGTTTTGTCTCTGGATTATGGTAATTTTCCTCAAATTCAGTAAGTTGGGACTCTTGTCTGCAATCTTATGCCATTTATTGTCATTTGTTTCAAAAATACTCAGGGAAGGATGCATCTATTGCTGATTTGGTCACTTTAATATTTGATGAAGCACAGACCATGTTTGGCGTTGAGGTTCGTCTTAGCGACTGTGTATACAATTGTGCAATAAGATTTAGTTCTAATTTGATGGTCTGATATTGAAACTTTCTTTGCAATACTGCAGGATAACTCATATGGAGGGAGAACAAGGAGAGAGAGATATGGAAGTCAAGCACAGGGAACTAGAGGCCCATTATTAGGTGGTATCTTTGAACGTGTCCAAAGTTCAAGACCAGTGGATAGATTGCTGAATCCAGATGCTATTGGTCCACCATTCTTCTACTATGAGAATTCTGATCATGCTCAAAGAGGTGTGTGGAGTATCATAACGGAGCACTTATATGGTATTGAGCCGGAGTATGTGGACTCAGCGGCCTTCTGTGCTTCCACAAGGAAAAGGCGTTGCATACACAATTTGCCAGTTGAGAAGAGGTCATGTCTCACCCCAAAACTCCCAAAGACGATACAAGATGCACTTCCTTATACCAAGAGATGGTGGCCATCATGGGACCCAAGAAGAAAGTTTAATACCTTCCAAACTCGTCAATGTGGATCTACAGTGTGGAGGGGAATCTCTGAAACCCTTAGTGAAAATCCAGATCCACCCCTCCAGAAATTAGGAAACAAGTGTTGGAGACGTGTAGTCAGTGGAATCTCGTTTGGGTTGGCAAAAACAGTGTTGCTAAGCTATAGAGCCTAACGAGGTAGAGTTTGTACTTGGCTTTCCAGAAGATCACACCAGAGGTTTCCCTCTTCACAAGAGGCATCGAGCTTTAGCTAGTGCATTTCAGGTTGATAGTGTTGCTTACTACCTCTCACCCCTAAAGGATATGTACCCACAAGGCATAAAGGTGTTGTCCTTATTCTCTGGCATCGGAGGAGCAGAGGTGGCTCTCTACCGGCTTGGTATACCCATGAAGACAGTTATTTCAATAGAGAATTGTAAGGAAAGGAGGACAATGCTGAAGACTTGGTGGGATGAGACGCAGACTGGTAATCTAATTGAGGTTCATGATGTGTTGTTACATCAACTGATTGAGAAACATGTTAGAGATTTGGATGGTGTCGATCTTGTGATTGGTGGTAGTCCCTGGACTGAGCTTGATACTAAGGGTTTGAGTGGCGAACAGTCGTCATTGTTCTCTGAGTATGCTAGTATTTTAAAATCTGTCAGGGCCATATGCATGCAGCGGCGGTAGATGGTTTGATGCAAGATTTGGTATGACTTGTATGCTTGCTGTTGCTGCAGTTTGTATCTTCAAAATGCGTAATCTTACCTGTTCTTCATTACAAATCTTGTTTCAGGTGGATCCGTGGAGGTGGAGGTGGAGGTGGGCAAGGAAGCAAGGTGGCTCCATGGTCTCGTCGTCCGTGGAGTGAAGCCGTAGTGAAGGTGAAGTGTGAAGGTGGCTGTGGTGAATCTGTGATTTTGTGATGTGAACAAAGTGCAGCCATTCTTGGCGGCTGCTTGCTACTTCCTGTTTTGTCGTTCTAGTTGCTTCAAGTTCAAGGAACTTAAGTGTGTGTGTGTGTGTGCTGGTGCTGCTGTGCAGCGTGTGATTTGGACGCCTGGAGGCTTATTGTTTGTGGATTGTTGCTTATTTCCTTTGCAATTGAGAGAACTATGACTTATATGCTTGCAGCTGTTTTTTATGTTTCATTTATCTTTAAAATGTATGTTATTTGTGGAGATCTCCCTTTAGCACAACTACAAGTCCCTTTAAGCGAGCCTTGCTTGTGTTCCCCGTAGGTTCTCTCGGTACTTATTTACTACTTTTTTTCTATAAATCCTTCCTCCAATAAGAAATACACTTCTGAAACATCTTAAAATAAATTCTGAAACAAAGGGTACATATGGATTTGTGGAACATCCTAAAAAAACAAATTCTGAAACAAAGGGTACATATGGATGGCCTGTTCCAATGTGCTCGATCAGCCCATTAAGCGATTATCTCGAATGTTGTCGGCCCAAAGAAATCTTGTAACCCGATAGGCCCAATTTAAGACGCACAAATGAGCCCATGTAGGCCCAAAAACAAATTACGTACACGTGCAAGAGAGTATGTCTGAAATATAAAGTTCATCACACACGCGTGTATGAAGGATCGTCTGTAACTCTACGCGTGTCTCGTGATTAGACGCTTATTATGACGCGTGCTCGTAGCGTGTCTGCGATAACGCTACAGGGTACGCCACACAGTGCATTTCTTATTGCAGACACATGTTTCGGCTTATTGCAGACACGCCATATGAATGCATGTCTGTAATTCCCTATCACAGACGCGTGTTAGTTTGATGTCTGTACTGGCCGTGTCTGCAATTAGCTTTTTTGACATAGTGTAATGTGTATGTACTCCAATAAAGACCACCAAAAGAATAAGAGGCCCTTGAAATTAATAGACGCATTTACAATAGGTCCGAACAAAACACCCGTTGAGCTGATTTGGTGGATAGTTTTAAAGTTGCTCCGACTTAACTTATTTTATAAACAATTGAAACTTACCTGATTTTGAATTTACATCAATTTTGGCTCAACTCATTAAACAAACATGGCATATTATGATAAATAAGAACCAATCACTTTCAAATAAAACTAAAAAGTAGACTAGCTTGTTATACACCCCCACCATAGGAGCCTTGCAAGTTGCAATGACCTTGTTAAAAGAGGGGAGTGGATAGAGAGTGGTGGGGGTGTCGATAACATGGTGAAAACAAAACGTGACACAATGTGAATATTGCTAGAATAGTGTTGTTTGTAATAATTCATAGGATGTGCTCAAATATCTGCTAATTAATAATGCCTTTGTGTTTATTAGATGTGCAGCGTGTTTTATTGGGTGACAAGTGGCTAGGCCAATCTCAGTGGGAGTTTCATGGCTCAATTTCCAACACACTTATATTTTGAAAACAGTGCAGAAGAGTTTTATGGGGATGAAACTCTCTCTGCTCCCATGAAACTATCACCTTCTCTTTCTTTATTAATGCAGTGCCATGTCAACCTAATTAATGCTCATGAAACTCTATGAAATTTGCATTGAGACTGACCTTATGCAGACCTCCTAGGCCAACATGTTTGATTGCCTTGCTAAGTCTCTTTTACTGCTACACCAAGGGGCCTAGCTAACAAATTAATAATCAATGCCACAGTTAGTCATGGCTAGCCTCACGAGGGCTAGGATAGCTCCACCTCAAGCCCAAGGTTAACTCCACTCACCTTCTCCTCACAAGGTTTCTTAAAGGAAACATTCTTTTCTAGGGTACATAATAATGGGAGATTCATGGCCAATATCTCCCTAAGCTGGCACTCGAACCTCAATCTCTCTTGGAAGTAGCTAATTAATTGCTTTGAAATGGAACTCAAATCTGGCTTACTAGGCATGCCCCTTGAGTCGCTAATTGCCGCCTGAATTAGGGCCAACATGGATGATGATGTAAGGTCAATGATGGGCATGGCCTTGAGATATGTACTCACCACTTGGCGTTTGGAGAGGGATTGAATGAGGGCAATATGCTATACAACATTAATGTCACCATAAGCAACCAAGTGGTGGATGGTGCGCTAGTCAGTCATCACAATTGAGTACTCCCTCCGTCTCTAAATACATGTCCCTGAAAAACCGTGTTTCCCTCACAAACACGTTTCCCGGGCGACATGTATTTAGAGACGGAGGGAGTATAGCAGAGTAAGCGTCATGTAAAGTGATTCTAAAGGAGGAGAGGTCATACAAGATCTATAATGACATTTGATGCTTAGTGCATCACATAGGTCTGCGAGGTAGTGAGACAGCTAATGAGTGTGGGACAGTGTGGGAGAACAAAGCCACATTTCATGGTCAATGGCCTCCATACCACCATGTCCTCTCGAGGATTGGGTTGGGTTAATAATTAGTACCGCCAAGTTCTTAGGACCAGTTTGGTACAATTTTCTTGAATCATGGGCAGCTCCTGAAGCTGCTTTTGCACTTCTTTGCCTAAACGGACTCCAAAGAAAGTGGGATGCGAACCTCCAAAATTCATAGTGACTAGAGCCATTTGGAGAAGATGAAGCTAAAAAAAGCTTCACTAGGCCACGGCCGTTACGTTGGACCGTAACACATGATCAAACAGAAAAGACTACAGCCGTTAGATGCTTCACTAGATTAAAAATGAGCGCATGCTCGTGAAAATGGAATTGGGCATGAAACCTCCAAGTTCGGGCGTTTGACGATTTGAGAGTGAGTCATGGTATAGGTGTTCTCCTTTTATGGAGCACTGGAAGTCATGGTAGAGTGGCCAAGGTCTGTTGATATGGGTTATAATAGGTGTAGGGGCCAAGGGCCCATATGGCCAACCCAAAGGGCGCCATGCACCACCGCCTCCGGCCCACGCGCCACCTCCGCTGCGTAGACTATGGTTTTTATCCCGGGCTATAAATATATCCCAGGTGTAACCAAATTGAATCAACAAAAAAGTAGCCTAAGGGCACTTATTTCAGCTCTCCAACTCTCTAGCTCTCTTCCTCCCGGGAACCCTAGCCGTTGGGCCGCCACCACGCTGAGCTGCCCTAGCGTCGCCGCCGCTCGAGCAGCCGCCCGCGGCCACCGCTGCCCCTAGGTCATCGATCAGGGCTGCCACGTGCCCCCCTGATCTAGACCTATTACAGCTGGTATCAGGCTTCAAGGTCGATCCATGGCCGCCACCACCATGAACGCCACAGCCATCGCGGAGGAAGTCACGAAGATACGATCCATGGCCACCAGTAATGCCGCCATGAACATCGAGGGCATCCGCAATGACATCCACGCCCTAACCGGAAGTCTTCTCGCTGATCTCAAAAAAAAATTCCTGTAGCACGAGAATAAGGTTCAGATCGGATCTGATCTGAACGCCGCCATCACCACCAACACCGTGGCAACGCCTGCAGTGGCGCCGCCGCCCACAGTCGTGCCCGTCAACGGCATCCCCGACGACGTCATCATCACCAAGGTCCAACCAGGATTGGATCTGGAGATGCCATCAACCACGACGGCAATCACACCAGCAGTAGCGCCGCAACACGTGGCCATGCTGTCGACCGTGCCGCCCTCGTCAACGGCACCCACATCGACAATGTCAACGACGCTATTCTAGAGGAACAGCAGAAGGACGATAACGACTACTCCCCGGTCGTCTTCGTCAAACAAGCTCCCGATGATAGGGACAGCAACATGTTGCCGCACAACATCATCATCACCAACGGACTCCAATCTCGTCATGAGGACGTGCCGATCGGAAAATGGAGAGGTGATATAACAGGCGTAGGGGCCAAGGGCCCATACAACCAGCCCAAAGGGCGCCCTACTTGTGCGCCACCGCCTCCGGCCCATACGCCGCTGCCACTGCGTAGACTAGGGTTTTATCACGGCTATAAATATATCCCAGATGTAACCATATTGAATCAACAAAGAAGTAGCCTAAGGGCATTTATTTCAGCTCTCCAACTCTCTAGCTCTCTTCCTCCCCGAACCCTAGCCGTCGGCCGCCCCCACCGCGCCGAGCCGTCGCTGCGCCGCCGCCGCCCGCAGCCACCGCCGCCCCAGGTCATCGATCAGGACTGCCACGTGTCCCCCCGATCCAGACCTGTTACATGGGTAAATTCTCATAAATACATTATGACTTTGATAATGGTCCTTTTCAGCCGGTTGAAAGTTGGCAGATTTTGGTAAATTTTAGCTTATTTTCTCAGAAATCAGTATTGAATCTATCAAAATCTGTCGGCTTTTCAACCGGCTGAACGGGATCACTTACTTAGCCCTCGGGAACACGGTGCTAATTAAAGTCTCTCGCATCATCTCAATACCAACAGATGCGTGCTCTTCTCCGCATCTCGTGCCCCTGCGCGTGGCCCGCGCTAGCTAGTTCTCTATAAGTAGAGTCACTCGAGAAGCTCGCTGCTCGTGGGACCATTCCATCGAGCTACCAGCTGGAGAGTTCAGTCCACGTCCCCCAAGGAGGAGCGATGGAGGCGTGGAGCTCATGAGAAGGGAGCTTCAGTCAAGCATGGCGGGCGGCACGGCGAGGTCACGTTGCCCCGTGTTGCTGCTCTTTCTCGTCGGTGTGGCTGCTCGAGTGGCTTCAGGCTTCGTCACCGACGGTGAGATCTAGCAAACTTGCTTACTCCAATGTTGACTGCAGACTTATGGTTAGATCCTTGTATGACGTGACTTGCGCAAAAGTTACCGGTGGAATCATTCAAACAAACAGCAGCTTTGTTCATTTTCAGTTCAGTTCTAAGCTGCTGAATGCTGAGCTTGCTTCCTTTTCTTCTTGCAATTTTCAGTTTTGACTAGCAATGTCCAGGTGTTGTTTCAATTGGCCGAAATCAAACACATCGATGGTCGCACGAACACTTGCAATATTTCTAATTTGACAACACACACTCTACTTAGTTTCAGAGCCCTCAATTATTTGAACTAGTGACATGAAGTTTTTCTTGGATTATGTGTAGTACAGCTCATCCTTTAAGGCCCCATGTACCCTTCAGTATATGTTAATTTTAATTTGTTGGCTGAAGATATAGCATATAAGAACAGCCTTAACAGACCAAAACGTTTCTGTAACGTAAAGATTGCTTCACCATTTCATCATGTCTGAAGTACCACATTGTCTAAATGTGTACAGGACTGTTACCAAACGGCAATTTTGAGCTCGGGCCAGCCAAGTCCGAACTGAACGGCACCAGGGTGATGGGTCAAAACTCCATACCGAACTGGGAGATCTCAGGGTTCGTGGAGTACATCGGGTCCGGGCAGCAGCAGGGCGACATGGTCCTCCCGGTGCCGGAAGGCGCATACGCCGTGCGTCTGGGCAACGACGCAACCATCCGGCAGAAGCTCAGCGTGAAGCGGAAGACGACCTACTCCATCACCTTCTGCGCGGCGCGCACCTGCGCCCAGGCCGAGCAGCTCAACGTGTCCGTGGCTGCGGAGTCTGGCATCCTCCCCGTCCAGACCGTGTACACCAACACCGGGTGGGACTCCTACTCCTATGCCTTCAGAGCCAGGCACAGCACCGCGTGGCTCACCATCCACAACCCCGGCCACGAGGACGACCCGGCGTGCGGCCCCCTCATTGACTCCGTTGCCATCAAGGCCCTCAACCCTCCTGTTCGCGCCAAGGGTTCGTAATAACATCGCGAAAGAATCGTTGCTTGTTTTGAAATGGCAAATTGTTCGGTTTAACCCAGCGCAGCATGACATGCTATGCGATGCAGGTAACCTGCTGAGGAACGGAGACTTCGAGGAGGGCCCGTTCATCTTCCCGGACACGGCGTGGGGCGTGCTGGTGCCGCCGATGGACGAGGATGACGTGTCCCCGCTGCCGGGGTGGATGGTCATGTCGGACACGAAGGTGGTCAAGTACGTGGACGCGGCGCACCACGCGGTGCCGCGCGGCGCGCGCGCCGTGGAGCTGGTGGCCGGCCGTGAGGCCGCGCTGGTGCAGGAGGTGCGCACCGTGCCCGGCCGGAGTTACCGCCTGTCGTTCTCTATCGGGGACGCGGGCAACGGGTGCGAGGGGTCCATGGTCGTGGAGGCGTACGCGGCGCGGGCGACGGCGAGGACGACGTATGAGTCCCGGGGGAAGGGCGGGAGCATGCGCGCCGCGGCGATCGAGTTCGAGGCCATCGCAAACCTCACGCGCGTGGTGTTCCAGAGCTACAACCACCACATGAAGCCCGACGGCACGCTGTGCGGGCCCGTCGTCGACGACGTCTCCCTCGTCGGCTTGCGCAAGCACGCCGCGCGGCGGCTGTTCTTGTAGTCTGCAGTGGCCCGTACGTGCTGGTACTTGATGAGTCTGTATTGGTCATCCAGTACGTACATGTGTATGGCCATTGGCCACTAACTGTATCTGCAATAGCAAGCGGTCGTAGAATTATTTTGAAATACAATAGTACTCCGTAGTCGAGAACCAGATGTACTTATACAATATTATGATGGTGTTGCTGTTGTGCATGCCTTTGACTAACGATTGTGCTGGGTAGACAGAGTAAATGATCTGCGATTCAGATGCACTTGTAATCACAGTGTCGGTGTTTTCCAAGGCTTTGACTTTGTTGTTCTTTTCTATGGACAAGGTTTGCCTTTGAAAATACTTGGGCCAGTGGGGGAGCTCGTGGCTGAGAGCGGCTCTCAAGACGGCGGCAGACTGTCAATGGCGGCGGCGCCGGCGGGCAGACCATAGTGTCAATTGGTTTCGCCATTCGGAGGTCGTTCCAGCTTGAATTTGGAATGGTAGGCCGAACTCACGGTGGCGAGGTACGTGTGAAAGCCGCGCAGTAGCGGCAGTTCCTCGTGTTCTTCGGCGCTACGCCGCGATCTACACGAATCGCGGAGCCAGCTCCAGAGTTCAGGTCAACCCAACACGTATCGTCCACCATGGCACATCAGAACCCCGCCTTTGCTCCCGGCCCACTGCCCACCCTCTACTAGGGGCGTGTTTGCTGGCGAACGAGCAGGGTGGCCCGTGCCCAGGAGCTGCAGCAGCCCGTGTTTGGTTCGCTTGGCCCATCATCCGGCCAGGCCCGCGCGATGCAAAAAGGGCCTCTCGGCCAGGCTCCCCAGCGAAGCTTATCCCCACCGTTTTTTGGCAGCCTGGCTCGGTTAAGCGCTCCGTGGGCTCGGTGGTGCCGATAGGATTACCTCCCGTCTCTCTTCCCTCACCCACCGCCGCGCCACTTCCTGCTCCGTCGTGCCCGAACTGCTCCGCGCGTGCACCCGCCGCCATGCCGCACGGGCCGTCGCGCTATTAGCGCCGCCGCTCCCTTGTGGCCGTTGCGACACCAACTGCTGCGCGCCGGAGATGGGGTCGCTCGGATTCGATACCGCGGCGACTGGAGACGGGGGTGCGCGAATTCCATGGCGCGACGGAGATGGGGCGCGCGGATTCCATGCCGCGACGGAGATGGGGCGCACGGATTCGATGCCGGAGATGCGGGGCCGGAGGAGCAGCGCGAAGCGGGTTAGCCTCGCCGCCGTGCTCTCCTTTCCCTCCCCCTCCGCCTCCGGCCCCGGCGGCAACGTCGCCTTCTCCCCGCTCTCCCTCCACGTCGCCCTCAGCGATGAGTCGCTCGCCGCGGCGGCGGCCGAGGGCCTCCATGCGCTCGCCGAGCAGGTGCAGCTCGTGCTCACCGACGGCGTCTTCGTCGCCGCGTCGCTCAAGCTCAAGCCAGCCTTCGAGGAGGTCGGCGTGGTGCTTGACGAAATGTCAAGGAGATGAGTATGGTGGTAACGCTACCAAAACATCCATGCAAGGTATCCATAGCGATTTGTGCTAGAGATCAAACACAATCTCACTCGAACCTGGCCGCAATGGAAAAGGTAAAACAAACACGGACCTTGTACCACGGCAGCCGTGCTCTGGCTGGACAGAGCTTGGCCTGCGAGCCATGCTCGGCAGAACCACCCTACCAAACACGCCCTAGAAGTACCAGGTAGTAAGAGGTAACAGCGTGCCACGACGGCGAGCACCGGGCCAGGCCGCCGTTGTGTTGGATGGCACAGCGGCCGTGCGGAACGAAACGCCTCAGAAAGTCAGAAAGAATCTTCTACGCCTCGTTGGCCATGCGAGCTAAACAGAGTGCCACGTGACCGCGCACAGGGATTGTCCCCAGGAAGCAGCAGGTCCCAGCTCTCCCAAGTCCCAACCCGAGTCGGCGAGTTGGATCGCCGATCTCGAGATCGTGAGATGCCATACCAGCTGCTAGCTACTACTCACGATCCAGCGCCAACAGATTACACAAGGTCAACAGACTTAATAAGCGACACCTCTTATATAAGCAGCGGCGCACTGGCCGGCCGTGAGCACCGACTGCATATCACAGCTCCACCTCCCGATTTTGTTTTGCAGCTCACAAAGGCGGCGGTAGCTACAAGCTACCGCTGTACTGTATGTTACGCAAGGTTCCAGGTGCCAGGGCTACGTCGACCAAAACCGAGGGAGGGCAGCTACTGAGAATGGAGCCCACAATGGTGGCGAAGAGCACGCGATCCGTGGCGTTCGTCTTCATCCTCATCGGCGTGGCCGCTCGAGCGGTTTATGCCGTCACCGACGGTGAGAACTCGCACCGAGTACCTTTTTTTTTTTTGAGGGGGGGGGGGGGGGTCTTCGGCGCATCGACTAGCTACTGTTCAATAATGGTTTGTGGTTTAATTTCCCAGTGCATCCTTCAGTTCTTCACCATCCCGGATTCTACGTGTCTAGATACACAATTTGCTCTCTTTTGAACTCTGTTAGCATATATTCTCTCAAATCTTTCTAATACTGTGCAGTGCGCAAGGCAGTTTGAGTGAGCCTCGTTAAATCAACTAAGGAAATGAGGCGTGATCGTGTGTCCAAATTCTTCTCGTTAGTACTAAGTAATAAGGAAAATATCTTAGTTACCCCGAGGTTGGATCTAGTTTTCTTTCTAGTGTTATATAAGTGGTCCCTCTTATATCCCTTTGTTTACTCTAGTACTCCCTTCGTTCTGAAATAAAGAGCATTCTAAACTCCAGTAGTTGTCCTTAAATATAATATATTTGGGGAACAAGAAGATAATATTTACCTAAATATGAGTACGTGATTATATTTTACAAGGAAGGTAACTAATTTGCCTGCCATATTTTGTATAAAGACTAAGAATTCACCCTTTAATCATGCGAAATAAAATTAGATTTTAATAGATTAGGAAGATAAGTAAGAGGCACATGCGTCTATTAACATCTCCCTTATTTTGTCTTAGAATAGCTAGAATGCACTCTAATTCAGGACGAAGGGAGTACTTTATCATCCAGTCCAATGTGTACTCTATCCCCAGTCCCCACCTAGTATTGGTTTATTATTATATTAAAATAAATGATATTTGTTTGTTAGTTGCATGGTACTTCCTCGCTCCCTGAAATAATAATCGTACTTTATAGTAGGGAAAGTCAAATCCTATAAATTTTAACTATCCATTATTATTTATATTATTTATATAAAAGTCTAAAAATTTGTATCAACAATATATTCAAAATGTCAATGAGAAGACATGGCATTGACTTTTTAGGTGATGACGATATATACTATTGTGAAGTAAGAATAGTTTGTATATATTTTTCGTATCAAAATAGTTTTCGGCAAAGCTTTTGTCGACCATTCAAAAAGATACACCTATTACATCGGGGCGGAGAGAGTAATATGGTATCATAATATGCTAAGGGTGGTCATCCTATCCCATAAACTGCGAGATGGTTTCTATAGTTATAGATTTTCAGCCAGCCCATGGGCCGCCGGCACGGCACGCGGCACGGCGGCCCGGCACGGCACGCACCCCGTGCAGTGCATGGGCCGCCACCTTGGCCCATGGGCTAGCACGGGCACGGTACGGCCGAAGGCCGCGGCACGGCCCCGGCACGGCGCAATTTGGCCCAGCCGGCCCACAGCCGCGGCCATATATAAGCAGCTCTCCCAGCCGGCCGTCGCCACACCCTAACCCTAATTCATTCCCCCCCCCCCGGCCGCAGCGCAGCCTCTCTCGCTCTCGCCTCTCGCCCTCTCGGCTCTCGCCTCTCTCGCCGACTCGCCGCAGATCCGCCGCCGCCTTGAGCTCGCCAGTCTTGCTCCGGTGGCCTCGAGCCCTCGACACCTCGCCGGCCACTCCTTCTCCTCCTCCTACCTCCTTTCCGGCCTTCCCTCCTCCTCCTCCTGCTCCTCCGGTGGAATATGTGAGTCGTCGTCGTCGAGCTCTTTTTCTTCCCGCCGCCACTCGCCGTCGGTCTAATCTGGTGTCGTTCTCTTGGACGCTGGATCCCTGGCCTCCTCTCCGGCTTCGGGCTCCGGTGGCGTAGGTGAGTCTCGATCTCGAAACCCTAACCCTAGCTTCTTCTTCTTCTTCTAGATTCCACTGCTCTTCTTCTTCTTCTTCTTCTAGATCTCACTGCTGACTGCTCTTCTTCTTCTTCTTCTTCTTCTTCTTCTTCTTCTTCTTCTTCGCAGGTTGGTGCCCGACGCTTCGTCGTCCTCCTCCGGAGGCGCGATGAGAATGAAGCGCCCCTGTCCACCGTCGAGGCGCCCCTGCCCACCGTTGAGTGATGATGTCGGAGTTGCGGCCGGGGGCCGGAACCAGCCTCCCCACCCTCCTGTCGTCTTCCCGGTGGCTGCGGATGAGTACAACCACCGTGCCGACGGTGAGCACCCCGAGGACCCCGTGGAGGAGGTGGGGAGGGAGAACGACGTCGGAGGAGCTTGTGTCTTTGTCTCTGTCTCTCTGAATTCTGTGAAATGTGAAATCTGAAACTTGTTCATTTGAATTGAAGCTTGTGACTTGTGAAAATTTCTGTTAAAAACTGTGCTGGTGAAGTGTTTCCTTGGGGCCGTGTCATGGGCCGCACGGCACGGCGCCAATGGCCGTGGCCCGTGGATGGCACGGCACGGCCAACCGGCCCATGTGCCGTGTCATGGGCTGAGGGTGCGGCCCATGGCACGCCGCGGCACGGCACGGCCGGCACGGCGGCACGCGCCAGCACGGCACGGCACGGTGGCCATATATATCTATAGTTGTTAAGTCATGTAGACACTACATGTAAACGTATTTTCAATTAATGGTTTCTTTGAAATTGGTTTTTTTGTCTAATCACTTGTCCTCTCTTTCCTACTATCAATATATCATACCTCTTTATGATGAATGCAATATTTTGTGGAGTGGGTTCCAGGAGATCTCTATGGAGCATTATAATAGGGAAGCTAATCAAGTTGCTCATAGCTTAGCGCAGCGAGCTCGATCGCTTAGACAAAATTGTATTTGGGACGATGATCCCTCTAGCTGCATCATAGATGCTCTAGCAAAACGATGTAACTATCCTGCATGAATAAAATCAGTCCCATGTTCAAAAAAAAATTATATCATACCTCTTTATGCGTTAGTTCTCGTGTAGATATAGTTTCTTGTGTACGAAACAAATCCTCCTCTCTTAATTACAATGTCGTATCACCAATTTTCTTAGAGCATCCACGACCATTTTGCATATTTCGTTTGGCAAATGAGGGAGTTTGCCAAGTCCCAACTAAATATGGCAAAGTCAAAAAAAATCGATCTCTAATGGTTTGGCATTATTCACTTGGCAAAAAAACAAATTGTGACGAAGGGAGCCGCGAAGCATGCGCGGGAGACGCTGTACAGCTCGCCGGGGGGGGGCTATTCTCGCGAGCGAGCAATGCCAAGCCCGAGCCGGCTTGGCATACATGAGAGTCCTTCCCGGGTTAACCAAGATGCCAGTCCTATTTGCCAAACCGTTGGATAGGTGTTTTTTAGACTTTTTTTGCAAAATAAATGAATGCAAAGCCTACTTGCCAATCGGTTGAGGATGCTCTTAGTGGACACTCTAATTAATAGCATAAAAATCATTCTAGTTTCTATGTTAGGGATGCCATAATATATAATGCAACACCTTTTTTTTTTGTTTTCCTTTCACTAGCTTGTTTATATGATGTTTCATCCAATCCGGACGAACTCGGGCGAGTTTTCAGGCACCGAATGGAAGGCCAAAGAAAAATCTATTTCTTTTTTTTAATTAAGGTGTTTATAGTGTAGGTTTTGCATACGTCTGTTCATAGGGGTAAGTGTGTGTTCGTGTTGGACGTCTACGTAATCTAAAAAAATAATTTCACAGAAATTTCTATGTTCCAAATGGGCCCTTAGGGTTGAAACGCCGAATGAACACCGATCTACTCTGACACGAATGGCTTTGTACATGTCTCTTGAATTCTGACAATTGGATTCTATGGGTAAACCTGGCGTGCAGGCCTGCTACCAAACGGTCACTTTGAGCAAGGACCAGCCAAGTCAGAGCTGAACGGCACCAGGGTGCTAGGCCGCTACTCCATACCGCACTGGGAGATCTCAGGGTTCGTGGAGTACATCGAGTCTGGCCAGAAACAGGACGACATGCTCCTCCAGGTTCCCGAGGGCGAGCGCGCCGTGCGGCTGGGCATCGACGCCACCATCCAGCAGCAGCTGGCAGTGACCCGGCACACGTACTACTCCATCACCTTCTCCGCGTCGCGCACCTGCGCCCAGGCCGAGAAGCTGAACGTGTCGGTCACTCCGGAGTCCGGCGTTCTCCCCATTCAGACCCTGTACACCAGCAGCGGCTGGGACTCCTACTCCTGGGCCTTCAAGGCCAAGCACAGCACCGTGTGGCTCTCCATCCACAACCCCGGCCACGAGGATGACCCGGCGTGCGGCCCCCTCATCGACCGCGTCGCCATCAAGACCCTTCATTCTCCCAATCACGTCAAGAGTAAGACCACCGATTGCTGATGCCTTTGATGAACATACATACATAAATGAAGCTCACACTTGAATTCCGGCATGAATCTGATCTTACTGAAGCAGACAATATGATGAGGAATGGGGACTTCGAGGACGGGCCGTACATCTTCGCGGACACGCCGTGGGGTGTGCTGGTTCCGCCGATCACGGAGGACGAGCACTCGCCGCTGCCGGGGTGGATGATCATGTCGGACACCAAGGTCGTCAAGTACGTGGACGCGGCGCACCACGCAGTTCCGCGCGGCGCGGGCGCCGTGGAGCTGGTCTCGGGCAGGGAGTGCGCGCTGGTGCAGGAGGTGCGCACCGTGCCCCGCCGGTCGTACAAGCTGTCCTTCACCGTCGGGGACGCGGCCAACGGGTGCCAGGGGTACCTGGCCGTGGAGGCGTACGCAGGGCGCGCCACGCTGAACGTGCCGTACGAGTCCCGTGGCACGGGCGGGTACAAGCGCGCCCAGCTCGAGTTCGTGGCGAGCGACAAGCTGACGCGCGTGGTGTTCCAGAGCGCAAACCACTACATGAAGTCGGACGCGACGCTCTGCGGCCCTACCATCGATGATGTTCAGCTCGTCCCCGTGCACGTTGCGCGCCGGCTGCGTATGTAGAGGACATCTTGGAGTCTGTTAAGAGGTTCAATTTTGAAAATCTTAGAGTTGTTTCACCATGCATGGACCTACGCTCCCAACATAGAACTGCCAAGCTTTTCTGGCTTTTTTTTTTTGAACCGAAGGCAACCCTCCATTTCCATTATCGATGACAACGAAAATTAAATACAATGTAGCAGTTTTGGGACATTGAAGATAGAAAAAAAAAAGGTGGACCGGAGAAAAAAAGGTGGACCGGAGAAAAAAGGTGGACCGGAGATTACCACACTCTCCATCCAAACAAAAGAAAACGAAAAGGAAACTAAAACTGATCCTGACGCAAGGTCACACTAAACAACTGAACCTAACCATCAAAAGACATGCCTCCAAGTTTCTGATCGGCCAGAAGACCTGATCATATGTCACTATTGCATATTAATACTAATGATATGTCACTATCACATATTATTTTTTTCTCGAGATGCACAAACATCATTTTTAAAGGCGGTTTATATTGTGCTAAATGTTAAATGATGATATATCACTGCTTCATTAAGTCTTTTCCAGAGATGATCAAACATCAATTTCAGAGGCAGTTTGGGAAGTCGGCTATGATGGAAGCTCTGTGAAAATCAGGATTTGCAAATATAGAGGGAAAATTGTTAAAATATACGCCAAATATTTCTTGGATATACCCTAGAAGTTGTTGGATATACAATGAGTTAATTTGCTGGTTCGATGCGGTGATATTCTGATGGGAAAATAATAGAAATTGGGAAGTACTTTCTTGGTTAATTTCTTAAATGTGGATGACAAATCTGGCTCAGGGTTGTTCAATGTATGAGTTGACCCCCATCAAATCATTTGGTCTTAATATTAATGATATTAGAGGTTAGGTTTATGGCAATGGCTCTAATATGAGAAAATATAAGGCGGTACAAAGACGTTTGTTTCGTATAAATCTAGGGGTTCGATGGTTTTGGGGTAGGGGTTCGGGAGTTTTCTTAACATGCGCGAAAATTCCTCTTCTTAATGCAATGCTCGGGGATTGTCTTACACCCACATTCAAGTTTTTTTTTTCTTCCACAATCTTAATCTCTTTATGATGTGGCTAAATCATGCAGTAAAGCTATTTCATTCTTTGGAATTGTGCAGAGGATATATGTATTATTTTCATGTTCTACCAATAGATGAATTGTTTTGGTTGAACATATTAAAAGATTTGACTACGATCATTGAGCAATACTTGCTGGGAGAGTCACATAAAAGGGTCAGATCAATTAGATGTCAAGCTTCTCAACTAAGGTCAGCTTGTTGTGGTTAAGTGAGAATGGAAATACTAGACCAAAGGATAGGGTGTTATATGGAAAAAATATATGACGTGCTTGGCAGCTCTGAATTCATACTTGGTATTGTTATTTCGGATGATAAGAAATTGCAATCACCATCAATATGCATTGATTTTACCTTACAACATATTGAAGGTATGGTGCATTGCTTGTAGAGCTATAGAAATAATGGGTTTGCTAATAGTTTGGGTTGTTGCCACAAAATTTGCACTTGAAATGGGAGTAGAGGCATCATTTCCACTAAATTGTTTTTTTCTTAGGAAGAAACATTTTGATGAAACTAATTGCAATGAAGCTATTTTGCGAGCTGAGAAGGATTTTGAAGTTGATTATTTTATTTTGGTTATGGTTGATACGGCAATGTTCATTGAAAACTAAATTATGCTCTAAGTGTTATGCAATTTACTTTGTTAGATAAGCCAATGTCTGCTATGGAAATTTTTAAGTTTATCACAGAAGTGGATTGTTATCCTAATACTTCTATTGCTATAAGATCTATTCACTATGCCTGTGATTGTGGCCTTAGCTAAAAAAAACTTTTCAAACTTGAAATTATTGAAGAATTATTTGATGTCAATAATGTTTTTTAGAGAAAAGGGTTCCCACTTTTGTATTACCAAAAGCCAAACAATTTACAACATCTGCGTAAAGGCACACCCGCACTTAAAGGACTAAACAAGTTCCAGATAGACTAAGAAACGGAAACGAAGCTAGTGATCCGAATCAGCGACTCCAATACCCAATGAAGCGAACATCGATCGAGGCTCTAATATTGCTTCACCCTACCCAAAATCACTCGGACCTGGAGACACCACGGCCAAAGGTTGAACATCCAATCGACCCAACCCTGATAATGAACTGGTCGCTCCCGGCATCCCCTGGAGCAGACACGGCGAGCTTGCTTTGGTTTCCAGAAATCTAATAAACTTTGGCAATTGAACTTTTGCTTCCTCCTTGAAAATCGGCATCCATCTTCCAAGCATCTTTGCAATCATCAACAGCACATTCTACACTCCCATCCAAACAACACCTAGAAAACATAGTTCGTTTCTTAGTTTCCATATTGTCCAAAGGCTAGCTGAAGAAACAACATTTACAACATGTTTTTTTATGAGCAATCCACAAACTAGATATTGATTCAAAGTTAAAGCCAATATGCATGTTAAAAAAGGTGTTCACATTAGCTCAAATTTGAAGTCAATAATGTCTCAAGAAATGTTGAATGGTTTGGTAAATTTATGCATCGAGAGAAAATATTAGATAATTGATATTGATGCCGTTATCAGTGACATCACTGACAAATCTATAACTCTTATATAAACAAACTCCACTATTTATTTCTCTTGACATGCAACACGTCCACCTCATCAGCCCACTATTAACTCCACTATCTATTTTCAAACATGCAACACGCACCTTAGCCTTCACATGCAATTGTACACCTCAGCAATCCACTAGCATTTGCCACTAGAAATTTACGTTGACATGCAATGTGTCCACTTTAGTAGTTCACTAGTTTAATATATTTGTATTCCTCCTTCATGTCCGCAGCAACGCGCGGGGAATTCTTCTAGTTTTAAAGACAAAACATAACATATTTTATATTCTTTATGCATTAGGTTTGTTAGCAACAGTCATTACTAGAGTTGCATTAAAGGGCCCATCTTCCTAGCTTTGTTCCAGGCCCGGGCCTCATTAACAGGGCTGGGCCTGATTTTCATGCATTGCCTTTATCGCGGCCTTCTTCGTACACTGTACTCGCACATGTCGCTGCAGCCACACAACTCATCTGAGCCAGTAAAATTAGTCAACATGTTCCTTCCTTTTTTTTTTTATCGAACTGCACAGATAAATACTCCAGATTAAACCTCGAATGGATCCCCACGTTGCGTATACATCTCATCTTGATTTCACAAATGATCTAACTGAACTATAGCTGAAGATTAACGGGAAACTGAACTATAGATTAACGGGAAAGTTTCAGTAAGATTCTTTTACATGGGTGTTTCACGTAGAATCTGCTAGTTAAGGTTACAACATGTCTAGTCTTTATAGGATATATCATGTACAATATATCTTCTTCTTTCGACACCGAAGTGCCCTGCTAATCATATCGTGTAAAAAAAAGAGTAAGCTGCATTATCAGCTGATTTTTTTTATAATGTGTACCTGTATTAATTAATAGAAATAAACACGTCCAAATACATGTACATCGAATGAGGATACGTAGGACGGCTGTCCAACCTATATTCTACGAGAAAGGAAGCCGGCCGCATCCGCTGCCGACGAAGACCACCGACACCAGCCGATGCCGCCAAACCAGAATCACCAGAAGCCGGAGGAAACCACCGGCGTTGAGGTGGACTGCAGCAGACGCTCAATCTCGCGGAGACGAAGAAGTTTTTGAGCGCCCATCCATCAGGATCACAATCTAGGTTGGAACGACGAGAGCGGCATCGACGATGACACCCGTCGTCGCGGTGAAGCCAAGCTCGCTCAATCCCGATTCGTGCCGCCGACAGATCGAGTTCGATCCACCGCAATCCATCTTGCCGCCACGCCCTCAGCCGCCACCGTAGCCTTGACCTAAAACGCGGCACGAGCACCACCGCTCCGCCACGAGGACGAAACAACAGCCGCCGCAGACTCCTACACCGCCTCACAGACCTCCTATCGTCACCGGAGCAGGGGACGACGAGGTGGACGAAGATCGGGAGGACCTTATTCCATCATGGCTGCGCTGCCACCTCCACCAAGCTCGTGCCGCCGGAAACGCTAACCCTAAAAAAGGACCTAATCTACACCGCCGGTCAAGGTCACGCGGTTTCCCTTACATCCGAGGCCCTGAGGGCCGCCGGAGGTGGAAGGGACCGGCGACCTCGCCGGCGGGAGCACAAATCGCTGGTGGCGGCGCCTTGATGGAGCTCACCGTGTCTAACCCTAGAAAAGGACCGTCTCGAGGACAAATCTAGAAGTTTAACATATTTATTATAAGCTGATTTTTGCAACGTAGATTTTTCCTATAATTGAACCATATATATATATCGCAATATATACTTGTCAAAAATATCAACTATATAAAGCCAGTGGACTGCATGGATTCCTTAGAAATTTAGACAGTCTGTTTTCTTATTCTTAATCTCAATTGTAAATTTGTCTGTGCAACATTATTAGATATATAACGACAGAAGACGTCCCCGCTCGCGTCCCTCCCGCACGAGCGGCTCGGGCGGCACACGTGACCTAGCCACCGCTGCCACAAATCCTCTTTCACTTGCCCCCGCCGCTGCCGGAGGGGGTAGCCAGGAGGCCCGCGCAGCTCCCCGGGATGGCGGCGGCGAGGTGCTCGCCTAGGAGGGCCGTGAGTTCGTCTGTGCGGGGACGGAACTCGGCGGCCAGGACGACGCCGCGACTGGAATGGTGAGCGCGTATGGTTCTGCGTGGGTCGGCGTCATGGCCTGGTGCTTCTGGAAGGGGGCGGGCGCTAGCATCGGCCGGGTGCCCGATCCGGTGTTCAGGCAGTCCGATCCGGTGCCCGGGCGACCGGATCCGGGCATCATCGTCAGTGGCGGTAGCCATGTAGGCGTTGGGGGGCCATGCGTCTCTACCTTCCCCCTCGCACACGGCTTTACCTGCTGCAACGATGGGTGGCGTCTATGCTAGTGCTGGTT
Source organism: Themeda triandra (assembly GCA_018135685.1). Lineage (NCBI taxonomy): Eukaryota > Viridiplantae > Streptophyta > Magnoliopsida > Poales > Poaceae > Themeda > Themeda triandra. The sequence goes on along the minus strand of JAENPR010000069.1, from coordinate 388,844 downwards.
TCGAAGTTTGCAGTGGGCAGCTCGTCGGTGGCGTCCAGTTTTCCAGATCTAACAGTTGGTGGCCTTCGTTGCCGCATTCAGTGATGGACCATGTCGCTGGTGTATGGCGTAACTGCACGACTCTTGGAGGCAGTGGCAGGGCTACCGTGTTTCGACGATGGTGACGCCTATGGGCGCTATTTTCCTCGTTCGAGGCGTCGTCTCGTCCTTCATGAGGATCTCCCCAGGTGAAAACCCAACACCATTAATTGTCTCTGGTTGGGCGATGATGACGTCTTTGGATGTCATTTGCTCGTTGGAGACATTGCTTTTGGAAGATCCCATCGGTTCTCGGTCTTCATGCCAGCATCGTGTTGGTGGATCCTTGCACATGCACCTGGTGATTCGTACCATTGCCAGGTTATAGTATCCGGAGTCTCTAATTGTCACAGACCCGACCAATTTACATAAGCATAAGTATGATTATCAACAACAAGGCGTCGAAGAACACACTTAAGCCCATGTAAACCCGGCAGTCATCCAAAATCCCGAAGGATTTTAAACTTTTTCCGTTAAGCCAGAAATCGTAATAAGTTCAACATTCATCATACATCACCCAAGTTCACAGATAGATATTACATCGGAGTATCAAGTACCATTATTACAAACCATGGTGAAACAAGTTGCGGAAGTTACATACTTAAGTCTTACAAACCACTAGAGTTATTACGATTGCCTTGTCCATGACCATGTCCAACCAAAAGCAGCATAAGGAAAGATAGATAAACGACTCAGTGCCTACGTCTAGTCATCACCCAAAGCAGGGTAGTAGCAGGTCTCGTAGTATCCATAAAACATCTCCCCATCTGCAACAACATGGGAATAAAACCCTGAGTACGTGGGGTACTCAGCTAGACTTACCCGTCTTAAACCAGAAAATAAGGACTCTTATAAGCATATGCAAGGCCATATGGTGGTTTGGCTGACCCTTTCTTGCATAAAGGACTTGAGCTTATATCATCTTCATTAGGTGATCTACGCTAAGCTTATCAATTTAAGTAATCCCTGCACTTACTACGTTTTGCTCCTGATCTATGACAACATCAAGTAGAAGTATAAAAGCAATCATCCTTTCACATGGTTGATCATAAACGATATCCATAATCCGTCCAGGCATCATAACCCCGTTACCAATTTTCCCTTTTTGCCCTGTATTGCATGTACTCACATCAAGTTATCCACTATCCAGGGACGATGGCGATTATAATCGATTCCTACTCAGCTGAGGGTAAATTTCTCACACAAACCACACAACCCCCGTCGAAGTTGATTAGGTCACTGTTCTACTATTTGGACCCGGGATTCAATAAATGCGGTTGCCCCGGGCTAGCCCGGTTACCAAGTCTCTCCGGAATGACCGGCCCTTTGGAATTATAAACTGCGCCTGTGGGCAACACACTCAACTCTATTGAAAACCCAATCCAAACAGAAGTACTAAGCTTCGTGGTGCCATATCACCACCTAAATGTGAGAAGCTGTTCAATCTTGATTGAGGGCGGGAACAATACAGTGTTCTGCATGTTTCCCGTTTGGGTATGTGCCAGATTTTCCCATTCGATCCAACAATATCATGTGAAGGTTATTCCTAACCTCGCGGATGATTCCCCAATCAACCGACTTCTACCGTTTAGTTATTCCAGGCTAAGCAATAACGTCCTACACTTAATCAGGGTAGGTGTATAAAGTAGTCAAGGTAGGTAATGCACCAAGGGTATCAATCAACGCCTATCATGTAATGCAGCATAAACAATAAAAGACGCAAGTTAGTTTGGCAAACCGTAGGAGAAATGCTCCTCGGGCTTGCCTTTCGAAAGAGCTGGGGTAGTGGTTCGGGCACTCCGGAAGTTCAGCGTCCGAGTCCTCCCCGACTGCTACTTGCTCCTCCGACTCCTGCTGGGGTTCCACGTCCTGCTCCGCGGGTACCAGCTGCTGGGCGTCGTTCAGCGATCCTGTCATGATGCAATGCGTGATTGAGTAACTCATATCGAATTACTTACTATATGTCGATGATTGATGCATATGCATAACCTGAGTAACTCATATCGAATTACTTACTATATGTCGATGATTGATGCATATGCATAACCTAAGTTGATCATATCAAGGTAACACGACTATTCAAGACGACATGGACGAACCAGGGTGTAACCATGTTACGCCATGGCGCGAATAGACTTCGCCCATGGTCGCTAACCTTCGACCAAACATGACCAAAGCAAAACATGTCAATGACCAAGACCTGATCCTAACATGACCATTGATCAAGTATAACATCCCATTAACTTCATTTGGAATGAACATCATGATCAAGACATATAAACAAGCATAATTAACCACTAATTATAACATAGGTCACAACAACAACCCATATTTCGACATGTCCTAAAATCCTGGAAAAATTACAGTAGCAACCTCAGGTTGATAATAGCCTGCTATCCAAATTTCACCTCGTTTGGACCTATGATCAAGGCTACACAAAATTCACAAGTTGGCAACCATTCATGGCCAATTAATGAACCAAAAATAGATTGCACTATGAAACATGTCAAAAGCCAAATCAGGATTCACCAGTGGCTTCACATGAGTGAAGAACCATCACACAAAAATCACCAAAGTCTAATTCCTCATAAATCAAGCCCTATGAATTTATTTGCTAGCACACAACACTAGCACCACCTAAAGCAACTCTAATTCCTATAACAGAACATGAGCATGTTAATACACCATCACAAGGTACTCTAAATAAGATGATTTTAGAAACTAGAATCACCATTTTTGGACCAACCAAGAATTAGTTATGATTTTCTAAAGATAAAACCAAAACCTCTTTCGATCCAAAGTTAAAATACTTTGCACAGCAAAGTTTTTCCAAAAATTCCCAAAATATTCCACAGCATACATCTCATCAAAACATAAATTTAGGAACTTGAATTATTTGATTTGGACTTGTACAACTCGAGTTACAAAATTCACAAGACATCACAGAAATTCTGGAAATTCATTTCCAGAATTTCCACATCAAAATGCTACGCGCACACGGATTCTGTCCCCCACTGTCTTGCGCCTAATTGCTAGGTACACCCGAGCAGTGTACCCCGAGATCCATCGATCCACTTGGCCACTGGATCCCCCAGCTGCCAGCTGGGCCCGTGGGCCCAGTGGGTCCCATTGGTTAGCGAGCCAGAGGCAGGGGAGCCTCCCGCCGGCGGCGAACTTGGCCGGCGGTGAGGTCTCCGACCTCATCGTTATCGCCGGTGGGTTCCCCGGCTCAAGGCGGCGCCGATGGCATCCTCGGCGGGCTCGCAGGCCCACCGGAGCACACCCCGCCCGCGGCCATGGCGCACGGCGGCGGCAGCTCGACGGCGGCCCAGCTATCCTCGCCGTGGTCGTCCAATCGGCCAGCACGGCCTCGTCCCCTGGGGTTCCGCGACCGTGGCGAGCACGCGAGGCCGGCCAATCGGGCCTCGGGTGAGCTCAATCGCGGCGGCGGCCATGTCGGAGATGAGAAAGAGGAGGAGTGCCCGCGGGCACTCACCTTCTCCTCACCGCGAACCGACCGAGGCGGCGTCCCGCGCTCGCGCGCGCGAGCCAAGGGGGCTCGGCGGCGGCGCTGCGGCGGCGCTCACGCAGCTCAAGGCGACGGCGGTGGTGGCGAAGCGGTGTGGCGGAGCGGCGGCAATGGTGGCGCTGTCAGTGGCGGAGAACGAGAGGGAGGTGGAGAGCGAGCAGGGCGAGGCGAGCGAGGTGGGAGGAGGAGAAAATGATGACGACGACGCCGGGCGACTCGAGGCCGAGGGGGTAACCCCCTCGCCGAGGGCGGTGGGATGACGCCGGCGTCGACACGCGGCCCTCCCACGCGTCGCCGGGAGAAACAGGGGAGCTCCCCTGTCGGTGGTGAGGCCGACAGGTGGGGCCCTCTTTTCTTTTTTTTTTAATTTAAATTCGAATTAAACCCTGTTTTTCACCCTCCTATAACTCTCAAAATAGGCCGATTTTGGAAAAACTCCCAACATAGAAAATGACCCTCTCAAAGAATAGATCACTTCATCTTTTGAAAGTTTTGGCAAATTCCCAACCGTTTTTGAAATAGAAATTTCCAAAGAAAATCACTTGGAAAATCAAGTAAAAGAAAATCAGCCCCTATGCTGATCTTGAACCCCTTAAATATATTACTTAGACCCATTTTCAAGTAAAGTGGTCATTAAGAGTTTTAATCCTCATGAAAAACTTTAACTAAGACCTTTAGACCCCAAAAGCATTTGGAGTTTCCGAGAAACTCTTTCTAACGACTCTAGACTCGAACTCCAAATCAAGCTAAGTCTAAAAGCATAATTAAATTACCTAGGGTCATGAGCATGAACCCTAATCAGGTTTAAGTCAACCTCAAGTCTAGGTGAACTTAGTGAGCATCACATCAAGCACTTGTCATTAGCAATCATTTGTACACAAGCGAAACTAATCAAGCAATTTAACTAATGAATGCAAATGCTCATGATGGAATGCAAAGTGAAAGTGCATTGGGATTTTTGGAAAGTGCTCAAAAATCCCAGATGTGACACTAATGGTGGTCGACATTCTACGTTCTTTCAGTATCGTATCCTCTAGGTCTGATAGACGTGTTTTGACGGCGACTTATCGACTTGGTAGTCATATCCAAGGCAAGTCAGAGTTCCTTATTGGAGATGTAATTTTTTTATCAGTTTTGTTTTAATTGTACCAGTGTTGTCAGGTGACGTAGGTCATACCTGTTCACTGGCTATCTTTTGTAATAATTATGGCCTGATGTATCCTCGAGAGAAGATGACTGGAGTCGGAAATATAATTTTCATTATCTAAGAAAAAGATATATAATGACAACAATTGAATTTGTCTCTGCAACATTTTTCTGAGAAATGTGCCTTTGGAGTCGTCTGAAAAAAACATATGAGTTTTCTAGCTAAGAAAAAGCAAATCATCATGAGCTTTTGAGAGTTCAGCAAAATCAGTGCCCATGACAACTAGAAAAATATATATAGCTCCAATTTATTTTCATGAAATGTTACACCAGAAACAATACACTGTGCCATTATATAATATAAGCTTTTATGATTTCACGCTGTTGCTCCCCTTTATTGTTTATTTGATCATAGACACACACTGCACAAATGCAGAGTGCTGGAAGCAAGTACACATATATGAGCGAGGAACAACACATCACCGGAAAAGCTTCATCGGGAATATAATAAACTAAAATATTAAATGCTCATGAGGTTTTCTCTTGACTAAGCGTGAAACAAAGCTAGTCGTCGGAAGAAAACTGTCGTGGGCAACGTATAGTACGTACGTGCATGCAGCAGCAGGCGGAGCTGTGGCTCCATGATGCTGGTCTGAACTCTGAAGACCGAACCTCTTCAGTGGCCAGGGCCTCTAGGGCTCGGCCCTTGGGTGAGCTGCGCTACCCACGCCATGATCAGCGACCTCGCCCTCTCATGCAGCATGCGGTGGCCGGCGTACTGCCCCTCCGCCGGCAACCGCCTGGCCGCCTCCACGGAAGGAAGTACAGTGGAGGAGAGAGCCACGGCAAGGAGCAAAACAGTCAGGATCCCTGATCTGAACTCAGACATCTTGGGCGCGAGAGCGAGGTTGATGAAGAAGCCCTACACCTCTCTTCTTCAAGACCTTGTCAGTCAGTGCTGCTAGCGCGTTTTGTAGAAAGCTACGTGTAGCCACAAACTAACAGGAGTTTGTGGGTTAGAGAGGTAGCTTTTGTGGCATTGGCATGGGGCTCTATATATAAGCCCGTTGCACGAGAGAATTAGTTTGTCTTGGCATGTTTGTGTGCAGTTTAAAAAGCATTTCGTTCTCCCCTACTAGCTACTGATGCTCCTCCATGGGTCCATCCCCCAAGCGTACAGAACTGCATTGCTTGCATAAAACGAATCTTTCATCTGTGAGTTTGCCTTAATTGCGGTAGGAAAAACGAGGCTGATCGCTCGTCTTTTCACGCGCAGACAGTGGGCAGTTTGCACTAGCTAGTAGGAGGTAGTAACTAGGTATAGAGCATGCAGTTTTGGTTGTAGCTTGGGTTCGGAAGTTTGCACTAGCTTGGTTTCTCTGGCATTATAAGAAGGACGACGACGATCATGTGAGGCATGCAAGGTTAAACTGTTCTTACAAACAACTAGATACTACATATACACGTGAAAGATCTAATTATCTTAGGTAGAGCCACTAATATAATTTGGAGAAGATGTAATGTAGTGTAGTCCCTCCGTTTTCATTTACAGATTTTTACTAAGTCAAACATTTATATTTTTGACCATCAATTTCAAAAAAAAATCATGACAAAAGCTTTATGTTCTTAGATTAGCTATGAAAAGTACTTCCATATATTCATGACATAACCTTTATGTCATTTCCCTAGTTATTTTCTAGTGTTATATTCTTGAATCCCTCCCCCCTCTCTATATTGCATCCAATATATATAAATAGTCATTATCTCTCCAAGAGAAAACTACTTGTCCTAGAATTTGAGGCTATATGCATTCCCTCCATTCTAAATATAAATATAAGGTATTTTTACCTTTTTATGCATCTCGATATAATGTATATCTAAGTACATAGCAAAATTTATGTACTATCTAGAAGAATCAAATTGTATTTTCTTATTAGTTGTTAGTTGAGTGGTGTCGATTTGATCAATTTGGAGCTTGTAGTGGTGTGGAATACATGCATGTCTATCAAACTAATGTAGAATGAGGGATGCACTCTCCTCAGTTGCATGGTTGTTTGGGCTTAGTTTCCATTAAAAACCTAGGCGGATACTTGTCTTTTTTTCTTTTTTCCTCTAATAGAAATCACGCTAAAACTTTTGCCATCGGAAAAAGTGGAATGGAGGAAGTACTACGTATAGTGGGCCTCATTGCCACAATTGACAACCTCTTCATTCCCAAGAAAATAAAAAGGGGCACCATTTTTTCACACAATTAAAGACGTGGTGCAACCCTTTTCTTTTGTACAATTTCTAACAAGTTTGATTCCAAAAAGAAATTCTAGCAAGTTTCATGATACATTTTAGAAGACAAATGCATTTGGGGCTTTGGTTCATTGCGACATCTAACATATTATATATATACTGTAAGGGCCCGTTTGGGTTTTTTTTGTGAAACGAAGAGCACTTTATTACTCCTCTGCCACAGCTAAATCGTTGGACACTATACCCTCAACAGATTGAGGGGCAATATCCCAAGTGGTTTGCACACCACCAGGCATTTGACAACCCATAGAAGCAATCTCATGTGCTAATTTATTACAAATATGAGGACAATAACTAATGACACACGATGAAAATTCCATCGACTTCATACTTTATTTCAGTAATAATGCTACTCATTGAGGATAACCGGTAATCCTCTCCTTCTATAGCCGTTTTCACTGGCATCGGTTTCTAGGACAACTTGAGACATTCCCAATTGCACTGCCATCGTCCTTCCAGGCATCCTAATACTCAGCATGAAATGCATTTTGGAGGAAATATTTATTGACTGCTCCAGCTTTAATTACTGCTCCTTGGTCATTGCTTTTGGAATTGAAAGAATTGAATTCATTATTATTTAGGCACATATTTGAGCTAACTATATACTTAGAATGGAATGAAATGAAGTTGGAGTAAACATAGCATGATTAATAATGATGATCTAAAGAATTTATTTCTCATCTCCTACCCTATAAATTTGAGATAGCCTTAAAAGTGAACTTTAGAAGATGATGAAATCTTAAATTCTTTCTTTCACAATTAAAATTTATACTACGAGTTTAATTCCAGAAATTCCGGGATCCAAAACTACCCTAACCGGAGTTTTTTTTATTTTTTATTTTTACCACCGCTATGCTATCCTACAGAACAAGCAAAGAGAATCCAGAGGAATTTTCTGATTCGTGTCACATGACCATGCATGGTTTGCCGGATCCGAAAGAGTACACGATCGATGACCTATAGACTCGATCACGCGGTCGCATTTAGAGCTCTCGGAAATTTAGGTGGCGACGGCGACGGAAGCTGCGTCCGGACGCCTCCCCTGCTGCCATTTGTTTACCCTCCCCGACACGCACCGTCGTGGGGTGTTGGGTTTCATCAGGGCCGACGACGGCCGGGCAGCGCCAAGCACAAGAGCCCGCAATCTCGCGCCTCCTGCCGCTGAATACCATGGCGATGGAGTACCGGAACTAACCGGCCTACTCCTATATCTATGGCCTCCTCCATCTCCAGCCATTGACCCTACGCATTTCTCTATCTGATGGGCCACATGCCGGCCGGTGGTCGACTGGTTGAGAAGAGAAGCCTTGCAACGTGCAACTTGCAGCATGGAGCCACATCAACACTACTAATTTTTTTTTTCAATTCCTTTTCTTTTCAGACCAAGTAGGAAACATACATAACTGGCCCGGCCCATAAGGAGGCAGGTACAGTAGACCTTCTCGCCTCCCACAACAGAAATAAGCTAAACATACAGACCGAAGCCTATCCAACCAAAAACAAAATTTTGCCGGCCCAACCCTATTTGCATATTCCAAAAAAAAATGTGCACCTTTAACTCTTTATAAGTTCTATATATTTATTTACACGTGTAAATTCTCTGCGTACACGGTACAAAATTGTTGTAATTTAGAGACATGCTAGATGTGAGGTGGAGAAATTTCAAGATTTTATAACTTGACCCACATGTCAATAACTCATATCTACCTGACATGTCATTGTGATTAGTGATGACTATCCGCACTCATCATACTTTAAATCCATCCTCTAAAATGAATATTCCATCTTGTTCATCGAGATCCTCCTCTCTATATCCAATTTTCCTGCACCCATTCATCCGCTATATCTCATCTGTCGACGAAATATCGGCGATAGTCCGACCAGGGGTATGCCCTGACCGGTAATGGATTGGCGGAAGGCGCACGAGATTGCGAGCAAGACGTAAACAGGGAGCAATCACACGAGGTTTACCCAGGTTCAGGCCGCAAGGATGCGTAAAACCCTAGTCCTGCTCTCTGTTTCGATTATGATGTGGATGTATGAGTCTGTGCGTTATGCCAGATTCTCCCCTCTGGCACGGGGGTCCTTGCTCTCCTTATATATCGCGGGGAGCAAGGTTACAAGTCGGAACTAGCCTATCTGGTACTAAGTTTATATACTTTACAAGTCTAAACTTTCCTATCTCAGCTAGGTCTTGTCCTTCTTGTCGGTCTTCGGGAATCTGGCCTGTTTTAGGCCGTCCAGGCCGGCTGAGCCGATCGGTCTTGAAGCTTGATGGGCCGGCCTGGTGATAGCGTGTCGGCCCAAACTAGGCCGTGAGGGTATATGGAGTTTATACCTCCACAACTAGTCCCCGAGCATCATGGATCTTGAGGGAAAAAACACCGTCTTGCTTGGTTGAGTGAGAAAGGGTGGTCGGACACACGTTCGACATATAGTCCGAGCATGGCTGGAGGACCGTCTAATGCTTCCGACCACACTTTGCTTACACTTGGTTGACGTTTTCGGTTTTGACCGAAAGATTTATAATGCTCCTGAAAAGAAAAAAGAATTTTGAAAGGGTCCCAAATCTGGAGACGTGGGCCCTTGTTAGTGTGTGATGCCCGCCATCACATGGTATCTCGTCGTGATTGGTCGTTGCCTTAGCTTAGTTTTGAAACTAAACTCTTTGTAGAGAGAAAGGATCGGGCCGAGTCATGCAAATGACGTGGGCCCACGTAGTCCCCGAGGTTGCTGTAAGATAGTATATGTTGCAGCAAGCTCTAAAAGAAGGATCTAGCCCATGTCACCTCTCAGGTGACGTGGGCCCACGTAGTCCCCGAGCCTGAGATGAGGTGGAACACGTTATGTCAGGGTCTAAAAAAGAAGACAACTGATCATTATATCATGCTTTATGTGTTTCCGACCACTCTTTGAGTGAGACCGAGCAGGCCAAATTTCATTTGGGCTGGTCGGTTTGAACCATGCCATGACTTTGTTATGATTAAGTTAAGGCAGCTTTGCTACTTAACTCAGTCCCCAGCGTGGCTGTGAGACCATGGTTTTGAATCTAAACCCATGAAAATAGCTTTGCTATTTGTGTGCCAGAATAACCGGTATCATTGGCGAAAAAATCCCAGCTCAGCTGTCGGATTGTGTGGGTTGAATTGTTGATGCTATACTGCTGCTATACTGTAACTTGTGAATCAGTTCTTCGAGTTGTTGCTGCAAAGAGAAAATTTGGTATGAGTGAATGTTTTGATGAGGTATGCTGAATCGTATTGATTTGATATAATCTATGACATAGAGTTGTATCAAGATGTGTTGTTTGAGAATGGTTTTTAGTAATCGCCTCTCCTTAGAGTTAATCAGTCCGCAGGTGTGTAGGTGACCTATAGTGAATAGCGCGTTTGCCGAATCACTTAGGGCCCTATTTCCATTGGAGGCGACCGCTGACACCCCTGTGTTGTATAGCGTTGGAGCTGTGAACACGTAGCGGGGTTGATCAGAGACAGTGCACGCTGATTGTTTTCTGTTGGAGGGGTGACGTACTTGGCCATTTGGTACAAAGAAAAAAAAGGTGTTTTTAACTTTGTAAAGAGTATTTCGAACGTACTTTGAAGTAGTTCGTGTAAAGAAATCTTTTGTGAAAAAAGATCGGTGAAGGCATGTATGTTAGGTTAATAGAACACTTATCTGTATTTTGCTGTGAGCCACCGTCTTCCCGTGGTGGATTTTGATCATGCCTTTGTTCCTGAAAGAATGGTCATAAGGTATATAAAATTCTGTTATGCAGAAAGGGAGGTCATGCTTATTACAAGTTTGGAAGAAAAAATTGCCAGCAGCACTCTTCTCTTTCTCATTCAAGAGCAGACCAGTCCTTAGGGATTAGATGATCCAAAACAAACAGCGCGGTGCCGGAATGTTTGGAGCCCTTTTCCTTTGGGAGCGACCGCTGGATCACTCTGTGTTGTTTGAGCGTGATGCTGTTAACACGTAGCGAGTGGGACCAGAGACAGTGCATTCCTGGTTTGCTTCGTGTTTGAGGCAAGAAATTTGTGAAAACTGGTTTTTCTAAAGTGTGGTCTTTTGAAATGGAGGGGATGAATGAAATAAAAAATTTATTAAGGATGTGAGATACTTATCTTTCAACCGTCGTGTCGCGTCATGATCGCGTGCGGGGCGAAAATATTCGGTTGCTGATGCAACCGTACATCAGCGACCGGGTTGTCACGTCAAATCTCGGGTACAGTTTTCAGACTCTGGTCGAGTCAATGTTTTCCTGGCGTAGTGGGTCCGTTGTGTCAGTGGCACAATCGATCCATCTTCTGATGACCTGAGTCAGCGAGCGTGCGGGGGGTTCCCGAGGCGGGGGAAACGTATAAATGCTTATTGCTTTAGTGGAGCGGTTTTCGTCGCTTCGTGCTCTCGGGGAACGAGAGGGCCGCGGGGGTTTGATTACCCACGATCTCATCGGTTGCCTTTTTGATTCCTCCGAGCTCTTCTATAAATCGGGGCTGCGCGGGAGTTCGCGTACACGCAGCGGCGCATTCTCTTCTTGTTCTTGTCCATCTGCTTCCGCAAACTTAGGGTTTTTAGATCCCATACTCGAGCCACCGCCTCCTAGATGGATCGCCGTCACGGTAAGCGCCCGGCGGAGGAGGAGGAGTCGGTGAACTCCCCTCGGGAGGTGAGGCCGCGGAGGAGGTGAGCTTGGATTGGAGTTTTCCTTGATTAATCTTGGGGTTTTCTTCTTTTGGTGTAACCGCTATTTTTCGTTCACAATGTAGGTACACCCTCCTGACCATTGGAGGTGCGGCAGGCACCTCCGCCGCGGGCGCCGCCGAGGCGGCGAGGAGGGCGACGGAGGAGCGGAGGGATGTACCGGGGGCTGCGGCCCCCGAGCAGGTGGCTCTGGTCGTGGAGGCCGGAGCCGCCGTTGCTGCGGCGGAGCATGTGGCTCCCGTCGTGGCGGAGGAGGTGGCGGCGGCCGCCAGCGTTTCCACGCCGCATTCGCTGAGCAGTGTCTCAGTGAACTCTCTGGCGTCTGCGCTCGAGCGGCGTCGGGCGGAGCTGCGGCACGTCGGGGACCTCTACTCCGACGCCACCAAGCGGGCAGGGCGGGCGGAGGGAATGTGGACCTGTTCTGAAGGCACTCTCCTCCGCCCGGGAGGAGCCGGAGGCGGAAAAAGCGGCGGGCCGCCGACTTCGACGCCGATGCTAACGCCGCCGTCAATGAGGCGGCGGACGAGAGGCTGGCCCGCAAGGTCCAAGTGGACACGCTGCTTCGGCAGCGCGAGGCTGCCGACATCAGGGTCGGCGGTAAGTACTGAGTTCTCCGTTGTTCGTATGTCCTGAGTTGTTCTCGTCTTGGCATTTTTACTTTTTTACTCTGTTTTTGCAGAGCTGACGGAGCAGCTGGAGCAGCTGCAGGAGGCCGCTCATGCGGCGGCGGATGCGGTGAACGCCCAGGGCGGCGATGTCATCGCGCGGCTGGCGGCGATCCCCGGCCAAGTGGCCGCGGTGGCGGTTCATGGCGTTCGTCATGGTGCCTCCGCCGCTTATGCCACCGTTGACGCCATCTCGGGTGTTGATGTCCGTGGGATGGAGTCGTCGGTGGCGGCGCATGACGCCATGGAGGGCGGCGCCGTCGAGTTCACCGGGCGGCGGAGGCCGTCGTCGCCGCGACTCTGTCGACTGGTGGTCGGCAAGCTTTTCGGGATGACTAGATTGCTTAGATGCAATCGGTCCCCGTTTGTAAAAATTTTTATATTTTTAATGAAGGAATTGGATCTTTTGAGATGTGTCTTGTGCCGGAATCCTTCGAGATTCCTTTTATTTATCTCTTTATTTAGATCTGTTTTATGACTTTGTCATGTTTATGCCGTAGGATTTTGTTTCGGGATTTGGAATCCTCTTGTTTAGAGAATGTCGTAACGTCGTCGATCCGAAGGATGATTTTCCTTTGAATGACAAGAAAAATTCATGTGCTCAAGTGTTTGACACGAAGAACTATTTCTCATTATAAAATAGTACACATTAGATTGCTTTTTTGTCATTAGAATGACTTACAACGATGTGTACGACGACGCTAACTTAAACCTTGAAAGGGAAATCGCCTAAAAAGAAAACTTGTCTTTGATAAGAGAGAAGAATTCATCTCTTGTTGTTTCAATTTTCCGGCTCGCTTCGCCTTCTTCCAAGTCGTGGACCATGATCGGGTCTTCTTCGGTACGAGCGGTAGGTCGTCATTATCTAGGGCTTGATCATCTCTCGTCGGCGTGGTCGGATATACTTATCCCGTTCCGAGTAGTATTGAGATTGTCCTTTTTGGAAAAGGTACATCTGTAAAAGAATCTAAGGAGCTTGAGTTCTTCTCAAACTGGCTTCCTTTTTGTACTACTTCATACCACTCGCCGTTTATGAACATGCCTTCGGATGTTTTGCGCCCTGGTGATCGAACTGTTCTGATGCGCCGAAGATTGGCTGGGTTTATTGGATTAGGGAATATGTGCTCGGTGTGCGGAGGTATCCCGTCCTCAGGAGGAGTTGGACCGGGAGCCTCCGGTTTGGTTCTCTCGGTTTGCAAATTGTCCAAGAAGGGAGTGATGAAACCATTACGGTTTGTTTGAACGAGATGGAACCATTCGTCTAGGAGGAGGGCTCCGAGCACGTTTGTATACGATGAGTCGTCTCGTATGGGTTGGGTACAACAACGAGGCTCATCCGTGTTAGGTGAATCCCTTGTGTCGTCCCTTAATGGGCTTATGCCGAAACCGCTATGGCGATTCTCTCTCGGTTGCTTTGCCATGTGTTTTTGGCGCTCTTCCCTTCGTTTTCTTTCTACGTCTTGGTGTCGGTCGGCAAGTGCCCTGCCCCCGTGTGCCGACGCACTTGTCATTGAGGAGACCGAGTTGATCGTACTCGTGGTCGTTCGCTCTTTGCTCCATTGCACCCGATGTTGTCATGGCGAGTCAATATCTCTTGCTTTGTCGCCTTTCCCTCCGTTGTTCATCACGACGAAGGGCGCGGCTAACTCGGTGCGTTCGCGAACAACCGGGCGTTAGATGTGTTGTTTTGTGGGGATCGTTCTTGCTGCGTTGCCGCAGTAGGTGCAGTTGGCGGGTTCCGACCAGTTCGTCGGATTTCTCGCTGGCGCCGCCGTCGTTCGTTGCGACGGGCGTTTCTGCGCTGTACTGTTGACGCGTAACTCCGACTAGGTACATCGTGTCGGGTAGTTTGTGTCGTCTGAACTGGACTGCTGTTGTTCCGTGAGGCTTGTTGTGAAGTCCTCTCTCTCAGATCTTGAATATCGGCTAAGATTCTCTGCCGTATATTGCTCGACTGGCCTCTCCGACCACCGCGTACGATGATCGGCCGTGGTCGGAGCTGCTGTGAGTTTCTGCCGCCCTCTGGCCGTGTATGGTTGCCACGAGGATTTGTTGGAACGCGTCGTTGTAGATTCACCGGCTGCAAACGTGGCCGCTAGGAGCGCCCAAAAGTTACTCTGCGACGGTTGTTTTGTCCTCGTGTTGACGGATTAGGAATTCGTTGTTGTCGCGCGGTTTGTAGATCGCGACTGACGCGTCGTCGGAGCGACTCAAAGTTGGCATGGGTTTCTGTCAACCTCATGTCTTGTTGATGGATCAAACGGAGTAGATCCATGTTGCTGACATGCCTCCTTTGGTTAGGACCGGTCGGAGGTGTTGACGCCGTGCCGTCAACTATCAGTAGTGGATTGGTTGGGACCGTAATGGTGGTCACCGGGATGAGTTGGATCTGGTTTGGCGCAGCCACCATTGTTGGTGCCATTGTCGGCGTGATAGCCGGAGGCGTGAGAGTTGTAGTAGCAGTTGCTGAGTTGGAAGTCCAGGTGAACGTTCCGAAGTTGAAGGTGAGGCCAGCTTCGAAGGTTATGGAAGCCGGGAAGGAAACCATCTTGATCGACGTGAAATCTCGGTGCGCACCCCCTACCTGGCGCGCCACTGTCGACGAAATATCGGCGATTGTCCGACCAGGGGTATGCCCTGACCGGTAATGGATTGGCGGAAGGCGCACGAGATTGCGAGCAAGACGTAAACAGGGAGCAATCACACGAGGTTTACCCAGGTTCAGGCCGCAAGGATGCGTAAAACCCTAGTCCTGCTCTCTGTTTCGATTATGATGTGGATGTATGAGTCTCGTGCGTTATGCCGCATTCTCCCCTCGGCACGGGGTCCTTGCTCTCCTTATATATCGCGGGAGCAAGGTTACAAGTCGGAACTAGCCTATCTCGGTACTAAGTTTATATACTTTACAAGTCTAAACTTTCCTATCTCGGCTAGGTCTTGTCCTTCTTGTCGGTCTTCGGGAATCTGGCCTGTTTTAGGCTGTCCGACCAGCCTGAGCCGATCGGTCTTGAAGCTTGATGGGCCGGCCTGGTGATAGCGTGTCGGCCCAAACTAGGCCGTGAGGGTATATGGAGTTTATACCTCCACATCATCCTCTATCAATTAGTGGGCCCACATGTCATTTTTTTATTTTCTCTCTCCTCTCCTCGGTCACTCTCTCTCCCCTTCTCTCTCTCCCAGCTCTCACGCTGCTCGCCTTCTTCTCCCCACGACACCTTCTTCTCGCCACTGCACACCTCTCTCTCCCACCTCCTCCTCCTACTTTGTCCACCGCGCTCGCTTCCCCTCGCTTCCTCCGTGCTCTCCACCGGCCTCGGCGCCCCCTCCGTGTGCCCTCCACCGGTGGCCGGCCTCGAGCGCGCTCCTTCGTCCCCACTGTGCTCGCGCGTGCCCGCGCTGCCGCCCGCGACCCGTGAATTCATGAAGTGCATTGCATGTAGGGCCTAGTGAGCTAACCAAAACCTTTGAAAATGATTGAGAAAATGCTAACACACAAGCACATGGTGATGTACACTTGGTGGTGTTGGCACATTTGCAAAGTTGGCGAAGGTCGCGCTTCGGTTTGCAAGGTTGAGATGGGTTTTGGTGCTTTTGGAAAAATGGGATGCATATTTTCTATTGCGTCGGATGCAAATTATTGGTGAAAACATGCTATCTCTAGAGCACAAGTTGCTACACTTGTTGACTAGCATGTATGTGCAAAGGTGGAAAAGATAGTGTCACGGGGTGTTTATTGAGATATTACACGGGTCGGACGCTGTGGTCGTGGGCGTCGGTCACCAAAGTGTGTGTCCGGCACATTGAGGAAACTGCTTTGGTCGACTGGGTCGTGTCGGAGTGTCTGGCTCTTTCGCGTCAGACGCAGGGTCGAGCGACGCCAGTGTCCGGCGCAGCTGGCTAACTGGATGGCTGAGCGTGGATAGTTGCACGTGTCGGACGCCAGGTCACGTCCGACGGTGCATCTGGCGCTGGCGTCCGGAGGTGGGCCATTTTTCATACCTCTTTGTACTGCGCCCGGCGATCAGGGGTGGCGTCCGGAGGTGCGCCTTGAACATGTTCAACGTCGTGACTGACGGCTAGTTTTGAACGAGTCATTTAGGGCACAAAGGTTGCACAAGTCGGACGCGCCCAACACAGAAGGGCCAGACGTGTCCGACACCCTCGCGAATCTGTTGATTTGAAGCAACTACTAGTTTGGCCCAAGGGGTGTCATAAATATTGGATGACCGGCTCTTAGCCATCTCTCTTAGCATTGTGACTTGTCTAACATCCTTGTGAGTTGAACAAAGCCACTCCCACTCATCTCTCTTGCTTGGTTGCATATCAAAAGTGAGATCGAATGATCCCAAAGTGCATTGCATAGCTTGAGGGCATCTAGTGACACTTGTGGGTGGTTTAACCGGTGGATTTTTTGTTACTCTTAGAGAGTACCGCTCCTAGCCGGCTTGGAGGTTGTTGGAGGCGTTGGCAAGAGAAGGTGATTGTTCTTGGCCACCTCCGGTTGATTTGTGAGAGGTTCTTTTGCTTTCTCGATGGAGTGCCAAAAGCAACTCTAATACATTACGCGTGTCGTTGAGTTACCTCCTTGAGAGTGGTGTCTTGTGGTGCCTTGCGGGGTCACACGCCGGGAAACCATCTAGGTGTTGGTCGACACAACCGGTGACATAGCTTATCGGTGCACACGTGAACACCAGGTGAACAAAAATATTGTGTCTCTTGTCTCCGGTGATTGGTCTTCATATTGTGATTGTTGCCTCTTGTGATTGACTTTATATCATCTTGGTGATTGGCAACATCATCTCTTCAACGTTGGTATAAAGACCTTCATCCTCTCACTTGTATTTACATTCATAGATTATCTTGTGTAGCTCTAGTTGTATCCTTGCTAGTAGTGTTGTTAGCTTGCTCACTAGTGTAGAATTAGTGACATAGCCTTTGTGTGAACTAGAGATCATAATCTACTAGACTTGTGGATAGGAGGCTTGCATCACCTTGTAGGCTAAGCGAAACTTGCTTATCGTTGTTTGTTATTCTAACAAGTTTGCTTAGTAGCTTTGGTAGAAATTTTTATAGACTATTCACATCCCCCTCTAGCCATTTAGGACCTTACAGCAGGGTCATCACCGTCTACGTTGCTAGCATGGTCATTGTGGTTCACTCAGCTTGGCTAGGGTTTTCTAAGTGTTCCCCAAATTCTAGAGATACAAATTCTGTACAAACAACTTCTACATCTTTGTTGCGTTGTTTAGTTGAAACTGTACAAACAATTCTATATCTCTGCTGTGTCATTAAGTTGAACCTAAATTCAATGGAAGTTGTTACAGTAATGAATTTTATAATCGGATTCAGCTCAAATGCCACTAAATCTGTTGTGCAATATTTCTCTAGCAAATCACATTATTGTTAGCATCTATTATTTCAACTATATGATATCTATTATCTAATTTATCTTTTTCGCATACTACAAATTGTTAGCATTGAACACAAGATCATAGGTAGAATTGGGAGGATAACTTGGCTTGTTGGCCTTCTATTTAATTGCAAAGACAAGTCTGTTGAATTATACAAGTTTGTCACCCTATGTGCTCTTATAGGCCAGGGGTTTATCCCAGGGAATATCCTAACTACCTAAGGCCTACTTTGGCAGCACGGAATCCCGGAGGGATCCCGGCCTTTTCCTGGGGCGAGAAGCCCGCGCGGAAACTGGCCACGGGCCAAATTGTGGCGCCCTTTGGAAGCCCACGCAAAGGCGAAGGGCAGCCCCAATCCACGCATTTTCTCAGGGAGGTCGCTCCACGTCTCTTGGCACCGGGCGCCGTTCCCCCCGTCCTCTCGGCCGGGCTCGGGTTCGCGCGATTCGACGCCACGCTGCCACCGCCGCCGTCCGTCCTCCTAGGAGAGCTGCGCTGCCGCCTATTCTCCCGTCGGGCTCGGGGCGAGGAGCCATCCCTTCGGTGATCTCAGGCGTCAAGCGACTGCTCTCGCGACCCTCGTCGATCCCTTCCTCACCTCAGGTACATGCGGTGATCCTCCTCCCTGCTGTGCCGATCTATGGATCGGCGATCGATTCTCCTCCCTCTCTCCGATCTGATCGGTGGTTGAGACCTAGGCGGTGCTGGGGATCCTCGTCGCTTCTGTTCCTGGATGGCTCGTGGCTCGTGGCTCATGGCTAGGGTTAGAACTTCTACGTTGTTTCGATTTGATAGGTTCCTTCTCGTTTAGAACTGACGTCATGGTGACAACAGAGCTTGTCACATTTGCATTGCCGCTAAATACTGAAGCTGCGATTGTTAACTGGCGTCATGGTGACACCGGAGCTCGTCTCAACGGAGCTCGTCAAATAGTTGAGGGCAAAATGAGTGCAGCCGCGATTGTTAACTGAAGCTGCATTATCCTTCTTTTTAGATAATTGAAGCTACATTATCATACAACAGAAAAAATTGAACTACTGATCTGCCAGATAATAAAAGAAATAGAACCAGTGACGGAACCAGCAGAATGGCAAAGGGGGGCCGTTGTAGATTGTACTGCAAGAACAAATTATTCTTTTAGGGGACAATTTTTTCCTACCCGAATTAGCATTACATACTGAATCAAAATTACACAGACCATCGCAAATCAGCAATTAAAATATAGAAATTTCGTCACATAAATAAATTATACTTAGTTTGCGGCTGCTTGCACTTGCTTGCTTGGCGCTAGCAGTGATGCTGCATGCTGCCTGCTAGTGCTCAGAGGCTCTATGCGCTAGCAGTGATGCTGCATGCTGCCGCTAGCAGTGATGCTGCATGCTGCCTGCTACGCGCTAAAATGTGCAGCACTACTCTCGTCTTCATGCTGTCCCCCAAATTTCTTCTATGTCTTGTATAAGAGGATTAAGAGCCGTAGGTTCTACAAAATTTTTGCTGCATAGGGGGGGCCATGGCCGCTGCTGGCCCCCCCCTGGTTCCGTCTCTGAATAGAACTTGGATTTTCAGTTGACAAGTGTCTTGATGGAGTGGATTCGATGGATGGACTTACTGAAGAAGAGAAAGCGTATGCTATGACAATCTTCAAATCTGAGATAGATAGAGAAGTGTTCATGAAAATGAAAAACAAGAATGTTCGCTTGATTTGGCTCAAACAACAGATAAGGTAATGCTTAGCTACCACTGCATTACATGGCTAATGAAAATGAAAAAAATAAAAATGTCCGCTTACATGCTAATGCTTTTCCTTTTCTTGTAGTGCCATCAGTAGAGGAAGTGTTTGAATTGAGAAGAAAATTTGAGAGGTATGTGCATTACATCATGTTCAACACTGTACAATGTGCATTCAACACTGTTCAGAACTAGTGGTCTGCATTTGTATTCCTGAAGGCGGACTATGACTCTCTAGTAAATGGGTGATGGGTGTCCGTGGTGGTTCTACCCAATCTAAGCTATCGGTGCTGATAAAGGGGATAGGTTGTAATAGATTTGAGTGATAGACTAAGGGTAACCGATAGGTAGCTAGCTAGGTGGGAGGACAACGAGTGAGTATGGACTCCTATGTATCTAACTATACTTTTGTGTTCTAATCCTACTAATATAACGACTTAACTAAACTACTGTGTAGACAATCTGTGTGATAGGGGAAGTCAACTGACAAACAGGAGGGTTCATCCCCCTGCTCCAGCGGACCTTTGGCTTGTGGTCACCCTACAAACCTAACCCAATGCAAGTAGAACCTGAATGGAGACGGAGTCCTGTCACGATTCGCCGTTCCCGCTAATATACATCGGAATGTGAATGGATATACCAATCAAGGAAAGGTTGCACCCACTAATAAGCACTAGCCTAAGCACCTCGCTTAATCTAGTCTTATGACTTCGCCTACCACGTAAGTAACCTCAGCCCCAGTTGGTAGTGAAACACACACAAAGGATCTAAACACTAAACTAGGTAAGACTCTACACAGAAGGGACTAAGACACAACACTACTATACTAGTATAGCAATGCACTAAGTAAATACTTAAAGTAAAGTACTTAAAGTAAAGACTTAATAAAGTAAAGCAAGACTATATTAATATAAAGAAAGTAATACAAGAGGAAAGGTACAAGAGCTATACCAGATTCTCCAGAAGACGACTCCAGAGACCCGAGCTTCGCTCGACTCGACTCTAACTCCCACTCTAGACTAGACTACACTACTCTTGATCTCCCAAGAGAGCTTGAGCTTGAGAACACACTTGTGAACTACTTGGGGACACTTTGGGATGAAGGACTAGGGGGGTATTTATAGTGGAGGTGGAGTAGGGGTTACTCCACCGCCACGTCATCGATCCGTGTGCTCTTCACCATGCTCTGTTGGATCAAACCGACCTTCCCACCGACTTGAATGGACGTCTCCCGGTGTAGAACACGTGGAGGTCATGCAGGAAGTTGGTGGAAGCAAATCGACCTTGAGTGGGGCCCACTTGCAGGTCGGCCGACCAGGGGTTGGCTGACCTGTGGGTCCCACTGCCCTTCTAGAAGGTCCAGGTGGCTGTGGGAGTGCCAAGGTGGCAGGCCACCTAGGCCAGGTCGGCCGACCTGGACCTGGTGAGCCTGGCCCACCTGCAGCTCCCTGGTGCTGTCCTGACTTATCACGTGTAGTCTTGTCTGAAGTTGGGTTCACTTGAATTCTTGCTTGCTTCTATGTGGATCTTTGGACCAATGTGTCAAGTGATTGGAATGTTGAGTTGTGGCACATTTGGATCCAGGATCAGGTCTTCCTGTAGCATGTCAGGGACCCTGCTTGGTGGTCAGCTCCTGGTGAGACCAGAATCAGGCCGGTAGTCCTGGGTTCTGGGTCCCACAGGACTTATTTCCATCTTCCCTGCATTTTACAAGCTAAGAGTACAAGTGGAACTTTATTAGTGATAAATATGCTCATGTGATGCTTATCTTCCCTCTATCGAGGGCTGTTGACGGGTTTCTGGGTGTACCAAAACTGGTTTTAATTCCCGTCAACAGCTGTTCAGGTTCAATTTAGCAATTAGGTTTAGGTTCAATTATCTTATTTAAGTCTATTTAGTTGCAGCGACCAATATTAGCAATCAGCTTCATGGTCAGTTATCTTATACAACTTAAAGATGGAAATATTTTGGAAGTAAGGTGTTGAGATGTTTCACTTCCTGGGTGTATTACATTGCAAGAAACTCAGTTGAAGGAGTTGGTAGATTGGGGTGCCAGTTTTTTAACTTGTTGGCCATCGACAGTAAAGCACCATCTAACTTGATAGTATGACTGTGCAGTGCTTCCAGTTTAAGTTATTAGAAACTATTTGAATGCCTTTTCTGTATGTACTACATAATGCATATGTTTTTAACTTCTTTTAATTATTGAATAGATATTTAACTTGATTTAGACATGAAGCCGAGTAGCATTGAGCATGAAGCTAGTTGTGTATTTCATTTAGTCTGAATTGATTGATAGACATAGACATCATGAGAACAATCTCCTTTCAGCCATGAGTTGCAAATTTCTTAAGATAAGGTTAAGCAAATCTTGCTGTTTGGCCATACTTAGATTTTCATTTTCTGAAACTTTGATTAGTTTGCTTTATGTATGCCTTTACCTGCTAATGTTTGTCCTTGTGGTTACTTGGAGAGCTCTTGGTGGAAGCAACATATTATTTGACAAGAAAAATACAACAACAATGCCTATGAAAGCTTATGTTACACCATAATTTATTTTTAATTATGTCTTGGATATCTGGATGGAGACTATCTATGATTGTGACTAATGGATTAGCTACGTTGAATTTGCCACTTGAATTAAAAAATTGTATGTATTGGACGGTTAAATAATTTTGGTCTTGTGGTTTTTCATGCATTATTTTCACAAAAATCGTATGGTTGTCATTTGATATGTGATGGCTCTTATTGAAAAAAAAAGTTTACTTCAGCATAAGTATTTCCAGTTCAAAAAAAGTAAGTTATGTGTATACTCAGTTCAATTTTCTAATATGTACTTCGGGCTTCTCACGATTGCGGACACGTATGTTGTTTATGTTTCACCTCCATTTATTTTTTTCTTTATTTTCCTGATTTTTATCTTTATTTTCCTAATTTTTTGAGACACAATTTGGCCACTTTGATTCAATTGTGTGGTTAAAATAAAAAAAAACGCGTTCTAGTGCACCGCAATAGTACTCCCCGACGCTTGCTGCCGAACAGCAGCAGGGAAACAACCCCCAACGAGGATATCTTCCCTGTAGGCGGAAGGGGATCGGGTTGTCCAAGAAAAAATTTGTTCGAGGGTTCTCTCTCTGCCCTGGGTGAATTACCCTTTGCTGCCAAAGTAAAGCCTAAAGGTAGATGCTTAGGAAACTTGGCTGCCAAGTGGTTATCAACTTCACCACCAAGGCAAGCCCTACCAACCACACTAGGACTAAAATGTAAATGCAGAAAACATAAACATTAGCTAACTTCTATCACAAATAAGGTTATTTTTCATAAATAGTTTAGACTACATTGACTATAGGGTTTGTTGCTGCACATTCTGTAGCATAGAAATATTCTTTATAGTTTATGTTTAATCCATGAACTTATTTCATTTTACCTTTTTCCATCTCTCTGAATTGGTTGTGCAAATGATGTACTAGTGACGATATAACAGAAAAAAGTAGTTACTAAATTGCTTATCAAAGTAATATGTAAATATCCATAACACGGTGCTTCATGATAATGCAAGGTCTCAAATATTATTCTAACAGATCCCAATACTAGTCTTAATTGTGCCAAATACTACTCCTATATGCAGACCTGAAAGGTCACAATATTTGGGGTCTAGAACAGGAGACAAGGGAGTGAAGAGGAGAACGGCTAGAGTTTGTAAATGAGTGAGAGAGAGAGAGAGCCCTCTTGCCCCATGTTCTTGGCATTTTATATAGGCGGCGACATGTTACAATCGGCCCCTTTGTAAGGATGGAGTTCATGAAACACTACATCAATCTATATTGGGCCTCTTCAAGCAGGAGTTGGCCTTATACACAACATAGACTTCCTCCAACAATAATCCCTCATCTAC
Organism: Themeda triandra; assembly: GCA_018135685.1. Lineage (NCBI taxonomy): Eukaryota > Viridiplantae > Streptophyta > Magnoliopsida > Poales > Poaceae > Themeda > Themeda triandra. The sequence continues at coordinate 365,387 of JAENPR010000069.1, read as the reverse complement.
TAGGTTATAGCTGGTACTACATGACCCTATTAGATGCTCATATAAGAAGAGTCACAATATACAATTCAAAACTTGGTTGGGAGGACTATCCTTTGCACCTACACGTACGTGTGCTCCTTACCAAAAAAAAACCTCCATCCCAAAAACCCTGTGGGAAAAACCGACATGGAGAAAAGAGCACGCGGACGAGTCGTCTATACATGTTCTAATTCTCAAGGCTTCTAGTCTCAAGTGTCTGATCTTTTGGATGTCTTCATCTTTGAGCTTTGGCTCCTTTCACAACTTCTATTACATGGTTCATCGGCTTTGCCCAGTGTGTAAGTCTTTGCCTCCAGGACCTCCTCAAAGCACATGTCTTTGTCTTGGAGGCCTTCCACTTTGGTATCATCTCAGTGCACATGTTTTAATCTCCAAGGCCTTGGTGCTCTGGTGTCTTCTTGGCACGTGGGTCTTCATTTATGAGGCTTTCAAATCTTCACTCACGAGCACCGGGTAGAATACTTCATGCTCTGGAGTGGCTAGTCCTCTAGTGTGCTCCACTAACCCCTCTTGGTTGATGCTCATGATCGAATCCTTAACCATTCTTTTGTGTTATACTGTGTAATTCTAAAAAAAGTCATTTACACATGTAATTTTTGCTCAAAAAACATATAAATGTAAATTGTTGTGCACAAGAAACCCAAGCAACTATCAGCTTGTAAAACTTTGTTTGGGTACATAGTATTAAATTGTTGTCATTTCACATTTCAAGATTTGACAACTTGACCCACATGTCAATAGCTCATATTTACGTGACATGTCATTGCTATATGATTATCAAAAATCTTAAAAGGCTCATAAATTTTATATGCCAGTTTTTAATCTCCTGGGTAAGTGAGAGGGAGTGACCCCATCGTGCTAGAGACTGGAAAAGCTTGGGTGGAGAGACAAGATGGGGCACAAAAAGGAGTTAGTTGGTGGGGAGAAATCGGTGAGGCTCTCGTTTCTATTGCGAGATTAGAGAGACGGTGTCAGGTCTAGTTGGATCATCATGATGCAATGGGGTAAAAGGTAAGACAGTGCTAAATATCTATTCATGCTCAATGCTCCACGTGTCTATGCCATATAGGTTCACACCATTTTGGAGAGAGAGAGAGAGAGAGAGAGAGAGAGAGAGAGAGAGAGAGAGAGAGAGAGAGAGAGAGAGAGAGAGGTCTCGCAGTGTGTTATGACGACTTGCAAAAGGTGTAGTGGCTTGGACACATAACATGTTGGTCTAAGGAAAGGTGGTAGTTTAAGGAGACAAGGTGGTTTGTGTAGAGAGAAAAAGAACAGGGGCCACTAAGGTGCATTAAGTGAGGATATAGTAAGAAAAAATGAAATAGAGAAAAAAAAAGAAAGTCTCTTGTATTGGATCGAATTGATACATATGATACCAAATAACCAAAAGTCCTACAGATTGGATCTCTTATTTGGTGAGATCGATCCACGTATCTGGTGTCAAATTCTAAAACTTTTAACCACCATCTAGGTTTCTCTCGATGTCATTAAGTGAGCAGACGGAGGTCTAGGAGGAGTGTCATTGAGTGAGCAAGCGGAAGTCATAGAAGTGGATCTCATGTACCATGAGGAAGGGGATACATTATTTTTCTTCTATCGGTTGGTTTGGCCAAGATTAGACATAAAAATTAAATTTCTCTTTAACACCTCAAATTAAGCTTCACTCCTAGTGCAACACAGTCCCCCTTCCTCCGCCCCCGTGCTAGGAGCCCACGCCTGCCCGCCCACCCCCCCCATGTGTACAGGATCCGCCTGCCCCCAACCTCGTCGCCCGTAGCACCTCCACCCCATAGGTAGCTCACCCGCCATAGCTCGCCCCACCAGATGCAACAACAGGGGGGAGCTATTTGCAAACCTCAAAAGAACAACTAATGCAACAAAACGAAAAAAACTGCCACAACAAATGAAAAAATTTGTTGCAAACATCGAAAAACCATCTAATGCAACAAACCAAGATATAAACTGCAACAACAACAAAAAACGCACTGCAAAATAGGGCAAAATTGCTGCGACAAACGAGAAACATTTATTATGACACCCCAAGAATTACTGATGCAACATCAGTAATGCTTGTTTACAACAACCCAAAAAATCAACAATTGCAAACATAAAAAATAACATCTTTTGTAACATCGAAAAATTATGTTACAAACATCCGTAAAATAGTATGGGGTATTGCTCGGGTACACCGTTTACCTATAAAAAGGTAATATCTCAAATTGATCTGGACCATTGATTTTTCATGATTTAATAAACTACTAAATAAATTAATAAAATCAGGAAAACAAAAATAACCTCCCGTATCCCCCTATTGACGGGAGGGGAAATCCCCGCACGTCGATTCCCGTGATCACAAGAGCCGCACGGGATCCCGTTCCCCTAATCACGGCAGAGTTGTTGGGTCGAGATTTATTTATTTATTGGTTCATGAAACTTTGGGTCACGTTGCCAACTAACTATTTCAACAATCCATTTATTCAAATTACTTTCTATAACTTAAAAAAAGTTTTGACGTATCCTAAAAAAATCAACAGATGAAGTAAATATACGCTAACACGTTTTTCTTTGTGATTTATGCGCTAACACGTTATGTGCAACTAAATTATAACGTACATGGACTGATGGACCCGCTAACCACCTGCACACTAGCTAGCCGCGAACTCGCCCGCCCATTGACCACCCACGCACACGCTGACATGCATGGACACACGAGGTACACGTACCAGCCACACACACGCTAACATGCATATGTACACGTATACGACGTACGCCTAACCACGCACACACTAACATGCACGATCACGCACACACGCAGCCACGCTAATTATTTCACGTAAAAAATTATAAGATAATGAGAATATATCAGGTACAAAAATATAAAATAAAAAAGATTTACCATATCATTTGCAGATTACGCATGCATCTACCAAATCTAAAAAAAAGATTTTTATATTTAAAACTTTCCTTATTTACATAATTTATAAAATAAAAATTCAATAAATAGTATTACCTCCTATGAGGTATTAGATAATCGTGACCCTTGGATTGAAATAAATGAACGGTTCATAGTCATTTCTTCATAGTCATTTCGGAGTACTGCAGCAAAGGCCAATAGTATGCAACATCTCAAGAAGCACTACTGCAATATCTCACATGGCTACTACTATGACATCTCAATAAATCCTACTACAACATCACAAAAAAAATGAGGAGGCGGCGGAGGTCTCAGATCCGGAGGAAGACAACGACCTCAAATCCACAGGAGAAGGGTTTAGGTCTAGATCTTGAGGGAGGAGGAGCAGGCCTCTGTCCACCATGTACCTCATTGGACTGTCGTCGTCATCCTCGTCTCCAGTGAGGTGCGTCGCAGGGACAGTGAGGGAGAGTGTGAAGGGTGCGGTGGGCAAGGGGCGCAGGGAGGAAGTGAGCACGGGTGGTGGTGGGCGAGCGACGAGAGGGAGGAACGCACGGGCGGCGCTGCAAGCTCGTCGACGCGCGGACTGCTAGGAAGGATTGGTGTGGAGGAGCAGGCAAAGAGAACGAGGCTTTGGCTTCTATGACGAAGATGTTATAGCGCTAGTGTGGAGTTGATGAAGTCATCTCCAATAGAATGACTTGAGTAGATGATGGAGGCAGAGAAGCCGGTATTTTGGAGCTTCACCCGGCTCCTGCTACAGTGGCTACTATTGTTTGAATAGTTTTTTTTGTTTGAGTTAAAGGGATTTTCCCCCCGGCCTTTCGATTAAGATCCAAAGGCCATAACCGTTTACAGTGCACTTCACAATCCAGGATTCGTCCTCCAGGACACATACAACCTGCTTAGAGCATCTCCAACAACTTCCAATAATTCACTTGGTATATCTTGTGTTATAGCAACTTGGTATTTTATTTTCCAAGTGAAAAAAGCTCTCTCTCCAACAATTTGCTATTCCAACTTGGTAAATCCCGTTATGACCACTTTGCAGATTAGCCCCTGAACTTTTCCGAAATCAACCAAGGACGTATCTATAACTCTCTGTGTCTAGTACTTTTTCAGAAAAGTCCGGAAAAAAATCTATCATGGATTAAGTCCTTGCGGCGAAGGAGCCGCGGTGCGGCGGTGCAGGCGCGGCGCGCGCGGCGGCGATACGGCCAAAGGAAGCCGATGCAGCAGAGGACGTAGACCGAGACGAGCGGCGAGCGGGAGCCCGAGAGCGCGATGGCCAGCGCAAGCAGTATCCACGCGGTGACCGTGTGGCCCAGGTCGGTGGTGAGGAGCTTGAGCTCGGTGAGGATGCGCGCCAACACCGGGAACGCGGTGATGGAGAGCGCGACGCCCATGAAAACGATGAGCGAGCCGCGCGGCGTATCGGGCGCGCGATGGCGGCGCTCAGGCTAAGCGCGGCGAGCCAAGACCGGACGCCGAACGCGAAGGGGAGGGAGATGCCGGCCACGGCGATGGCCAGCGCGTGGCTGCCCGTGCGGCGGAGCGAGGCCGGGTTCAGCTCCAGGCCGACGAGGAAGAGGAACATCCGAACATGAGCAGGTGCGCGCGGAGGTTCGGCGGGCGGCGCAGGCGCAACGCGAGGTCGCGGACGGGGTCACGGGGCGATACGCGCGCGAGAGAGATTTTTTACGCAGTTGGAAGTTTAGCAAGTTGATTTAGGGAGTTGTTGGAGAGAGATTTTTGTGTTTTTGCTAAGTTTATAAGAATACCAAGTTGATTTAGAGAGTTGTTGGAGATGTACCAGCAAGCTAGAAAACGAACATCGAGTTCAAAGAAACAACTGAAAAGCACAAACATTTTGACTACTGAAATGCCTTATCCAGCGCCACCCACCAAAGCCTCGGCCCTTGATCAGACATGAACTTCCGAAGATTCTCTTCTGTTTTCCAGGCTTCATCACAAACATCTCCCTTGCGCTTCAAGGCATGCCACAACGAATATCTGGTAGCCAAAACATTGTACTAGTGGCGCCTCTGATCTTTTGGATATACGCCAGCATCTGATCCTTCTTATCCACCGGGCATAGAATCACTTCCATGCTTCTCCAGGGGATCCTCTGAAAACACGAATCATTCCTAAGCTTCCAAATCGACCATAGTACGGCAGCAGTAATCGTGTTAATGAGACAATGTTTCTTCTCACTCAACCAAAACTTCCCCGCATCTAACAGATCAGAGCCTATATCCATATCTACTGCAGATGAAATATAGGTCCAGCATTGTAAAACAGATGATGAACAAATTCTTTTTCTAAACAGAATTGTTAGACAGTAGATATACGGCCCATGGGCCTGCCCCTAGCGGCTCCCCTAATGGCCTATATGTAATCACTGAACCTGTCTATTGATGGTAATTCAAGTATTACACAAACCCTAATACTCTCTCATGGTACCACAGATCGGTTCCCGATCCCCAAGCTTCCGCTAGAGCCGCCGCCGCAGTACCTCTCGCCGGCGCTCCCCGCGCCGCCGCCGAGAGTCTCTCGTCGGCTCCCCTCTTCCTTCCCCTCCCATGGCCGACGTGCTCACCGAGGAGGAGCGCCAGCGCCAGGCAGCCGCCGCCACCAAGGCTGCAGCCGATCGCGAGGCTGCCCTTGATGCCCTCGAGGCCAAGCATGCCGCTGTCCATGCCCAGGCCCTGGCCGTCGTGAACATCAAGGTGTTGATCCCCATCACCCTTGATCGCGTCTCCAACAACTACGATCGATGGCGCAAGGTCTTCCTCGTCGTCCTCGGCAAGTACGCGCTCACCGACCACGTGCTGTCCGACGTCATCCACCCCACGCGATCCGCATGGGCACAGATGGACTGCACCGTGCTTTCGTGGATCTACGTCACCATCAATGCCGATCTACAACAGCAGGTCATGCTCAAGGAACCCTCCGCTCGCGCCGCCTGGCTCGCCCTCGACGACGAATTCCTAGGGCAGCGTGAATCACGCGCCCTCCTCCTCTCCGCCGAGTTCCGGAACTTCAAGCAGGGTGCCCTCAACATCACCGACTACTGCCGTCGGTTGGTGACGATGGCGAGCGCCCTCGCTGAATTTGGCGATCCCGTCGGCGATCGGACGTTGGTGATGACGCTGATCCGCGGCCTCAACGGCACCTTCCGCCACATGTTGTCACAACTGAAGCTCCTGCGCCCCTTCCCCACATTCAACGAGGCGCGGAATCTTCTTCTCCTCGAGGAGGTCGACCTCAAGGACGCGGCTGCCGATGATCCGCCTCCCCCCGCCGCCCTCTACACGTCCGGTGGCGGTGCCCCTCAGCACCCCTCCGGTGGGCAGTCGGGAGGTGGCCAGGGGCGCGCCCCGTCCGGCGGCGCCAACGACGGCCAGCGCAACAACAATCGTCGCCGCGGCAAGAACAACAAGAACAACGGCGGTTCCAACGGCGGTTCCAGCGGCCAGAGCACCGGTGCAGGTGGCTTAGGGGGCGGTCCTCGGCCTGGACCTCCACCGCCGCTGAACCTCATTCCCAACCCGTGGGGTGGTACGCTCTAGCTCTGGCCGTACCCCTACGGCCCCGGCGGCATCATGCATCGCCCACAGCAGCCGCCCCCGCCAGCCGCCTTCTACACCCAGCAACAGCCCGCCTACGTGCCTCAGCAGGTGCCCTACCTGTTGCCGCAGGGCATGACGGGTGCTCCACCCGGCTTTGGCTATGGGGGTGTGCCTTCTTCACCGATGGCGCAGCAGCAGCAGCAGCAGCAGCAGGCGCCATGGATTCCCATGGACGGCGGGTCCTGGAACCAAGGCTCCTTCATCGACAATTTCAGCACCATGTCGCTGAACGTGCCCTCTCCTTCGAACGAGTGGTACATCGACTCGGGCACCGGCTCTCATATGGCAAACACCGCTGGTATACTCACCTCCTCCTGTTCCTCACCCTCCCATCCTTCCTCCATCATTATTGGTAACGGTGCATCCCTCCCCGTTACTTCCGTCGGGTCCTCCTCTTTTATTACGCCGCGTCGGTCACTAGTTCTTTCTAATATTCTTGTTGCTCCTAGCATTATTAAGAATTTGATTTCCGTTCGCCACTTTACCACTGATAACAATTGTTCAATTGAGTTTGATCCGAGCGTGATCGCCAGATGCAACAGTTCGGGTGACCTCTACCTATTCTTTGTTGCACCTGCCACCAGCACCACTGCCCTCGCCGCCACTGCAGCCACGTCTACTCTATGGCATCGCCGTCTAGGTCACCTAGGATCTGATGCCTTGTCCAAGCTCATTAGCTCCAATGTCATTTCATGTAATAAGTGCACAACTGAACCTCTATGTCATGCTTGTCAATTAGGTCGTCATGTACGGCTACCCTTTAGCTTGTCTTCCAGTCGTGCATCAAAACCTTTTGATCTTATTCATTGTGATCTTTGGACGTCTCTTATTTTGAGTGCTTTGGGATATAAATATTACCTTGTTATTTTGGATGATTGCACTCATTATGCTTGGACATTTCCTCTTTGTCTCAAATCTGAAACGTTTGAGACGCTGTCCCATTTTTTCGCCCTTGCACGTACTCAGTTTGGCGCCTCCATTAAGGCCGTCCAATGCGACAACGGCCGCGAGTTTGACAACTCCTCAGCCCGCACGTTCCTCCTCACCCATGGCGCCATCCTCCGTATGCCGTGTCCCTACACATCCCAGCAAAACGTTCGTGCCGAGCGCATTCTTCGAATGATTAATAATATTATTCATTCTCTTCTTTTTCAGGCTAGCTTACCCCCTGTTTACTGGGCTGACACTCTCCACACTGCCACATATCTTCTCAACCGTCATCCCACCAAAACCCTAGCTGGCCGCACACCTTACCTCGCGCTCTATGGCACTCCACCATCCTACGATCATCTCCGTGTGTTTGGATGTGCCTGTTATCCTAACTCGTCCTCTATTGCTACCAACAAGTTCTCGCCTCGCTCCACTCTTTGTGTTTTTCTCGGGTATTCCGAGGATCATAAAGGTTATCGATGTCTTGATCTCCACTCCAATAGGATTATTGTGTCTAGACATGTTGTCTTTGATGAGTCCTCTTTTCCATTTGCCAACATGTCCACATCTCCAGTTGATCCTAGTACTCTAACCTTTTTGAGCAATGAGGACACTATCACTTTGTCCATTGGGCCTAGTGTCGCTGTTGTAGGTACCCCGACCGTCGCTGATGATGCTGAAAGGTCCCTTGTTTGGTTTTGATAATTGAGTGACAACTTAGGTGGACTAACATGTGCTTATGAGAGATACACAGGGGTTTAGTCCACAGGTGAATGTGAGATGAAGGAGCTTCATTGCATATGTGACATGACATGGAGTCATGTGACCAATGGTGAAGATCGAGATGAGGCTTGGCTCGAGACCGGAGGGTGTGTGAAGGACAAGTCGAGGCAGTGGAGTGATGGACCTAGAGAGGTGAAGCTCGGGCAAGACTTGGTTCCGATGGGCCATGAGGCGGTGAAGAGCAAGTGAGATCAAGATCGATGGACCGAGAGGGTTGCATGACGATATGAAGTGGATCATATCATCTTGAGGTGCATGTGTTGCATTGGCACGTCGATGGAAGACGGTGGAAATGGAAATGCGCAAGGCAAAGGTATAACCTAGGGCATTTCATTTCACCGGTCATGAGGTGTGTAGAGAAGTTGATGACCGGATTTAGGATTGATAGCCGTACTATCAAGAGGGGCAAACTTGTTTGCATCCCAGTCATTTAGTGCCACTTGAGCGATCTAACATTGCGAGATGCTAGGATCGAGTGGCGGTTTGAGAGAGCTAACCCTTGGCCTTGTTTCTATGAGAGAAGTGCTAACTCGTGTGAACTTGTGGTTTATCTGTTGGAGTTGGCACCCTAAAGGCAAGAGGTTTTGGTTTGGATCGACGACGGAGCGAAGTCGGCGACAAGACGACGAAGATAGTGCCTTGGTGAAGGCGTCGGACGCGCCTGATGGGAGGCGTCGGACGCGGCCTCTTGGGCCGGACGCCTTCTAGTGCTGCCCTCTCATGGACTTCAGCGGTGGACGCGGCTCTAGGAGCATCGGACGCGTTCTGTGGGCATCGGACGCTACCCAGAGTGCACCCCGAGCCGTGGGGTGCATCGAACGCGGGCGCCGGACGATGACCAGGCGGGCCGGACGCGTCCAGCGCATGGGAGGCTGGCGCTGGCTGCTAATGAGACACTACACGGCGCCGGACGCTGGGCGAGCGCGTCCGACGGTCGCCGGACGCTACCCAGAGAGGGTCGCGGTGGCGCGCAACCGTCGGACGCGTCTGCTTGAGTGCGCCGGACGCACGTTGTGGTGCCTCGCCGGACGCTGACGTCATCGGTTTTCGACCGTTGGAGACAGGGCGGCTGAGAGCGCCGGACGCGTCCGGCGGTGCCGACCTGACGCGTTAGGTCATACACATCCTGCGCGTGTTATCTGGCATCCCGAGCATCCCAACGGCTAGTTTTGTGGTGGAGCCTATATATACCGGTGTTGGCCGGCCATGGCCGGGTGCTGAGCACACTAGGGCCTTAGTGGCTTGTGTGGTAGTGTTCATCCACTTGAGTTAGAGATCGATTCTAGTGCGTTGCTTTGAGAGATTTGGATCGAGTGGCACTAGGTGATCGTGTTGCAAGCCGGTGTGCTTGTTACTCTTGGAGGTCGCCACCTCCTAGACGGCTTGGTGGCAAGAGACTTCGTTCAAGCACCCGTGGAGATTGTGTGGTGCTCCGAAGGAGGATTTGTGAGGGGTTCTTGAGCCTTCCCCGCGTGTGCGCGAATTGGCTACTCTAGTTGAGCGTGGCTTGGAGGATCCCGGTCTTGTGTTGATTGGAGTTGGGGCTCCCCAAAGGGGTTTTTGGCAGTGAGCCAAATTGAGCGGCCATCTCATCACCAAGTCGATGCATCGCCACAACTGGACGTAGCTTGGTGGCGACCAAGTGAACCAGGGGAAAAATCGTGTGTCGATTTGTGATTGCCGAAGCTTCGACCTCCTTGTTCTTGTGTGTGAGGCTTCGACCTCCCTTGAGCTTGTTTGCAGGTGGTTGGTCTCTACGCCCGGTGATTCGCCACCGCCGCGATTTCGTGTGTCCACTCTTCGCGGTGGTTTGCATCCCCTCTAGCTTAAGTTTGTATTTACATTTGTTACGTTCTTGCTTAGCTTGAGTAGTGGCTCTTGTGCTCTTTTGCTTGTGTAGATAGTTGAGCACCTTCTTGCTTGTGTGGCTAGAAGTAGTGTAAGTGTTTTGCTTAGCTTGTGTAGTTAAGTGAATTGCGCTCTTGGGTTCAGCTTGTGTAGCCTTGTCCTTGAGCTTCTACTGAGCTTAGGTTTGGCTTTGTGCTTTTGCTCATTAGAATTGTGTAGGTGCTCCCCCGGTTTCTCAAAGTATTAGTTGCTTAGGTTTGTGTGACCTTGCAAGCTAGAATTGTTTAGGAGAGCACTAGCTAGTTTAGCACCTTCTTGTTTAGGTTCTTTTACAAGGTGCTACTAGAGTTGTTGTTAGTGGGGTTAGTCTTGGCTAGACCGATAGTTTTATTTCCGCATTTGTTTCGGTTAGCCGGTGCGTAAGTTTTTTAGGAAGGACTATTCACCCCCTCTAGTCCATCTCGACCCTACAGATGCCTCCAGCGCTGCTGCCCCTGCGGACATACCGTCCCAGGCCGCTGCCAGTAGCGCCCACGACACTCCTGTCGCCACCAGCAGCACCCACGACGCTCCTGGTAGCCCCGGCGCTGCTGCCCCTGGGGGTACGTCGCCCAGTGTCGCCGCCAGCGCCCATGCTCCGCCCGGGTACCGCTGCCCTCGCTCCGCAGTTCTTGCCGGGTACCGGTGCACCGCCCTCCATAGCGCCACTCGTCATCACGCCGGTGGCCAACGACCACAGCATGCGCACTCGAGGGAAGTCCGGTTTCGTTCAACCGGTCGATCGCCTCAACCTCAGTGCTGCTGCTCTCTCTCCACTACCGCAGTCCGTTAGGTCTGCACTTGTTGACCCGAACTGGCGTGCTGCCATGCAATCAGAGTTCGACGCCCTCAAGGCCAATGACACCTGGTCCTTGGTGCCTCGTCCTCCCGGCGTCAACATTGTTACTGGTAAATGGGTTTTTCGGCACAAGTTCTTGGCAGATGGTACTCTTGATCGCTACAAGGCTAGTTGGGTTTTACGTGGTTTTACTCAGCGTCCTGGTATTGATTATGATAAGACATTCAGCCCGGTTGTGAAGCCTGCTACTGTCTGTGTGGTTCTTAGCATGGCTCTCTCTCGCTCGTGGCCCATGCACCAGCTCGATGTCAAGAATGCCTTTCTCCATGGTCATCTTACGGAGACAATGTACTGCTCTCAGCCTTCGGGTTTTGTTGATTCGTCACATCCGGATCATGTTTGCCGCCTCAACCGATCACTCTATGGGCTCAAGCAGGCTCCTCGTGCTTGGCGCACTCGGTTTGCAACTTTTCTCACTTCGATTGGATTTGTTGAGTCGAAGTCGGATGCCTCTTTATTCACATACTATCGGGGCAGTGATGTGGCTTATCTACTGCTTTATGTTGATGACATTGTGCTCACAGCTTCGTCCTCAGGTTTTCTTCAGCGGATTATTTCAGCTCTCCGCCAGGAATTCTCTATGACTGACATGGGTCCGTTGCATCACTTCTTGGGCATTTCAGTTGAGCGCCGTGGTGATTGCTTGTTTCTCTCCCAACGTCAGTATCTTTTGGATATTCTGGACAGGGCGAGCATGTGTGACTGCAAGCCTTGCAGCACTCCCGTGGAGACTCGCTCCAAATTGTCGGCTGACGGTACACCCGTGACGGATGCCACTCACTACCGCAGTATTGCCGGAGCCTTACAGTACCTCACCTTTACTTGTCCAGATATCTCTTTTGCAGTGCAGCAGGTGTGCTTGTTCATGCATGACCCCAGAGAACCTCACCTTGCTGCTATGAAGCGCATTCTCAGATACTTGCAGGGCAGTCAGGATCTTGGCCTTCACCTCTTTCGCAGTGCACCACTCACTCTTACAGTGCACTCTGATGCAGACTGGGCAGGATGTCCAGATACTCACCGTTCTACCTCCGGGTATGCTGTGTTTCTTGGTGACAACCTCATTTCATGGTCCTCCAAGCGTCAGGCAGCAGTATCCCGTTCGAGTGCAGAGGCTGAGTATCGCGCCGTGGCGAATGGTGTCGCCGAGGCTTGTTGGCTGCGTCAGTTGCTTGGTGAGCTTCGTTATCCTCTTCGCAGAGCTACCATCGTTTACTGTGACAACATCAGTGTTGTTTACCTCTCCACCAATCCAGTCCAGCACCAGCGTACTAAACATGTCGAGATTGATCTTCACTTTGTTCGTGAGCGAGTTGCTCTTGGAGAAGTTCGTGTGCTGCATGTCCCTACCACTTCGCAGTATGCTGACATCTTCACCAAGGAACTTCCGACATCAGTGTTCACAGAGTTTAGGTCCAGTCTTAATATTCGTGGTGCTTCCAGCTGTGGGGGTGTGTTAGACAGTAGATATACAGCCCATGGGCCTGCCCCTAGCGGCTCCCCTAATGGCCTATATGTAATCACTGAACCTGTCTATTGATGGTAATCCAAGTATTACACAAACCCTAATACTCTCTCAAGAATAAGCAAGTCGTCTTCTACTTTCCTTCTCTTAGCCAGATTATCCCTGGTCAAACATTTATTATGTATAAGGAGCCATAAAAAATACTGCACTCTAGGTGGGATCTTAAGTTTCCACACTACAGTGGCTACAATTGTTTGAATAGTGTTGAAACAGCTGGTAGAATCCCTACCAAAGAGGTCAAGAGGCAGCAAATTCTGAATTGATTTTTTTTCAAGGACAGTGATTTCAAGCCCACCGAAGCCCAGGCTGCACACTTGCACAGCACACTCAGGCACTCAGCAAGTCAGCATCCACTCCGCGCACGCACGCAGATGGGCCTCAGCCCCTCCAAGCGCGTGGACGCCGTGCTGCGCCGCGCGCCGGCGTTCGCCGGCGCCTGCGACGCCGCCTTCGACCGGTGCCTCGCCGACGCGCAGCGCCGATTCCCGGGCGTCCGCCGGTACCAGCTCGCCGACGCCGCCGCGCACCTCCACTCGGATCTGAGCGCGTCCGTCCCGCTGGTCCGGCGCTGGGTGCCCTCGCCGCCGCCCCGCGCCCGAGTCGACGCCGCGCTCCGCGCCGCTGGGCTGGAGGACGAGGCAGAGCTCTCGCGGCTCCAGTTCCGGGAGTTTGCCGTCGAGCTGTTCAGGGAGGCCGTGCTGGCCGGAGCTGCGGACCTCCTCCGCGCCCCCGCGACGGCGGCCGGGGTCGTCGGGATAGGCGTGGTGGCTCGCGCCGCTCCCCCGGTGGTCGGGAGGATCGTCACCGTCTGCGCCGCCGGTGTGGCCACCGCGGTTTACCTCAGCCTGGGCTAAAGTGTTCCCCAAATTCTATAGAACCTGTACAAACCACTTGCACAGCTCTGCTGTGTTGTAAATCTGAATTTCCCCAAATTCTATAGAACCTGTACAAACCCCAAATTCTATAGAACCTGTACAAAGCACTTCCACAATTGAGCATTCAACAAGTGGAGTAATTGTTCGGTTGTGTCTATTATTGTAGCATTTAGTTTATTCAACACTGTCTTCCATCATCAGGTGAACCACGATGCATAAAGGATACCTGTTCTTCATCGTTTTCTCTGAATTTGCTCTTGCTACCACGTTTCCTTTCAGTACACCTAGAAGCCTCAGTGCCCATGTAACAAATATAGTTTCACCTTTTGTTCAATTTGATCATGTATATAGGATTCATCAGAGAAACAAAAGGTTGGGAACAGAGAGGAAAGGTTGGGAACAGAGAGGTCAGTCATTGATGTTATGTTAATTTCTTTTTATCTTGGAAATTGGAATTGTGAAGTCAGGGTATGAGAACTATTTTGTCTGGAGATCATGAAATAAACAAAAACTTAGCTTTTCGATTGTTGCAGGAAGGTGTTATTCATGAAGGTAGCAGTTATTTTTTGGCAAATCAATGAACTACTGAAAAAAAAATGCATACATAAATATTTCTTAGATTTAATTCTGGTCAACAGGCTTCTCCTTTTCTTTCTATTTCTCTTTCTCTAAACTCATGCTGCAACAAATAGTCTTCAAACAAAGCAGAAGCAGAATATTGTCTTTGGCCTGAAGCTATAAAGCAAAACAAAGTGAGTTATTTTTCCTTTGCTTTGGTTTGTAGCTGAGTTTTGTTTTCAGCATGAAGCTGTAGTAAAACATTCTAAGAATTTACTACGTTGCTATCTCGTGCACTGGGGCTGCCCTTTTTATCAACTTTGATGGATAGTGCCATAAAGGAATCAAGCTTGTTATGAATCAATAACAAATTCAGGCATCTCGATCAAACTATACTATAGTTCAACAAGATTTGATGCATTGTTTTAATTGTCGTCTTAAGTCGATTTCTCTAACTTTTGGCTTACTGTCCTCCTCAAATCATCTTGCTGCGAGCTTTAGTGGTGTGGTGTGACACAGTTTCAGCATGGATTAAACCCTCGATGTATATCAGGCTGTAAACCTCCTTATATAACTGCTAGTCATGTATTTGAGATGCAAAGCTTTTTGCTGCTCCTGATCAATGAATTGGTGGGAGGACAACCATTTTCCATCGTATCAAATTAGTTTCATTAAATTCTCTGTGAAATATGACTTGGTAGTGTATTTATTTTTGAACTTGTATGTGTTAATATATTTTTTTTCCTGAAAACTTAGGCAAAATTACTTATGATGCCTTAGGACAATGCTAAAGTGAATTATAGTTTGAAACGGAGGGAGTAGCACATAGCTACCTATACATTCCATTTTCAATCTCGTCAACCTTGATGCATAAATGGTACCTATTCTTCATTTGGTTTCTCTGAAATTGGTCTTGATGCAGTATTTCGTTTCAGTATATCTGTGATTCACAATGCCTATGTAATAATTGTCTCAAGGCCTTACTTACTTCAATCTGTTGTTGTATATTGGATTCAGGGAAACATATAGATGAATTAGCAGAAACATAATGGAGTAGATGAATTAGCAGAAACGGAATGGGGTAGCAGTTCTTCAATTGTATTGGCATTCTGACTCAATCTTGGCTTCCTCTTTGTCTCGATATTAGCGCTCAGTCTCATATCTGTCTTGGTTTAGTTTATTCCCGCTCCTGTCCTAATCTATTCTTCGCCCAAGTTTTGTGGTGTTTCCTGAATTGTACTCAGGTCACATACCTATCTGATGATCAAAGCTTGGTGTCCTATCTGAACTCTCTTCATGCAACGTCTGAGCCCCTTTGGACCTTGAAGCCAACAACAGTGAGGCTCAACATAGTCAACGAAGGCTCTTCTTTTGAAATCATGAAGATTCATATAGATCTAAACTCAACAGCTCATATTTTAGCTACGCAGACTAGAAATGATGATTCAAGATCCTCGTCGCCTCGTTTCTCTTGTAATCATTTCTCACGTCGCCATCATTGTCTTGCTTCAGTGTCTCGCAGGTTTTTCTGTTGTATCCTGGAGCCTTTTTGAGCTCCTAACTGTACAGTGTACACTATGCTGTTAAGGTTCAATGAAGTTACTTGTAAAAAAACGGAAACCAACATGTCCGAAGAAAAAGAATTCATCATGCAGTACTGAATGGGCCGAAAGATGATGCCCTAGGAGGTTTGCCCGGTGGAATTTAAGCATCAAGGGTGATTCTCCAATGGGCCTAAGCCCAGTGCTGGATCCAGAAATCGACCAAGAGGAGGCTAAACAATATTACAAGGCAAAAAAAATTATACTAACTACTAATAATAGATAAGAATATAGAGTTTTTTAAAAATAGATAAGAATATAGAAATTATATCTATATCTCTTATATAGACAAACCCCACTAACTAATTATCTCAACATGTAAGCTATCCAACAAGGCAATCCACTATCACATCCACTAAGTAAGATTTAATGCAAGTTGTCCAACTAAACAATGCACTACCACATGCGATTCAAATCCACTAGCACATGCAATTGTAATGTCATGTCGGCAAGACTACTTTATTCACCACGTCATCATACCATGAAATCCGATAATTCACAATTTTTGCAGCAACGCGCGGAGAATTTGCCTAGTTAAATATATAGACAAAGAACATAAAAATTACACTAACTTATATACTAATTATAGATAAAAATGAAGACATCATACATGTTTTTTTGGCCAATGCCTAAGCCCAGACATTGCAGACTTCAGTATACCGCACGTGTACTGGCATACCGCATATGGCCGGTCCATCCTGTAGTGCAGCACTCTGCAATTGGATCACCGAATGTCCCCACGCCAGATGCGCTCTCTGCCTTCATCTTTCAGTAAAAAACACCAGGAACCAACCAACCAATATACTGTAGTTGCAAAACGCAGACGTATTCGGCAATCATAGGCACGTTTCAATTCTTGTTACTACTCCAACTGCGACACCTGGTGTGCGATCGCACCGTATCCACTGCAGCAGCAGTAATGGGAAGTCCATTGTCGGCGCAGAACAGAAACAAACAATTTTTCAGCTAGCCTGAGCACCATCTTCCCTTCCAGAGAAACAACCTACAGTAACGTCCTACAGCTAGACTAGGACTCCCAATCGACTGGCAGACAAATGGACCTGCGTGCTAGCTGAACCAAATGGGGTAAGAAACCACGCACGCACCGGCCACCTAACTCGTGGCCTAGTCGCCACTCGCCGCACCGAGCCGAGCCAAGCAACGCTGGCCGCTGGGTTGGAGAATATCGTATTCCAGCTCACGCGCCGTAGCGCGTAGCGGTTGGTGCGGTGCCCTGCCCTGCCGAGACGTCGTCACGTCACATGGCCGCGACGGGGCAACGCTCGCGCTCTGCCGACGCGGTGCCGAGCCGCGGCTCGCGACGTCGCGCGTCGTTGGCAGCGGCGCCGCACCGGACATGCGATTTGCGAGCACCGGGCCTCTCGGTCGAAGCCGCCACATGGTATGGTATCACACGTACGTACGCGTGTTGTACGCCTCCCTCTGCTGATGTTGTGATGTCTCTCTCTCCGCCGGCTTCTCGCGAGTTGATGGGTTGCGAGCAGCCTTTTTGGCGTCGATGACAGGCACAATTAACGGCCAGAAACGGATGGATCGGAGCGGACGATTCGTCGATTCGCCACCACCATTGATGTTGTTTCACGAGCTTGGACATGAGGATGGGTTAGGTTTCCGTGCTGTACGGCGTACTGCGATATGAGTAATTTTTCTGCCTTCTGCGCCTTCCGCAGCGTTGCTTGCTGCCACGGTCGCTCACTGCTGCAACTGAGTGTTTTGATTCAGGTTCGCCTGGCTGACATTCTTTCTGATCAGGTAGATTCGACAGTGAGCACTAGATCGACTCCGGCGTGTGGCCTCCACAAGCATGGAGCCATGGACCGACAGAGACCATCGGCTTGCGATTCGAGAGGTATATAGCCGTATAGGTAGCCTCGTAGATAAGCGAAGGTGGCAGGGGGGCAGAAAAGTAGTAGTCGGACACTATACCGTACCGAAGCGGTGAGCTGGGGCCATTTCTTTCAGTTCCACTTCCATTCCATCGGCGATCGATCTCCTTTTGCTCGCCACGCCACGGTGGTGGTTTTCCTGCGGACTTTCAGGCTTTTCTTTTCTTTTCGCTAGCTTAGCTCACGCTCCTTGCTTCCACAGATCGCACTCACACCGTCACACGAAACAGGTTGTCTGCTCCGTCTTGCGTCTTATCATGTGACCTCCACTTTGGACAGGGCATTCATGTGATGTTTCCGGTTACATGATGAGTCAACTTTAGCTAACAAGATGCATCAGAATCAGATTTTATTTCTGCATGCATCCTACAGAATTAAAGGAGAGAAGAAAAAAAAAACGATGAGATGACAGCTTCTAGATGATGGATTATATATTGATCCAGGAAATCGGATTGTTGATTGACTAGATCAAACTAGAAATGGCCGCGGCGTTGCCGCTTGTGGCCAGTGTGTAGGTAGAGAGACCCATTGTATAATTAAGTAGTATTATGTATTAAGCTTTGATGTTTTTTTGCCGCTTATGGCCATTAGAACTGTGATATATTTGCCCTGCAAATAATTATTTGGTGTGAAGTAGATTCGAGAACTATCATTTTTTTGGCTATATTTTTTTTGGAGAAGTAAATATTAAAAGTATTTATTAAGAGAGGGGACATTTGATGAGTCAATGGTTTTTTTTTTTTTTATATATAGTAGCGAATCATTTAATGCTACACGTGTATGGGTATGGTTGGATAAAAATTTCGTAATGGTATTAGACTCGGGAGATGAAATTTATTATCTTAAAATATTAATTGGAGCATAAGAAACCCACGGATAATAAGAAAGTACTATTTTATGGGATCTTGAAACCATAGGAATTTGAGCTCTCCAAATCATAGTAAAATTTGCGACCAAGTCATAGTAAAATTTGTGACTTAGTTAAAAAATTTTGAAGCATCCATTAATATATAGGCGATTCATCAAAAAGAATAAAGGAAAAGCTGAATTCGTCCCTTTAAGCAATTTGGCCCGATGCGGCCCATGGCGCACTGCAGCAGCCGTGGCCTGCTCGGCCCACTCGGCCTCTCCCCCGGAAGGCCTAATAGCGGCCCTGCCGTGTTGCGGAGTCTGGAAAGTGTTTGCTAGGAGTGTTGAAAAGTATTTCGGGCACTCGAGATGATTTAGAGGTTTAAAGGTTTTAGTTGGAAAATTTTGTAAGCAATAAAACTCCCAAAGGCTATTTTTTGTGAAAATGGGTGGAAGGCATATATTTTTGAGGAAAAAGATTACTCGGCGATCTGGATTTCGGGAAGCGTTTGCTAGGAGTGTTGAAAAGTATTTCGAGGCCCCTCCGGATGAATTAGAGGTCTAAAGCTTTTAGTTGGGAAATTTTATAAGCAATAAAACTCCCAAAGACCATTGTCTGTGAAAATGGGTGGAAGGCATATATTTTTCAGTAAAATGGTCGATCGAATGTTGACAGTACAGTGAATGGATGTTTCGCTATTTCCGAAAAGCTGAAGAGCCTTTTTGATATTTTTTCTGAGAGAGGAGTCTGGATGGCGCGTTGTATTTCGCATGAGTTGGAGGGCCTTTTTGCAAAAAGGCCGGTGGGCGTCCGATCTGGACCGTCCACTCGGCCGATCGGACGGCCGATGATCGGAGGCGACGTGGCCACGCTGGTTGGCCAGCTTTTGTTGCGTGATTCGTATGGGGAGATGGGCCACGGGCAAGCAGCACGGAGTAACATGCATGCGTGTCCTGCTGTTCGACTGAACCCGGCCGGTCTCTCTCTCTGATCCCTGTTAACCATGTGAGGTACTAAGCACTCTTGGTCGTAAAATCAGCAGGATCTCCAAGAATGTCCATGGACTTAACAACGGCGGCATATGTCCACACGAGACGCGCGGTGAGGAGGGAAAAAAAAAGATGTGTTCAGTACCTTGCCTACGTAATCATGATGTGATCGGTGAGCTAAACAGGTCATATCAGCTTTTAGTAGGGAAAATGCATCATGTTTTTCAGCTAGGCAAAATTCACCGATCTAAAGTTCACATTTCACACCCCAACTACTATGTGGTGCAAATGCAACCTTTTTTTCCTCAAAATCATGTTGCGCTTTAACCAAACAGACCAGGACCCTGCCCCCAAAACAAAGAACTGATTGTCATGCTTCGCTAAAATAAGCTGAAACTGGAATTACTTAGCAAAATGCAGTAAGTTGACTTCAAATCCTGAGGACATGACTCTTTACTTGTTGGAGGGCTTCTATTTATTGTTAACCCTTAAGATTACCAACCTTTTTAAGTTCAAAAGAAAAGACTACCTGCCTTTTAAAAAATAACAACGAAAGATGCCTATTGCGTTGTATTAAAAAGAAGGAGAAGCCCAGAAAGACAATATATATCTGCACAAGCCAAGTGTAAACTTAGTAAAACAAACCCATTAGGACAAAAAAGAAAAAAAAAACACAAAGCTCATATCCTCGCTACAAGCTTGGCTCCTGCTGCAATCCAAAGTGACACCTCTTCTTTTCTTTCTTTTTTTCAACAAAACGAAGCTTGAACAACTCAGAAATCCTTGTGTTCCTCTTTTTTCATAACTCCTAGCATAATAGAATGGTTATTAGCGATTGAAGTCCCTGCTTAACTGAACAAAGGATATCTCTCATGGCAAGCCACCATTTGTTGGATTGATTGTCTTACCACATCTCAATGCCTAACCACAAGGCCATTCTTTCATATGAGTGCGAAAAAATTGTACTCCTTAATGGTGTGTTTGGTTTGTGAAGTCACTCCATGCTTTATAAGTTCATATCATAAATTGGTGGAATAAACTCAGTCCTCATGCATATACTAATTATTAGTGTGTGAGAAACGAGGTGGTGTTTGGTCATATTATTTCATTCCACAAAACAAGTAAAAAAAAAAGGAGGAAGAAAAGACCTTCTCATCTCATTTCACAGACCAAACAGACCCTAAATAAATTGAGGGCCGATTGGTGCACTAGGTGGCAGAGGGGAAAGGCCCGATCACCAGCCTCGCTAACACGAGAAAGTCAAGAGTCTGAGTCTACATGTCATTTGACAATGGCAAGGATGGTAAATAATTTAATTATAAGTGGCATCTTATAATAAATATTAATCCAGCTTTAATTGAGTCGTTACAAACCTACAGTAACCTCTTCTGTCGTTAAACAATTTAAAAGTTTAGGTGATCATTAGTATTTTAATTTAATTACCAAAATGGCAACCCAAATGTGACAAGCCGAGGCTGCCACGGAGTTGGCCAGCGTACACGCACGGCGAGGAGCACGGGCACGACGGCGCCACCTCAGCAGATCGCAAGCCGGAGGCGCGCGCGAGAGAGAGAGATATACGTTTGGGGAATTGGTTTGTTATTTTTCACTGTACATCAACCGCCCACACAGCGAGTATATAGGCCTATATGGGCCAGGCCCAGATACAATCCCAGCGGCCCACATGTCGTCTTATGGGCTCACATAAATAGAAAACGTAAATAGACAAATACGCTTTGGCTGATGCGCTCATCCTGGTACCGTGTGTGACACCAAACAAGTAGTCAATAACCTACATGAAAATCGCTCATGAAAAAAAAGTCGATCACGACATGATACTATGTTAGAGCAAGTATTATAATACAGTCTGCTGCTGGCTGTATAGATTCTTACAGCCCACCTCTCAGCCTACTCATATTATAGTTTGTTTTTCCCAACAAACATATGGTTCACTTGTCTCTCTCACAAATTGTATTGTTTCTTGTGTCGAAGCAGGCTGTAAGCTTGCAGCCCATCTCCCTTCTCTCTCCTCTCTTCTCTCATCCACCTCAGCATTTAGCCTTTTTACAGCCCACTATAATACTTGCTCTTATAACGTCAAGGTGCCAAGCTGAAACGCTACGCTACGCAAGCGCTCCCATTACAACTTTTCATCTTTCCATTTCCGTGTGTCAATATCATGGCACTTTATGAAGGCGAGTTCGAGTTTAAAATGCCAGAAATGGTATGATACCTGGTGGCTAACTTGGAAAGATGCACCATCTCTTGAACAATATATGACTTTTAAATTTTGAAAATCTTTATAACCTTTAGCTCCTACACTCAAAAAAATGAGATGAAGATAAAATTACAACTCTCTTTGAACAACAAGCATTCCAAGTTCTTATGCAGATTCCTATAATTTGTAAAAGTGAGCCCCACATTTTCCGTTGGAAACCGGCCTCATGGCATGTGCTGTTCCAATACTACTATTGAGTTGTAACCATGGGCTCAACATTTAAATTGTGTGTATCTGTGTTGGTTCGCCTTGCACTGACCATGTCATTGGGCCATGTAGCATCTGCTTTTTGAATTTGCTATGTTTGTTTGATTTACCAGCATTTACCAGCTAGAGATTCAACAGTATTTTTCTCTCATAACAAATTAGCAGTGTCGAGAATCAGTCAGTCAGAAACGATCAAATGAACGGGACGGTGCGATCAGTCAATTGAGAAACCTCTCGGTCATCAAAATCGGAAGAGCGTCAAATAAAACAGATGACACACAAACTTGGAAAAGAAAAACCCCCGAGACATGTTAGAATCTTAAGCTCTTGTCTTCTCTCATGTCAGACATTAGCTCACTCGCCGCGTAATGTAACTCAGGCCCTCGAACAATTTCACTCTATCCGTTTACGTTTATCCATGTACGGAGTACGTTGTTTGTGATGTAATGGAGTTAGTTGCACGAAGATCCTTTTTCTTACATGTTTGCACGAAGATCCTGGAAGGTTAGTGGAAGATTAAAGTCAGGCTTGAGCGCTGAGTAAACAAACTGTGTACACCGGGGACGGACGGTAATGAATGGCCCAGACGGGGACGCGCACCCTCGAACGGAAAACCAATGGATTGCCCCGCGGCAGGGCGCATGTGCGCCCGCATCTTTCTTTAATCCGTGCAGCTAAACCGTGAGCTGTTCCTGCGCGCAATAATCATCTGGGCCAGCCTTTCCCATCCCATCCCGATCCTCACCCGGACGACACCGCTGGGGACCTGCCCCACCGCCGGTGGCGGTCGCGCGGCCTTTTCCTCTCCTTTTCGCTGTTCGGCAGCTCAGCTCAGCTCAGCCTCGCCGCCGTCGCCGGACAACCGCGCGGCCTTGGACAGCCAGTGTCTTGCGGCGTGCACGCAGCAGCAGCAGGCAGCTCTACGGCCAGCGCCGGCCGGCCCTACGGGACAAGCGACATGTTGGTGCCGTTGCCGGTTGGATTTGGATTGGACCTGATCCCGATTGGTTCTAGTGTGCACTCCCACGCAACGGCTTCTTCCCTCCCGGCTGGACCCGGACCCGGACGCAGCGCAGGCGCAGGTGTCCCCTATTCATGCCCTGCTTGGTAGTACAGTATGCTACTGTGTCGTACTTACTAGTAACTGATGAAGAGCGCGATGTCAATTGTGCGTCTGTCGGTCTGTGCCTGGGTAAAGAGCGCGAGAAGACCCTCGTTTTCTATACGACAAGTTGAAGGCCGTCGTCTCGATTAGAACGGCAGGCAATTCGTTGATTGCCCGCCATGTGCGCGCTCCCCCAGGCGAACCGTGAACCACCCAGCTCGCCAGCTCCGGGTGAACAGAACAGACCAGGCAGTATCAGCATCACGCAACCACCAACCGGAGCACACCGCCACATGGACACATGGTGACACATATATATACAGAGACGCGCACAGACCCTTCCATAGTTCCATCCGAGGACAGTAGCAGCATACTCTACGCCAACCGGGGAGTCTGAATCGAATCGGTTAACGGGCGGCAGTCACCGTGTGCCCTGCCAAACTGTCCCCGCCTGCGCCTGGCCAGTGGCCATCCATCCCTTCGCTTCCACGCACCAATCTTGTCCCGGCGCCTGCCAAATCCAGGAAGGCCACGGTCCCGAGACAGGCAGGGCAGCAGGAACAGGCTGAGAGAGCAGTTGAGTTGAGCACTAGCAGCAGCCGCCGCCGCTGACGGGACGCACGGCAATGGCGGCTTCTTCGGGGACGCGCTCCGTGCGCCTGCTGCTGCTCACCCTGCTCGGGTTCTGCGTCGCGCTGAGCCACCAGGAGTCGTCGTCGTCGACGACGGACTCGTGCGCCACAACCAAGGTCGCCGTCGCCAGCCTCGTGCCCTTCGACTCCACCTCCTTCCGCTGCACCAACGCCTGGAAGCAGCAGGACTTCGTCCTCAGGGTATGCCTGCTCTGCTTGCTGCTCAACCATTTGCGATTCTCTTCTCCTGCTGGTTCTTGTTCTCGTCGTCGCTGGGAGTCCTCGGATTCGTTTTAGGCTAGATCCCATTGCCATTGCATTCCTTCAGAGCTCGGAGCTGCCAGTCGATCTGAGAATTGAGTTCAGTGCGCATTGCATCGCCATCACCATCGTGCACGGTGAGCTAATAACACCCCGATCTGACCCGAATTACGCCTGGTCCGTTCATGCCAACAGTACAAGAACACGGGGCCCAGCGAGTGGAGCTTCATCCTCTCGGCGCCGGACAAGGGCTCGTACGTGGCCGTCGGCTTCTCGGGGAAGGGCGCCATGGTGGGGAGCAGCGCCGTCGTCGGGTGGGCGGCCAACGGGAAGGGCACCGTCAAGCAGTACTTCCTCGGTGGCAAGAGCCCCGACGAGTGCCCGCCGAACAAGGGCCTCCTGAAGCTCCTCAAGAACAAGTCCGTCGTCGTCTCGCACGCCGGCCGCCTCTACGTCGCCTTCCAGCTCAGCACCGACCTCCCGCAGCCGTACCTCATCTTCGCCGTCGGGCCCGACGGCAACCTGCCGCAGCAGTCCAACGACTTGCAGCTGCCCATGCACCAGAGCATGACCTCCCGCCGTTTCAACTATACCTCCGGTATGTATGCACGTCCTGTCCTCCGACGAACTCACTCACTCACGCAGCAGTTTTTGCAATCAATTCTCCGGATGCCGAATCGCCAAATGCGTTCGTGAGCGTGACAGAGGATCTCGTTCTCACCTATGCTCTGTTGCTTGCTCATCACTCATCAGGGATGGCTTACGGCACCGCCGGGTCCGGCGGCGACCAGGAGGGCTTCCCGGCGGAGCGGAAGCACGGGCTGCTGGGCATGATGGGGTGGGGCGTGCTGATGCCCATCGGCATGATCACGGCGCGCTACTTCCGGCAGCTGGACCCGTGCTGGTTCTACACCCACCTGGCCATCCAGGTGTGCGGCTACGCCGTCGGCATCGGGGCCGTCATCCTCGGCTTCCGCCTCAACGAGGACGGGCTCAAGAACGTCGACGTGCACAAGGCGCTCGGCATCGCCATCTTGGCCATGGCGTCTCTTCAGGTACGCACACGCACCGCGCCATGCCACCATGGAAAACAAAACTACTCAGTAAAAAATTGCCAGAGTGTACAATACTATTCCTAGATAAGATTAACAGCCTCTCTAATTAAGATTAACACGGGGAAAACCGAATATAAATCATGATAATTTGTACTGGTATCCACTTTCGGTTGGTTCAGCACATGCGTACGGTACGTGTAGATTGGAATCTGCCGCGATGGCCAGGCTGGATAAAACAGCATGGTTTTGCTGGGTTTGTTTGTAGTAGTTGACCGTGATTAAGTACAGAATAGGAGTAGGACTGAAGAAGTGGGAACATTTTCAGTCACATGCCCCGTGATTGTGAAAAGTATATAATCGGAATAGAGGCTTCCGTGCTTTTTTTTGACAGCAGAGGCTAGGCAGACAATGCGCACCATAGCATTGCATGTTCTTGAGCTGGCATGGCGTGGCAGGTGATGGGTTCCAAGAAAGTGGCCGGGGTAGGCGAGTAGCACCGCGCAGCATTCTCAATTGTTTATGCTTCGAATCTTCTACCGCCAACTCAAGTGTGTGAAAGTTGTTGAGCACTGAAGTTGACCTTGACCCTAGGGAAACTGCAGATCAATTTTCTTTACAGTCTCAGAGTCTCTAAGGAAGAGCCTAACATCATAAGCCCATTTTCTTTCAGATGAACTAGTGGAAAAATGTATACGTATTGGGTGTTTTTTGTTGCCTTTTCGTGCTGATGACCTGATGTATGTGTGCTCTGATCCACCACCACCAGGTGCTGGCGATCCTGGCGCGGCCGGACAAGACGTCCAAAGTGCGGCGGTTCTGGAACTGGTACCACCACAACATCGGGCGCGCGACCATCCTGCTGGCCATCGGCAACATCTTCCTGGGCCTCTCGATCGCGCGGGAGGTCAGCGCCTACATCGTCTCCTACGGCGTGTTCGTCGCCGTGTGGGTGGTCGCCGTCGCCGCCTTCGAGATGAAGCGCTGCTACGCCGACGACGACTGACCGTGAAGGGTCGGTGCCGAACCCGTGGCAACGGCGATGCGTACAGTGAGTTCGTTCCGAGAACAGCCATTGATAGGACGACGAAGTTGATGACGTAAATTAAGCGTTCATTCACGACCAGTGACGTGACACAAACACACACCACCATTCTTGTTCCGTAGCTCACAGCTGGACAGTGCATTCAGGAGGCGTGCTAAAATTTGTTTTTTGGGGCCGGGTATAGGATGTGAAGAAGGGGGGCGGCCGGACTGCTGTGTTCTAGCCTAGCTGGACGCTCTGATTCATATATTTTGTACATTGTTACACGGTCATGTTGTGTTAATTGTACCATTTTGGACGATAGCTTGTTCTTCACCTTTTTTGTTTTGTTTCCACCGTGCATTGATCAATGAATCGATGACGATACTTATTCGCTGATTCCTGGACACAGCTGTGCTGAGATTGGCACGCCTTGATCTTTATGCGTCGTTTCAGAACGGTACCAATCGGAACATGCGTGTTGTAGTCTGTAGAGTTGACCGCTGGGTGCCGGGTGCGTACCAGCACCGACCACAACGGAGCGCTCGCGATTCAAGCCCGTGATTCGCCGGTGCTGGCGGCGCGGGCGCCGAGCGCGGCGACATTCCCGACCGTGTTGCGGCGGCCGAACGTACGCACAAGCGGCGGCTCCGTGTCGTGTCTCAACAACGGAAGGAAGGCGAAGTGGATGCGGGGGAATCGGTGCGGTCCGCAGAATTTCGCGGTCGTCCGAGGGGCACCAGATGGCTGATGGACAGCCATGGCCGAAGCCCCACGCGGCGCGGCGCGGCGCGCACGTCCGAAACCCCAGCCGACAGCCGCGGGCTCTGAGTCCACGGCCGGCCGGCACGTCCGCACGCACGGCGAGGACGCGCGGCTGAACGGCCGTGCTCAGCGACTGAGCGCACGCCGGCTGCAAAAGTTGCCGACGAGTCACATCGAATCAGCCCGGGCTTATCGACGGAGTCATCGCCTTCAGAGTCACATCGAATCAGCTAATCGAATCAGCTAATGCTTATCGACGATCATCGCCTTCAGGGCGTCTGCAATGGTTCTCAAATAGCTAGCGAGAAGGAATTATATTGGCTACCAATGGCAAGATGCAAATAGCTAGCGAGATAAGACATTAAAATAATAAAAACGTAACACTTTCATTGGTTATCGAAGAGAAAGATCAAATAGCTAGCGACTCATAAATAACTAGTCTAGCGCGATCTTCTAGAAATATCTCTCTCACATAACTCTACACTATAGTGTTTATTTCTATGTCCCATCTAGATAGCGATTTGCAAATTGTCATTAAAATATTCTCTTAGCCAATTGAATTTCTCCTAGACTATCTATTTGAGAACCATTGGAGTTGCCCTCAGATGGTGGTGGCAGGATCCGACGACACCTCACCACGAATAGCAGACGTTGTCACCACAAATCGGACCAAAGTAATTTAAGCCACAATTTGAACCAGACAGACAGCTAAAACCATCAAGAGGCTAAGGTGGTCCAGACTATCATGTTTAGCTGTTTATTAGTACAGGTCAAGCGGACAGCAACGTTTTCGTCCATGCCATTTTGCTGAAACTGGGTCATATAGACCTGGTGGTAATGTTCATTACGCCCTCAAGGTGAACTATTGCAAAGACCCATTGTCATTCTGCTCTTGCACAGATGCGCGAACTGCTCCAGGCACAAAGTCATGGCTAGTTACAAGCATCCGGCATGGTAAACGACTCAGCTTGGTCCATCAGCACTAAAGCTTACAACCAACGGGAGCTACAGGCTGCACAAAAACTAAGTGCCTCAAACAATTTGAAGTTCACCTAGACACCACGCTAACCGATGCCTGAATCGCTCAGTCAGACAGAGCAAACATTATTTCTAACAACTGACATGAATGAATGCTAAATCTCAGGGTTCACTCTTGACAGCATGGCTATCTGAGGCGCCTGCATTCTGAGCATGTGATGACATGGCAAATCCTCTCATCTTTAGGTCCACAGGGTATGGATGGGCCTCCTGCAGCAACTGCTGCTGCAAATGCGTCTGTTGTTGCTGATGCTGGGAGTGGATCTGGAGCTGCTGCAGCTGCTGAGCAGCCAGAAGAGACTGTATATGGCTGCGCTGGTAACTTTGTGGATTGCTTCCAAATGAGGACATACCAAAGTTTCCCATTTTTCCAATGTTGGCATTTACCTGTCCTGTTGCAACCTTCAGCTGCTGAATCTCGTCTCTTAGCCTGTCGTTCAGAGCTGCAGATAGACAAGGACCAGTTACAACACTAGAAATGGAAAGGGAATATTTGGGGATAAGCTTTTGTGGTAACTTCCCAAATATAGCTAAACATGATATAAATTACATTTTATTATAAGTCTCAAATTACAATGAACCGGTGTTAATATTCTTAAATGAATGTTTACAATGCTTCACATTTTCCTTTTATTTTATAGTATAGTCAAACCGACAAATTCAGGACAATCCTTGTAATTGCAAATTTCGCTGGTAATTCATTTTTTTTCACTTTTGGTGTTTCATTTCTAAAACTTAAACTTATTCGCTTTGAGTGCAAAGAAAATTATATACAAGCCCAAAACATTACCATCCTGCAGCCGAACCTGCTGCTCCATTGTCTGCACACGTATCTTCAGGTCACTATTCTCGCTTGTCAAACCAGTGGTATCTCGCTGTATCATACAGATAATAATCAATTATAAAGCTGTAGGAAAAGGGGAAACAGGTTTTCTGAAAACCTAAAACTACATCAGTGCTGTCTATATGTATGTAGGTGGTATGAGCATGGTGAGATGGAGGATGTGACTGGCTGCCATGGAGGGGGAGGGGGGAGGTTGAAAGGTTGAAAACAGAAGGTTATTGCCTTTGCTTCTATTTTTTCAACCATGATACATCTTCTCACTTTATAAAGATGGAGGTTCCTTGACTCTTTAGGCCCTGTTTGTGCAGCTAAAGTTCTGAGCTCAATCCAAGTCTGGAGTTTGTATGCTAAAATTAGGAACATTGAGGCTCTACCTTCTGTCTAGAATAGAAAGAAAACAGCTTAAGTATACCCACAGCTCTAGATTCATAGATTTCCAGAGCTAAGGAATACCCAGCTCCAAAATCTACAAATTTCCAGGAGTTACAACTCTGCCAAAAAATGCTGAAGGAAACTATAAATGGGATTCTATAGATATGATATGTCTTTCCAAACTGAACAATGATGAACTTTCTAAATAAACAATGACTTGGTTTGGATGACAAGCTGGCAATGGCAGGGGCCCAGCCTCCTGGTAGCAGCGTGGAGGCTGGTGAAAACTGTAGGGCATACTGCCACCCTCTTGGGCTGCTGGCTGCTGGTGGGCTTTGCCACCCATAACAATCGGATAAGAGTTACCAAACAGAAAGCAAAGCACCCCTTATGATTGTTTGCAGGACAAGCTTCAGGAGTAAAGCATGAAAAAGGGTACCGAATACTGTACTCAAGCCTGGAAAACTAATACCCATATGCAGACACATAAGGAAGCTTATGCTTGTTATTGTAGAATTGAAGGACCAAAGGTCCAGAGCCACAAATATCTAATGTAGAACTGTTAATAAATTCTCAAAACATTGCAAAAGTAAATCAAGTATCAAACTGCACAAATATTCAAAATCTGTAGACTGTTCATGAGACTAAGAAGCAGCTGTGACTCTGAGTAGCAACCAAATTGCATATTATAATGTAGACATTTATCTAACACATCTCCATATTTAAAAAATCGAGAAAAGTTGAAGTACAACTGTAAAAGTGAAGAACCTGCAACATGGCCAGCTGAGTTGATAGTGTAGTTGCTTCTGACTGGAGAGTCTGTACTTTCCTTTCAAGCTCTGCAATGTAGCGCATCTTTCTTTCTTTTGACCTAGCAGCTGACTGGCGGTTTGCCAAAATCCTAAAATGTGCCATGAAAAAGTAATTATTGGCCACTGGAGCAAGATGTGTTATCACTCAACCCATTCATAGAGTAAAAAAACTCCAGAATTCACATGATTTGAGTGAATATACTAAGTTACATGGAGCATATTACAGCTGACAAAATGGTACTGCCCCGCTCAAAATACAAGTTCATTAGGACATCGACATATAATATAGCATTTGACTTATAACATCTGTTAAAAGATATTATTTAAGTAGAAAGTGTTATATAATGACAGCATGCTTCATGATGAAAAAAAGGCATGACTTAGAACAAACCTAAATGTGCATACGTTTGGGATCAGAAGTACTAAATAATAGTGATGCATTACATTGTCATTCCCATGTATTTTAGAATATATACACCCACGGTGCCTTCACACAAGATAGAGAATAAAAACCTACTGACAATGACAGGACATGGTCTGGTACTCTGGTATGGTGGTATAAAGATATCCACTCAACTAGCAGACCAATTACAAGGCCCGATTCAATCATAGGACTGGAAATTGAAGTGCTCAATTATATTCTCATCATGTCTACAGCACAGGTATGAAGAGCACAACACAGAGGACTACTGCATCTTTTGCCTATCAAGACAAGTGATGTTACACTTTTGTCTAATTTGAAGTACCACAACTTAATGAACCTATCAGTGGGCCAAAAATGAACCAAGATTGCCTTTCATCTAAGATATTGACCATCCATAGTGCTATTATATTCTGCTGGATTACAATTAGGCCAAAAATTCTAGTACGTCTCAGTTCAATCTACCATTCCAGATTCCACAACTTTCTTCCCTTTCACACTCAGTTTCCCGTGACTCTTTTCCAGGGGCTACACTCTTTAAAATTAGCAGTAACAGTACCCTCGGGTGATCAGTCCTTGTCAAGCGCCGCCACAATCAATATCATATTCGCTCGACTGCTATTACCAATCGGAAATACTACAAAGGTGACAGACGGCATAAGACGGGGAGCTCTCCTCCGCAGGGCACAGGATGCTGTCAGATTCTCACCTCTTGGCGCGCTTGGGGTCAACGAGCGCGAGCTCGGCGAGCTTGGCGTCGGAGATGGCCTTCTTGGCGTCAGCGCCCGCCCTCCCGGGCGTCCCCGCGGAGGCGGATCCGAGCATGGACGTGGAGCCGTCCATCGACATGCTGTGCTGGTGCCGCGGCCGCGGCGGCGGCGGAGGCGTCCCCGCCGGATGCGGGTGCGCCGAGGGCCCGGGTAGCGTGCCGCCGTTCTCGAGGAACATCTCGAACATCCGGCTGCCGCCGCCGGAGCCGCCGCCCGCCTCCTCGTCGTCGTCGTCGTCCTCGTCCTCGTCCTCGTCGCCGGCCGCGCCGCAGGCCGCCTCCCCGACGACGCCGAGGTCGGCGTCGAAGGTGAGGTCGTCGGGCAGCGCGGCGCCCCCGAGGAGGATCTCCGACTGCGCGCGGCGGTGCCCCGCCCCGCGCCGCGGCGGCGAGTCCGGCAGCATCGCGGCGACGTCCCCCGTCGCCGGCGCAGGGGTTGAGGCGGAGGCCGAGCAGGAGGCGGCCGGGTCCGCGGGCGGGGCCGGGTCCATGGAGATCTGGGGAATGCGGGTGGGGGTGCGCTGGGGCGGGGGCGGAGTGAGGGGGCAGGCAGACAGGGGAGCAGGAGCCAGGAGGGAGTCGGAGGAGCAAGGACTAGGAGGCGGACGGGCAGGAGGAAGACATGCTCGCGTTGAGCTTTGACCGAGGGATTGACTCCTCGGAGACAAGGGAAATTCTGAAACAGGAGGGGCATCCGCAGGGCAGTGGTGTGGACGTCGCATTGGGCCTGCGGATATTGCCGATCTGGCCGAGATGCGCGCTGAGCTGGGCCAGCTGCGGCCTGCGGGCTCGCTCGACCGGCTGCTGGTACAGACCAGGACACCGGCTTGGACACCTCCGAAGGTTCAGACTCTGGAGTTTTAGTCTTGTTTTTTGGTAAAAAGAAGGGAAAAAAATCTTTAGTCTTACTCATATTCTCATTCGTTCCAAATTCTAAGATATTTTATTTTTCTGAGCAGTCAAAGCATATCAAATTTTGATCAAATTTATATAATAAAATAATAACATTTGGTGTTATAAATTAATTATATATTTCAAATTTGAGACGCTTTGCCACTCTAAAAAAGTAAGAAAACTTATTATTTTGAACAGAGGAAGTACATCTCATCCTTCAAGTATTTTGAAAGCATGAGGTTTTTTTTTTTTTTGCGAGCGAAAGCATGAGGTCATTGTGGCTACGGGATTGCGTCACGGTGGCATCCCTAATAACTGGGCAAACTGGCCCACGATACCAGCTGAAGTTCCAGGTCAATGAAACAACGGCAGCTGGTAGACTGCTGCTGGACTGGACTGGAGTGGCGATATGCCATACGAGAATAGAGTGTGGGTGCTGCCAATAAGCTCGCACAGTTGGCAAAATTAGGAGACAAAACATTCAACTGTTTAGCAGCGTCTCTCTTCCTTAGCTTGTATCGAGCACATTATTGCTCAGGAATGCAACTCTATCTTTGAGTAATAATATATATAAAGCTCTCTTTTCCTCGGAAAAAAGAAAACATGGCAGCAGAGGCGGAGCTCTCAGGGTGTGGCAGCTGCCACACCTACCGTCCGAGAAGCACTAGTACCCCCATGTCTTCCCGAGGCAGCCGGCGATCAGCAACGGAGCGGCGCGGCGCTGGCGGCGTGCTGCGTCTGCCTGCGTGAGGAAAGAACGGGAGTAAAAGAGCTGAAATCCCAAGTGGAATGGAACGGGCGGCCGTTCAGCCTCCTCGGTGGCAGGCTGGCAGCATAGAGTTAATGCAATAATAACAACCAGCACCCGTGGGCGCCCAAACGCAATCTTGCAGAACAGTTCCAGCTAAATGCTACAGCGATTCCATGACATTTTACACAAACAGCTATAGATTACAAAACAGAGTCAGGAGCTGATACTGATGTAGAAGCAGCCCTTGGTAACTTGGTACACGTTTCAACCGCCTGACTTGGGAAAGGTTGGAACATAAGCATGCAGACGAAACATACAGTAGAGATGGAGCTACAGAACGAACGAACAAGTACCAGGGCTGCCCCCCTTTTTGTTTTATTTCAGCTGCCTATCTAAAGATCTCTCGGGACTACAGAGGATACGGTCATTTTGCTATTATCACTACTGCATAGGTACAGTTGGTCTGGGGAGCAACGAGTTGACAAGATCCTCGTTTATCTTCACAGGTAGCGGGGGCATCTGCTTCATTATCTCTGGAGCATCGTTTATCCTGCAAACATTTTGGATGGGATCAGAACTTACATATCACAACTGTTCAGTTTGGACAGAATAAAATATTTTGTGTAGAGCAAAGTTCGAGTGATGTATTTGGTAAGGGTGCGCATTTGTGTTTGGATCCTGACACATAGCTAAAAACCTTTCAAGCGCAGTGAACTTACATACCACAACCTTTCAAGCGCAGTGAACTTCCTGTAAGATTTTAGAATTCCTGACACAGCTAAAAATCTAAAGGGACTTATTCATGGTAGTAAGTAGCAGCAAGCAGCACTCTTACGTATTCAAGGGAGATAAAACTAGTACTCCTAAAAAGGACTAGCAGATTGGATTCTACATAGAACATCCTACTTCTGTCAAGAGTCAAAGACCAGATTAAAACTTAAAGTGATCTCAGTTTAACAGTCTCTTTTAACACTGACAAAAGGGGTACTTGCTGAACTGCAACAGGCATATATGATGCATTGCCACAGTGAAGGAAACATAGTGTTTGGATCCCATGAATTGAAACTAAAATCTAGAAATTCTTTCTCATTTCATTATTATTAGATTACTTTCCAATTCCTGGGAGCCAAACAAGGCCTTATGTGTTATGAAAAAAATGTATGCATCTAATAACAAATGGAAGTCAACATGCTAGATGAATATATCACTTCAAAAGATTTTGGAATAAACGCAATAGCAATTCAAAACATACTCTTTCAAGACCCTGAGTATATTATCTCGAGTTTGGCACAGCAGAGAGATATTATCCTGTATCTGCAGGAAGAAATTGACCACACATAAATAAAATAACAAGACAAAACATAAAGCTTGTTGATTAGAAAGTCAACAAGAAAATACAGGCAATTCACACCCACACACCACCTAGAAATAAAAAGGATACCTGCATGTTGCTAAGGTTTGTCGAAATTTGACTCAAAACCTGAGCATTAGTTTCAAGGATTTCGCCCGTTGGACCTCCAATGGCTGCAGAAGACAAAAAAGGTGAATAACTAATAAGTCAGCATCTAGTGCATTGCCTGTGATTCAACCGGCTCAAGAACTTCCATCAAACTTAAGAATGCATAGTAGAAAAAACAGCTCAAATATGCCAAGCAATTATCTGTAGATTCCCACAATGTATTGCCAGATAAAGAATCATGTAAAAAGCATAGAAGCCGTGCAACTGTAAATAGTAATTGTCATCAGTATGTACTGTCCATATATATATAAAAAAAGTATGATCTGCTAGTCCTGGACCAGTCTATCTTCCTAGCGCCTATCAAGAATATAAAATTATCCTCTGAGGATTTTAATACAAAATTATAATTAAATTAATTGATTTGTGTCTGATGTGAGAGAAACTTATATGAAAAGGACTATAACAGCAAATAATGACTCAATGCAGCGAATTGGCAATCTCTACCACAAGTTAGGTGTGACAGGACTGCATCTACCAACACACTACCCTTTTTGTAGTATTAACATTGCCCAGAATCAGGCTCTGCAAGACAGGTCAGCTATATTTTTAAACACCAAGTCAGTTGGTTTCTGGTTTCAATGTCTCAGATATACTGCAGAAACCAATACACAATGGATGCAATTGCTATAAACAAGTATATGATAGTAGCAAGTAGCAGTCACAACATCACTTTGATAGAAGCAGAACTATCCAAAACAAAACAGAATCTTAAATCATGCAAACACCAATTCTTACACTGACATACAAATAATGGAGTGAATATCAATCTGATTTACCTTTGGATGAGATTTCATCATCATCCATTGGAAGAACTGGAAGAGGGTAAGGAGGAACATTAGGCCTACCGGCCATATGGACAGGTGGTTTTGATGAAGAATCTGAAACTTTCTCCTGCATCAATGGGTAGTTGTCAGTGCAAATCTCTAATTTAAGGACTGTGTAACAGGAAGACACACACACACACATTGTGACACTGTCCAACCAGATATCTGTTATGTGTGGAAACTACTACAACAATCGGCATTCTAGGTTGCATTGTAACATTTATATAAATGGAGTACAATCAAACCTTTTTGTCCTTGCTTTTCTTAGATGAGTTGTGATCCTCCTTCTTTCTTTTGGCACTCTCCTTTTTCTGCATGCTCAACAAATTCCCTCGAATCAGTTTTGAAACCTGAAGACTAAAGAGGCCAGGCAGCATGACACTACGAATGCTAAGTCTTATCTTACTTACATTCATCCATCTGCAGCGCAAGGCTACATCCCGAACTGTTTTCTCTGGCAACTTCATTGCAATTTTTGCATAACGAACAACAGGTAAGTCGGATGCATACCTGAGAGCAAATGCTGAGAAACATTAATCGAACCATAAGGTAAAAAAAAATAAGGAACTTGCTGTTAACAGGCCTTCACGATGTTATCCAAACATTATACTTGCAACATCAAAATGAAAGCCTGTACACCTGATGCTACAGTCATTTTGAGCGCTGTCTTGCGCATAAGATTTGTGTTATATAACTATCAAGAGTTCCCATGCTTCGCAGTATATCAGAATAAAGCAAGTGTTAAGAGTGAACAAAGGGCAAACACTATCCACTTGCATCAAAAAGTCAAAGTTGAATTAACTAGGATTACATTGCAAGGAGAAGCATTAGCATGAGAAATTGACTAGGGATAAGTTTGCTCCGACTCAATTTAAGAGGAGGCCATCGAGTGTTGCGATCTACTCCTATGCAGGTACAATCTCAATGAATTGCTAATCCCATAACGCAAGTGTTGCTTAATTGCTCAAATTAGCAGCCAATTCTATCCAATTGTCAGAATTCAGAAACGAAAGCAACCATCTAGCTCGAATTGCGGGGCTCCCAAACCCGCAAAACCCAGAAATTCGGTGGACTCACTTGACCAGCAGCTCGTCGAGGATGGCCTGCTCCTCCGGCGACCACTCCCGCGCCAGGCCAGGGTCGTGCCGAAGCGCCGCTGCCGTGCCGCCGTTGCTAGGGTTAGCTCCCCCTCCTCCTCCTCCGCCGCCTCCGGAGTGGGACCCGTTCTGCGCGGCGGTGCTCGCCGGCGGCGGGTGGCCGTTGGCGCCCATGGCCCCCACAATTGGCGCGAGAATGTTTCGCGGCTCGCTTCTAGAACCTGCTGCTCCGGCCCGAGTAGGTGGTGGGGAACGGGAGCGCGCTCTCCTCTTCGTCGTGCGGTGCGGCGAGTGGATGAGGAATAAAAAAGGGGTTTCCGTGTCTTTTTTGGGGGGTCGTTTTGATCGAAATTGGGGATTTTGTAGCTTCTGCAGCTTGTTTGTTCGCAGGGTACGATGTACCGTTTTAGTTTTCCCTATACTATTTGGATTTTTACTTAAATATAAAAATTCTCCTACTATATATTAACTTACTCCCTCCATTTTCCTTAAAGACATCTTTTCGACAAGACTTGGATCAAACATTGAAATATAAATCATATTGTTGAGTTTAAAAATATAAAAGCCACACGAATAGATTTGTCTTGAAAAATACTTTTATAAAATATATCTATATCACTTTTCAATAAATATTTTTTATAAAAAGTAAGAAGTCAAAGACTATGTCGCTGTTATGGACAACATGTTTTAGAAAACTGGAGTGAGTATAAGTTAGCAAAGTTACCGTATGACAGAACTTTTAGTCTATTATATGGTTGACTAAACGTCTGACTTATGGCTTGAAGACACTATATCCTAGATCCTATTATTATAGATGGAGAACACTAAAAGTCATTGTTAGAGCATCTCTAAGAGTTCTCAAAAACTCACTTAGTAAATCTAGTGTTTTAGCAACTTGCTATTTTGTTTTCCAAGTGAAAAAAAAGGTGCATCTCCAACAGCTTGGTATTCTCACTTGGTAAAAATTTTAAAAACAGGTCCATCTTTGAAAAATTGGCCGGTACTGGGCCTTCCCGTATAGCTTCATCTACCGATCCATCCATCGCGCGACTGTCCTCCTTCCAGAGCGCGGTTCAGGTCGCGGTCCTGGCCGCCGCCACCGATCGATCCAGCGTACTCCGGCCAGCCTCCTCGACGTCCTTCAACAACGCATAGGCCAGCTTCCAACGTCCTTCCAGAGCGCCGTCGAGGAGGGCCGCCACCACCGATCGATCCAGGCCAGCCTCGACGTCCTTCAACGCATATGACAGTAGCTGTTGATCGATCGCTGCCAGGCAATCAGGATCGATCGCTGTCGCTATCGGGTTAGATTTGTCGGTTGAATATTACATCCCCCGATCGATTGCGGTTGTCGGGCAGTCGGGGACAACACGTACTGCTGTGTGTGTGTGCGGGTTCAGTTGCAACAGATCGAATCCGTCTCCTTTTTATTATCGCGCGCGAGGGAGAGGGACATGGAACGATCGGGCGGGAATCTGTCTCGGAGAATACTTCGAGCGCGCGGGAACGACGAGGACCGCGCGGGAGGGGCCGAAAACAGCGATCCGCGCCGTCTACGCGCGCGGAGCGATACGCGAGCGGAGGGGAGATTTTCCAAAGTGCCTATTTTAGCAAGTAGCTATTGGGAGTTGTTGGAGATGAGAATTTGTGTTTTTGTCAAAAAATATAGAATACAAAGTTGTTATTGGGAGCTGTTGAGATGCTCTTATATCAATAAAGCTAAATCCATAGTGAGCCACGTCATCACAATTTTACAACCATTAGATAGCCACTTAGGTCCTTTGACCTGACTATCCACTAATGGTATGTGATAAGTCTCCCTGCCTCCTCGTCTATCTCTTCACTTCGCTAGTCAAGCAAGCCCCCTCCTCTCCTAGGGCGGATGCAACATTTCTACCGCTTTTCCTTCTCTACGGTTAGCCCCTTCATCACCACCCTAATGATAAGCAGTGAAACTGCTTCCACCACCGGATATCAAAAGACCCATTGCTTTTGCTTCAAGAATGCTATTTGTTTCATAGGAAAATTCCAATCCAGAAACACATTGATGCGAAAGAATCTTCGAAACTGGTGGAGAGGCTATTCTGATTCAAGGCTAGGCAAATCAAACCAGTGAAATAGCTTCCTAATATTAGATAGATATAGAATACCAAAAGCAAAAGCCCAATAATGCGTTTCAAAAGAAGAAGAATAAAAAAACACTTTTTTCGTGCCTTTCCTAAGGAGCACAATGTTGTCCTACTCACGTGTCGCCACTATTACCTAATCTGGTGGGTTGTACGATGATCCCAAAGAGGACAATTTCAACTAAATTTACAGTCTAGAATATGTTCTCACCAACACCAAACAAACACACATGGCCTACAATGGGAACTCTCAAATGGTCCTTTGCAAATAGTTGGCCAAAAGTCCTAGATTTTCACAAATGGCAAACAAGAACCAGTGATAATAAGACAACACTAATGCATACTTACATTGTGCAGGTGTTGCAAGGGATTCAAAGTGCACACCGAATAAGAAGAAGATGATGATCGTTATGTCCACTAAGCAATCACAAGCTCGCAACCATTAGTCCTCGTATTGTGTTTACCTTTACCACCAATATATAGGACACATGAGCAGCTCTTGGTGTATGTTATGAGGACCTCCAAGCCCCTCATAGAAAGGGTATAATTAGATATAATACGATGTTGTTCAGTAGTGGCGAATCTAGCAGAAAACACCGTTGGGGTCATTGGGGTCAACTTCATTGTGTGATATAAATCTTGCTAAGTTTCAACAGTAATTTACAAAGGAATTTAGAAATTTCATCGGGGTCAGCTGACCCCGATAATCCCCCCTAGATTCGCCCCTGAGTTTAGCTAATGGGTTCCGTGGGTGGTGTTGTAAGGGAAAACACTAGCTGATAAGTTTAAGCGAACAAGACAATATTATTTAATTAATACTATTATAATTCACGAAATCAGGCCAGTGCTATTACAAATTTACAATCACGAGGCTCCTCCCATTCATCGTTTTATTTGTCACAAATCTTGGTTGGCCAGACTCATCAAGCGGTGGCCCAGGTACATCGTGCGGCGGGCGTTTGCAGTAAAAAAAACAAAACTTTCATCATTTTGCGGTAAAACAAAAAAAAAAGAAGTCATGAAAAGATTGTTTTTTTTTTTATCTTCTGTAACGGTATTTGTGTCTCAGCTGATGCCGTATTTGTGTCTCAGCTGATGCCGGCTGGGCAGACCGGCAGAGGCTACCTGCTATCTGTCGGTCGGTCAGAGTTCCGACGTCCATGCGACTATTGGCTGCTTTGCTTAAGCGCGGCCCGCCAGAGCGGATAAGTACTCCGTAGAAAGAAACCAGAGAACGTGCGAGCTACCTAGAATTTGGGCATTAGCGAGATGGATTTAGGTGGAGACGCCATTGATTTGAGTGGATCTGACCAGCGAGATGAATTTGGGCAGAGTTGGAAGAAGCGAGAGTAGCGAACAGCCATTGGTTTTGTTCCTTTTTAATTAAAATCGTTGTGGGAGCACGGCCATTGGTCTAATACAACCACCTCCAGCAGAAGAACAGCCACCCTCCATTGGCACCTTCAGTTCATCCCTCTGATCAGTTTTGGCTTCTCAACTTCTTGGACGGCCGCTCCAGTCCACAGCTCACCTCGTCCACGCCCAACTTCTTGGACAGCCCCTCCTTTCCATAGCTCAGCTCGTCCAGCCCCCAGCTTCTCAGATCATCCCCTTTACCAGCTTCACATGCCTTTTCAGCCTCCTTGACCAGAAAACCCAACAATTTACGCTTTGCAGCTCTAACTTCATGGGAATACACCACTGCGTCCTAGGCTCTCCAGCAATTGTTTTCCAAAAGCCTGCCTTTATATCTAGGTGCATCATTCACCAACTTTGATAGCTCATCTGTTGAAAACATCTGAAGAGAACTTGGCACATTAGTTGAAAGTTGTAAATGCATAGCAAGATGCTGAGAACACGTATTATAATTATACCTCTTGAGGATTGCCTACAACAATTTCTTTTCCAGGGTAACATACCAACTGCAGGGCTGTTGCAAGTTTCAAAAGGTCCCAACCCTCACAATTAATGTTAGACACATCCTCAATTACATTACCAACTTTACGCAAGGGCCCTTCAACTTTCTTATCAATAAGATCACAATCATACAGGGTGCATGCCGCCACAATAATAGGATCACTAACCTGCGTCCAAAGAGCAGCTATTATCACTGATGAAGAAATGCCAAAGGAGAAAATTCTATACATGTATAGAAAACTTTGCTCCCAAGGAACTAAAGATTGCAAATTGTGCAGTCTTTTTTTTTTTCGAAAGATCCGTTGCCGGCTTTCATTGATAAGGAGAATAGAAATACAACACAGTTACAATTACACTGTTGGCACAAGATGCGCCACCCACCATTTGCCCAGGTTGCCCCTAAGTGAAACCAGGCCACCCCCGATCTAAATTGAAACTAACTTACATGAAAAGGAAAATCAACGACGAGTTTACAAGAGGTTGCTTTGAGACCCAAGTTTATCACCGTCCTGCCCCAATGGCAACAACAAACTAATCCCCCTGTTACCTGCAGTACCCCATGCTGATGCTTGCTCGGTGATGGAGTGCGAGAATGCCCCGTACATCGGTGCAACGTCTTCTGAATACCCTCCTGTTTCTTTCATTCCAAATCTCCCAAACAGTTAGCAGCACTAAAGAGCGAAAACCTTTTCTGTTAGCAGCCGGAACCCTGCTCATGATGCTTATAAACCAGTCTTTAACATTATCTGAATGTACCCACTCTGACGGCTGTAGGAAGCGCGCATTTGCCCACAGCCCCACCCTTAGCCAAACCGAACGGACGACCGGGCAATCAACGAAAAGATGAGTTGCTGTCTCTAGATTCCTCAAACACAATTGGCAGAAATACTCATTAGGCCAATGCCTGACCTGAAGCCTTGCTGCAGTCCAGATACGCTCCTTGATCAGTAACCAAGCAAAGAACTTGCACTTCGGGGGCGCCTTAGTCTTCCAAATGAAAGTGGCAGCACTGCAGTTGTTCAGGTGTTTGAACTGCACCTCATAAGCTGACTTTGCCGAGTACTCCCCATTAGTTGTTTGTGTCCAGATTATCCGATCCTCAGATTGAGTGAGTACCATGCCCTGTACCTGTTCATGCAGCTGCATATACTGGGAAATTACAAATTGTGCAGTCAACGCTTGTAAGAGCACTGAACAAAATATAATAAGTACATAACAGGGATCAATAAAGCAAGATCCATTGCAGGTAAGACAAATCGGAAGGAAAACCAAAAGCTCACTGTCTCTGGTTTGACATCAAAGCCATAACGGTTCAGAAGCATTTTCAATCCTAGACTCATCTGGAGGCGGTCCTCCTTAGCCAGCTGTGTTTTTTCCTCAGGCACGAAACTGTGCATGAGATTCTTGATGCCCCACATCACCTCCATCACACGTTCATCATACAGGCAGGGTATTCCCTGAAATGCACCAGCACAAGTGGTACTCAGAAATTTTCACAGATAAAACTAAAGAAGTATGCTTTACACCAACCAATTGGGCTTCGATGATCGTTTTATACTCAGGCTTTCCAACAGCTAGTTTCTGCCCAGGGTGACACAAAAGCTTGAGCATATTACTAAGCTTATCGCAAATACCAGTTTCATGGTTAATAGCGCAAGACTTGTCTTCAAAAACTTGAAAATCTCTCAGCCAAACCTGATAAAGAAA
The DNA here is from genome assembly GCA_018135685.1 of Themeda triandra. Classification (NCBI taxonomy): domain Eukaryota; kingdom Viridiplantae; phylum Streptophyta; class Magnoliopsida; order Poales; family Poaceae; genus Themeda; species Themeda triandra. Next base: position 323,623 of record JAENPR010000069.1, on the reverse strand, counting down.
TGATCAGGCATGTTAAAGTTAGAAATAGACAATTAGCTCAAATAATGCCTTCAAATCATGAGATGAAGAGAGAAACAGCCTTGTTTAAGTCCTTGTTGAATTATTGCAGTTAAATTCAGAATGAAGTTCATGTGCAAAGGTCATGCGATGTATTTTAAAAATAAATCATAGAGAACCTTTTGTTTTCTTTTTTATAGGAAAAGAAACCATGCGAGGAATTAATACTTGGATGAGTAGAATTCTCCCATAGATTTTCAACTTGGGCCCATTCAGTATTGCTCAAATTTTGTGTTTTCAAAAGAGTAAGCAGTGACTACATGCTTTACTAGGGTACTAGTAGCAAACATATCAGGAACATTCCTTTCGATGCGTTTGGTTGGGGGGTAATGGATTGAAGGGTACCCTGCAAAAAAATGGATTGAAGGGAATCGGAGTAGGGCGGTAGTTGGATGGTACTTGGAAAAACTAGTACAAGATGATTAGACCCTAGGCACTCATTATAACTTATTTCAAATTCCCTGCTTCCAAAACCATGAACAAAATGAGGAATAGAACCCCAACACCCCCCCCCCCCCCCCCACACACACACACTGAGTTCTCTCCTTTAACTCTCATAACAAAACAAAAAGTATAGGGATTATAAGTCTAACTCCCACCCAACTCCCTCTTCCTTATTCCATTTCCCCTTATCAATAGCCAAACACAGTGTTAGCTGAGTTGGTTTTTTTTTGAAGAATGTTAGCTGAGTTGGTTGTTAGAAATTGGTGCATAACCCCCTAGACTTTCAACCTGTGCAAATTTATTAAATAGATGGTGCATGCATACACGTACAAGCATCTCATGATATGTTTTCCAAATGTGTCAGGTTGGATTGACTATAAGCCACACATGGAAATAACAATCATAAAGAAGGACAGAGAGAAAAGAAGAGAATACTAACACATTTTGCCCTGATTCGACTACAAAATCTTGCCCAAATATCCTGCACGAGGAAAATCAGAAAAATTAAGTCAACTATAGAGTGTAGCAAGCACATTAGTAACTCAGGACAACAGAATAGAGCAGGTACCTCGATAGCACCTGGTAGCAGAAGGGTCAGCCCGTCAAGAGCGAAAATCGCGAACCCAGAGGGTGTCTCAAACAACAAACGGATTACCCCATAATAGCCCAAACTAGCAACTGCGATTACAGGAAAAAAAAAAGTAAGTAAAATAAACAGTATCTTATTCCGATGTTACAGGTTGAATCTTCGCATCAGCTGCAGACTAACACTAATCCGTCCCCGAGGAACTCTAACCCCGCAACCCCGTCCACTGCAGGGTTTCTTATCCCCACTGGCTAATCCAGATGACCAGATCCCTTCCGAAGCGGATGGTATTGGTGAACAAGGATGGCAGGGGCTCACTTATTCCGACGCGTGACGTCGGCGAAGGAGGAGCTCGGCGCCGCTCCATCGAGGAGCTGATCTAGGGCCTGTTTGCTCTCGGCCCCGTTTGGTTGGAAGAAACGTTTCGGTCTCTTGGTAGAAATCGGGAGATATACGCTTCATCGGAACGGTTCCGCAGTTTCCTTGGTAAAAACGTGAAACCGCTATTTCGCCCAATTCGCTCCGCTTTCCGTCAGCTCCGTCTTCATCTTCCTTCCCGGCGCACGGGCGCAGGCGGGCGTGCTCGTGCGGGGCGCCCGGACTCCTCCCGGCGGCGCGGATGAGGCCGCGAGGGAGCTCCTCCATGCACGGCGCGGACGCGGAGGCCATGGGAGGTCCTCTCCGGCGGCTTGGGTGAGGCCGCGAGGGAGCTCCTTCCCCGCGGCCGCAAGGGAGCTCTTCCCGGCGGCGCAGGTGAGAGAGCTCCTCCCCGGCGCGGACTGGCAGGCGAGGCCACGAGGGAGCGCCTCATGGGTGGGTGGCGCAGACTGACGGGCGAGGCCGCGACCGCGAGGGAGCGCCTCCTGGGCGGCGTGGACGGGACGGACTGTGTGCGCACGAGGAGGATGAGTAAAGAGCAAAGTGTGTGTAACACCCTAAAATTTGCACTTTTGAAAATAGAGCTAAATTGATTTAATTATAATTTTTTTTGTGCTCATAAAATATAGGAAAATAATATTTTTATGTAAACTAAAATTCATCTTAAGAGTTAGCAACATGCTTGAGCATACATGCTGGTGCATTTGATTTATTGCAATGAGTGATTTTGATACAAATTTCAAAGTGTGCTTAAGTGATTTCAAAATGGTTTCAAATGATTTTGAAATGTCTTCAAAATAAGAAAAATAAAATAAAATGAGAAATCTCTCCTCTCTCTGTATCGTTGGCACTTCATCATCCTTTCTTGTTAATTTTCTCTTTTGCTCTTTCGGCTTGTCACTTTTTGATGTGTTCATAATTCACGAAGCCAATAACCAGACCAGAGTCTCACCATTGTTTTGGTTCATCTTTCTATGCTTTTACGAATCATAAGGCCAGCCCAACAGCCACGTTATGCAGCTCCCTCTCCCTTCTCGGCCTTGGTCCAGCAGCCCACCCAGCTAGCTAGCTGCATCTACGCCGTGCCCCCATGTCAGTTGCATCCTTCTCCTGCATCTCGTGCAGCGATCGGACTCTAGTCTGATGGCAGCCCTTGCCACCGTTGCACGTCGTGAACGTCATGAACTCTCTCTTTGGAAACAACCGATCGAGAGGCTCCTTATAAATCCCGAGCTCGGATATCGTGTTGCCCTTTCTTAACCCTAGATCAGCAGCCGCCTCGACTAGAGCTAGCAGCGCCGCCTTGTTTAGCTCCACACTGATCTCGCCGAGAGGAACCCGACGTCGCGAAACTGCATCATCGCCGCACCTTGGTCGTCGCCGTCGTCTGCCAAGCCGTCCCGTTGCTTCACCGACGGGTTAGTATCTGTCCATCTCGACCTCTAGCACAAGCCGTCGCCCTAGTTCCTGCTCTAACTAGTGCCTCTGTTTGGATCTAGCCGAGAACAGAGCTTGTCCATCGAGAAGACGACGCAATCACCTGTTGCTTCATCCATCACCCGAGCTAGCCAAGCTAGCTAGCCATCAAGCGTCTCCGTGAGGAAGCTGCTCATCCCCTGTCCTCAACTCGCTGCCGAGTTTCGTGCCAAGGAAACAACTGCCAATACTTCACCGTACCTCTACCGGCCAAAGCAGGCCACTTCCGTGAATTCCGCCGAGGTTCCGAGAAGTTCCAGGTTTCCTATCTTGTTCTCTTTTCTTCCTAAGGTGAGTTCATCGGTCGATCGCCCTTTGCGTCCATGTTTAATCTTTGCTCAGAAAACCCAAAACCGAGGCATGTATACGTTGTGTTCATCGAAGCCAGAAAAACTCCATCGCCGGCCATGGTTTCCATCCAAGCTTGCTGACATCGTTGCTAGCTTGCTTTGCTGACATCAATCTTAGCTCGATGATGTCATGACATGTTTACTTGCCGGTTTCCTTTACAAAAATAAATCTATAAATACAGTGAAAATACGAATCATCCTGTTATCGCTAATTTCGTTGCCTGGACCGAGCTGCTGCCCCTTCATGTACGACCAGCCATGCAGGACCTTTAATGCTTCCCGTTCTCGTAGCTGTACAAAAGGTGAGCGTCTGCATGTTTTCCATTCTAGTGTTAGTTACACCATGCCGTTGTCTACTGTTGTTGCATGCTTTTGCATGTGATATACACGTGTATATGCTTTTGCATGTGATATACACGTGTGCCTTGCCTTGCCTTCTTTGCTTCCTAGCTTGCTGATGGTAATCCTTGTTTTGATGACATCATCTAATGCTTTGTGGCCGTTTTTCTTCACTAAAATAATTCAGCAAATACAATGAAAATACATGTATATGTTTTATCTTGTTCTACTCATAAAATCTCCGTTTTAACTCCGTTTTATTCCATTCAAATTAGGTTGGATTCGTTAGTTCGTAAGTTAGGTGTTAGTGCCTCTGCTTAGTTCCCTTTGTAGATTTTAGATTTCGATCTCATATTTGATGCATTATTAGTCTATAGGAAATCTTTGAAAATTCATATCTTCGACGCCGTAGCTCCGTTTTCGGTGAACTTGACGTCTGTGTGATCGTAGTGACGGGTAGTTTGGTTTTAAAAGCTTTTCAAATTGTTTTTATTATGATTGGTGTACTGCTCTAATTTAATCCTATTGTTTGATTCGTGTATGATCGTATAGATTGCTTGAGTGGTGTTCTATGATCGTGTCCAGTCTGTGAGCTTACGTTGGAAATTAAGAAGAAGTGAAGATCAAGAAGCAGTTCTACAAAGTTTTGGGATTTGAAGAAGGATCTAATTTTAAGGTAAGTATAGTTCGGGTTTTATTTCTGTGCTCATGATCTTGTGACTTGATTAATGTTTAGGCAACGAACGATAAAAATGACTTTTTAGCAACTTGAGGATTTATCTGTAAGAGAACCTCCGGGATTTATAGTACTACTGTGAGCGCTATATGGCTCTGGCTTTAGCTCAGTATGAGGACCTTTTCTAGCTTGTTAGTGGTTACCCGAAAGGGCACAAGAGGGGCTCTGCCTTGTATGATCCCGGGTAGGGTTCATGCTTTTATTGTTAGACGAACCTTTGAAAGGCTTCATAGTGAACCTTGTCGGCTTTCCTTGGTAGTGAGCTAAGAGGCTGATCACCTCGGACGAAAGGGTAAATCACGACTCATAGGTAAAGGGTACACCTTTGCGCAAAGTTTATTAAACTGGTATACTAGCCTTGCTCAAGGACACGAGCGGCCTTGAATTCTTATATTAAGATGATGACTTTTGATTGTTAACATGCTCATTGCGTTTTATGCTCTACATTATTTATGTTACATTGATCATGGGTTAATGGGATCCAAACTACTTGCTATACTCCGTACTTGCGGAGTTCGACATGGACTCACTCTTGCTATTCCCCCACACCTCAGAAGAAGTTTAGGTTTGTGATCAACCAGTCAGTTGGATCCAGTGGAGTGGAGTCTTTACCTGAAGATCGGAGTTGTCTTTCCGCTGATTGCTACCTAAGGGTATATCTCTTTATTACTTTATACGTTTTATTAAGCATTGTTTACTGATACTACCCTTTACTTGTAGCTATATGTGGGAATTAACTCATAGGACTCACATATGGTATATATCTGGTTTTGTTCTTAAAACCGGGTATTACAGTGTGCCGGACATCTGGGCCCACAGACGGATAAATAACGGATGAGTTAAAAAGTCAGCGAAATGGTTCCATCGAGACATTCCGTTTATTTTGTGAGAAACGTTTCATTGGATAAATCTGTATTTGAGATGTTTCTACGATATTCTACCTCAGTTCTAAATTATAAGTTGTTTTAACTTTGTTTTACATCTATTTTACTATGTTAACATAGTAAGATCTAGATGAAGTATAATAAAACATATATAAAAAAAATGACTTACAATTTAAAACAGAGTGAGAAGTTCAAAAAATGTCTCAACTAGAATCTTGATTTCTATCAAACAGACTTAGTAGACATCTTAACAACTTAGCTAAAAAAGTTGGCTAAAATTTGGCTAGGTTTAGCTATTCTAGCCAAACTCAAGTCTGCTAAAAATTAGCTGAGTTTATTAGCTAGAACGTCCAAACATCCTAGCTAAAGTTTAGCTAAAAAATTTTTAGTTTGCTAAAGTTTTACTTTGAAATTTTAGCTAGCTAAACTTTAGTTAGTTGCATCAAACGTGATCAGACAAGCAAGAGTATGCAAATGGGTGTGCTCGGCTTAACATTTACAACATCTCTTGAACTTCTAGAACTATTGTGATTATCACATAGTTTAGTCTCCAATATCCGACTGGCCATTGAAAAAAAGAATCATATACCATCGTGATCCGTAGAATGTTACACCGACTCCATCCGGCTCCGGGGCATGGAAATTGGAATACGCACTATGGATAGTAATTTTCATTTTATAGTTTAACTGACATTTAATCTAATGACTCGTAGAGAGCTATTAATCGTGTCAAGAGAGTTTCGGTGAGTTTCATCTTATTTCTTCTCCATATTCTAAAACACACCGGCATGCTATAAAAAATGCCTATATACTGTACTAAACAAACCTTTTTTTTTGCAAATAAAACTCACAACTCCTACCTGAGACTTGCTTGCATTATATGGATGGTCAATCAAGTAATCGAGTCAACACTCACCACTTCACCAGACATGAAAGAGTTGTTTCCGTTCTGGATCCCTCAGATCCCTGCATGCATTGGCCGCACCAACAAAAATAGATTTTCGGCTTAGGCGAGCATGTACACATGAAACAGGGGAGCGGCGGGCAGTGGGCGGAGCCGGGGAGGCCGAGCTCATGGGCTGGGCTGCCTGGGCACGACCGCTTGGCAGGGTTTTTTTTTTACCGAACCGCGGTAACCGGACTTACCGGACCGGTCCGGTTCCGGTTCGGACCGGTTCGATAAGTCCCAAATTCAAATTTCAACTTTAAAAAAAAAATTGCCGAAAAAATTTCTAAAAATAGTTCATGATTTATAGAACCCAATGGTGTCAAAATTATTCAAATTTGAGTTCGTTTAGTATTTATTTAGACGTTTAGAAGTTTGAAAAAAAAAAAAAAGAAAAAATACACAGCCGGCCCGTTAAGGCCCATTAAATCATGAAGGTTGAAAAACATACTAAACACACTCAAATTTGAGTAATTTTGACATCATTGGATTTTAAAAATCATGAAGTATTTTTAGGAATTTTTTAGCATTTTTTTAAATAAATTTAAATTTTGAAAATACCACTCAAACCGAGCGGTAAACCTCTCAAACCGGGTGGTAAACCGGAGCCGAACCGGACAACAGCGAGGTTTGAATTCGAATTCGCATTCATCCGGCTACCGGCCGGTTATCGGTAAACCGGACCGGTAAACCGTTACCACCCCGGGGGTTACCGGAAACCGGTCGGTAAAAAAAACCCTGCCGCTTGCGCTGGTAGGCTGTGATCTGTTTGCAACTCCTGCTAGCTGCTGACCTGATGTGGCAAAACAGCCGAGCATGGAGAGGAGAGGCAAAGCTGGTGAGAGCTCGCTCCGGCCCCGGGGGCTCTGGGCTCCGGTTTTGGTTTCCGTAAAGCCGTTACGTCCTTACGCGTGCACAGTAACTGCGCGTGCATACATCCATTGACGGGAACAACAAAGCATGGTAGGAGGCCCGAGCGATCCGAGGAGTCTGTACCATACTACCATCTGCATGGGAGCATGCTGAGCATTTCACAACCACCACTAGTGAAGCAGTGGCCTCAATTGTAGAACTCAGTTTCTGTTCGACGCTACAGCTTTTTTTTTTTTTTTTTTTTTTTTTAAGAAAGGGATCGGCTTTCACACTGCAGTTGTGCACTATCTAGTCGCACATCTCACATTGTTCCCCTGGTTAATTTCAGTTTTTAGTCATAACTTGCTGCAGAAACCACATGCTACCACAATTCCTAATTTCCCACGTTGACAAAAGACAAACCAGTTCTCATCAGATTGGTGGTCGACGACGTCCTGGCAACAGATGAACCAGCTGGTGACCACATGTGTTTCGTCGATATTCCCCGGTTCCGCCATCCAGTTCGTCAGCGTCGTTGTCACGATGCCTGTGTGCGCATCACATAGGCCACGTACGGTGGGTGAGAGCACGACACGCACGCCTGGCTGCTCTTTTTTACCCCTTTTTTTATTATTAAACGTACCTGTATTACTAGATAAGAAAAAACGTACAAATACGAGTACATGTACATATACGCTATTAAAGGATACATGGACAGCTGACTCAGCCATCTTGCACAAAGGCCCCAAAAAAGAACAAATTACAATGAAGTCCAAGGACCCTATGCTTCCTGAAATCGCCAGGAGTCTCCACCAAACGCCGTCGATCCGTCGCCAGCTGCCGTCGTCGAAGAAGACATCGTGCCTACCGGAGGAGCCTCATCGCTGCAAAGCTTTTAGGCGAGCCGCAGTATAACCCGGTACGAAAACCAGGATGAAATCGCCAAGCAAAGCACATCGGCAGGGGATACACCCCGAGCCCCTCCGACCATAGACCAAAGCTCGCCGACGACACATGTCGTGGTAAAGTCTAGGTCGATCCGCACTCCAGCTTGTCGCATCACCCGCAACCACCACAGTATCCATGAAAGAAGGCAAGAGCAACATCACTTGTAGGACGATGAAGCTCCAGCCCGGACTCCTGTACAAGTGCTCCCGAACTCGCGCGGTGGCACCGGAGTGAAGCACCATCAGGGCGAGGAGTTGAAGCATTATTCCCCGCGACGCCACCACCATCGCCTTGTCGACGCCGCCTCGGAAGACAAGCCGTGGAGGCACACCTCCCCCAGCAAGCTCTCTCTCCACCTACGACCGCCATCTCGCCATCGCCGACAGGAAGAAAAGGTTCCAAAGGGCATCGCGCCACCGACAACATCTAAGCTCTGCCGCCCTATATGCCGGCAAGCAAACCAAAAGAGCTAGGAAACTAGCTACTCTATACACACTCATCCCAAAGATGGTCAGATCCTCCCGCCCCTCGACGCCGGCGACCCGCCGGAATCGACAGGGACGAGGGGACCAGACGGAATCTCCGGGGGATTGGAGGAGAAAAGGAAAACATGGCCACCGGGTTTAGATTGTCTTGTGTCCGATGCCACTAAAAAATGCAGCTATTTGCCGCGCCAGCGAAGACGTGACGCCGCTTGCCCACCTCGCCAAACGCCCGAACCCCCAAAGTCCCCAATGGTGCTGGAGCCACAGCACCAGTCCCCAATGGTGCCGGAGCCACAGCACCTCGCTGCGCACGCGAGGGAGATCCGGATTCCGGAGATCTCTAGGGGATGGGCCGGCAGAATCTGGGCGCGTTTTGTCCATGGCCCACGGGCATCTGCCGATGTTGATCCTCTGTCCCGTGATGCGACTGCGGCGGGCCCGGGCCCGGACCCGGACACCTGTTCATCTCGGCTTTTGCTGTCAGCGAGCTAATAACCCAGACAGATACACTAATTACCACCGGTAATCTTCTGGTAGCACGTCACGTAAGCAGTGCTGGGAGGTGGATCTCTCATCTCTGCCCAGAGTGCGAGCCCAGACAGCCGTCACCGAAGGTTAAAAAAAGGAGACTATGCCCTCCGTGACGTCGACCGGACGAGGTGGCAGCCGGGGAGTGGCGTGCGGAACGCCGAACGCACCATGCGCCAGTGGCAAGCAGGCAAATTGCTCAGTCTAAAAAAAAACAGGCAAATTGCATTGTATCGCTTGGTTCTCTGGGAACGCAATTGTCAAAGTTGCACAAGACGTCTGAGATTCTCAATGCTCTTTCCCCTTTATATTATTCTATTTTTCTTGTTAGAGAAAAGCCTAGGAGTACACGAACGCGAGAGTCCTCAAAGTGCACACGCCATGGGACAAGAACTGAGATTTATCATCTGGATCGGTCTCGAAACAGAGCACAGATCAGGATTTAGTAGCAAACTGAAATATAAACAGGCATACGTAGCATGCTTTTCTACGTGCAGAAATTGTTTTGGATGCACTGACATCATGCATGAAGTTGCTTTTATCCCAGGGGCATCGTTGTTATGTTTGACTAAGAGCTTGTTTGGTTTCTAGAATTAAAACTAAAGTGGACTAAACTTTAGTACTAAAAAGCCAAACACAAGGACTAAAATAGAACTAAAACACTTTAGTTGATGATTCACTTTAAGCCTCAGGTGGTAACTAAAAAGTAACTAAAACATTTTAGTCCACTTTAGTTTTAGTTTGGGGAACCAAACAGACCCTAAATGAACTAACGGACAAATCATACACGCACAGCTCATCTATGGTGTACCTTGGTGTACTTCGCCCCGGTTTTATGGAGATTGTGTACGTGTTGGATAGTTTTTTTTTGAAAAAATATGACAAAGTGATTGTCGTTATGTCATGTTTTTTTTTTTGAAGTAATACTGGCAAAGTGATTGTCGTTATGTCATGTTCGTGTGGTACTCCATTGATTTTGAAAGCACTGCAAAAATACTTGCAACTACTCAAATGTCAAATACCAGCCCTCCTCTTCTCCTTGTTGCTACTATAGAAAAAAAGAAGTCTACTAAGGTAAATTCCTCATAAAGGGAAGTAGATAGAAAAGAAGAAAGAAAAGAACTTTTTTTTTTGTGTGTGTGGCAGGAGGATGGAATCACACTGAAACTTTCTAACTTTCTACGGAGACCAGTGATTCCAGCGACGTCCAAGAAAAGCAAAACAGCCACTAGCACGGTGCCAGACGCCAGTGCCACTAATCACAAAACTAATCCGCGCACTAACCTCATCTCGTAAACTAATCCCCCCGGAAGGCGATACGCGCCAAAGCCTTCACCGCCGGCGTCGAGACCCCGGGACCGTGACTTTGTTCCCTTCCGTCGCGCGCTGTCCTCTCTCTCAATTCTCACAGCGACCCCTGAAAAGAGGAGAGATTTTTTGTTGCGGGAGCAAGAATCCGGCTGCGGCCTGCAGGGGAGTTCTTAAAGAAAACAGCGCAGTGGCCTTGGGAATTCCACGGCCTGGAATCTTCTGCCGTCTCGGCTCGCCATCCCTCTCCTAGTGGTGGGTGTCCCAGTCGCCTTTGATTCCTTCCCCCGTCCTCCTCCCTCAGATCTGTGATCCTTATCCCCAGCTCCCCGTCCTCCCCTCGGCCGGCCCCAGCCGAGGAGACTTCGCTCGCCGCGGCTTCCGACTCCTGTTCCAATGATTTCGTAGGTGAGAATTGAGAGAGTCTGTTGGAGGGACCAAGTCGGGCGGTGGTTCCACGCCGTTCTTGCCGCCTGGTGCCGCCGGAGTTTCTGTGCTGAAGCCTGTGTTACTTTGGAGTTTCTGTGTTGAGGGCTGTACTGTGCTCTGCTGATTGGAATCGGGCGGTGGGTGCTGCTGTGAATTTGGCTTTCTTTTGATCCAATTGGTGCTTGATTTGAGCCTGTGGATGTTTCTTGGGGTCAGGGAGTTGGTGTCCGTCGAAGGAAGCTGCTAGCTTGCAGGCTTATCGCCATCGGCGCCGAACTTTTGCCTGTCGTACGGTCTTTCCTGTGTCAGAGTTGAATTTGGCGGAGAAATTTGCTCCTGTGAAGCCGCTTTAAGCTATTGCCTTTGCTGAACTTTCCATCCAAAGGCTTCACCTTTTGGGTTCCGGAGCTGATCGGTGATCGACGGGTCGTCTACCTGCGTTATCAACAGGACATTTCTGCAGAAGAAAAGTTGCCTCCTGTGCAGATAGTCAGATACTGCTTTGCTGGTATATTAAATTGCTTCTTGTGTTTGAACAAAGATTCTGTTCAGCCAGAAGGCAGTGCTCTTCTTTATATCATCCTGTCCGGAGCTCCAAATCCATATTGGAGTACTAGGAGTGGATAGGGATCTCGACGAGTGGAGCAGAGACATGGATGTGCCGACTCCTCCCAACCGTTCCGGCTGCAACAGTAACATCAACAACATCGGCAGCCCCATGCAATCTTTTGATGATCCCTTTGGTGTTGCTGCCATGGCTGGCTTTGATGGATACTCAGAGCTCTGCAGCCCATCAGTTGCTGATCAGATATTCTCAATGCTGAATGACCCCTCGGCTGCGCAACAGATGTTTGCCATGTGGCCATCCTTGGGATCATCTCCGCGTGCTTCTGCCGCGAGAGAAGACATGTCGTTTGACACCTATCCTGGACCTGTGGACACAACAGCATCACTTGCTCAAAGGATAAACTCAACTTCAGCATTGAATCCAACTGGAGTGGACAGAGGGCTAAAAGACTCAGATGGGCTTGTTCCAAATAATGGTTCACAGCAAGAGCAAGGGAGTAACATCATTCCGAGGTCCATTGGCAACTTTCTTGCAGACAGGATGCTCATGGCACTATCTTTGTTCAGGAAGTCATTGAGCGATGGTGTTCTTGCGCAAGTCTGGATGCCTGTTGAGCACAATGGCCGTGTCATGTTGAGTACATCCGAGCAGCCTTATTTACTTGACCAGGATCTTGCAGGTTACAGAGAAGTTTCAAGAAATTTCTATTTTTCTGTTAAGGAGGAGCCTGGTCTGCACCTAGGGCTTCCAGGGAGGGTCTTCATATCTGGGGTGCCAGAGTGGACCTCAAGTGTTGTGTATTACAGTAAGCCAGAGTATTTGAGAATGGATCATGCTCTTCTTCATCAAATCAGAGGGTCACTTGCTATGCCAGTTTATGATCCCAGCAAGGGCTCTTGTTGCGCTGTTCTAGAACTTGTCACAAACAAGGAGAAACCTGATTTTGATGCAGAGATGGACTTTGTTTGCGATGCTTTGCAGGCAAGTTCTAATTTGTTTGAGAGTCTGGATATTTATTTAGTGACATCAATGCTTAATGTTAAGTTGAAGTACTCATAAGTAGTTCAAGCAGCTCTGGTATTTTTATATAACATTTACTCTCGGCCTGAGTTTTGTTCATTTGTCAGTACTCTTATTATTTTTAACTTCATCCATCCCAAAGTATATGGATTTCTGGTTTCGTCCTAAGTCAAACTATTCTAAGTTTCACCAAATTGATAGAGAAGGGTATTAGCATTTACCACATCAAAGAAGTGACTATGAAAATATGTTTCATATGGGATATAATAATGCTCATTTGATATCGTAATTCGTAAATATTGTTGTTCTTCTCTATGGACTTGGTCAAACTTCGGATAGTTTGACTTAGGATAAAAGCTGAAGTCCTTATATTTTGGGTTGGAGCGAGTATATAAGCAATTAGTTCTGTCAAAATTTTAGTTCAGTTGTATAAAAGCAGTCCATATATTTGATACTTATCCCATTGCTCTTCTGTAGGCTGTGAACTTGCAGACAACAACAGATCGCGGCAATCAGAAGGTGCCACTCTTCACTTCTAAAATGCTCCATGTGACATCTCTCTTGGTCTTGTATTAGTCTTTACCTACTCATGATCAATGCATGCATCGTGTTTTCATTTGCAGGTTTACTCTGAAAATCAGAAATCTGCGTTTACTGAGATTTTGGATGTTCTAAGAGCTATTTGTCATGCACATATGCTTCCTTTGGCCCTTACATGGGTCCCTACATCAAACGGCATCACTAATGGTTTTTGTGTTGAAAAGAATATTGGGGTTGATTCACAACCAGGAAAAGCGGCACTTCGTATCCATGAATCGGCTTGTTATGTTAACGATGCAAAGATACAGGGGTTTCTTCATGCATGTGCTGAACGTCATCTTGAGAAAGGGCAGGGTATTGCAGGCCGAGCCCTTAAATCCAATCTTCCATTCTTTTCGCCTGATATAAGAGAGTACAGTATCGAAGACTACCCGCTTGCACACCATGCTCGTAAGTTTGGTCTGCATGCTGCTGTAGCCATCCGGCTGAGGAGCACGTACACCGGTAACGATGACTACATACTAGAATTCTTTCTCCCAGTCAACTGCAAGGGCTGTGGAGAGCAGCAAATGTTATTAAACAACCTTTCGAGCACAATGCAAAGAATATGCAAAAGCTTGCGAACAGTTTCGGAAACAGAGATCGAAAATGTTAGTGCTCTTGCACCAATGTGTGAGAAGGCTAATGAAAGTTGTTTACCATCTGGTAACTCTGAAAGTTCCTCACATGATGACCAGCCAATCACAGAATCTGCATTCCAGGATCTATCTTTGGGTGACAAACAAGGAGACAGAGAACCTGACAAGGTGCTGTGCTATCATGAATATATCATTCTATCCAGTCATTCAACATTGTTAATTGAGACATGTAACTTTGTAGACACCTAGTTAGTAGTATCTAAACCACTTGGATGTCTTGTGCCATGTATTTTAATTCTTCTCAAGATACTATATTCAGTTTTCATGCTAATAGATTCTGATGTGCGCATTTTTTATTTTAAAGTATGGAACTTTTGTTATTGCACCCTATTGATGAGAAACCTTGTCATCTGCAGGCACGGAGTAGGTCAATGCGAGTTGCAGAGAAAAAACGCAGTACATCTGAAAAGAATTTTAGTCTGGATGTTCTTCGCAAATATTTCTCTGGGAGCCTCAGGGAAGCTGCAAATAGCCTTGGTGGTGAGCCCTACTGTATTGTTATGAAGTCTCAGTTAATTCTACATTTTTGCTGTGGCATTGACAGTGTTGAAGATAATGCCATCGCTGTAGCAGAATTTCTTAGGTTAGGAGATTATGAAATGAACTCCTTCTGACACTTGCCTATAAACACCATTGCAGTTTGTCCAACGACTTTGAAACGAATATGCAGACAACATGGAATTTCCCGATGGCCATCTCGAAAGATAAACAAGGTCAATCGTTCATTGAAGAAGATTGAGAAGGTCATTAAATCAGTTCATGGTGTGGATAGATCCTTGCAGTATGATCCCGCTACTGGGTCTCTTGTTCCAGCAACCTCTCTTCCGGATAAGATGCCATTCACTGCTTGTGATACATTGCCTACCTCATCTGTTGGGAAAACAGTGGAGGAAAAATCTAGCCCAAAATCAGAACAAGATTTCTCTTCACCTGATGGATGGCAAAGAGAAACTAGCCAATTTCATGTCTCCAATATACCTAAAAGGGAAGATGACGAAGTTCAAATGCTGGCAAACAACAGCAAAGGCTGCAGAAACTCTGCTTCTGGTATTGCAAATATCACACAGCATTCAAACTCTGAAGATGCACATGGTCCTTTATATCCTATTGGTGCTGTTGCTTCTTTGCATACTGTAGGAACAGGCTACATCGATTCTCCAACCTCCCTCCACCCAAGAATGGATATTATTGAAGGCCAAACAATGAGAATGAACTCACCATTTGTACAAGCAGATGTCACTATGGTCGATGGTCATGACACCAAGGAGCAGACCCACCCTTCCACCTCTGGCATGACTGATTCTTCGAGCGGCAGCGCCTCAAGTCAGCCTACTTTCAAGGGAAACCCAGGATGTGCCCTCAAAGATAAAAGCAGCCCCGCACTGACAGTGAAAGCTACCTACAATGGCGACACTGTGCGGTTCAAGTTTCTGCCAACAATGGGCTGGTACCACTTACTGGAAGAGATAGCAAAGAGGTTTAAGCTGACGACAGGAGCGTTCCAGCTCAAGTACAAGGATGATGAGGATGAGTGGGTGATCCTGGCGAACGACTCCGACCTCCAGGAGTGCATGGACGTCCTGGACTCGATGAGCTCGCGCAACATGAAGCTGCAGGTGCGCGACCTCCCCTGCATCATCAGCAGCTCTGGCAGCAGCAGCTGCTTGCAGGTTTGTGCACACAGCTCATGACAGGACGGAAGCCTAGGAGGTTATCCACCCATAGCCTATTGTAGACTGTACTGTAGTAGGTCTAGTATTCTGTTGTTGCCATAGAGGATCCGCGTTTATGTTCACGCGATGTCGCTGTATGGAGTGTACATATGGCGAGTGTAAAAAAAAATGGGAGTGTAATACTCGTTGTTGCACGGTTGAAACAGGGTCTTGTCATAATCTGTTCCTGGTTTTGAAAGTCCTGGCAATTATCTGTTGCCATGAAGGTGAAGGTTTAATAAGCGATAACGTGTTTCTGTAACTTGCTGTGTTCCAAACTTTCAGTCTGGTTCTTCCGGACCTCTTCGGTCTGTGTGATTATTGATGCTTCGCTGCTATCCGTCGATTTCCAGAAATCTTTTCGCCGATCTCCTGCAAGTGACAACCTGACATGCTGACATTTTGTCTTTGATCGCCCGGGGTGGAAGTCGCAGCTCGGGCGTGCCCCCGAAGGCGTGGGGCAGCTCGTGAGTCTGCACGGGAGAGCTACTGTTTGTATTCAGGATTTCAGACTGATCAGAATTCAGAAGTCGTCCAACTGGGAAGAATAACAGCTCGCCCTCGCCGTCTCGCCGTCAGGGGAGAGCAAGCTCGGCATCAAGTGGTATCAAGCTTATCTGCTACCAACGGCGCTACTTGCTTGCAGAATGTTTCCGCGGTGGGGAGCGGTTGGACTGTCAATTCACAGTCACGTGAAACCGGGGAAGCTTATCTGTGAAGGCAGTTTAATCGTGGTGGAGAAGACCCCGACTTTTTTTTAGATAATGATAAATAAATATCCGGCCTCTACATCTAAGGATGTACACAGTCAATTATTACAAGGATTTGCTTAAAACAAATGAGAAAGCCAACGTCTTATAGATCGACCCGGACGCTAATTCAAACAATATAAATGTTTTCATTCTTTATTGAATATCTCTAGAGCAATTACTTCTAACTTTTTGCTCATCGTAGAGAGTACGTTCTTGGCTGTCCCATCACGCTGCAACTGTGCCCACGAGCGCAACCAATATGGAGAAGACCCCGACTGATCCAGGAGCTGGAGTGGCTTACACTTACAACGCAGTTTGGGTCACTTGTGCACGATATTTTGAGAGAGATTGGACTTCCAGATCACACTGTGTACCACCACTCGTCTCACTACGCATAGTTCTTACATGCCGCTTTGTACTACTCTGACTCTGACATCTATCTCTTTTCAAGTTTTCAGCATATATATATCTCAAAAAGAATGGCTGGGACTGATGAGTAATGGAAAGCACCTTAAATAAAAAAGGTCTCTATCACAGCGCGTGTGCGTGTAAATGTCATGGGGGAAAATGATTTACATAATAAAGCTGGGTCTACTTGGTCTAGCAAACCAAGCAACGATGAACGATGTCATCTCTATTTATTTACCAACAAAAAAATAAAAGCTGGAAACAGGCTGTACTAAAGATGGCAACGGGGAATTCCCCGTCGGGGATTGCCTCCCCATCCCCGTCCCCGCGGGGCCAAAAAAATCCCCATCCCCGTCCCCGCCAAGTCTCACGGGGGCACTTTCTTCCTCATCCCCGTCCCCGCGAGGGGAAAATTCCCCGTCGGGGATCCCCGTCCCCGCATAAGTTCATCATCATTCAGAGCAAATTCATCACAATTCATGTAAAGTCATCACAGATCAACACACATTCGCATGCATACATTTATATATACTGAAAAGAGTCTGCAAATAAGAAGTCAAACTCAACAAAACAAATCCCAAATTGCTTCATCTCATCGAGCGCTCAGCTCAAGGACGCACAAATCCAAAATAGAAGTCCAAAATAGATTAGGGGTGCAGACACAGGAGGGCTAAATCATGATGGATACTTATACTCGATCTGCATGTTGCATGGAGAGCTGGAGAGGAAGCGGATCTCGCCTTTTGCTTGGATAGCTGGCGGTGGCCGGTGGCATCTGTACTCTGGCCATGCGTTGTGCTAGGCTGCTACTGCTAGCGAGCCTGCTGGCCACAGTAGGACAGGCCGCAGACCCATGGTTCTGAGGCTCCGACTCCGACGAGTCGATGACGGGCGAGCTGCTTGCTGCGGCCTCTGCGAGAGCGACTGCGCGAGCGTGCGAGACGCCGACTGCCGACACCGTGTGCTGCGTGACTGCTGGAGGATTGGGGAATTAGGGTTGGATACTTGGATGGTGCATTATATACTCCCCCACTTACTGGGCCTTTACACGGGCCTGCGGCTGTCTGCTGGTGCGCCGCTTCACGGGGGGTTGGCGGGGATCGGGGTCGGGGACCAGGGAATCATCCCGTCCCCGCCATCCCCGACGGGGCTAACTTTTCTACCGATTTCATCCCCGTGGGGATCAATTCTCCTCCATCCCCGTCCCCTAATGGAAGAATTCCCCGCGGGGAATCGGGGATCGGGTCCCCGTTGCCATCTTTAGGCTGTACTAGACCGGTTAGCCCAGGGAACGGTAGTGGACGCTGGGCCTTTAGTTCGCAAATGGCTGGCCACCCAACTAAGCCCAACTCGGGTCAGACGTGTAGCATGACGGCCCACTAAACGCTTTGGGCCGACGAAATCAGATAACACGTCATCACAGTCAACCCCTTCCCCGCATGCCGCTTGGCAGACAGCCCTGAGCTCTCCTCTACCCGAGCGCTTCGCCAGCCAGTACGGTCGCCGGTAACACGAGACGAGCACGAGGCATCGGAGCGATGACGCGTTCGCCGTTCAGGTTGCCCCCAGCTGCCTGCGGCCTGCCTGCCCCATGTCTGTGCGCCGGTACCGCCAGTCTGAGACACAAGAAGAGGTCTGCGAGGACCGGCAGCCAGGGCCAGGATGATGAGATCAGCAGGCAAATGTCCCGGCAGCCCGGCTTGGTCCCGTCCGGCCGGACAAAGCGTTCGCCTCGCTTTGGCCCTGCTTGGCAGGCCATGGCGACGATCTTTTGACCAGACCGATGCCAACGCCAACGCCATGGTAAAGTGGTGTCGGTCTCTTCTCTCTCTCATGCGTTCTGAGCAGAGCAGGACGGCGAGCTGGGGCCGTCGTGCGCCATTGGCACTCTGGAATCGGGGACCTGCGCACGTACCAGCGGTCTCCTGGTTTCCAGGACTAGGAAGGAGGAGCGCAAAGCCGCATTGTGTGCATATTATGCTTTGAAAACTGAAACAGAGTTCATTTGGCAGAGGCCAAGAGATCATACAGGGGCCTGAACTTATCAAGAGCTCGTCTTGCCGCCATCGCAATTTTACCCCAGAACTCCAGATCATCAGCATTTTCTGCTGGTTGTTCTCGAGCACCGTTCACTTGCAGAAGCAAATTACGTCTAGACCATGACCATGACCAGAACTCCATTGAAACTAAAGACCTGACCAGCCAAATCCAACTGGGCTGTCTGTCCAGCCTGCAGAGAATATCGCCGGGTGATGGCTGGGCCCTCAGCGGTGGCCGGTGGTCCATTCCATCCACAGATAGATCGGCCGGCGCCCGGCGGCATCCATGATCCATGGATTCCACGCTGTGTGCCGCCTGCTTTCGCGACATGCTTAGAGCCCTGCATGGTTACCTAGCGTGACAGTGCAGCGCGGCAGCAGGGTCGTCTAAAGCTAAAGCCCATACGCATCATGAGCCTTTGTTTACTCTTGCTTGCGGCCTAAAGCGCTTGCGGCAGGCATCAAGCGTCCGAGCGAGCCATCATGGCTCCTTTCCTCCTCCCCTGCCTTTCCCGGCACCCGGCCGTTTTACACCTCCAATTGATCTGATCCACCATGGCCCTAGCTAATGGCTATCATCATGAGTGGGTCTGCCCAATGGCGATTATCAAATTTCAAGTATGTTCTGCGTGCACGCATGTATGTAGCTAAAAGAACATTTCTTTTTATAATATAAATATTAATAATCAGAACGAAATAGATAGATTGGAGTATAGTACTGTTAGAAAAAGGGAATGGAAACGAATCAGTGACGGTGGTTTCAATCTTTGTTGCCTTTCGGCTAGATCAAGATATGAGAGCAAGAGCTGGACACGTCTATGGAGCCAAGCCAAGCATTCCTTGAGTTCCAACAGCTTATATAAACTAATTTAATTAGGAACGGTTGGAAGCAGGTTAGTTCGTCAGAGCTTAATTAGATATAGTTATTCTCTTCCTCAGCATTCGCTTGCCACGCATTGTACTACGTATGAACCTACTGAAACAGAGGGGCCGTTTTCTATTCCCTTCCTGTTCCCCTCTAACATCACCAACCATAGACATGTTTTCTTCTTATAAATCAAAATCGCCAACCTTTTTCTCTTGAAATAATCAGCTTTGGTTATGCTAGTGTCAATAGAGTCTAAACCCATCGAGGGCTCGCCTACCTTTTTCCATAGTGGAATATTGCAAAAACCATCTATTTCACCTGGATTAAATTTGATACAACACCACATAAGTTTATGTAGAATTTGCTTACATTTTGTAGAAAATGGGCACAACCCCTGGTCGATTTTTAGGCTTTCATAACTAACATGAACATCTAAAGATTGTGTGGCCTACGAATATCTCCGTGGAGGACGAACTGGCCTTAGAGAAAAGGTGAGTTGGATCCATTAACTAGATGTGATATCTTACCGGGTGCTCTTTACCTATTTGACATACTCATTAAGGAGTTTGTTGTAACAAAACTGAAAACTAAATCGTAAGGCGATTAGCCAAAAGTTCAAAACTTATTTGTAACCCTATCCCCGTCTATATGAGGTGGGGGAAGGGGAGCCCCCGATAGGCATCTTGGCAACTTAGCATCTAGCTCTGGCTGTTCTAGCATCATCATCATAATCATAATACCGCGCACAAGAAAGGCTTTTAGTTGATCGCACACACGTAGGATTTTCTGAACCAGAGTAATTTTGGGTCTTGTGTGGTATTATCTTGATCGGCTACGCATAATAATACAGTCCATAGTCACAGCTAATGGAAAACACTCAACCGCCGACTCCTCTCAAGTTGAGAGAAAGTCAACCAGCACTTCAAGAGGCCACCTCACAAGATAGTTTAGTCTCCCGCAATAGTCTAGAGGCCTTAGATGATTGCTCCACTATTAAGCAATTTCATCCTAGTCTCAATGTCCCAATATGCCCCTTTACCTGAAAATATGTGTTTTATTTGTAGTTTCATGCATCTCTTAAAGTTGAGGCTATTGTGCCTGATCGAGAAGCATTAAGCATAAATGTCTAGTCATCTCTCAGTTCATTTTTTTTGGCGCTTAATGCCTTGATTCACAAAAGCTCTAATTTTTCACATGCAACAATAAGTATGTATGGTAAATTCTGAAATAGGTATAAAGGTATTGTGTGCTATCTTTTAACATAATGGCAATATTTGGCAATTTATGAACGTGCATAGGGTTGATGTGGTACTTCTAGGGCTGACAAAATACTAAAATAATATATATGCTTATTTAACTCGATGTTGAAAAAATTCAAGCTAGGAATGACTAGAGCTATTTCAAACAAACCCATGTAGTCAAATCAAGCTTTTTGTAAATTTTCAGCGATAGCTTGCGCCCTTTTGGCAATTACAGGCCAGGATCGTCTGGTTATCGTTGGTTATTCGAACTAGATTTAATTGTACGGTAGTACCACAACATAAGAATATGGGGACATTAAAATGGCTTAGATCCTATTTAGCTACATTAATGCCAACAAATGCATTGCATGTCCTGATGCAGAAGGCTATGTGCGTGGAAAGCTAGAGAGTATCAAAACAAGGACTAGAAATTTATCCCTTGAAGATGCAGGCTGCAACAGCACAGCATCAAAGGTGTAGCCCGTGGTACTGCGTACCTGATCTATCAATCGACACGGAAGAATATAATATCGCTTGCGAGCCCTAACTACCTCCAATATGAGTAGAGTTGTAGAGTGGTAGGCCTGTACTTTTGTGGTGGCTCATATCATGCCCCAAGCAAAAAAGCGCTTGCATAGCTTTAGCCTTTATAGCCATTTGGGATTTAAGTTTAGGTTTATTTAGCCTCATTGGTTCGGACTCTTTTTTTTTTTTCAAAAGATCTCATTCGTTGAGACTCTTCAAAGGAATCATGGCCGAGACGAAGGGAGAAAAAAAAAGCATGTGCATCGGTACATATGCTAACATGCATCAAAGAGGAGGACAGCGAAAAGCTCTAAGCAAGCTAGTAGTTTGTTAAGATGGATGGATATCATTTCTTTTAGGAATTCTAGCTCATGGATGGGCAGCTTCTGATGTGATGCAGGAATTCGGCAATACTGATCAGTCTCTCCTGAAATCATGGACATTGAACAATATATTATAAGTATAGCCCTGTGGACTGTGGTACTAGTACATGCTGCTAAAAAAGAGGTGAATTCTAAACTCAAAGTAGGTCTCTTGCGTGGCAAAATAAGTCGATAATTAACGGGAAAGGTAGAGGATTATGTTTCTTCATGTACACTAATTATGTTTCGGGATTAGCAACACTTCAGACCAACATATTCCCCACGCACATCCGTCCTAACTATATCCTAAACACCTCTACTCCTAAAAGAAATTAGGCTTGCAAATATCGTTGCAGATTTATAGCGATTCCAAGAGTCTATAAAAAAAAATTGAAACCTCAATCAAAACAACTCTCCATGTTTTATTCTCTTGTTTATCACATATCTTTTTCTTATATGAAAAAAACATAAGTATACTACCATACACAAAATTTAGATCGAGAAGGGTGATTTTGGAGAGTGGAAAAGAAGAAAAGTGGTTTAGAATGTCCATCGGTGCATATTTTCGTGTTGTTTTCTAAATTTCTTGATAAAGAAGCATGTAGAGGAGGGATCATGCCTGCACTCCACGTTGAAGAAGTTGGCGAAGATGAAGACCCCGAGACAAAAGTTTATCCAGGAGGGCAAACTGATGGAAGCTGGGAGTAATCTTCGTCCTGGTGAACAAAACGCTGGGTGCTTTTACATTCTGTCAAATATGATAGCCGATGTCAGCAATGTATGTATGAGTTTTTGGTTGGCCAGTTCTTTTCTGAGCCAATCTCTAACTCTTTTGTATTTCCGTATACTCGATAATGAAAATGAGGAACCCACTTGTTTGAAAAAAAAAAGAAGCATGTAGAGTATATTGGGCCTTGCTACTTCTCTTTCTCACGTTTTCTCTTCCTTTTCCTTTATTCTTTTAATTCTATTCTTCATCCATGTATAAATATTGTTTGCGAGTTTTGGCGGCCTCAATTGTCAGTCCTAAAATGAATAAATGATATTGTTATGTAAGTAAGTATAAATTAAAAATTCAAGCGCTATTCTCTCTATACCTATACTTGTTTAGTACAAAAACAAGATGAAAACTACGCTGCACAACTCAATTTTTTTGTTGGAACAAAGAAAATCTAGAAACATCAGACGTTGGAAGTCCATAAAACTCCCACGTGCTATATACGGAGTAGTCATCATATAGAAGTTTCCGCAAATTTTACGTTTTCAATTCAATGTGACTATGCAATGCAATGATGAGTGAGAAGACTGCAAGTCTGTGATTGTGTTCCTGCTCATACACCTTCTACAGTTCTACTGTCATGTTACACTTACACCCATCAAGCGTTATACATTGCCAAAGATGAACATGTATCAGCAGTACTATGCAGCACGTACACGCGGGCAGTACTTGTTGCTCTCTCTTTGATGCTCGCATGATTCAGCTTTCGGAGGGTCCCCAAAAAAGCCTTCCTTGTTGGGTCTTGCACGCAGCCTTATTCCCGCTTTGACACCCTGCGTTGCGTTCATGGAGAGCAACATGACCAAACTGCCCTCCTCCTATCCAGGCTCCACTCTCCCCAGGTCCTTTAACTAACTCGGACAACTCCCAGTGTGCCTCCATGCCGTGGAAGCTCCGCACTCGCTTCACTTGCTCCACATGAGGAGGGAATGTAGTAACATCTTGATGTGACCTCACCTCTCCTGTCTCCCGACGCCACTTGGTCCGCGCGAGCCCGGAGATGTTTCTCCACTCCCTGTTGATGCAAAAAATGGCAAAGAACACGCAGCATCCAAGGTACATTTCCTGTTCATGGTCGCCGTCACCACCGCTCGTGAGAATTTCGTATCGCCTGACGACGACTGACGTGACAGATGCTTTGCCGTGCGTGCAGAAAAGACGGTGGTCTGTCGTCGTCCAAGAAGTCCCGGTGGTACCAGCGCGCCGTGGAGGTGCTCCTCTTCATCTGGAAGCAGCCGCCGCCGGGGGCGGCCGGGGCCAGCGCCGGGACCGGGGCGTCGCCGACGAAGGCCGCGGCGGCGTCCGGGGTGACGACGACGACGGCCGCCTCCGGCAAGGGCGCGGCGGCGGCGGGGCCCGGGAGGCTGCGCAAGTCGTCGTCGCTGAACGTGGCGGCGTCGTTCACGCGGGTGTGCCTGTGCGCGCCCATCTCCTCGTACAACACCGAGTCGCTCTACTGCTTCCAGGCCGACGCGGCCCCACGCCGGAGCTACAGCTACCCGCGCGCGTCGTCGGCGTCCGCGTCCGGCGGGTGCGGCGTGAGCCCGCTGGTGGCGCCACCGCCCGCAGTCGAGCTGCAGCACGCCGCGGCCGCGGGGCGGGGGAGGCCGCTGACAGGTGCCGCGGGCAAGGGCGGCGGCGGCGGCGGCGAGCGGCGCGTGTTCCGCGGCAAGTCGCTGACAGACGACATCCTGATGCGGCGGTTCGTGGTGGACGAGGAGGCCACGCGGCGGCGCAACGAGATGGAGGTGATCCGCCGGCGCCACGCCGCGGCGAACAAGCGCCGGCGCCTCGGCCCCAGCCCGCTCCGCCGGATGGCGCTGGCCGAGTCAGAATCGGAGGCCGAGACCGAGGAGGAGGAGGCACCCGAAGCGCCTGCAGCAGCTGGAGCCGGGAGGCTGGGAACGGACAGTCGCGTGGCAGCTGCCGTAGCGTAGCGTAGCACGGCGGAGCGTGTGTTCCCTGTCCTGTTCCTGTGGTGTGCTAGCTTTCGATCGACCGGCTCGCCGTCGCGCCTCTGTTTTTTCCTCTGTCGTTTTCCTCTTCTGCTGTTGCTGCGAGAAGGAGAATCTGGAGCAACGCACAGTTTTAAACAGAATACTAGGTTCTGGCAACCGCAGCTAGCGTCGGATCGGATGCCGACGACGACTAGGCGGAGTCGCCTGTGACCGCCACCACGTCCGCTTCTGGTTCTGGTTCGTTTCGTTTGCTGGCGATCTGCTGCGGGCGCTCGGGCTGGCGCGGTTGGTGCGTCCGCCGAACCCGACGCCGACGGAGGTTTCGGTGCCATTTCGCCGTGCGGATCGGCGGAGTAAATGAGCGGCCAGCAGGTTGCCAGCAACCGGCGCCGGCGCAACGGCTAGCCGCACAGCCGGCAAGTGGGGACCAGCGAATAAGGCACTCAGGCAGACGGGCCCGCGAGACAGTGAGGGGATCCGGTGCCTTCTAGTGGCCGGGGCGGTTGTAAATGCGCGAGCCGAGCCGAGACGATCCGTTGGGTACGGTGCAATACGGCAGGTGGAGTAGGCGAGCAGTGCTGTGCGCGAGCGAGTGCGGGTACGCGCTGCAGAGTTAAGTGGAGAACGGTCGATCCAAATCAAACGAACGTCGCGTGCCGCCGGTGGCGCGTCACGTTATTCCTCTCGCGACTTCACGCCCTCACGGGCCCTGCCGCTACCGGCCGCCGTCGCGATTCCTTCCTCGACTCTGTACGACTGTGCGTCCACCACCCACGCCACGACAAGTCAAACGAGCGTCGATTGGCGGCAGCTGCTCTGCCTCTGTCGTGTCGTGGCGTGTTACTGCGTTAGCAGGGTAACTAGGGTGGCATAATAATATGGCACGCGTAACGCGTGTTTTCGTCCCCTCCGCTGCATGTGACATCCCGTCACGCACCAACGCTGAACGCATGTTGGCATACGTAGTGCCATTTTCGAACGCAAGCTGATCACTAAGATCTTCACAAGCGTCACAATGTACACATCTCCTGTGCTTATCTCTGCAGTCTGCACCATGCGTCCATGGCTCCAAGCCAGGGCCAAAGGATAGCGCGTCCGGCAACAATCAGCCGGTTCGCCAGATCGTTTGGCTGGCTGACTCACGGATGTATGCAGGGTTTGTTCTTGTAACCATATGTACCAAACATCAATGTACCGGAAAGAATACCGCGTTCGCGTGCACACTTATTCTGTACAAAGCACCATCTGGTGTCGCTACAGCGCGCTACACAAGGAGGGTTTGGCCGTCGCCATCTCGGTATGTCGTGGTCGAGGCGACGAGGCCTAGTAGAAAATTAGCGTGCGGTGCTGACGGCGGCTTCTTCATGCAGATAGATAACAATAATCCTCCCGGCTAATCTAATTCAAAGGTACAAGTAGGCGTTCATGATTGATGTCCCCGTCTTTTGGGCTGGAAAAGCGAAAGGAAGCTCTCACTCTGATTCTCTGAGACTCTGATGGGCAGCAGCAGCAGTAGCAGACGTCACTGCGGCATGGATCGCCTCACCGACATGGCCCACAAGCTTTGCCGTCCGGCCTGACCTGCTTCGCCTCGAGTGGGCCCTCCGGTGAGCCAGTGCACCTTTTGGGAATTATACGTGGTGTGGTAGGCGCAGCCGCGCAGGCAGGATCGTACTGCTACGAGTAGAATTTTAAGCGCGGCGGCCGCGCGGGCCCTCCTCCCCCAACTTGCACTTGCCCGTGGGCTTGTTCTTTGATTGAGCCCGGAATTAGGGCGTCCTGCACCCGCTGCTCGACAAATCTCGGGTGGCAGTTGCGGCCACGCCGCCACGGGGCTAGTCAACCAGCCACTAGCGAAAGATTTGTAGCCGACGGGTGATGCTACAAGACATTGACACATTGTTAAACTCTAGTCTGTGAGACGAGCGTGTTAGACTGGGTTATCAGAATAAGCAAAAGCATCTTCCAATTACACTATGTCACTATCAAACAAAAACTAACATTGGTCTAGTAATGGCAGCAATTAAAAATCCCTATAGCCCCTGCCAGAAAAAAGAACAATATCTATGTAGAGTAGTATTCTACTCCTATATGATCTCGGAAAAAAAGAAAGAAATGAGAGGACTCTGTAATGTTGCTATAGTTGTGGATCGAGGAGATCACCAGGCTCAGGCCCAGATCACCCCCAAACTCCAAGTTTGGGCCGAATCTATACTGGGCCTTCGCATGGCCTCTTCCTGCCTGTATTCTGTAGGTTGGACTAACACCCAATTTAAACAGTATCTCTCAGCTGCGTTCATGATCTAGGTATAGTTGTAGGTTTGTTTATATATATGGTGTGTGTGAGTGTGTGGTGTGTGTGGTGGTGGTGTATGTTTGTATCCGAACAGATACTACAGTTGTACTTAGATGAGAGGCCTCAAAAAAAAAACACCCAATTTAAACTCTTGTTCATTTTTTTATCTGATGATTTTTTTTGAGTAAAATGCACCCACCGTCCTTAAACTATTGGCTCATTCCCATCCGCGTCCTCCAACTATCAAACCAACTATCCAGATCCCTCATCTATCTCCGTCGCGCATTCACGGTCCTGACGCAGCACGCCAGACACATTATCTGACGTGGCCGAGCCAGAGTGGCAGATATTTGCTGAACAACAGGGATTAAACCTTTCTGCTTATCTGTGCTCCAAGGTGTAGTATTTTCTATCCCTAGATCTTCTTTCAAGTGCTCTAGGAACTACTTCATTTGCCATTCTGGCTCACCACGTCAGATAATGTGTCTGGCATGGCTACGTCAGGACCGTGGATGCGCTGCGGAGATAGATGAGGGACCTGGATAGTTGATTTGATAGTTGGAGGACGCGGATGGGAAGGAGCCAATAGTTTAGGGACGGTGGGTGCATTTTACTCATTTTTTTTGCTCCAGTTCGCAAGGAACAGACCTTTGAACGGAAAAAACGGTAAGAGAGAAGCAGGCAAACCACCTATTCAACCAATGCTCAGAAAGTTGACCTAAATCTTAGACAGCTAAGTACATATTACATTGCTGAGAGTCACAAAACGAGCTGTGTTCAACCAGAGCACCTTGGCAGATCGACAGTTCGACACACCCATTCCTCACTTAATTCTCTGCACACGTTGATAATACGTACTAGTAGTCAGCAGGAGTAGGAACATCTCCACCGAACCGCCCTGAGCCGTCACGGGGCGCCCGTCCGGCCGAAGACGACTTAGCTACCCACAGTCCAGTCACAGCTTTGAGTAGAGCTGCGGCGTGCACCACTTGAAGAAGGTCCCGGTGGGGAGCTCGGCGGGGGGCAGCAGCGCGAGCCGGGCGCCGACGTCGGCCACCTCGTCGGCGGTGCGCTTGCCCCAGCCCTTGGTCATGTCCGTGCGCGTGAACCCGGGGCAGAAGCAGTTGACGCTCACGCGCGCCCCGCGCGCCTGCAGCCGCCGCGCCAGCAGCCGGGAGTAGGCGTTGAGGGCCAGCTTGGACACGGAGTAGTCCGTCCACACCTTGGGCCACCCCTGCTCGGGCTCGCCCCACGTCCCGTCCTTCACCTGCGCCAGGAACCGCGACACCATCGCCTCGATCCCGGCCTCCGTCAGCCGGTCCTCGTCCAGGAGCAGCGCCTTCAGCGACGGGTCGCTCACCTTCTGCAGGAATTCAGAGGAATCCGTGAAACCAGAAGTTTGTAGGCAAATTTAATACTAGACTAGACAATTTTCATCATGCTGTATATATGTTTTCCATCCTTTCTTTGTCTGACGTGCTCACTAAAGTCTAAATGGGAATCGTTGACGTTCTCCTGTGACAAATTTTCTGCCCTTATCGTCACCTCGTCCTCTGTTTCGAATGCCTTACCGTTTCAAGCCTGTACCGAATGACCACATCTTTTTCCTTTACAGGGTCGTCTTTAACAACTTTATTAATACAAGTAAATGACAAAGGATGGTGGTGCTATTTTTTTTTTCTGAATTGGAAATGGCATTAGAGGTACACGTCACATCAATGCATCATCTGGAGTGTGTAGTATGAACAAGGCAAGAGAGTACCTAGTGTCAGGGTAATGCATTCCGATGTGATATGCTTCAAGATGATGACTCTACAGTCTAGTCTACACCACGGTTGCCTCGTGGATTCACACTTCAAGGTCATCCTTTTTCTTTAACTAGCTGCATCTGCTGTTATTATTTTCTCATTTGTATTCATGTGTGTGCTATTTTCTATAAATACAGACAATTGGGTTCAGTCCAATAACAGACAAAAGTATGTTAAACTCGACTCTTACACAGAAGTTGACTACGAGCAACCCTTTGTTTTTCCCTAAGAATGGTCCCTTAAAAAACTTCAGTTCAGGATAAGGACAGAGTATGAAAATGTCTTTAGTGTCACTATCTTCAATTAGTTTTACCTAGTGAGGCACGACAAAGCACACAGACACATGCAATGAATCCCTCTATCACATCAACTTCTACCGGACAGGTCATCTTTTAAATTTCGCAATTAGTCAAGCAGTATTTACACCACATAGTAGCTAGTACTGTTTAACGGTGTGATAATAGGGTGTCAAACCCACAACACAGCAGTTATCACAGTATCTATTTTCGAACCAGAACAAATACTAGGAAGGGTTGCTCGCTTATCTGAAGAAATACTGTAATAAACAGTTGGGCGGGGCACTTACGTTGAGAAGGCCAAGCTGCGAGCTGATGTTGAGGATCCTGCTGGTCGCCGCCGACTGCCGGAACAGCGGCAGGAGCGCCTCGGTGAGCATCTTGGCCCCGTAGAAGTTGGTCCTGAGGACAGTCTCGGCGTGCTCCACCGAGTTGGTGTCGATCTCGTTAAACGACACAGCGGCGTTGTTGACCTGCAGCAAGCAGCAACGAACAAGAAAAAAAGGACGAAACCTGATTTAAGCGACACCAGAAAGCAAGTTCACCCACCTATAAAGAGCAAAGCGGAGGAGCCGTTGGCTGCAGCACTGCCGGCCACTGACGACTGGTGTTGTATGATAATGCACGACGGCTTTACATCTCGGCCGGAGCGTCGAGTCTGAACTGGACTCGTGGAAAAGCTCCCTGATCATATCGGCTGATGACTCGATGGGCTATTACACCAGCTAAGCTAACGGATAAAGACCGATTGGACTGAACCTTGACAAACGCCCACACGAATGGAGTGGACTGTGAGTGGTACCAGTGGTATCATTCATTAGTCAGTCAATCAAGAATGGACTGCCACCTGATTGCCGTTAGCACACCTAGCCTGACCATGTTTTTTTTCCTCGAACACGCAAAATGTTTGCACATCTTCTGTATTAAAATCGAGAAATGGTTAAGGTTACAACGACGCGCCATGAATGACACACTAGGGGACACTGTTATCTGCTTGGCAATATCTCAAAAGTGTAGTAATCCCTGGCTCAGACAACACGATCGTGCCTTGTCTCCAATGATTTTGGTTACTTTTCTCGGAAAGATACGATTTCGGCTTCATCTTCTGTGGTTGGTAGTACAAATTTGTTCTTCTTTTTTCAGGTAACAGTGTTTGTGCTTGCTAGAACTGGCATCATCGTCGCTATCATCACTTCAATGATCAATGGACGTCCGGCAGCCAGAGCCAGCCGAAAGCTACTTGAACCTGAATGCTGAACTGTAAATCTATACGAGGGAATGGAAACACCGTACGGTTTCTCCAAAACTGTCGTGGTTGAGTACCCAGTTTGGTCTCCGGCCGGAGCAGCAATCGCAAGCAACTACAGGCGTGTAGTACTGCGCCAACTACCTTAATAACGGCAACTGACCTCCTCGTCAGTCGTCACGGACTCACGGTCCAGGTATCCCCGCCGCCGTCGCTGTCCGGCGGGAGGCGACCGACGAGTGGGGCAAGTGCTAAATCCTTGCTTGGGCCACGCGATGGTAACCCGCGGCGGCGGCGGCGGCGTCCTGCGCGTACCCGTGGTAGTGTGGTGTACCACTACTTGACCCGGCGCGGTTCGGTTGCCGGCCACGCGCCTCTGCCTTCCGTTGGGCCGACGCGACGCGACGGTTTGATTCGTCTGGTCTCGCTGGCGTGCGCGCGCGGCGGGGCCAGCAAAGCGTGCGTGGGGGCGTCGTCACTGCTCCGGACAGGTGAAGGACAATAATGCAAATGCGGCGCGGCGGGATCCTACTGATCCGAAGCAAGCGTACTGCCCATCTATTGATGGGCCATGACACGTTTCGACGAGTCAATGGATGTCCGTGCCTGGTGTACGGCGAACATGAATGAAACCGAAGAAATTTGAGAAAGGTAACGCGAAATTCCTGCGTTCCATTCCATTCGAGCATAGTACTCCTACATGGCGAAATCAGCGGGGCTCGGGGGAAGGTGGTGAGGGCAATTTACCAGGATGTCGAGGCCGCCGACAGCGTCGCGGATCCAGGCGGCGAACTCGGCGACGGAGGCGGGGTCGGAGACGTCGAGCCTGCGGAAGACGACGGCGAGGCCGCGCGCGAGGAGCGGCGCGGCGGCGGCGGCCCCGCGCTCGCCGTCCCGCGCGGTGAGCACCACGGTGAGCCCGTGCTCGGCCAGGCGCGCCGCGAGCGCGTGCCCGATGCCGCGGTTCGCGCCGGTCACCACGGCCACCGTCTCCCTCGACCACCAGGCCCCCTCCTTGGTGGTGCCCGAGTAGTCCATCGCCGCGCACGCAGAAGCTCGGGCGCTGCTGACCTGCAGGATGCAGGTGAGGTGGAGGAGGAGAAGAGGTGGTCGGGGTCGGCGCGGAGTATATGGGGTGGCGCCAGACGGTAGCGGGAACGCAGGTATTTATACACGTGCGCACTGGCGCCTCCGAATCAGACCTCAGCGAGGACGGAGACGGAGCCACTGGTTGCAGTTGCAGCCGCCAGCCGCAGCCCGGCGCCTACAGGAGACTTGGGGCTTGAGAGGGGACCTCGGCTCAGACTAGTTGACGGCTTCTCTCTGTCACGAAAAAAATGACTAGGCGACCGGCTCAGAGCACATGAGTTGCACATGCCGCGCGCGCGTACGTACCTGCTCCGGCACCGTTCTTTTTTATTGCCGAGCGACAAGCGCGCAGGATTATTCAACATTTCAACCCGTAGGCCGTGTATGTACGCCCGCGGCCGCGCGCCGGACACGCAGTCCGCCGATGAGCTCATCGTGCCTACTTGCCCCGGCCGTGTCTTGCCATGCCCCGGCTGCAAAAGATAAGGCGTGGTGGTTGCGGATGCCGAGATTTGGCGGGCGAGTGGTGATGACAAGACGGCCGCTGCTGAGCAACAGAGCTCATTCTCCTCGCTCGAGGTGATCGGCAGACGGCGGCAGAGCATCTTCTGCCCGGCCCAACGTTCATACAGGAAATTAAAGAGTTCAATGGGACCTTATATCCAAAGCAAAAAGGAGTTCAATGGGACAGCATGAGACAAGCTATGGATTAAAAAAACCCTACAAATTCAGTTTTTAATAATCCAGCTTTTAGCGATTTGGCTTTAAAAAGCCAGCTTTTCATGGCCATGGGTATCCAAACAATGCTTTCATGTAGAAAGTCAACTAGTGAGGTTCATATGTCCATTCCTGGTGGCTTATCTTATGAAGATCAATCGGTGCCCCACCCCGAAATTAGGTATATAAATACCCTCATTGGTTGATAAGTGTAATATGGTGATGTAAGCACACCGTAAAAGGTACCACGTAGATCCTTTTCTAAGGAGAAGAAAAGAGAAAAGAAGTGAGTTGTAAACTTGAGGCCATCTTAGGGCAATTACAACAACAATCTCTATACTTCTCAAGTCATGTGTATCCCTCCTCCATATATATTTTCAATGGATGTTTTTTATACTAATAATTTTTTTGACCAATCATGTATTTTCTCTCTCCAATCATCTACTTTGTTATTAGCCATGTTATCGAGCGTGTTGCCATCTCATATCTGTCTGAACGTGCTATTTTATATATGTAGATATAGTCATTATTTCATTAGTTGCCTTTGTATGAACGTGCTATGTTCTCGAGAGATGCCTCGTAGAGCATTGCCCACTCCTATCTGCCCTGACTGAAATAATGGTTTGCTTGTGGCCTGTGGCATTCGAGAGTAGCATGAGGGGATCTAATCACGTGCTGATCGTTTCGTGCCTCCAACATCACAGAGGTCGCCGCCGGGCCCCGGGCAGGACGAGTCCCAGTCCAACGCCGCCCTCCACGCAGCCATTGTTTTCCTCGTACTCAGGACGGCATGAGCATGACACACACGCACCGACTCCTGCCCTACACGACTTCGAGTTACACCACGGTACCACATCTTGACTGGTACGTTGTCACATTTCTAGATGGAGGAGAAATTTGTCCACGAAAATACCAGATCCCCTTTTACCTCCAAAAACTTCGTCTCCAAGACGACCTTTATTTCGTGACGCTTTTGATCTTAGACAACTGAACTCTACACCTCATAGGTGGTTAGGCGCCTACGACTTCGACACGACCGGTGACCTCCTCTGCTCCAGTGACTCAAAGCGAGCTAGTACTAACCACTAGGACACAGTAGCTAATCTTGCTTGATCATCGGCAAGTGCGGTTCACCGTCACGCGCCAGCATTAGAATGTTAGGTGGTCAGTGGCCACTATTCTGTACGTCTTTTCCTATCGATTAGTAGCTCTGCCGTCGAGGATGGACGGAGATGGCATAGTTTAGTGACAACACCGACCATGTGTTCGGCGACCTCGGCATACAAAAACACAAAATACGCCCATCGTGGAGCAGCTCAACGATCAGCTGAAAAAAGAGAGACTTTGCCTAACCAGGCACAACTTTCTGCTTGTGTCAAGTTTAATAGACTTTGCCGGCTGCCGGTGCCAAGTCCCCGTCGCCCCGTACCGGCAACTGGCTGCCTTTGGCAAGTTGCAATTGCAACCAGTGCCTTTTCCAGTAGCTGCTCCGTCCATCAGTTGCCGGTTTCAGCGGGGGACACATGAGGGGCGGGTGTCCGTTGATGTGTGCGTGTGATCGATTCCATCCGAAGCTTTATTTCATCTCAGGTCTGAAATGAAACGACTGAATTGGATCGCGTTCAGAGTGATCCCGAACAGGTCGCGATCTCGACTTGGAGCTGTCTGCAAGGCTAGTGGTCCGGCCACTTGGACTTGGCGTCATGCCCTGCACGTAACCCCCACCGTAAATCGTCAAGCTGGCACAATTAATCGGGGTTAAATTTCCTCGAGGAAGCGCGTCAACTCAGTGGAATGTTTTGCAGTAGAGGACTAGAGACCGGTAACAGTTCAAATGTTTCGGCGCAGTCTCATTGAAATTACCATCCTATTGCTTTCAGACCGCTAATAATGAAAGGTTGGATTATTGCTTCCGTAAAAGAGGAAACTTCAGCTTCGAGTGAAGTTTGCCTCGTTGTCACGTCAAGAAGCAGATAGAGTTATCCAAGCCAAGCAAAGTCATCGGTGTCCAAGTGCCACTGCAGAGAAAACCAAAAGTCTTTACACTTGCCTCGACTGCGGGGCAGGAGCAGCCAAATGCCCACACGTACGGGAATACTGAGGCTTATCGCTGTCAAGATGTTTATCATGATGGCTCAGCTGATCACGGAGCTAGTTGATGACTTTGCTGAAAAAAAACTGATTTTGCTGATTCCGTCATTCCGATGTTATCTTTCTGAACTTCTTTTTACAGAGGTAAAACTCAGCCTTTATAGAAATATATATATTTTAATACTAAATTAATGGTGGGTTCAACTGACATTCCATATCATACCCAGATCCATTCCAAGTACTCCCAAATATAATCATATCAAAATATCAAATGTGCCACTCAAACCTCTTTTCTCGACAGAAATTCAGGCTCAACGTGCAGCTGAATCACTTGCTGTTTTTGTTCAGAACTTCAGATCTCGTCAGAAATTCAGACTATTGGATCGAAAGAGAGGGAGGTGGACTGCAATTTCACATACATCAATGATATTATAGCATTACAAATATGTGTCAGGGATCTTCCCGTTGCGTCGTCCTCTTTGCTGCCTGCACACTGTCTACAGAGCCACATAGTAATAATAAACCAATAAACGAATCACAGTACTATACACAGTTTCAGACCAAATTAAAATTACAGGTATGGTTAACTGAAATTCTAGATCCAGGTTCCAAGTACAAGATGTAGCCTGAACGGCTGAACAAGATCAGATCAAATAAGCCACTCAAATCTCTTCTCTCGACAGAAATTCAGGCTCAACGTGCAGCCTAACTATTCGCTGTTTTTGTTCAGATCTCGTCAAAAATTCAAACTACTGGATCGAAAGAGAACTCGGTGATTGGACTGCAACTTCAGACACACAAATAATTATATGATATGACAGCATTACAAATATGATATTACAGAGCCACATAATAATGATTAAACCAATAAACGAATCACAGCATCACATCCCATCCCCACACACATATAGTTCTATCAGTAGAACAACACTCGACGCTCGATTCCCCTTCCAAAACCACATGGTTCCCAGTTCAATTCCTCGCAGTCGCAGGCCGATGGATGACACCACACATCCTTCAGACCTGGAACGGCCATGGCCAGGTGCCGGCGCCGCCGTCCTCGCCGCCGACCTTGGCGCTGCGGCGCATGGGGTTGCCGCCGCACTCCCTGTCGACGTACACATAGTACCTGAGCACGAAGGCGAGCGCGAGCGCGACCCACTCGAGGCAGAAGATGGCGACGCCGAGGCCGCCGACCATGCGGAGGATGACGGTGCCGTCCTCCTCGCGGACGTACGACCTGAGCCCGTCGCTCAGGAACTCGGCCGTGCGGGAGAAGGCGAGCACGGCGGCGGCGCCCTGCAGGATGGACACCACGACGGTGGCGCACATGTGCGCCGTGTAGCACCGTCCGCGCGGCGGCTCGGGGGCCGCGATGATCGCGCACCCGGCCACGGCCGCGCACACGGTCAGCGCGTGGAGGAGGATCAGGAGGAAGCCGTCCACGGAGGGGACCAGGCGGAGGGAGAGCGTCAGGAAGCCGCACCCGGAGGCGCACCCCAGGATGAGGTAGTTGGAGACGAGGAAGGCACGGCGCGCACGACGGTGCTGCGGGGATGCCGACTCCCGGGATGGGGGCGCGATCACCGAGAGGCCGCCCATGGTGGGAGTGCGAGGGAGCGTGGAGGGATTGGGAGGCGCGCGTGGCGAGGGGATTGCCGGTGAGAGGAGAGGAGATTGTGGAGGGCGGTGGAGTGAGGGTGAGGAGGAACGGCGTGGCGGAGGAGAGGTTTAAATGGGGGTTGGGGCATTGGATCCGACCGTTTGAAGAGGAGACGGGGAACGAGGGCGACGCGCGCAACGGCTAGTTTGGAAAGCGAGGGACTAGCTGGCCGCCCGTTGGAGGCGCGGCGTGGCGTGGACTGGAGTGCGCCGGGCCCGCGTGTCAGGGATCTTCCCGTTGCTTCTCGTGGGCCCGGTTCGAAATTCGGGAAAGAAGCTGCATACGAGAAAAGTTGACCCACTGCATACGCCGCTCCATTCAATTCTCCTCGTATATGTGATGAAGCCGACGGCACTTCACTAGCCTTGGTGATGAAGCAATGCTCAGAATTTGATCCTAGATCGTTCCTGCTTTGCTATGATGCAGGCACTGTTTACAGTCCTTCAAAGATGGTCTCCTGAGTCCTGACTGCCCAATCGTGTATTGGGCATACGAGAAAACAAAGTGTTATCTACATGACAATAGGTCAATTAGCAATCCTCGGTTTTATTTAACGAGGCAAACACAACCCTGGTTGCTAGTTTTTCAGAAAAAAAAAAAAACCCGTGTATGGCTTGTTTGATTTTTTTTCGAAAGGAGCGACAAGCTTTGTCGCTGATTTATATTAGACGGTGAAAAAGCAAAAAAAAAAAAAAAAAAAAGAGTACTGTACAATAATTACAAACAGCTACTGGAAATAAAAAAAAGAAGAGGAACTAAAGAGCAGCTACTCGGGCCAGGGACACCCTGAAAAAAAAAGAAAGAAAACTACTCACGAAAGTGGCCCAAGCCCGTGACGCTTGTTTGATTTAGAGAAGGTAATAATAATCACCATTGTTAATTATCCAAATTTCTCGTGTAGTAATTATTGGAGCTGAACATGGCATCAAAGATTAAGGTCCCATCTTGCACAACTCAAGTGGAACTTTTTGAAACCCGCTCTCACAAGGAATCGAGGGATAGTCCACATAACATGTTTAGCAACTAACTCATCAAAGACGTGTCAAAAATGGATGGTTATCTACTAGTTAGATTGGTCTTCATTAGTCTAAATTTGGTGTGTCGTTTTGAGGTACATGATTGTTTGTAAGAACTATGTCAGTGTGTTTGGATGCTGCAACTTTGTAATAATGGCATGATTCTACTTTATGAAGATGAAGCCGGATATTAGCTATCCTTTATCTAACAAAACTCATCAAAGATGTGTTTGGTTTGTGCCCGCAACGTGTCGTGCCACGTATTAGTAATGCCACTATATTTTTTTGGGTTTACTGTCACAACTACGACGTACCACACTTTCTTAGCACCATGTCCCACACGCCATAGATACATTTTCTTTCCAGCTCTCTTAAAAATGTGGCTTCACTTTACTCGTTAATCTTTCTTTCACATCCACAGTTTACCGGAGGTTTGACATAATAAACTTCCAACCGAACAGGCCAACTCATCATCATTTGTTTTTGGACTACCAAGCCGCTTGGTGAGCCCGTAGAAGTTCTGACTCAGAAGTAATGAATGCTACTAGGATTAGAACAGGAATGAAAAAAAAAAAAGAACTATTGCGGTTCCAATTAACCTAACGAACAAAAGTGATGACTTGTATGCTACTAGGCTAAAAGAACAATAATGATGACTAATGAATGCTATTAGAATTTAGATCTAGAAGAGAAAAAAAAACAGAAGTGATGACTGATGAATGATATTAGAAGAGAAAAAAAAAAACAGAAGTCAATGATATTAGACCTATTAGAATTTAGATCTAGAAGAGAGAAAAAAACAGAAGTCGATGATAGAAGAGAAAAAAAAACATAAGTCGATGATATTAGACCTATTAGAATTTAGATCTAGAAGAGAGAGAAAAAAAACAGAAGTCGATGATATTAGACCCAGCACAGGAAAAAAAAAAAAAAAAAAACTTAGTACTTAGTGTCTGAGCCCAGGTTCGAACTGGGGACCTTTAGTGTGTGAGACTAACGTGATAACCAACTACACCACCCAGACGTTTGTGGTAGAGGGAAATACATATATTTAATTGAACGATATCTTCAGTACACCAGTCTGAAAAGGGTCTACATCATTTTGAAGGACATCTTACATGACCATTATGTTAGACTTGGTGTGAGAGACAGAGATAAATCGATCCTTGCAAAGCTTAAGCTTTTGGAACTGGTTGCCTTCCTCTCTGTATGGTGTTAATTTGCAAAGATTTAATATGGAGGAATTTCACTACTCCCTCCATTCCAAATTATAAGGCGTTAAGATGTCCAAGAGTCGAAGTTTACCGAGTTTGACCAAAGTTATAGAAAACTATAATAACTTGTGACATCAATTAGGTATGCAATGAAAATATAAGCAAAGGAGAATCTAATGGTACTTAGTTGCCATCATAAATATTATTATTTTTTTCGTATAAATTTGGTCAAACTTGAGAAATTTTGACTCTCCAAGATTCTTGGAATGACTTATAATTTGGAATGGAGAGGAGTACTAGGAGTTCTATATAGCAGCATGATAAAAATCTTATTGAAAGTCGGAGAATCTAATGGTACTTAGTTGCCATCATAAATATTATTATTTTTTTCGTATAAATTTGGTCAAACTTGAGAAATTTTACTTCTCCAAGATTCTTGGAATGACTTATAATTTGGAATGGAGGGAGTACTAGGGAGTTCTATATAGCAGCATGATAAAAATCTTATTGAAAGTCACAATATATTAAGATTCAAAAGAAGAAGTTTGTGGTGGGGGGGGGAGACAAAAAGACTGACATGTTTCATGTAAACCATAAACATTAACTTAGAGAAATTTTCAGACTAGTGGGAAATACGCGTGGAGTAATAATCACTGATATGAGCCAGCTCTTGAAGAGAAGAAATACTGACATGTTTCATCTAACCATGAACATCAACTTGAGAAAAATTCAGACTAGTGGGAAATGCGTGTGGAGTAATAATCAAGCTGATCTGAGCCTACTCTTGAAGAGAAGAAATTGATATATTGTGAGGAAGATGATTTTTTTTTACTCAAAAAAGAAAAAACCAGCTTAGTTTCACGACAAGCTGCCCGTGAGGAAGATGAATTTATTCGCCATTTAATTCTTCAGCTGTTGAAGCCTCGTGTCGATTTTGGTTAGAGCTGGCTGTAAACCAGAATCTTTTGATCCGTTTAAGTGTGGTGTAAGTTGTATTTGGCCAAGGAAAAGCAGTTTTACATGGTTAGGCTTTGCAGCCATTTGCTAGGCCTTTTT
Organism: Themeda triandra; assembly: GCA_018135685.1. Taxonomy (NCBI): domain Eukaryota; kingdom Viridiplantae; phylum Streptophyta; class Magnoliopsida; order Poales; family Poaceae; genus Themeda; species Themeda triandra. The sequence goes on along the minus strand of JAENPR010000069.1, from coordinate 284,916 downwards.
GGATGTCAACGAACGATGTTTGCTTGGCATGTTCTCTCTTACAAATGCAGGTTTACACAAGGGCCTGGCGTGTTTGCTCTGAAGATGAAAAGTGATGTAACAAAGTGGTAGAAAAATCATCCAACCAAAGCTACTGCGGCTGCAACAAGCGCTCAGCAAGCCTGGCAACGACCGCCACCAGGTTGGTGTAGGTGTAACGTGGATGCATCATTCCACGCTGGCGGTCGAAGTGCAGCTTCTGGAGTGGTACTCCGAGATGAAAATGGAAGATCTTATGAAGGAAAGGCAATCTGGTATGATCATTGCCTGAAGTCCTGAACGCACTGACCGCGGAAGCAATGGCATGCAGGGATTAGGTTCTTAGGAAAGTTAAGTAGGATCTCGTTCTTTTTTTTTTCTCACCCTTAAAACCCATAAATACACAGGTCTGCAACCCTTCGCCAATAAAAGACAACAGAACCTTCTTCACCATGTCAGGTGCTGGAAGGTTACAAATTGGAAACGAAATAGCGCCACAGCAAAAAGGCATAGCCAAAACACACAGAAACCACTGATTGGGCATGTGAAGTCTTAAGATAAATATAGCAGTTCAATTTCTCAAATGTTTCAAATATTGGCACCAAATTCTCTAAGTTACAGCAATTTAACAATGACTTACCAGTTGCTTACAAAGTTTCAGGAAGCCACACAACTTAACAGGACACTCTTAACTGTTGAGCACTCTATTCAGAACAACATTATGGTACCTGATTCGCTCAACCTTCAGAAGCAATCTGTATTGAATGATACATCCAAACCCACCGATCTATGGTTCAAAATGAAAAGGAGTCTTGGGTACAGTAATCTACTCACTTCCCGAAGAATTTAGAGAGGCGAACTGGACCTTCGTCCTCACTTTCACTATCTCCGCGCTTAGACCTTGATCGGTGCTTCTTTTCCTTCTTTGTTCTCTTCGATCTCGAACGTGATCTGGACTTCCTTGAACCCCTATCCTCATCATCACTGCTTGAATATTCTGACGATGAGCTGGAACTTGACTCTGATGAACTTCTGTGCTGTTAAAGAATTAAATGTCAGTGCACCAAACAAATTTGAAGTAAGCAAAGTGGATGTACTGTTGAGACTAATTTTAGTAGGATCTTTTGTTCATCAAGCTATTCTAGTAGGAAAGTATTCACTTCATGCTATCTGAAAATAAAAACTAATGTACCTAGAACAGAATTATCATATACTTATATACATTTCCATTAGGCAAATAGCAACAATTCTACAAGTAAGCAGATCATAAGCTAGAGTATACCTTTCTCCTCTTTTTACTTCTTTTCTTTGCATCCCTATCCTTCTCCTTCCTCTCTGTTTTCAAAATTTTTTGTCAGAAGAGCCATTTAACACATACAATTATTTATTTGAGGAATGGCAAGTGATGGAAATACTAATATTCTAACATTACAAGTATTATCATTTGCAGGTTACCATAGCCCATTACCTTTCTTGGAAGATGATGATTTTGAGTTTGACCTCGAGTGATTTCTTCCGTTTGCTAGCTTCTGAGCTCTTTCAGCATCCAGTTGAGCTCTATACTCTCTCATCATTTTATCTTTGTCAGCCTCCAGCTCACCCCTTTTCAGTTCATCTTCCTGACAGTGAATACGAATACCATCAATAACTGCATAGCTACTTATAAAAAAACCAATTGGCGATTAGAATGCATCTTGGAGTAACAACAAATGTTGCTAACCAATTGGTGATTAGAATACATCTTGGAGTAACAACAAAGATGCTTAACCAAACAGTGGTAACGTGGTATTGAGTGCTGGAAAACTGGAATCTGTTGCAAATAAAACTGAGAACCTGAAAAATGCTGAAAAGGTTTGTTTTGAAATACAAAGGTTCATCTATATAGACTCATCGGTTGAGATTTACGAATGACTCAACAATCAACATATGAATCACCCAAGCCAAAACATCGAAACCATGATAGAAACTGTTATTTTTGAGCGATGACATGTGAAAGATGTGAATGTTTTGTATAATGGCGTCTGACATATTAGATTATGGCAAGGTGACTGAAGTGGGTGGCACATGAAATGAGCATGTACTAGACTGCCAGGGCAAAACTTCTGGATGCTAAAAAATATCCAATTATGCCAAACATCATCACAGCATAAACTAACATGAGCAAATTTGGTCATGACTTTCAATCAGCAAGTTAGTATCACGATAACAAGACAAGGGTGACTCAGTAGTCAGTACTACGGGAGCATGTTGATACACTGAATATTGAAGTAGAAGAACGCAAGCAAACTGTAAACATGAGTACAGAGACAAGTGCGCGTGTACCTTCTGCTTCTTCTTGAACTCCTCCCAGGTGACGGTGTGCGTCTTGTTAAGGCTGGCCAGGCGCGCCGCATGCCACTCTGGAGAATGAAATGAACCGTCCGTCTGCGACGGCCCTCGTTAGCCAAAGTTCCTTTTCTTTATAATTTCATTCACCCAAAGTGAAAGTAGGGATGATGATGGCCAAAATTCCTACTCTACCATACATCTAATTAGCGTACTAACACGACTGCGGGAAAATAATCAGATCAGGATGGATTTGCGAGCCTGGAACTCGGGGGAAAGTGCGGATGGGAATCAGAGATCTGCTAGGGGAGAGGAAGGGGACCGACCATGCCGTCTTCGGGGCCGTCGGCGGCGCCGGGCGCGCCCGACGAGGACCCCACCCTCGCCCGCTGCATCGCCTTGTACGCCTGGTTCTTCCCCATCTCTCCCCCTCGGCGTCAGGCCCGGCGAGCGCGAGACCGGATTGGAATCGGAAGGGGGAGGAGCCGAGCCGGGGACCGGAGATCCCTTTCGTTTCTGCTGGCCTGGTTCGCGTCTCTCTGCCTGCCTGCCGTGACCGTGAGTTGTGATTGGGTGGTTGGTGATAAGGAGGAGGGAGGGACAGTGGCAAAAGGGCTTTATCTTTAGCGTGGTCAGGCGATTTAATCTCAGCCGCTGATGCTTGCACTGCTGCAGTACTGCTGTTGTCCTACAAATTTACGTGACACAAATCAACGTATTTTCGTGGATAGGCTTTCTATGATATAGCAAAGCTCTAGCAAAATAAAATATATGATATCAGAGATGTGGGGCATCTAGCAATAGCAAAGTTCAAGGAAAAATAAAATATATGAACTCAGAGTTGTGGGTACATTTAATGGCTTGTTTAGCATAACAAATACTCCTAGATCTAGGTTAGATCTCTACTTATATAGTAAATCAAAGTAGTCTAGATATTTATATATTTAATCTAAACTAAAAAACCAAAAACAATTCATCTAAATGCAAACTCCATATCTGTCGTGGAAATATATCTTGGTGGGTGTCAACGTATTTGTTAGATTTCATCTCACGGCTAACTTAGCTAAATATATTTTTGCTCCTAATAACCTTTTTAAGAAGCATTAGAGTATGCTCAACGCGAGCCGATATGTTATTGTCGTATGGTTCAACCAAAATCTACAACCACATAGACAAGGAATAGGTCATTCATTTTGCAATGAACACCTACATTATCTATCAGAAAAGCAACTTTCTCTTTTGTAAGATGCTTTATTCGTTCAGTCTCACATCTCTAAAAAAACGTTTGACAAGGACTTAACAAATTCTATCACAACGGTTTGTTCTAGTGGTGTCCTATGGCAATGACTACCTCTACAAGCTTAGAGAAGGTACAATTCAACTCCCACCCACCATGGAGCGCTGGAGCTGGTAAGATTGGATTTCCCGTGATCAAAGTTAGTCTCAATGGGAGTTTCATACCACTGTTTCCAAGAGGTTTCGTACCTTCCAAGACTCTCGTGTGTTGGAAACAGGATGGATAGATAAGTTTATTGCACCTATGAAATCTTCATCATCTCTCCTTATTAATACTATGCACAAGTTATTTTCTATGAAACTCTTATAAAATCTCTATTAAGATTGGCCTTATAGCTAGGTTCCTTGCCTCAAAAGCCAATCTCGGCTCCAGAGGAAAAAGATCGACAAATCCTTTGTTCCAATGCTCAAAAAAAAAAAAAAACACCCGTAAAAAGTATCAGAACATTACAGATATTTTTCTCAAGGATAAACTTTACTAGATCAGCTTTCGTCCCAAGATCACCTTCACCGTATTCGTGTGCTTAACCAACAGTACATCACCGCTAAAAAGCATATTTGGAGAGGCAACAAATCGAACTCATTCTTATTCAAATAGCATGAAATTTATTCAAATACTTATTTGATGCCTATACTTTTCTTCAGACTATCAATGAAAGATTTGTACAGCCCGCCTAACTTATTCTCATTTTCATGGCAACCGTTTGAAATTTAAGTTGCCATTCCAGACAGAATTCCTAACCTAACGATCGGTGGTACTGGGCTGGGACTAACTCTATAAATGAATATCTTTCAATAGCAAGCTATGCTACAGGACACAGATTTCTCCGCAGCTGCCAGTCAGAACAAAAAGAATGACCATCCTGCTTAGTGAATTTTGCATGAAACTGCCATGAACTAGCTTTGTTGTGTGAGGCTCCATTGAAAATGAATGGACAGCAGAGTTTTAACAGCCAAGAACGTGGCTGCTATTCCAAATCATCGTGCCGTTTCTTCATTTTCATTGTTTTCCTCTGTTTGTGACGCCAGCTTCACAATGTCTTCCACGAGGATATTCCCTTCTGTTAGGCATATGAAAAAGGCTTAGTGATATAGCAGAATGAAGAAATAATTTATGCGAATCATCAATATGATTATAGACAGGGATGTTGACTGTAAGCACCTTTATCTTTAGAAAGATTGCTGATAAGCTCCTGGACGCCTTCTGCTCCTATGGTGTCTTTGAGATAATTTGCAGCTGCAGCTACCTCTTCAGGAGTTACCTTGCCATCACGGTCCCTTAAAAAGGAACACATTGATGGCCAAGGGTGGCAAAACATTATGAAAGGAACAATGAACAAGCAAGACCATGAAATTCAAGTGTGTTGCACTAGTTATAACATGGATATATGACTGCAATGTTGCAACCAATAGGTTTTTAAGCCTAACCATCTAAATCAAATTCTAACCTAGATGTGTGCATCAACAAGGCCAAATGTTAGTTTCTCACCTTCTCCCTCTCCCAGAGTCCCAGTCCTGCCATATGGTTTATATTTCCTCTGATTTGAATTTTTAGCACCTTTTGGTGCAATTATCTTTTTTTTAGAAAACCGTTAAAGAAATATAACCAAGAAACTTCACTAGCAACAAACCATATACAAATGATTCAAAATAAAAGCATGCACAAAAGCTTACCTATCCAGCAGCTGCCAGCGATTGCCAATTCGAGCATCAACATCATCAATCTCCTTTTCTAACTTCTGAAGCATAGCATCAACCTGAAATACAGAAAAGGAAAATCACCAACAAATAGCCTCACTATGTAAACAATATAAAATACGCGAAGCATCATATCAGAACACTGCATATTTTCATCATATACTTCGAAACAAATGAAGTCAACTAAATAGTCAGAAGTGACCATAACCCATTTTCTATAGAAGCATATAATATCTCTTGTTTTCTACTTGTCTATAGGAAGTTATTAACAAATAACAACTACTACTTGCTGCTAGAAAGATGTTCATTAGTGTTTATTAACTTGCTCTAATTATATCAGTAATGTTTTAAATAAGTTGAAACATCCATCTTAAGGTACTGACAATGGACCTGATTGATTACAAGTATCTGGTGACAAACCTCCATGGTTGTACCTATCTGAAAAGTTTGTTACATACTCCCTCCGTTCCGGATTATCTGTCGTCGAGAGCCGGACACGAGAAACAAGACGACCCTACGCACCCCTACCGTAGTCATCGTTCACGGTAGCAATCATTCACCTTTTTGTGGTGAAAATGCAAGAGCCACACAGAACAACATTCACTGTCCACCGCAACAGGCAGCAGCATTCATTGTCCATCTCCGCTTTTTGGGTACGTGTAGTAGTACTGGCCTGTGTGGCCGGGAGACAGGCGCTGACAGGCTCTGCTGCTGAAGCTGTGCAGAGCTAGCCTCGTAGCGGACGACAAGAACACGATGCTGTAGCTAGAACGACACTTAAAATGAAACAGAGGGAGTATTCTGTAATTCTAATAAGTGGAGCTCACAGCTACCTGATGACAAATTTCTAACAATTTAATGGAATTCTCCCCGCAAGGCAAAAGTTTACTTTTACAATTTTCTGATATATGGATACACCTATTACAGGTATTAATACATGTTTCTTCTTAAGATAAAGAATGTTTCCAAGTATAAGTTCTAAGTCCAATTTATAAAGCTTTAGATGAAGAAAGCAATTCCTTACCCTATCAATCAAAGCTGAAGAGACCTTTTCTCCCACAGCTGCCTCTGCAGCATGGTCTGATTCCTCCCTAGCAGCCTTGTATGCTCTCCTGGCTTCTTCTTCACCATCTGTACCCTCCTTTGCAAGCATGTTGTTGTACAGTTCTATCTGTATCCACATGAGTGGGGATCCAACATTAACTTATACAAACAGACCACACATATTCAGTATGACTTTGAAGATTACCTCCTTGTTGACAAGGCTTAAAAACTCTTGTCGCTCCTTGGTAACAGACTGCAAGATAGGAGAAGGTAGGGTTCGATGTTAATGTAATTTTTCTCTAGGAGTGCAGGATTGGAATAGTGGTAACAAAAGAAAGTGACTTTGATCATACAGAAGCAGATGCAAGCACAGCCAATGCTTGACTGATATTACAAAGCTGCTCTTTCTTATCATGTGTTTTCGCTTTCTTTAGTTCCTCTTCCTCCCTAGCAGTAGGCTCAGTCATTTCCTTCAAAGCCAAATCTTCTTCAGTGGCCTTAGACTCCTCCAGTTTTGCCTTGTCTTCTTTTTCTTGCCTTTTCTCCTCTTCCTGATTATTATTTGGTGTGCAAAAGTATCAAACAAAGAACAGGGTCAATATTCATGGAGCAGGGAGTTTGGTAATACAGACAAGAAAGCGAGGACAACAAGTCTATTTTAACTCATGCCTACTAAAGAACAGTTTTCATGTTTCCCTAAAATATTTGCCATAAAAAACTTGCCGGTGGCCAAGGGTGCGACAAAGAATAATGAATTGCATCATTTACAAAACTTGCCCCTGCTTAAGAGTTGAGACATGGAGCTTCCTCATGTAAATATGGATTCGAGTGACTCATGCTTATATTACCTTGATAAGTTCTTCCTGCATCTCCAGAAATTCCAATTTTCTCTTCCTCTCTGAAACAGAATCTTCAGAAGGCAGTACAGTTCCAACTGTATCGACGACTTCATCTGGCAGGGAAGATAAGGTTGCTACAACGGCCTCCTCAGGTTTCATTTTACCAGACACAGTAAAAGCTCTGAGGATTTTTGAACACAAGTGAGATTGTGAGAATCCTAATGGCAGTAATATGCCAGGCAGACATTTATTACCAAAAATACCTTGAGAGTATTAGAAGAGATGATGGCACAGAATGATTGAGTGATAGATCCAGCCAGTCTCTGAGCTGAATAAAATGAAGTGTTTAGAATAGTTAACTGAAGCAGATCCTATTCTTGCAAAGTTTTCAATTAAGTGATAGATCCAGCTAGTCTCTGACCCATAGAATTTCATAGCCTAAAGACACCTACCTTAAGGATTTATGTCATTTCTAGAATAAAGTTTTCAATGCACTATAACAGAGTTTTAGCAAACAAAGCTTGGCAAATAAGTTCTACAGAGCACGATATACCTTTTACCAGTCTCATGACAGTATCAGTTAGTTGTAGAAACAGAACTTACAAGACATGACCACAATTTGTGTATCACTGAATGGGCAAGAAACTTTATGGAAAATACATGTCAAACATCACAGAGACTTTAACTCCCGGTATTCAAGGTAATTAGCAAAATAAATTACTAAGGTGTGAATGTGAACATCTGTTGAATCACCAAGGCACCAAAAATAATCAACAGGTATGTTTTATTTATTTAAGACCCTCCCCTACATCAATATTATGTCTCAAAAAGAAATCCAAAGCAAGTTATTTAGACAAAAGCAAGCATGGGCATTGGAATTCAACTTGGACTAGGTGCCCAACTTGGCAGGTTACTTATGGGCACGGCAAATAGCATGTGGAATCTGACATGGATGTCAAATGTCTGACTTGGCGCCCAAAAAAGAGTCTAATGTCCAAGTAGAAGTCAAACCTGTTGGCGCATCTCCTCTGTTGACAACAAACCAAGGTGCCCACGCTCACGACATGCTTGTCGAAGCTCATATTCAGAAAGAGACTCCACACCCTCAGCTTGAATCATCTTATCATCATTCTTAATGCTGCATAATAGATATAAACTGGTAAACATAGGTTTGCACTACACTTAAATTGAATAATAAGATGTACAGAAATGTGCCCCCTGCCCCCTCTGCCTATGCTGCTTTGGTAGCTACTGCTAGACATGGGAACTGAAGACGAAAAGCAAGTTGACACTTGGTAGGCAGTTAATATTTCCTTTCCTGAAGGCAACTACTATTCCTAATTTTCTAGTAAGAGAAAATAGATATAAACTGGTAAACATATGTGTGCACTACACTTAAATTGAATAATAAGATGTTGAAAGAGTTTTGGGGTTTCTGTGAGACCTAAATTCTCCAGATGATCTTAATGCAAGAAGCTCACATCAGTAGTAACTAAGTGTACCAGTATACCACACTAGAAAAACATACTAAATGCTAAAGACAGTGGTGGAGCCTCATGGAGGCAAGCCTGACACCCCGCCCCCCTCTTAATCCCTACACTCCGACACTCCTAAAGATGCAATCAAATTTATTCTCAACAAGAACTATATTCGTGTACATTCATATCACCCATCACATCTTTTCTCTTCCTGATATGTACATGATAAGGTAATTGAAAGACATACTCTTGTAGTTTCTTTCGAAGCATGAATCGCAAGTAGTGGTCTGTGCCAAAAGGTTGGATCCCCATGTATTTACACATATTAACAAGTCGTGGTCTGCAGAACAAGGTTGATCAGGCAACTGGTATGATCAAGGGATTAAGTATATGAAGCACAAACCTGCTCATGTTATCCAAAGTGAGCTCGTCATTAAATAGCTTTGCAAAGCTCAAAATTTCATCATTGGAGGCATGCCCACCTTTCCTAACCTAGTTTAGAATTTGAGTATATCGCCAATAGGCAAAAAAAGTGTTTAGTGGTATTTGTTCTAAACTTGAAGATACATGCTAAGCATGCAAGAAGATGATACCTTATTCAAGAACTCATCTAGATCTTCAGCAGTCTGTTTCATTTCTCCACTACGTGATGTTTGAACTTCCTTTGCCATTTCTTTAGCAGTGTCTTGTAAAAACTTTGCATATTCCATCCTTGCCTTCAGTTTCCTTTTTAAGGCCTCCTGTATAGGGCAAAATGAATGCAGTATGAGCCATGTTAACATTTAGTAAATCTGTTGACAAAACAGTTTCATTGTTCTAGGTCAAACCTCTTCTTTCATCTTGTCCTGGAAAGTGGATGGTAACATGTTTGGGAACAACTTGAGGAACACTGGCAGCAAGAGTTCCATGAATGGAACGATAATAAAAACTGCAAAAGGTACTAGCCTGAATAGATCTGCTGTTGTGCGTGTGAGCTGCTGCCTCTCTCGTCTTGTGAGGCTCTTTCCACTAGCAAGTTTCACTAACAGCCTTGATGAGATTCTAACATCTGCCCAGAGTAGCTTACTGCCCAACCAATAATGCTGCAGTGTAGAAATGAATTCATCCTTCCAATGCTTCAACTTTGCAGCCCAATCAGATCTTAAACCCACAAAAATAAATACATATCAAACACTGAATATCTAGACAAAGACTATTGGTAAAAAAAAGAATGGTATAACAGTGCTTCAATATCAAGAGGGAAACAGAGACCTGCTCATTGAAGCAATAAGTCGTAAAGCAGGGCCAATACCAAGAAGCTTTGCCCAGAATTTTTGCACTACTGATTGGTCAGTCTTTTGCACTTCCTCCAGCTTAGCTTTTGCTTTTGCTTTTGCAGTGCTTAATCCTTCCACTGCTTGATCACATTCTTCAGGGGATGCCTCCTTTTTTTGTTGCTTCTGCTTCTCATCCTCACTCTGCTTGTCCATAATATTAACTTGACCCTGTCCAGTTGTGTTTGATATGGTGCGGACTGACTGCAGGAAACATCTGGCTCCTAATGGGAATACAAAGTTCTGTGCTCTAGAACCATAAGTGGGAAGAGAAACCTCACAAGTTGGACGCCATGTGAAACCGCTACTGAGGTGACAAAACTTTCGCTTATCTAAAGTACAATGTTCCGTAGCACGATTAGAATCTGCTAAACTTTCCTTCGAAAACAAACATATAGATCTTTGATGATCAACCTCACAACCAAACTGTCCTTGCCCAATTGTGCTAGTGAATGAAGGAGATAAAATAGGCACAGTAGTGTGCCGTAGAATGTCCTTCCTCCTCCTGACGATAGCCCTTGATGCCATCCTTGATCACTTACTCGGTTACTCCCTTTCTCAATGAAACTCCAGGATCATGCCTTTCCAGGTAGAATCCTGAAATACAGTAAACTTCCAGTTATGCCATCATCACATGTAAATATGCACATGTGCAGCAAAAAGAAACTAAGATTCTAACATAAAGTATGGCATTGAAAATTCAAAATTATAGCACTCATGGCCATGCGCAATGGCAATAATAATTTTAATCCCTTTCATATTTTATAAACACACAGCTAGCTTAGGGATGTTTGGTTCCCAGGCGAGATTGCTTCACCTTATCAGCCCATGCCCCAATAAGCTTGCTTAGCCAGGAGACCCATTTTAGCTCTCTACGGGTAGTAAGGCGAAATGCTGGCAATCCTTGCCAACACAAGTTATCAAGACAAGCTAGCCAAATATTCAAACGCAGCAGCAGAAGCATCAAATCCTTGCTCAGCAAGGTTAGGTGAAGTTTAGATGCAGAACCAAATGCGCCCATAATTGCACAATACAATCATAGAACACAACTACTAGACTATAAGTTCAATCAAGGCCATTCAAATACTGCCAATAGAATTACCAATCCTCCATAGAGCAAACAACTTCTTAAAATAGAAGAATCATCCACCTCATATATAAACTTCAAACCATAAGAAAGCCTCAATTCTGATGCTATACAGGTTGGCTGGTTGGGGGCATTCAACCCAACAAATGACTCAACAATCAACATACTACTGACCATTTTGACTTGAGCATGGCTTTGTTGCATCAGTTGCCCCATCTGAAATCCAGATTGCGAATAACCTCACTTGTTCATTTTTAGGGAATGAACAGATGGAAATGCAGCCACCTGAACCTGATCTGGTTCTTGCTTGGTTAATACAGTAAAAAATACCTATGTCAACTATTAAAAAACACAAAATCTAGAATATGCATTCTGTCTCATCAACAACACTTTAAAGGTGCCTATAGATAACTGCACACTAGTTGCTTTCAACAAGGTTGTGGGCAACAATTCATCTAGATAACCAATTCTACAATGGAACTCGTCATGAAGTGATCATACAAGTGTATATGAAAGCCTGACATCTATAACCATATCATGTTCAGACTTCAGATACCAGCGAGGCCTAGCAACTGATTGCGTTGCGCCGCATTCATTTCCGGTCAAACCATTCCGTGCCCGAGATCAGAGCCACTAACGAAACACCCCCTACAGCGTAATCACTGTATCCCAGCGCCACCACAGATGACCTCCGCGACCGCAGCACCTCCGCCCGCCCACCTCGCCGATACACCAGCAGAGAGCCCGAACACAGCGCTAACGGATTCCCGGAGGAATGGAGAGAAGAGACGGGCAAGGAGGACGTGGCCCGATCGAAGGAACCGACCGGGAGGGGCGGTCAGCCGGTCACTCACCGAGGCGCTGGCGGAGGCGGGAGATCGGCCGGGCGTCGGACCCCGCCGCGGCGGCTGCGCTGGTGGGCGGTGGCGGGGACGGGGCGGATCGGGGCGAGGTGGTTTTCCAATCCCGGGAGGCAGTGGGCTGCGGCGGGAGCGGGCGCAGCTCGCGTGGGACGACCAAACTGCTGAAAATGTCGCCGGTTGGGGGGGGATGAGATCATGAGAGGACTGGAGTTCAGAGGATCGACGCAAAAGCGTCTCGCCGCGATGACTGTCTGCGCAGTGGAGTGGATCAGTGGAAGGCAGGGAAGCGGTCGGGAGGGGCCGTTGAACTGAAGAAGTGGATGGGCCAGTCCAGTCCAGTCCGCCTGGAAGCTCAGATAGGGCCGAGCCCGTGGCCTCGCGCAGTCTCTCTCGTTGTTACCGGACCGCAAGGCAGGGGCCCAAATAGGATCCATTAACAACGACAACACACAGCCCAGTCGCTTTTGGGGTCCGGAAAGATACGAATTTCATCCGACGCCGAATTGCCTCAAAACGTTCACAGATTCTCGATTGCCTCAAAACGTTCACAGATTCTCGCAAGGCTATTTTCAGCGTTTGCTAATCTCGTTTCCTAGTGCAGAAACAGAACTCTCTGGGAAAGTGTTCACAGATTTTTTTTGCTGTAATCTTTTTAATTAATGTTTGGAAAAAAATAATTTGAACGAAAAAAATGTATCTAGTCCTTTTGGTTTAAGCAAACCACGTGTGACAAAAAAATATTCTGCCGACATGCATTGGCGCGCTAATCCGTTGGAAAGCTTACTCAAGCACAGATTCTTTCCTAATAACTTTATTTTGCACAAGATCTGCAATCTGAGAAGCACCTACATACGTGTACTAACTATATAAGGTGTAACAGATAGATCGAATTCCACTAGTTACTAGTACTACTAGGATTCTTAGGGTCGAACTCGCTGTTGTCAGGGCAGAAGGTGACGGTGTAGCTGTTGTCGACGACGGCGCAGCTAGAGCTGCCGCACGGGACATTCGAGGACGCGGAATTCCCCGACGGCTTGCACGCCACGACGCGGCCGTCGGGCGCCTTCACCTGCCGGTCAGCCGGGCACGCGCCGTCGAGGTCCACCACGCACTGAGCCGGAGCGCACGGGCCGCCGCGGCTCGCGTCGTAGGGCGCCACGAGCACGGGCACGTTGTACCCGTCGGCGACGCTGATGTGGTAGTTGTCCGTGCCGCCGGCTCTGCCGCCGAGGGCGAGCACGGCGATCGTGGCCGGCGACGGCGAGGGCCTGGCGCCGCTGGCGCACTCCAGGCGGCCGGAGCCGCAGTCGCCCGTGGCGCACGTGAACCTGCCGCCGTCGCCGGTGGAGCAGCCGGTGCGCGCCCAGATGAGACCCGACCACCCGTGCGGCAGCGCGATGTTCATGAGGTACTCGTACCCCATGAACTGGTATGGCGTGAAGTCCAGCGGCGGCGAGCCCGGTTTAGCGACGATCACCGGCGCCACGCTGAAGCTGCAGTTGTTTTTGATGTTCAGGATGTCATGTTTTTGCTCATCTAGCGACGGCGCAAAATCATCTGAATCGAGAGACCAAAACACAAGCAGCAGTATTAGCACCATTGCACCAAAACAATGACATGAAGGGACACGATTGGTTGGCTGCTTATATTACCGCTAGCGGACGCGGACACGGCCACGACGACGACCAAGAAAGCCAACAATGCGTGAGAAGCTGACCCTGTCGCCATGTTTGACGACTGGAATCTGAACGAGGTAGGAGGCGTTTGATGACGGCGCAGTAGGGGAGCCTGACACGAGCTATTTATATAACAGAGCTCCACTTTTTCAAGGAAAGTATAAGCATAGAGACATCATTTTTTTTCCACTTTATTCTTGTATCCATATATTTCCTTAATGATGACTTATGGTAATGCTAGAAAAAGCGATAATCAATATATATATGGTATGAGTTTCAGTAGCAATTTTTACTCGTATATTCATGCTTTTTTAACTTGTAGCCTCGCATGTCAAAAGTAACTTGACATATTCATCACCTCATATTCACATTTTTAATCTTGAAATAAATATATTCGGGATCCTAAATGAATTTAAATTATATTTTAACTGGAAAGTTGGTACCGCTCATTTTGTCTCCATGGATCAGTTGTGTGTTCCCTTTTTTAGATGGGTCTTTTAGTTTGTTGTGTGTATTATCCTCATGAATCGGGGTCAATGACGGCTCTTTTGGAAACAAGAGGAGTAAAACCTAGGGATGAAAAACCTCCCACTAAGAACTACGATGATAATTAAAATGATATCCCCATCCACCCACGAAAAAGTCCGAGATCCCGGAGAGATTAGAGTTTCCGAACTAGATCTTATAAGTCCACTTCTCTGCAATCTAGCAACATGATACATGAACCAGAAAACACCAGATGTTGTGTCATGGGGTTAGAGTGAGCGCTAATAAGTGGCATATACTTTCTCATATGAGATGAAAGAACTATATTAGAATAGAAGCCGTATAAAAGTGTCACTGTAAATAGCGCCAACACAATCCCTACACTTAGTAGCTCTCAGACCGTCCCGCTCGGCAGGATTGACGATGATTATAAACAAAAGGGGCTATTTACTTCAGACAAAACTTACCTTTCGTTACCAATCTCCGCTTTTCTCTAACTAGGCTGTCGAAGACAAAACAAATAAGCAATGTCAGTTACCGGGAGTTTCATTCCAACCCCATGGCATTCGTTCCAAACAAAAAATTAGCTGAATAGTACGACGTCAAGCGGAAGGACCCTTGTCCATCATGCTTTGCATTTTCCACACGCCATGAAGCTCCTGACTGATTGCCGGCCTATAGTAACTTCCGTCTTATGTTGTCTTATTAGACTCTTGATGATGAATTTGAGAAATCATTGGATCGACTGACATGTTAAAAGTTTCTAGTGCAATAATTCAAGAGCTGGGATAATGTCAAGTCCGATCTTCAGTCTTCTGAACCTCTAATTACATCTCTTCTAAATTCGAGTCACAGGTTTAACATAAGTGATCTGAGACGCGGCTATGTACGCTAAGAGATAACAGATACAAATTCACTGTTGTCAGGGCAGAAGGTGACGGTGTAGGTGTTGTTGACGGCGGCGCAGCTGAATCCGGTGGAGGACACGTTGCCAGCGGCGTCGACGACAGCGTAGCTTCTGGCCGTTGGGCACGCGTTCTCCAACGCCCCGGAGTTCCCCGACGGCCTGCACGCCACGACACGGCCGGATGCGTTCACCTGCTGGTCGGCCGGACACGCGCCGCCGTCGAGGTCCACCACGCACTGGGTCGGAGCGCACTGGCCGCCGCTGCCACTGCCATGGCTCGTGTCGTAAGGCGCCACGAGCATGGGCAGGTTGTACCCGGCGGCGAGGCTGATGGCGTAGGTGTCCGTCGTCCCGTTTTTGGCACCGAGCGCGAACTCGGCGACCGTCGCCGCCGCCGGCGCGGGCCCGCCTCCGTCGCACTCGAGACGTCCGGAGCCGCAGTCGCCCGTGGCGCACGCGAACTTGCCGGTGCCGTCGGTCGAGCAGTCAGTCCGGCCCCAGATGCGACCCGACCACCCGTGTGGCATCGGGATTCCGAGGACGTACTCGTACCCCTTGAGCTCGGCGGCGGTGAAGGTTAGCGCCGGCGAGCCCTGCCTCGGGGCGATCACCGGCGCCACCCTGTAGCTGCAGTTGTTTTTTATGTCCAAGGTATCCACGTCCGGCGACGGCCCGAAATCATCTGAACCGGAGAACAGAGAGCACAGGCAAGAGGCAACACAACATTAGCACCAGTGCACCAACACATACAAATTAACTATAAACGAAATCGGATCCTAGTTCGTCCTGGAGAATGGAAACGCAGGGATAGGATTAGTTGGCTGCTTACCGCTAGCGGAGACACTGAGGACAACCAAGAATGTGAACAGTGCGCGGCAAGCTACCCTCGTCGTCGTCGTCGCCATTGTGGACGGGATAGAAGCGAGAGCGGATGGAATAGCAAGCTGAGCTGATTCAAGATGGGGGCATAAAAAGGAAAAGTAGTAGCTCAAAAAACTATAGTTTCTGCTGCTATTAGATGCCTTGATGGCTGGTTATTTGCTGCCCCTTTGCTATGCTGGGGGCATATGCCTGAACTTGAATATTTAAAAACCAAACTTGGTCTTTTGAGTAATTGAAAGGCGGGGCTCTGCCCTTGAATTCTAAAAAAGATAGAAGCGAGAGCGGAGCCGTTTGGTGACACACTGCTGCCAGTGTGGGAGCCGAGGGTGCCACGATCTATTTATACAAGGGCAAGGGCAGTCCCAATGCAAGACTCTATCATAGAGTCTAAGATAATTTATTACTCTTTTATTTATTGTATTTTGCTGATATGGTGGTATATTTACCTCGAAGATTGTGGACTTATAGAGTCTAAATAAGACTTGGAGTTTTAGTTTTTCTGCCTCTCTCTTCAATAAATATACCGTCACATTAGTAAAACACAATAAATAGAAGGGTAATAAATACTCTTAAACTCTATGATAGAGGCTGCACTGTGAATGACCTAAGGCTAGTCTCAATGGAGGATTTCATGTCCCAGTTTTCAACACAACATATTTTGGAAACAGTGTAGAGGAGTTTCATCCCCATGAAACTCTCTCTGCTCCCATTAAACTTTTATCATCTCTCTCTTCATTAATACAGCGCCATGTCAACGTATTTAATGTGCATGAAACTCTATGAAACTCTCATTGAGACTAGCCTAAGAGAGCGCCATATATTTGATGATGATAGGTTAGCAAAGAATTAATATTTTCATTTCGACATGAATGCCGTGCACACAGGATAATCTACTCCCTCCAATCCATTTCTTAGCTAGATTGTCTTCCCTCCTAGACTAGTAGTGTGCCTCTGCTAACACAACGATAAGATACAAAACAAATTAAAAATTATATAAAAAAATAGAACGAACAATGAGATTTGTTAAGATTCATGTTTTATATATTGTGTGACCATTTTTTTTTTGTCACGTGACGACTTTCTGTCTCTCTCACAAGTGGACCTCACTCGTTAGCCTCACATTCTCTATAACAACAGTAATAATACATAGAGAACTCACATTTTCTATTTTTGACATATTTTTAAATGTTTTAAAACTATTAAACAAGCATATCACAAGATAAAACTATAACTCAGAAAATATGCACCCATTATACATTACCAAAGTTTCTACACATCAGTATTAATTAACTTGCCATAAAGAGAGGGCAGATTTAGAAGAAAAAAATACCAAAAGTAGTAATACATGGATAAAAAAAAACTCTTGTAGTAGCCTTCATAAAAGGGCATAAACCATTTTTTTACCTGAACAGTAGGCATAAACCAATTTGATAGTAATTCAAGGGAAATCTGATTGGAATAAATTGGAAAGGCAAGATTGAACTCCTAGCTTTGTTTTTAGCTAGTTTAGCGGGTGCTCTGCCAGTTCATTATAGGATAATAAAGAAGTACAGCAGTTCAAAGAAGCATGATCCTAGTTTACATAGAAAAGAAGAAGAAAACAACAACTTATACTTCCTTATTTGTCAGCCATTGCTTGTGTTAGCATTGCTGTCACATTCAATGGAGACTCTAGTAGTATTTGTTAAGGTTGTGGGACCTATTGTTGAGGTTATAGTTGTTTGCAAAGGAATGATAGCAGTGGCTCAATTATTGCCAGATTTATTTTAAATTTAAACTAAAAAAAAGGTTCTAAACTTGCTATTTCAGTTTGAAATTAAGTTTCAGATGCTGAGATAAAAAAATATGTATTCCCTCCTTTCTAAATTATAGTCCGTTTGACTTTTTGACCTCAAACTTGACCATCCGTCTTACTTAAAAAATTTGCAAAATACCACTTCTTTTGTTGTGGCATGCTTTATTAATTAAAGGTCTTTAAGAATGACTAAATTTTGACTATGTTTGCACAAATTTTTTAAATAAGACGAGTAGTCAAACTGAGGTCAAAAAGTCAAATGAAATATAATTTGGAACGGAGGTTGTAACTGGCATCGTGGCTTGCTAACAGCCTAACACGGACACAAGATGAACTGACAGAGGTAAACCTTGAAGCTACACAATTCAATGCTTCTGCATATTGATCTGTACTTGTGAGTATATAGAACTATCTAAAGGATGAGCAAAGACCAGCTATGTTGTCACAGCAACCAAAATCAAATTGCACATAAACAATTTCCCGAAACAGGTCAAGCGAACTTGGTGTGGTCCAAGGTGCTAATAATGCTGCAATACAGGCAGTACTGTAGACCGAGGAGCAGATTGACTTATTGAGTGTACATTGGACATTCAGTTAAATGATATCAGTTCAGTGTTATCTAAAAGATGGTTTGAAACAAGCATGCACCTATATATACACTCATGAAGTGTAACAAACAAGAAGCAAACAGTAGCACCTCTCTCTTTGGCACAGCAATATGCCAGTAGCAGCTACCATTTTAGTTTCAGTGTAGCGTACCCCAATATATGCCAGTAGCAGCTACCATTTTAGTTTCAGTGTACCCCCCATATATGCCAGTAGCAGCTACATGATGAGGTTAAACAACTAAAAATTCCTGTATACGATTGCATGATGAGGGGGAGGAGAGAGAGATAACTAAGTCACCACAATGTCACGCTGCTTGTAACTACTTGAATTCTTGATGGTCGCATCTTGGTGGCTCGGCATCTCGGTGGCAGGCTGGCAGCACAGCTCCGAGAGGACGCAGGGACGGCCAAATGTTTGATCCGTCATGCGTCGGTGATGCTGCCGTGATGGCAAGCGGCCGAACGGCTGATGCGCCGGTGACGGCAGACGGCCGATGTGAGAAAACGCCTGACAAAACCATCATGTCGCCTGCACATTTCCATTTCCATCGTCCTACGCTGGCGCCTGCTGTCCGATCCCTTCTTTGTATGCATGTTCCCGTTAACCACGCGGCCAGCGGTCCAGTCCAATCCTCCTCCTCTCGTGATTGAAAAATTGCTTCCTTTCCATCTTGATCACAGTGGGATCGATTGTAAATTGCTTTCTTTGATCACGGTGGGGATTGATTGTTGCCGGGGATGTAGGGGCGCGGGGCGACGAGATTTTTGCCGGGGTAACTAGCGCGGCGACGCCGAGCCGAGCAGACGAAGAAAAAAGAAAGAAGATTGAAGATAGAGATGGTGGACGCGAGAAGACGAGAAGAGATATAGAGAAGGCAGATCACGCTCCGGTCCGCTAATCCAAGCCAAACACTCGGCTCTGCGGCTCTGCCCATTCCCTCGACGGCCCAACCCAAAATGGACTGTTGGGGTTTTTGAGTTGGAAAATACTACTCCTCACTCCTCACCGTCGCGTTCACAAAGCATCCCGCATTCCCACCGCCCCCGCTCATGCGCTGATCAAGCCAAGAGATCGACGCACCGGCGGAGCGGCAGCCATGTACTCAGCGAACCACTGGGGCGGCTCCTTCGACATCACGACCGACGGGGCGTCGGAGGTCGACGAAGACAGCCGGAACGCGGACGTCGACGCCGGCGCGCTGTCGTCGGCGCGGCGGCAGCAGCACCGCCACGAGCTGGACGAGACGCAGCAGGGCTGGCTGCTCGGCCCGCCGGAAGCCAAGAAGAGGAACAGGCACGTCGACCTCGGCTGCGTCGTCGTCAAGCGCGAGGTCCTGTGGTGGGCATTCGGGGTGCTCTTCGCCGGCTTCGTCCTCGTCGGCCTCCCCATCATCGTCTACAAGAACATTCCCCGCAGGGGGCCTCCCCCGCCGCCGCCGGACCGGTACGCGGACTCGCTACACAAGGCGCTCCGATTCTTCAACGCCCAGAAATGTGAGCATCGCTGCTCCTTCTTCCCAGTCTTCTGTCTCTTTGCTAGATATAGTTCGTACACTCGCATGAACGACGAGTTGTTGGATCGAATTTTTTCGGAAGAAATTTGCGATCTTCGATTCGTTCAATCTTTGAGATCTGCCGCCGCGTTAGGATGGGGAATTTGGATCGCATTTTGCTTGCACACATCTCTGCAATAATGGAGTTGAATCATGTTGCCTTCAGTTTCCATTTTTACACACGCGTAGTGATCTGTGCACAGCACAGCTGTGGGCAGCTGCAGCCATAGAACTGGAAAATGTTGCAGTAGGCAGCAGCTTGTCTGCTTGTGCACATTGATGTATTGGTTGGTCTATGCACGTTGATCATCTTGCCACGTATATTCTCCCTCGTCTGACATCATTTGTAATTGTAAGTTGTAACCTTGCCGCCTCTTCTTGGTGTGACAGCCGGCCGGATTCCGAGGAACAATGGCATCCCGTGGCGTGGCAACTCTGGTCTCAAGGACGGCTCCGACGCCAAGGACGTCAAGGGCGGCCTCGTCGGCGGCTACTACGACGCCGGCGACAACATCAAGTTCCACTTCCCGATGGCCTTCTCCATGACGCTGCTGAGCTGGTCAGTGATCGAGTACAGCGCCAAGTACAAGGCCGTGGAGGAGTATGACCATGTCAGGGAGCTCATCAAGTGGGGCACCGACTATCTGCTACGCACCTTCAACTCCTCTGCTTCCACAATCGACCACGTCTACGCTCAGGTAATTAGTAATTTAAAATTTTCAATGCTGAATTTAGAATTTCAGCACCGTAAAAGTTGGACTATATTATTACTATACGGTAGTAAATTTAGGTCGTCACGATCTGTCACCGTGTCACGTATTGATCTGGACATCTGGTTCGTGCTTTGCTACAGGTGGGTGTGGCAAGGATCAAGAGCAAGACGCCGGACGACCACTACTGCTGGAACCGGCCAGAGGACATGGCGTACCCTCGTCCGTCCCTGTCGGTGAGCTCGGCTCCGGACCTCGGAGGAGAGATCGCCGCGGCGCTGGCGGCCGCCTCCATCGCGTTCCGCGACGACGACGCCTACTCAAAGAAGCTCGTGCACGGCGCGGCCACCATGTTCGAGTTCGCCACCCGCGACTGGTCCAACGAGCGCGCCGCCACCTACTCCAGCCACCGGCCGGAGATCGCGCCCTTCTACAACTCCACCAGCTACTGGGACGAGTACATCTGGGGCGCCGCGTGGATGTACTACGCCACGGGCAACTCCAGCTACGTGAGCTTCGCCACCGACCCTCAGCTCGCCGAGCGCGCCAGGGCCTTCTACAACGTCCTCGACCTCTCCGTGTTCAGCTGGGACAACAAGCTCCCCGGCGCCGGCCTGCTCCTGTCGCGGCTGCGCATGTTCATCAACCCCGGCTACCCCGCCGAGCAGACCCTCCGCCGATACCACAAGGAGACGACTGAGCTGGACATGTGCAAGTACCTCCGGCGCTTCAGGGCCTTCAACTTCACCAGGGGCGGGCTGGCGCTCTTCAACCACGGCAGGGGGCAGCCGCTGCAGTACGTGGTCGCCAACTCCTTCCTCGCTGCTCTCTACGCCGATTACATGGAGGCCATCAACGTCCCCGGCTGGAACTGCGGCCCCAACTTCATGCCCACCGAAGACCTCCGTGCGTTCGCCAAGTCTCAGGTATGTTTGGAGCATGGTGGCGTGCTCTTGCGAGTTTCTGGTTCTGACAATCGCGTACGTCTGTGATCTGTTCCATGATTGATGAGCAGCTCAACTACATTCTTGGGGACAACCCGAGGAAGATGAGCTACGTGGTGGGCTTCGGCAACAAGTACCCGCGGCACGTGCACCACCGGGGCGCGTCGACGCCGCACAACGGCGTCAAGTACTCGTGCACCGGCGGGTACAAGTGGCGAGACACCAAGAAGGCCGCCCGAACGTGATCACGGGCGCGATGGTGAGCGGGCCGCGCCGCGACGACAGGTTCAACGACTCGCGCATGGCGTTCGGGCAGACGGAGCCGACGCTGGTGGGCAACGCCGGCCTCGTGGCGGCGCTGGTGGCCATCACCAGCAGCGGCCGAGGCGTCGGCGTCAGCCCCGTCGACAGAAACAGCATGTTCTCTGCCGTGCCACCGATGTTCCCGGCCACGCCACCTCCGCCGCCCGAGTGGAAGCCTTGAGAGATCTCGTCGGATCGGACCTTTGGGTAGCTCGATTGGTGGGCGCTGGGTTATATGTTCTGAATCTTTTCCAGCGAAAGAGAGCCTATCCTAACATCTCTCAAGTAAAAGTAGAGACATTCTTCGGTTCAAGAGCAAGATTAAACCTTGAGATTACTCCACAACTGACAGGAGTCACAAATTCACAATGCAATTATGCAGGATCAGCAACGCATGTTTACAGCGTTTAGTGGAGTAGCACTTGCTAAGCCTGTGCCCCGCATAACAAGGAATCTTTTTTGGGAACTTCTGAATTGAACCAACGATGCTGGCCTGGAACCGGGTGCGGATCAGCAGGCCCAGTAGCGTCAATACTGAACTTGGCCCAGAAAATGCACGGCGACATCGAGCATTTATCTGCTCGCTAAATATTTTGCGATCCCATTGTTAACTTGCGAGTCCATACCAGGAACACACAAGAGAGTATGAAAAAAAACACCCCAAGAGCAAATAGATTTTCAAAAACGCTAGTGTTTCATACCCCAAGGTGCCTAACAGAAACGCTAGCAAATTGAATGAAAGTATATACACAACACAGCAATTACACAATGGCAGGTCTAGCCAGTGTCAGAAATATTGGTGACCTTATCATTAAACACAAGCTGAGGACTCTCTTTCAATCACTATACACATACTGAAAGTGAAAAAGGGTAGAGAAACTTATGTTGCAATGAAGCTCCATAAGGATTCTCAATCCCACTGCCTGGCCGATCACGGATAAAAAGGTGAAGAAACTATGAGTTGGAATGAAGCTCAAGAGGGATTTTCAGTCCTACTGCCTGGCCAACCACGGATAACCACGCCGGCAAATATTGCAGTGAGCGCTCCTTATCTGTCGCTTTAGTTTCTTCGAGAAGTAGCTTCATCCAATCACTGGTTGCACAGGGGTGCAGAGTCAACCATGGCTTGCTTAAATGGGGGTGTTCCTGCAGGATTCCAAGTAGAGGTAGAACATAATCCTTGCACAATTAGGGAATGGCAGACCAGAGTTCATTTTATGTGTTACTGTCAGGACTCAAGAGCCAAATTCTGTCTCAATAGAAATCAAGAATCATGTATGAACCAGGAATACCTCTTGAGTAATAAAGGTCCACTTCGATTCACTTAATACTTTCTGTGAGTGAGAAGGAAGCCCCTCTTTTACCTCATCTAGAGTTAGTAGCTGCCCACCTAAGTACAGGTTTCAGATGTTTGCTGTTAAGGAGAAACCAATACAAGGTAATAAAATTCGCTTGTGTTCTCAAATATACTTACTAGTGTGATAACCCCGAAAGTATAGCACTGGGACTTTGTAAGAGAAGCTGTAGACAATATGGAAATCAAAAACATGAACATTGTCACTAGAGCTCTCGACCTGCAAAGAGAATGAATATGAACATGACTTCAGGGCTCAAGTTGTGTGGGAGTTGAGTCTTGTCCCCAAAATTCAGTACAAGACCCTATGTCCCAAAATCATCACCCAAACAGACCTTCTGCCTTTATATAAACTCTAATTGTTGTGCAGGGGGTGAGATGAAGATATGACAAGCAGATATGACAAGCAGAAGATCAGACATGGCTAATTTATCAATAGGCAGGTCACAGAAACATTTACCCAAGCTACATCCCCAGCATCCTCAACCTTTTCCATCTCCTCAATCTGCTCCTGGAGGAACATTCTGCTAGTTAAATGCAAGCATGAATATAACCTATTGCAAACATCATACGACTTAATCATATTTTCCATACAGATACAGGACAGGAAACTATCCACCTGGCTTCTTCCACAACTGCGGTACACTCTTTCCAGGGCTAGATAACCCTCTACCTGCAAACAAACAAAGCATGTTCAACTGTGCCCCCACCAATCAGAAAACTGCAAGGTTAATGAATCTGCGTTCAAAAATGATGAGAAAAAGATACGAACCTCCGACGGCACACCCGATTTGCTGCACGGCTTCCATGTCCATTCAGGAAGGGAGTCGTCGACCTCGATCTCCTTCCACCTCTCAACCAGAGCCGCCGCGGAGGCGTTGAAGCTGTCCGGGGACAGAGTCCCGCCCCATACAGGGGAGCCCCCCATCGCGAGGCAGGGGGCAAACTCAGCGCGGGCAAAGGCCGACCACCAGTGCACTCGCTCTTCCTGACCCGGCGCACCAGTCTTTCGCTGTGGACTCGCTAAGCTCCCAATCTCCCGGTGCCGGGCGCCAAAATCCGCAGCGGCCCTTCCTGATTCGCCCACGACCCGGTGCGGGAGCGCCGCCGTGCACAGTGGCTTGCGCTGTGGCGTGGCTTTACGCCTCGATCGTGGGGAATCGGATGACCGGAAGATTGGGGAAAGGGGAACTGACGGAGGGTCTGCGGCTCTCGCCGGAGATGAAGCTCTCCCTCGGCTGCCGGTTGCGGGTCCCCTCGTCGTCTCCAGCGTCGAACTGCTCACAAGTCCGTGGACTCCGTGCAATTCGTGCTGGACCGATGAGGAGCCGGTCGGTTGGGCCTATGAGCCCGGTTTTCCTAGTTTGGGCCGTATCCATACCGGCCTAATCTGTCATTTTTTTTTTTTGACAAGCACGGGTTGAGTTGAGTCTGATCCCCTTTACACCAGCGTTTAGATGCAAAGCAACAAGGGATGAACCGGCCTATTTTTTTCACCTCATTTTCCTACATGGTAGGCTAAGTAAAGAAGCAATGCATCTCAGTATTTTATAGTTAGTCATTTGGTCATAAAAACAACATAATTGGAGTATGTGCAAGATTATTCAGTTACAGGCATTGCATCACACATGAGAGCAGCAGCTTAAGAACAGCCGGTGTATTGATATTGAGATGTTATTACAGAAGAACAGGACCTAATAACACAGTAACTTAAACTTCTCACCATCTTGCAATCCAGAACACACTAGTACTAATTACCTCTACTGACTACTAAGCACAATAAGGTTATGACATATGAGATTATTATCAGAGCAATATATCAAGCACGCACGATCACAGATGTCCTCTTAGAAGTCTTCGTCGATGCTGAAGATGTGGTTGGCAGCCATGCCGCCGCTGAGGCTGGACATGACGGATGCCTTCTGGTACTCGCCGACGCGCTTCTCGAAGAAGTTAGTCTTGCCCTGCAGCGAGATGAGCTCCATCCAATCGAAGGGATTGGCGACGTTGTACATCTTGCTGTGCCCAAGCGCCATGAGCAGGCGGTCGGCGACGAACTCAATGTACTGGCTCATGAGCGCGCCGTTCATGCCGACGAGCGCGACGGGGAGCGCGTCGCAGACGAACTCGCGCTCGATGTCGACGGCGTCGGCGACGATCTCGCGGACGCGTGCCTCGTCGAGCTTCCCGCGCAGGAGGTCGTAGAGGAGGCAGGCGAAGTCGCAGTGCAGGCCCTCGTCGCGGGAGATGAGCTCGTTGGAGAAGGTGAGGCCCGGCATGAGCCCGCGCTTCTTGAGCCAGAAGATGGCGCAGAAGGAGCCCGAGAAGAAGATGCCCTCGACGCAGGCGAAGGCGACGAGGCGCTCGGCGAAGCGCTCCCCGCCGTCGATCCAGCGCATGGCCCAGTCCGCCTTGCGGCGCACGGCGGGGACCGTCTCGATGGCGCGGAACAGGCGGTCCTTCTCGGCGCCGTCGCGGATGTACGTCTCCAGCAGCAGCGAGTACATCTCCGAGTGGATGTTCTCGATGGCGATCTGGAAGCCGTAGAAGGCGCGCGCCTCGGCGACCTGCACGTCGGACATGAACCGCGAGGCGAGGTTCTCCAGCACGATGCCGTCGGAGGTCGCGAAGAAGGCGAGCACGTGGGAGATGAAGTGGCGCTCGTCGGGGGAGAGCGCGGCGTCCCAGTGCCGCGCGTCGGCGGACAGGTCCACCTCCTCGGCGGTCCAGAAGGACGCCACCGCCTTCTTGTAGAACTCCCAGATCTGCGGGAACCGGATCGGGAACATGGAGAAGCGGTCCGACGACTCCGCCAGCAGCGGCTCCTCCAGGTCGCACGCGGGGACCAGCGCCGGCGCGGAAGGCATCGTCGGAGACTCGGAGAGGCTGCAAGATCCGAGGTGGTGCGTGGGGGATTGGTGGAGGATTTCGCTCGTTGGGGATTGTGTGAGTGGGGAATGGGCAGCGAGGGGATCGATTTATAGCCAGGGGAGTGGAAGGGAGTTGGGGGGAGATTTTGAACCCGAAATTTGGGATGGGATTGGCGCCTGCTTGCGAGGGAAGGAGAAGGCGCGCCGTGAACAGAGATGGTTTGAAAATTTCCGGGGAAAATTTTGGCGGCGAGGCGGGGAGGAGCGGCGGGAGCGGGAGATGGCACCTGGCGGCTGGCGGCGTTCGTGGTGACTGGTCTGGTGGCGCCCGCGCCTTGCGGATAAGGATGAGACGCGGAAGGGTTTCACATCACACATGGGGGTGGCAACTGGGCTGGATGCAGTTGGGCTCTCGTGGCCTGCTCAA
This sequence comes from Themeda triandra, assembly GCA_018135685.1. NCBI lineage: Eukaryota > Viridiplantae > Streptophyta > Magnoliopsida > Poales > Poaceae > Themeda > Themeda triandra. The sequence continues at coordinate 258,440 of JAENPR010000069.1, read as the reverse complement.
TTTCGGCCTGCCTTCTTTTGCGGTCTGGACTGCTGACCGAAAGAGGAGTTATATGTACAGAGTGGCACTAGGAATTTTGTAGGGAACGGTTTAATGTCACATGAAAAACATGGAAACTAGAAAATTTCCGTGCATTGCCCTTCGCCAAACGTGGTGCGGTAACCATGGTCCAAAGGTATTTCACAGCCGCAGATGGTAAAACAAATGGCCAATGCATTCGTCCAAGGTAAATCAGACGCACAGTGCTGAAAATATCCTCTCAGATTAGAGAATTTTGAATCCCGACCAAAATTAGACCATCAGAACGGTACTGTACCGCATCCATTAAAATCTGAAATACAGAAATAGTGGACTCGCATGCAAAGGCGAAAATACAACGCATGCTCAAAGCCTCAAACACCAAGCATGATCAGAATTCAGAAGCAACCCTGTGAGATAAGCACAGACAGAACGTCTACTCATCTCTAGAAAGAAAAAAAAAAAACAAATGCATCACAATCGAAATCATACCACCATCAGAGGGTGTTTCTTCTACCACCGTGATGTAACCAGCATCAGAGTTCTTGCAGACGTCTTTGTATACGACCCGGGTTATCGTCGCTATGTTTATTTTACCTAACAAAAAAGTATCAGAGTTCTGACTTCAGAACTGCTTATGTAAAGGACCACCTTTTTCTTCCCACTCTCGAGGATAATCACGTGCAGTAAATTCTCCTCTACTCAATTCTCATTACTATCAGCATGCCTCATGGTTCAATAGTCTGTTTTTCAAAGTTCAGGCCAACGTTCACAAAGAACAAATACACATTAAAAAAAACAGATGCCACTTCCACGGATGCAGAAAGAAGCAGCGCAACATATATATGTTTTCCTCATTATATAGACTAAATCTATCTTGCATCTAAACTTTCTGAGCTTTATTGGAGGCCCTGTCACGGGAGTCAAAGTGGCGCCCCCGCTTCCCACCACCAAACTGCTTTCCGCCTCTGTTATTCTTCCAGTCTCTGCAAAATTTGCACAAAACGAACCGCATCATTATTTTTGGACAACTGTTTGACAATGCTAAATGTGGCATTGGAGAATAAATCGACAAAACAAACGCAGCTGGTGTATCCTACTCCCTCCATTTCAAAATTCACGTAGTCATCGTTTTGTCAAGTCAAACTTCTTTAACTTTGAGCAAAATCAGATTTGTTTCTTTAAATCCATAATGAAATGTCTTGATAGTACATTTTATTTGGAACTGTAGATGTTAATATATTTTTCTATAAGTTTGTCAAGGTTAGAGAAGAGTTTTTTGGAAAGGAGGGAGCACTTTGCACTGTATGATAAGCAAGTTTTCCTCGGTACAGTTTCCAACAAATCAAGTTACAGAAGAATATTTCTAGTATGCAATTTATACAAGATCAGTTCTGATGGTGGGAGTCAATATTACTGTTAGCAAATTCAGTTCCATGATAACATTATCATTCAAAAGAAAGCAGAAGTAAGTCTAGCTCAAATGGTGGGTGGGGGTCATGCATTCAAACTCCCGGGTTCAAGGCCTCTTCAACTCGAATTTGGATGGCTACTTCTAAATGAAGTTTGGACCTATTTCCATCTAGGTTGGTCATGTTGTTTTATTCAAGAGACAAAAAAAATGTCCAGATAATTTCAAGTAAAATATTATGGCCCGTTTGGATGTTCATGAGATAAAAAAAAATAATAGAGGGAGAACAGAACTTGGAACAACTCCAACAAAGAGACATGGCAAATAGATCATACCGTCCTTTGTTGTTTCGGCTATCTTTATATTTCTCTTGGCCGCCTCGAATAGCACTCCAATAATCCTTTTCGGCTTGACCTGCATGATTGGAAAGTTATCTATCATTCAAGTGATTGAGTACAACATTTGGATATGGTGAACTGATAACGCATAACAAAAATGATGAATGGCTAGATGTATATAAAAAGTACATAGAATATCAATGGAACTAATTTCAAGGTATTTTACAATCTAATTCAACGTAGCACTCATATTTGGATCGACATAATTTTAGTTTAGATTCATGCTGTCACACATTTTAACTACAATAACAGATAAGAAAAGCTATCAGATTGGAATCTAAGAAAACTAGTGCCAACTGACAAAAGATGTAGTTTCTTTACCAGACACAGGTTCCAAAGTGACTATGTGGCCTTTCATAGACAAACCACCTTCATCTGCAATGGCTGCAAATGCACGGGCTTTGTCAGCTGCTGTGGAATCTTCGAACCGAATGAATCCAGAATCTTCCCCAATGCTGAAGTCCACATACTTCAGAAGGAAAAAAAAAGGCCAATAAGACAGTCTGGTATCAAGTATACTATGTGATAAAAGAAACTCTATTTAAAGAACTTCCCGATGCTACACTGCAGAGATACAAAATTGCATATCCATGCATAATGCCAGATGCAGCATTATGTTCCTTTAGTGAAGACAAATATGTGCATACAAATGGCAGTTTAAAGTAAGAATTCAAATCATCCCAAATTTGAACTGTCTCTGCATAGCTAAATATCTAAATCAAATTCAGTTTTTATCTATACTTATTATTGTTTAGGTCAAAGGTAATGTACTCTATTTTAACTTAAATGAACTAAAGTAGATAAGGTATTGCAAAGCCAACAAAAATCCCAATCAAATAAAATCATAACGTGATTCATGGCTGACAGTTAGATGGACTGGATACAAAACTTCGATCCTACCACTTCAGCCTATGAGTGCTTCAATAGTCAAGCAAAAATGAATTAGACAACATTCTCACGATATATCCCACAGAACATATGTAAATTAAACCAAACTCAAACTTATGATTCCGCGATAGTTTCACAACCCGAACCACAATAGGTGATTGCTTGCGAATGATGAAAGGAAACATGAAATATGCCTGTTCTTCTTTTTATTAAGAACACAGGAACATAAATCTGTCTGTTCTGGTATTTCCTAAGGTTGTGAAGATGTTACACATTACAAAGTGAGTGTGAAAGGCAGATGTAACTATGAAAACAATATCGATACTAATAAATCATAAAGTTTAAACTTCCTCATTTATCTGCTTGTTTTATGATGATGTTTAATATTGAAAGTATGGTGATGCAATAATCTGACAAGAAAAGGGTATCTTGCAGGTATCATATAGTTTCACTACGCAATTAATGAAAAAGTGTGAAAGATCAATAGACCACTAATGGTATAGAGAAAGGATAAAAGAAACAAACTTAAATATATATATTACCCGCACTGTGCCAAATTTAGTGAATTCTTCTTTTAAATCCTCCCTCGAGATTGTATCTTGATCATTATCTGAGGAGCTTTTATCATCCTTTTCAACAGATTGTTTAGTTTCCTGAGCAGATACCCCTTTCAATTCCTCAGCGGCATCTGACTGCTCCTCAACCACATTGCCTTTGTTCTCAGGGATCTTCTCTTCATTCTCTACACTAGATTTCTCTGTAGCATCGGAAGCTCCTTCGTTCTTCGTAAGGTCAGTATCATCTGCTTTGCCCCCACCATTTTTTTCTGTCTTATTATCAACTGCAATTTTCTTCAGCTTGAAGGCCAGAATCAGACCTTTAGGATAGCTGTAACCAATATTGATGAATCATGATGTTAATTGAAACTCTAAGAAATTATAAATAAGAAACATATTACATAAAGCGTATTTACCCGTCACCATGACCGCTCTTATTAGGATGTGACTTTTCATATGCTTCTTTCTTTGCCTCTCGTTCAGTATCAAATTCTTTCCTACATTATTTCATAATAGGATATAGGATATGTATTGTTATACAGATAAACTCAAAAGAGTAAAAAGCAAGTCGCTAAAGTCCAAATTCTGAAACTAATAGGAGCTGATTTTGGAATCATTCAACCAGAACAAACAGCTTAACATTTGTAGCATAAAGAAATGCAATCATAAAAGCAAGATTCTGATCAAAACCAAACAATACAACTAGGAGAATATTTTTGGTGAGTGCGCCAGTGGCCTGTGAATGAGAACCTGCTCAAACTCCCCAATGCTTTAGTGAATGCAGCAGAGGGGGCATTTTCAAGATAAAAAGAACAACTTCATTGGTGAAACTCAAAAGCACAAATACAGCATTTTCTAATTAATAAATGGCACCTTGTACGAAAATAAATTGAACTAGTAGTTGGCTTACTTTGGCCTTATTTGCAGGTCTGCCCCAGCAAAAACGAGATTTTTCTCGAAAACACCTTTTGCTTCATCTTCGTCTGAAAATTCAACTAAAGCAGTGCCACAGAAATGTCTTTTGTCAGAAACATGCCGAGGTAGCCTCACACTATTTACCTGTAATGCAAATAATACACATACAAACAGTATTAGCAGTATTTACTATTCATGTTGCAATATTAATGAACATTTAGTATTGAAATGGTAATTGGTAATAGCCTAATACACCAATTTATCATATTCACCTCTGATGCATAACCTCAATGTGGAAAGACATAAGTTAGTTAGGTAAGTTATCTAGCCAGTTTGTATTAGAAAAATCTATAGGTCAGTTTCCTAGTTCTCTAAGGGTAGCTTAGATGGCCTCTTTTATAAACGGTAAACGCAGCCTAGTCTTTGTTTAGGGATCAAGCAAGAATAGATCAAAGTTCTCAAAATGACCAGAATAGTCAAAGCCTGCTGCCACAGGAACAACCCCTGGTTGATGAGGAAACCTAGCACTGTTATCAACCATAACAATATTGAATGTTTAATCATCTAGCAAAGGGAAACATTGTCTATCTTATGTAGTTATGTAGCAATTTCCTATTTGCATAAAAGTTCTGCTAACACCTGTAATGATTACAGCCTTTTACGGCTTACTTTTAGGTGCAACATTCAGTGCTAACGGACATATAGCATACCTTGCCACATTGAGCGAAAAAAGATTCCACTTCCTCCAGTTTTACATTGTAAGGAAGTGGTGATGCAGCAACTGTCCTAGAGTCCACTTGCTCTATAACCTCATCTGGCTTCAACAACTCCTTAGACCTACCAACTTTCTTCCCTGTGATAAATACAAGATGGAACATTAATAATACAGGATATAAGCAACAAACTACTGGCATCATACTACAATCCAACTAAAGTGAACATTTTTTTTTCATTTGAACCGTGCAGCAAATGTCCATATTAGTATACGTGACCAGGTGGTTCTTGATAGTTCGTAATGTAAGGCTAGGTCTAACATTCATCAGAATTCAGGAAAGGGCCATTGTTCTGAACATAGCTGAAAAATAGAAATGGAGCATTGCCATATTCTTCTGAATGAAATTAAACTTCTACAGCATCTAAATTCAAAATCAACTGTTTTAATAAATATTACTACACAATTTCGTCCCACACTGATGGACAAAAAGGTACAGATAACGAGCTTTACCATCCTCTGATACACGGAGGGCTGTGGAACGGCGCAAGACGTCAGCAACCGCAAGTACGGTCTCCTCTGGCACAGTATCCTGTTTCACATCCCCTTGGAGACCTAGGTGCGACCTCATCCGCGAGAAGGAGCAGATGAGAGCCAAGCTCACCACTGCGCCCAATCCGCCCCGCGCCCAAAAGAAGACAGCACAAAATTAGCACCAGAGCGACATGAACCAGCAAGAACGGCGGAGATGAGGACGAGAGAATTCTTACACCCATCCTCGCTCTCCTCGACGGTCCTACGTAGGAACCCGTCGCGGGGGAGGTTGCTGTCGCTAAAATAGAACTCCACCTGCGACGAAAGAGGGGGAAATATTCAGTTGGGATTATAGAAATCGCTACAGATTGGAGCGCGGAACGGCACGAATCGGAGGCTGTGTGAGGTGTCGAACCTGGCGGATAACATTCTTCGCCTTGGCGTCGTCAAGCGGGGCGGCGGCGGCGGCGGCCATGGCTAGCTTGCTTGGGGTTGGGGAACGAAGGCGCTAGGGTTTTAGGAGGATGGCGGGTACAGTTTAGTTTTTCGGGGTTTTTAATTACGAACTCAGGGAGGGGGCTGAATTCAATCAAAGAAAACATATACCAGTTTTTTTTAAGGAAAACATATATTTTAGGGTTACCCTATATTTTAAGTTGAAATTTGGGAGACGTGTCGTTTAGCTCCCAAACTTTCTTTTTCTTTTTCCTTTTCTTTTCAGGCTTCCTAAACTTGTCTCCGGTCCCTTTTTTTTTTAATTGAACACAACTTGTCTTCGGTTCTGGTACTAGTTCAAAAATCCTTTAAATAGTGGCACGAACCAAACGCACGCAATTGCAGCACGGCAGGTGTGGCATGGTGTGGCTTTCTTTGGTCACCATCTAAACACACCCTTAGGTTCATGAACTCTCAAAATGAAAATCTATCCCCCTAAACATGTTAAGTCATACAGTGAAGGTCCAAAACCCTTTAAAAGGTGTTGACTAGGATAACTTTTTTGCAAAAATCACCCTTCCATAGTAATCTTCTACCTAAAGACTCCAACAAACCCACGATTAATGCCTATTGAGAATGTCCTCAGTAGTGTTTAAGGAATTGTTTGGTTCAGCCATTTATGGACACAATGTGAACTGATGGCGATACTTTCTGTTCGTTTCATCGCCAATAAGATCCGGTAGTAGGGTAATCAATCCCATGCTTCAGTATGTCGATCGTGTATGAATTGGTTGGCAAACCATTCCGCTCCCACCTGTCCTGTTACCACAGATGAACTAAACAGAAGACCTAATCAACAACTCTCTACCCATTCCAGCTGCCGAAATGATCCATTTGCATTGACTTTACCTTTATATGCAACCAAACAGCAGCTTTAAAGCGATGTCAACTAAAGTGGTGCGGTAGGACCAAAAGCCAGAGCCATGCCTTCATGTTGTGAACCGCTTATATCTCCAATGTTGACCACAGCTCAAGTTCACATTTTTTTTAAAAAAAAAAGCTACATTTTGCACCCCGAACCTGCATCTTTCTTACACCATCACCTTGACAAAGGATCGAAATAAGAGAAAAAAAAAAGTAGCTAGCCTGTAGCCCTGTATGGAAAAACAGGTGGACTGCGGATGCCTATCACAAACATTTGCACGAAAACAAGAAAACCTGATGCAAAATTAACTGAGCAAACTTCATTGCTTGTATTGCGCACGATGACTGCCATCAGCAAACTACTGTCATAGCGAAAGGTTCCCTCTGATTCTGGAAGGCAGATAATGATGAGAACCAGGAACAAGTGCTCAGCTCACACCTGCATTTGTGCTGCCTACAAAGGAACGTTGTACTTGGGGAATCACACAGTGTAGCTGGCATTCATCTTTAAGTTTCGGATGTCCCGGGCAACATTGATGCAAGAAGAAATTGGACAGTTGGTCTTGATTGCATTTGCACCTATATGAGATCTACAAGCAGAAAAACCTTCCTGCTCACACATATTCAAATATATTAGCCTTTTGAGTTGTACATAAATTAAAAAAAAAATGTATAACTAACATAAGATGGATCCAATGAACTTGACACATTATTAACAAAAAAAACATAAGATGGATCCAATGAACTTGACACATTATTAACAAAAAAACATAACTACTCCCTCTGTTCCATTTTGTAGGTAGTTCAGACCATTTTCGCAGGGATTAAGGTTAGGTGCCTATGGTCAGTAGTTACGTTATGGACTGTGGTCAACGGAGTATAATTACGCTATGGACTGTGATCAACGGAGTATAATTACACTATAACCTAACCCTTTTATGTAACATGGTCAGAAAAAATGACGAGTGTAATTATCCGTTGTCTTAATATTTAATTGTCCGTTCCCTCAGATCACTGTGATTTACTAACATGAGACAAACACTAATGCTTGCATGTAATAGTGAATAGTGATATACCTTCCGCAATGAATTGATGAGGGTACTGAGTGGGGGAGAGTTAACTTTTGCTCGTCTCGAAATCTAGATTGAATTGAAAAATTAGCATCGGTGGATAGTTAAATTTTGTAAGCCAATAAATGGCCATAGCAGATTGATGATAAGCGAATATTGAACTCCAAGACATACCTCATCAAGTCTTATATATCCAGGAGGCAACCTCGGGTCACTCTCTTCAATCATCATGCCAAGAAGTTTTTCCAAAGTGACACCATTTTCAATTGTGCATGCCCATCCCCATTCGTTGGCCAAGCTTAGCATTTCAGTAAGGAAAGAGGCATCATGGAGAGGACCTGTCCAAAGTGGGCCTACAACAGTGATTGAATCGGCATCCTGTAAAAAAGGGACAGTTATATACTAGCACAGTTCTATGGCCAAGTACTCAATAAACAACCCGATGAGGTTTCTTGCATGGCACAGACATACAATTATCATCAAAGATTATTTATTAGTAAACCAACATCAGGGATGGCTACAAATGATATTGTTTCTTAGATGACACTAGTACTTGGCTCCTATGTTAATTTGTGTTGATTAATACTGGCAAAGTTAAAAGGTTCGAGCCTAACTTTACCAACATCAACTACCAGTAATAAAACAATAATTTAGTCCTGCCACAATGATCCAATGTACCTACTGTATGACCAATGTACCTACTGTTCTGTCTGTACACCCACAAGAAATCTTCCCCAGCTCATCAAATCCAAAAGTTTGAGACTGGCCACAACTCTTGCAATGACAAATGAAGCCATAATTACTGTCAAAACAGAAAGGGCATCAGAGATAGCATTCCATAATATGTACTGATCAGGTCTCTAAGTATTGGATAGAAAAGCACAATGCTTTACCTGATGCCATCATCTTTTCCGTTGCATAGTTGTACCATTACTCGATAAATAGGACCATGGTATGCAAAATACGAGAATATGGGTGTTATGTGAAATCCCAAAAGAGATGCTTCCCTTGCAGCACCACCTATAACCATTCGCAAACCGACCTCATTTGGATATGGCATTGGACGAACATACGCGCCATATGAAGACAAAGAGCTAAAACAAGCCACATGTTACATAGTTGACAAAAATGATTCATCTTGTCAATCACAGTACAGAGAAAATTTGATTTACATAGGCATGTTGGCAGCAAAGCATATACTGGGCAAGTAATGCACAATTTAACTTCAGTATTCCGTTTCTACCTTTCTGGCTTGCATAAGCACTAATTCACATTACTTGCATTGCGAAATGGAAAAGTGAAATACATAGCTCACGTTTACAAAACTACAACCATTTTTTTTTTTTTTTGGTGTAACTACAACCATATGTTGAGCTATAGAGACTATTTGAATCCAACACCTCTGTGGCTCTGCCAGTTGCTATTGTATAAATATTGATTGATAAACCAAATATAAAAACGAGCAGGCGAATAAGCAACTGACCCAACCAACATACTAGAAGTGATCACTTGAGCAATCTACATTTCTAATAAGAACATTATCCAGAGAATTTTAGATAAGATGAAAATAAAAATGGATCAAGAACTCACCTTCGCGAACCATATCCTCTCGCCGACCGCCAATCCGTGGACGTCAGATAGAGCAGCCCCCCAATTTTGAGCGCCAAGAGCGCTGCCCGTACGTAAGCGGCGTCGCCGCCGAACGAGTCCACGTCGATGACGTCGAAGTAGTCGCGCCGGAGGTAGCGCTCCGCGAGCAGACGGGTGGCGTCGTTGTGCGACACCACCCACCTCCTGCGCCCGGCCTCGCCCCGCTCGAAGCGAGCGAGGTTGGCGAGGATGACGGGGCGAAGCGCCTCGGAGGCATCGTTCGCCCAGACGAAGTCGGCGCCGGCCTGCTCGAGGTAGCGGAGCGCGCGGACGCCGCAGCCGCACATCGCGTCGAGGCAGAGGAACGGGGCGGAAGGGTCGGGGCGGCCGCGGCGGCGGTGGAGCGTGGCCGCGAGGACGGCGAGGTCGCGGCCCGCGGCGCTGTCGCTGCGGTAGAAGGCGGAGCCGGGGTCGAAGGAGACGCCGCGCTCGGAGTGCGTGCAGGCTGGTGGTGCCGATGGGCGGCGACGCGTGGGTTGGAGTAGAGGAGGGGAACGGGGCAAAGAGATGGTGGCGGCGGCGGCCATGGTGGCGGGTAGAGTGGGGGGAACGCGCGCGGCTAGTTCTTAGGATTGGACACCAAGAGCAAGCGGGAGAAGCTCAAGCGTGGGACGCCCTCGTCTTCCGTGTGGGCTTGCAATGCGGGCCGGCGTGGTGCCGTGGGCCGTGGCACGAGCTGACGCGTAGAGTACATAAAATTGGGTACGATACGGGCGTGTGGCAGTGTATACGTATATACTCCGTATAATATAACCAAACTGATGTAGTAGTGCTATCTGTGTCAGTGACTTCTGATCCCAACCGTGCGTCCATGCCGCTGGCGCACCGGCACGGATCGTGCGCGCCGGCCTCGGCGGCGGCCACGAACAGGCCATCCCGGGCCGAGATGCTTCGCCGGGACCGCGTTAGCAGGAACCATATGTTGCGCAAGGCATCAGGGCGCACGTCAACGATCACGCTGTCCGACATGGGCGTGAGCATCCTGACGTTCCTGAGCGCCGCCGTGGACTCGCTGGAGTACGTCGTCGCGCTGGGCACCGGCATCGGCACGCCAGCCCTGTCGCAGGTCCTCCTCCTTGACACCGGCAGCGACCTGACGCTCAGCCCACAAACTTCCGTCAACAACTTCAGCTTCGGCTGCGGCTTGGTCCAGCAAGGCACGTTCGACCTATTCGACGGCCTCCTCGGCCTCGGCGGCGCGCCCTAGTGCGGTGGCGCCGTCTCGTACTGCCTCTCGGCGGGGAACAGCACCACCGGATTCCTCGCCCTCGGCGCGCCCAGCAGCGACACCGCGGGGTTCCTGTTCACGCCGCTGCACGCCGTGGAGGTCACTTTCTACTTGGTCAATCTCACCGGCATCAGCGTCGGAGGGAAGCAGCTCGACATACAGACGGCCATGTGCTCCAGAGGCATGGTCATAGACTCCGGCACGCTCGTCGCGGGGCTCCCGGCGACGGCGTTCCGGAGCGCCATGTCCGCGTACACGCTCTTGCCACGAACAGCGACGACGACCTCAGCACGTGCTACAATTTCACCGGCCAGAGCAACGTGACGGTGTCGACCCGTTGCCCTCACGTTCGACGGCGGTGTCACGGATGTGTCTCGCCTCGAAGTGCTTTCGGGGTTCTGCTCGACGGCTGCCTCGCGTTCATCCCAGGGGCCTCAGATGGCGATACCGGAATCATTATTGGCAATGTCAACCAGCGCAAATTCGAGGTGCTTTACGATTCAGGCCGCGGACACGTCGGATTCCGGCCAAGTGCTTGCTGTATTTCATACTTTCACGGTCGTCATACAAGGATCAGCTGAAACAATGGATTGGAACTGTGGCATTGCAGTAAGTGAAAACTAGAAGACCATTGTTTTTTTTTAATATGTTGGTAGTCAAAATAGAGGAAGAATGCGATATTTCTAGAAAACTTTTGGGTAATAAGTGTTTCTCGATTTCTTTGATCTTTTATAGTGTGATGATCTCTTATAGTTAATTTCGTGTAAGATCTCTGCAAATCTATGGAGTAGCTGGCTTCTAAAATTGATTTTGGACTACGTAAGCAACATGCTCCAGATAGTAATGATTATGTGCCTACTTGATTTTTTCCATCCTCTCTTAATTCTGTGACTTACTGTCTCCATTTCAAATCATAAGTCATTGTAAGAATCTTGAAGAGTTGGTATCTCAAATTTGGTCAAAATTATAGTGAAAACTACTAAGATTTTTTTTTACAACTAAAAACTACTAAGATTGATGACATCAAATAAGTGCACTATGAATAATTAATTAATAACATATTTATTTGACATCATAAATATTATTATCTTATTATATGTATTTGGTCAAAGTTGAAATGCTTCGACTCTTCAAGAATCTTGAAATGACTTATTATCTGGTATGGAGGTGATTTTGCTTTTACTTCAATTCGTTCCTGCACCAAGATCCAAGTAATTACTATTTTGTGCACATTTTCCTGAAAAAAACTCCACTCCTTTCCTACTTACTTGTGATTTATTGTTTTAATTTTACAAAGGGAAAACGATGTCTAAAGCTACACATGACATAAGTTTCAGCCTACACACGATGAGGACGGAGAACCTGACGGATAAGCCCTGAATGAGATGGCAAAACAAGTCGATCCATATATCCCATCATCTCGAGACTCAACAGAACGTAAATTCACGGCTCACGATCAGAATCATATCAGAATCATGCAAGCTGCGGCCGATTCCCGAGAAGCATCGTGCCTCCGTGTACCGATCGAGAGCGTATTTTCAAGAACGGCCTCGGGTCGCTGGCATGGCCGGAGGGCATCCATTTTAGCATCGCCGGAGAGCATCCATCCATTTCAGATAAGGGCGAGATCGCGGGGGCCAACGGCACGGTGCCAACTGTCGCCGGTGTGGCCCGCCACGGCGCGAATCGCACGGCAGGACGCGGCCGACACGCGCGCAGCCGCGGCCCCCCGTCCTCGTCGCATCCCTCCCACTTGCCATGTCACGACGGCCGCCTAAATTTCCCGGCGACAACGACGAGCTCGTCACAGCCTTCCGCCGCGACCGCCAGAGAGCGACGCCACTGCTGAGTCGGCGAGGCTCTCGCTGTCGCGCGAGGCGTCGAGATTCACCGCAGTGTTTTAACTGTGGACGGCACGGCCGCAACCCGATAAGACGGCGCACGGGCACGGCCGAACAAATTGGCCCCGGACCCGCCGGGACGGCGACTTCCGTGGTGAGCCGGTCCTCCACGTCGCTCGTTGGCGTCGAGGACCCGCCCGCCCCACGGGACCACGGCCACAGCTCAAATCCAGAGCGGGGTGGCAAAAGCTTGGCTGAGAATCGCTTCGTCCCGACAGCCACTACCAGGAACCGCCGAGCGAAGCGAGGCGAGCGAGCTTGCTCCGGTGCGCCGTGCCCGTGCGGCGTGCGCAACAATGGAGGGTGACGAGAAGTCGGCGGGCGGGGCCCCGGCGTACTGGGGCCTGGGCGCGAGGCCCTGCGACGCGTGCGGCGGCGAGGCGGCGCGCCTCTACTGCCGCGCGGACGCGGCGTTCCTGTGCGCCGGGTGCGACGCGCGCGCGCACGGCGCCGGGTCGCGCCACGCGCGGGTCTGGCTCTGCGAGGTCTGCGAGCACGCGCCGGCGTCCGTCACGTGCCGCGCCGACGCCGCCGCGCTCTGCGCCTCCTGCGACGCCGACATCCACTCGGCCAACCCGCTGGCGCGCCGCCACGAGCGCCTCCCAGTGGCGCCCTTCTTCGGCGCGCTGGCCGACGCACCCAAGCCCTTCGCCTCGTCCGCGGCGGCCCCCAAAACCGCTGCGGCCGACGACGACAGGAGCAGCGAGGCCGAGGCGGCGTCGTGGCTCCTCCCCGAGCCCGACCACGGGCACAAAGAAGAAGGCGCCACGACGGAGGTGTTCTTCGCGGACTCCGACCCGTACCTCGACCTCGACTTCGCGCGTTCCATGGACGACATCAAGACCATCGGCGTCCAGGGCGGGCCACCAGAGCTGCTGGACCTCAACGGCCCCAAGCTCTTCTACTCCGATCACTCCATGAACCACAGTGTGAGCTAACTGAGCATCTCTGATCCGAGTACTGCTCGGGGTTCAAGTCATGACGACCTAGCTAGATATATCTCAGTGTTCTGACGACGAGACACGGATGAATATTGTTGCAGGTGTCCTCGTCGGAGGCAGCGGTGGTGCCCGACGCGGCAGCTGGCGGGGCGCCGGTGATGGCGGTGGTGAGCAGGGGCCTGGAGCGGGAGGCGCGGCTGATGCGGTACCGGGAGAAGCGCAAGAGCAGGAGGTTCGAGAAGACGATCCGGTACGCGTCCCGCAAGGCGTACGCGGAGACGCGGCCGCGCATCAAGGGCCGGTTCGCCAAGCGCACGCCGGGGGCTGCAGGGGAGGACCCGATGGAGGAGCACGAGGAGATGTACTCCTCGGCCGCCGCCGCCGTGGCCGCGCTCATGGCCCCCGGGGGAGCCGACGCGGACTACGGTGTCGACGGCGTCGTGCCCACGTATTGATCTCTGCAATTGCAACGCGCCGACATGTACACTAGTTAGCCTCGAGCTCTGGGGCTGTAATTTTTGCTGCATGCTTTGCATGCAAAGCTCTCGTGTAGCATTGATTACCTGTATGATTACACTACACGGAAGCCATACGAGGACTTCCAAGCGCGCGAGCGCTCTCCTCCTCCCTCCTTTCTAATTCCTGCTATGTATATTATTATTACGTACTATCATCACCACGAACTGCTAATCTGCATCTTTTATTTTTATAAGTAATTTTCACGTTTAGTTTTTTTGAAATCGTGCATTGTGCACGTATTGCTCTAAGAGAAGTGGGAATGGTCAAAATACCAAGTAATCCATAGATTACCAGCGAAATCCTCAACACAACACAAAGCAAGAAAATGAAGGGGGGACCTCCGCCTAACAACCCCAGCAAGACGAATCTAATACAACAAAAGAACCCAACACCTAGGCAGCAGCAGTGGTCGGAGCCACTCTCGATGGCCATGCATCCGTCCCCACCTCAGCGACCTCAACAACCAACACGGGCGGAGACGCATCCACGGTGGCAAAGTAACCCGCTCCTCCGAGTCACAGGGGCCAAAGACCCCGGACCACGGGCGAGGAGGACACACAGAGAAGAAACCTGCAGCTACCACGGTCACTAACTAGCATACCTAGGTGCGGACATGAAGCACAATTAGGCATAGTACGACGACCAGCGCGGCAAAAGGCGCAGCACGACGACCAACACGCGGGGGGAAGCGGCGGGCAGCGGCGAAAGCGATCGATACAGGCATGGACTTCAAAGACAGCGCCTTCAAGAAGGACAACGACGCCATGGCGCCGCCGCTGCCTGCCCAACCGGGCTAGGTTTTCACCTTGAAGATCCACGGAGGCCGCCAACCGCCCAAACGAAGAGCTGAACAGCACAACGGAGCGGCGTGCACCACCAGCCCTGCCACCATGGAGGAGCTCGATGGCCACGCACCGCTACCGATCTTGCCACCACGGCAACACCAGGTCGGTGCAAGGAGCAGCGTGCGCCGCCAACCCTGCCACCAATGCAGAGTACGAGGGTCACACACCACCACCGGTCCCGCCACCACGGCAACACCGAAGCACCACCAATGCCAGTCTTCACTTCGCCGCAGGCCAACCGAAGCCGCCGCAGCGCCACCCGGTCACCAAGGGTCGGATCCGGCCCAAGAGACAGCAGGGGGCGCGGGGATCGGTGCCTCCAAGCCAGCCAGGTGGGGGGAGGCAAGATCCGGGACCCGAGGGCCCAGATCTGCCAGGAACCCGCCCAACCAGGCCACTGGGCCCGCCAGCCGCCGCCGGAGGGGCGCGGACGCAGGAGACTGAAAGGATCAAGATGCCCAAGAGGGGGGTTGAATTGGGCTAATTCTAAAAATTCTTGCGGAATTAAACCTACTAGCCCATGATTCACCCCTTTGTGCCTATGTGTGTTCCTAGACAATCGATTAACTAGAGTTTTGCACCCTAAGTTCCAATCCTATTCTAGCATGGCAATTCTATGAAAGTAATTGCAAGAATGTAAGTGCTAGAAAATAAATGCGGAAATTAAGGGGACAAGGAACACGGCGATCTTTTTTCCGAGGTATCGGAGAGTCGCCACTCTCCACTAGTCCTCGTTGGAGCACCCGCGCAAGGGTGTAGCTCCCCCTTGATCCTCGCAAGGACCAAGTGCTCTCTAGGGCTGATTCTTCGTCGCTCCGACGTGGTGAATCGCCAAGAACCGCTCACAGGATGAGTTGGGTCATCCACAAGCACCGCCGGATGATCACCAAGCTCCAATCACCACCAAGCCGTCTAGGTGATGGCGATCACCAAGAGTAACAAGCACAAACTCTCACTTGACCTCGCAAAGTCTAGGGAGAAGAGTGGATGCACACTAGCTACTCTCGATCGCTCATGAACTCATGGAATCTCAAATCTCTTCAAGTCATGAGGCTCTTGCAACTCTCCTGCTCTCACAAGGTGTCTACCAGCTGAACAAATGAGCAAGAGCAACGAAATGGAGGAGGTGTGGTTGTATTTATAGCCAAGGCTGAAATCCAACCGTTACCCGCAATTCCGGCTCGCCGTGAGCGGGACCCACGCCCGGGGACGCGTCCGGCGCTTAAAAGATTCAAACGGTCGGCTAGCCGTTGAGCTACGGTGCACACGCCGGACGCGTCCGGCGCAGTCCGGAAGCGTCCGGAGCGCACTTTGTCCCAAGGCCGGCTTCCGAGAAAGTTTACGGGTCCGCGTCCGGCCGAGCGCCGGACGCGGACCGCGCGTCCCGCCCTCGAGCAGAACCCGAAAGAAGAGTTCACGTCGCCGGACGCGTCCGGCACCCACGGCCGGCGCGTCCGGCGCTGTTGAAGCTCCGTTTTCACTCGATCGGCGATCCTTTGAAAACGGCGACGACTTCAAACAATCTCGGGCTCTCTAGTAACTTCCTAGCGCTAAGATTTCACCGGTGTGCACCACACCTAAACCCGAGACTCAACTAGGTCAAGCTACCCATTTGCACCCCCTTAATAGTACGGCCAAAGGAGAAAATAAAGTCCTAACGACTAATCCGATGTCTCTCAACACCATCGACAATCGGAGCTAACCGTCCTTAACCTTGTCGTCCATCCTTTGAAAACCGAAACGATTTCTATCGATAAGAGGGCATGACAACCAATTGCACGAGATTCCATTACCATGACCTAACTCCCATTGTTTCGCAAAACACACGTTAGTCATAGTAATCTATATTGTCATCAATCATCGAAACCCACATCAAAGGGCCTAGATGTTTTCAATCTCCCCCTTTTTGGTGATTGATGACAACCTCTCGGAGTATGAAGAGTTTAGTTGAGGTTTTCAAGCATGCTTGATTCACATGAGCCTTTGACAATAAGAGCAAAGATTAGAATGACTCATGTGACATCAAGCCAAAAGATCTGTGCACATATAATCTGCAAAAACGAGTTAGCACAAGACAAAAGCATAGCTCATATGGAATCAGAGTAAACCGCGAAAGCCAAGCACATATGAGCAAAGAGCCAGGTGACATAGAAGGTGATACCAAACCGAAGAGCATATGTCACTTGCGATTGAAAGTACCTCACACAAATCATACAATGCATAAAGTAAACATGATGCATGCAAATGTATCAATCAAAAGAACCAAATCCCAAGCTAAGAGCTCCCCTAAGTCTACATACTCCCAACTCTCCCCCTTTGGCATCAAGGACCAAAACCTAAGGCCGAGGGTGGAATGAGCAGACGAGCCGGTCTCACGAGCATGTGGAGCAATGACGAACGCTGTAGCATCATCTGGGCTGTCATCTGAGCTCTGCTGGGACTGAGTGACAGAGCCTCGCGACCCTCCGGGCGTGGTCTTTGGCGGAGAAGCGGTGCAGGTGCTCAAGCTTCAACCGACATCAGAATCGCTCATCTCTCGTAGTCGGCACTTTGTGGATCGGAGCTATCTCTCGGCGACCACGTGGCTCGGACGGTGCAGCAAGTGGAAGAGTAGGAGCCACCGTGGTACGCTTTCGCAGTAGGAAGAGGATCTGTAGAAGCCACGAGGAAGGTATAGTGCCGATGTGCCGGTGCTGTCATTGGAGGAATCTGCTTTGCTGGCGAGGTTGCGAGTCATCTTGAATAGGCTGTCTCATGTACTCGGTGTCGCCTCTCCCGTGAGTGCACCGTAGGAAGCGATGATGGGCCGCACTGAGTGCAGGTGAATAACGAGATGAGAGCCAACGGGTGAGAAGCCGGTGGAGATCCGTGGAAAACCCGGGGACACACCGAACCGCTGGAGAAGAAGGTGCTATGCACAGGCTGGTAAGCTGCACTCGTGATCGGCATCGAGAAGATCCTACTCCCAAAGTCTCTGTGTGGTGACTCGGAGTTGAGGAAGAATTGCACTGAGGTACTTGTGGCACCCGTCTGAAAATAGTGAAGCAATCAAAGTCATAGTCTGCCGAGTCTTTCTTCTTCTTGTGGGCGATCTTGTGCATCCTGGCGAGCTCGTATCTCGGCTAGAGCAATCTCATGCCGCTCCTCGGCACGCTCTGGTTGGCGACCAACCTGTCAAGTACCCGAGTCAAGCGCTCAATGGCTGCTCCCGAACGCCCGCCTCGCATCATGCGACGGGGGAGGATGAACTGGAATGTAGTACTCCTCATCATCCTCGAGTCGAGGTAGTGATCTCATATCCTGCCGCCTCGGCTTCGTGAAGCTCGCTTCTTCATCTCGCGCTAGGCTGCTCAACTCTAGCATCCTGCTCGGCTCCCGTCTCTGTGAATCGGATCTCCATGGCGAGGAATGACTGGAGGAGCATCTCGGTGACTCGACAATCTGTGAAGCATCATAGGAGCCAAACACCTCATAATTCGCGGATCTTCATATTCCTTTCGATCGAGTCGGAAGATCACCATTTCTATAGATGAGCCAAGTGATCCAATGAGCATAATGCATCAGCCGGTGTTTGGTGAAGCTCCCATAGATAACATCCTCCATATCACAAAGAATCAAATCCCATATGTCAAAAGGAATCTTCCTCACAAGATGTGACACTACCCACCGCTTTGGAGCCTAGTGAACCCGTTCTGAAACCGGGCCTAGCAAGAATTGTGTACCTCGAATCGATCAAGGACTCGAGCAAGGCGTAGCTCATCCTGTGGTGTCCCGCTTGACCCCGCACCAAAGTTAGGTCCAAAGACCTCTCATGATCTCGGAGGTGGCACTACTCCTCCCCGTGCACGGCGGGGTGGCTCAATTCTGGAAAGCACGGTGATGCGGCTTGATGGGCTGCTCCGAAATCCCCAAGAAGTTCTGGCTTCCTCACTGGACAAGTTAAATCTCGACCACGAATGGTGTATGAAATGAGTGAATGATTTGGAGCAATCCACGGTGTAGCATAGAACTCTAACACCCATTCGGAATATATCTCGCGATCTTCCGATTAGATCAATCATGCCCGGGCCGTGCACCCAAATACTCTCGAAGGCGACCCAACACATGTGAGAAAGAGTCGGCTATCACTTGTCCTTTGCTTGGTGATCTTCGATTTACTCGCTGTATGCCTCAACTAGGGACTTGTGCAAAGCGTGTAATAAGGTGCACCGGCTCTCTCTCTGGAAGGTGGAAACCGGTGTTTATGTCCACCATCGATAGCCCGAATCTTCTTGGCACTCGTCAAAAGCTCCTCTCGTACTCTGTCTAGGTCTGTAGGGCCCCGCGGGGATGCCTCTCGTGGAGTAGAAGAAGGACTGACTCGACTGTGGATCGCCGAGCCGCTCGGGAGAGTCCCGACACGGAGGACCGTCGTAAAGGAGAAAGATCCTGCTGCTCAAGAGTGGTCTCCTCTGCCTCTGGGGCCTCTGCCTCTCCCTCCTGTGCTTCTGCTGATCCAGGCTCTTGTATCAGAATGCCTGCACCCCTGCGAGCTCTCCTCTCAGCACGCTCTGCTGCTGCCTGAGCATCTGGTGGCTGCCTCTTCCTTTTCCTGATGGTCAATACTTTCTTACCCTTTGCTTTCTCAATCATCTTAGGAAGATTTGGTCTTCTATTTGGATCATCATCTCCCCCTGAACCCCTGCCTGAATTCTTGCACCTTGGCATGTTTCAAACTGTCCTTGATCAAACAAACAAGAAGATGAACTGCCACTTGTGAGGCTTGGCCTCAAACCATACTCCTAGGCTTGGCCTAGAGTTAGCTGCCTCTGCCACCAATTGACCAAACTCAAAAGAAATGGAATAGAGGGAATACATAACCATAAGCATCTTCTAGAGGTGAGTAACCCTATTGGAAGCATAGCATTAGGTAAGTGTTTAGATAGAATATGGCAATATACCTATGACACGACCAACTCCTGTGAATAGATGAGAAGACGACAGTGTAGGGCACCCTCGGTGAAAGATGGAGTCACTGTAGAAATATTATGTCAAGAGATTGACAAAACAGTGATCAGAAGGTGGTTCAGGCATTTCACCGAACACCTTGAGTGCGGGGTGGCATCTTACCCTGGATTGTCCTCCCCTGTTCATGAATGACGCCGGCGAGCAATCACGAGAAGGAGAAGGCCACCGCGCACGCCACGGACGGAGCACGACTACTTGCCGGTGAAGATGAGGAGCTTTGAGTGGCGGCAATGGCGGTTTATGGTGGCGAGCTCGGTCTCGGGATGGCGCGCACGAATGGAAGAAGAATGCGGCGGCCGGGATGGCACACGGCGGTGGCTAGGGCTGCGGATGCGCGCGCAAAGGAGGAGGAGCAAGGCGGCGGCGGGCGGCACGACACGGTGGCGGATTAGGGCGCGAGGCGGCGCTGACGCTGCGGAAAGAAGAAGAAGGCCGCGGGCCGAAAGATAGTGAGAAAGGAATAGGATGGCCCCACACGTCGGAATAAATGAACGATTTTCTTCACGCTCTTCCACTTCACGCGGACGCGTCCGGGTGAGTCCGGGCTCCAGCGGACGCCGACCGTAGACATCGAAAATTTTACGCTCAGTCAATCTCGCCGGACGCTGCCGCAGACGCGGTCGCGGGACGCGGCGATACAACGTTGAGCGTCCGGCCGATCTTGATCACCGGCTTCTTCTGCGCCGATTCTTCATAAGGCGCGGGACGCGTCCGCCGAGTCTTGAAGGTGCGTCCCGGCGCTCTATGAAGAGCCGAAATGAAGCCTTTCTTCGCGGCACTTTGCTCCCAATTGCTTTCCAAACTTTTGAAGAGACAACTAAACACGGTTTGGAGCCAATATGAGATCCTCACTCTCAAACACTCGGTTTTTCAAATAGTTTGCCATAGGCTTATAATAATTTTCAAAAATAAGCAACAAACACGAGCGAGGAACAACGTATGGCCATGAGCTTGAGTTTTTTAAACCAATAAAAGCATCAAAAAGCTTTCTCAATTCATGGACGAACACGAGAGGTTGCTCAAAAGATAAACGAAAAGAAACGAAGAGCAACACACAAGCAAATCAAAATTACCGGAAATTGAATCTAGGTGGCTTGTCGGGTTTGAACCAAGGGTAAGCTTCTTCACACCTCCAAAGAGTGTTATCTTAACCATGTTAGACAAGCCCTATATGCATTACGAAATTTAGACGTGCTTTATAAACAATGCAATGCAACCGACAACACCTTTCACCTCTTCCTTGTGAAGTTGCTTAGGTCAAGGATATTGAGCTCATTCCTTAACCTACAAAAGGTTGATTCATCCAATGGCTTTGTGAAGATATCCGCTAATTGATCCTCACTTCTCACACCTTCTAGAGATATATCCTTTTTAGAGACATGATCCCTAAGAAAGTGGTGGCGGATATCTATATGCTTTGTGCGAGAGTGTTGAACCGGGTTGTTCGCTATCTTTCTTGCACTCTCATTGTCGCACAATAGAGTCACTTGACCAAGATTCACACCGTAGTCAAGGAGGGTTTGCTTCATGTACAAGATTTGTGCACAACAAGCCCCCGCCGCTATATACTACGCCGGCCGTGGATAGAGCAACACGTTCCGCTTCTTTGATGACCAAGAGATAAGTGACCTCCCAAGCAAATGGCACCCTCCGGATGTGCTTTTTCTATCAATTTTGCAACCGGCATAATCCGAATCGGAATAGCCAACAAGTTGGAATCTTGCTCCTTTGGGATACCATAGACCAATGCTTGGGGTGAGCTGCAAGTACCTAAGGATCCTCTTGACAAACTCGGGTGAGCTTCCTTAGGATCGGCTTGAAAACGAGCACACATACACACACTAAACATGATGTCGGGCCTAGATGCAGTGAGATACAACAAGCTACCGATCATAGAGCGGTAAAGAGTTTGATCCACGAGTTACCTTCCACATCAAGGTCGAGATGCCCATTAGATGCCATAGGTGTGTTGATTGGCTTGCAATCCTTCATATCAAACCTCTTGAGGAGGTCCTTGGTGTACTTCTCTTGAGATATGAAGGTCCCTTCCTTCATTTGCTTGATTTGAAAACCAAGGAAGAAGTTGAGCTCACCAATCATAGACATCTCGAACTCTTTTGACATCATGTCACCAAACTTCTTGCATTCTTCTTCATTTGTTGAGCCGAAGATGATATCATCAACATATACTTGACAAATGAAGATCTCTCTATTAAGCTTCTTGGTGAAGAGTGTGGTGTCAACCTTCCCGATGGTGAACCCCTTCTCAATGAGGAAGTCCCTAAGGCGCTCATACCATGCTCTAGGGGCTTGCTTGAGCCCATAAAGTGCCTTGGACAACCCGAAAACATGATTAGGACAGCTAGGGTCTTCGAACCTCGGGAGGTTGATCAACATAAACAAGCTCATTAATGAAACCATTAAGAAATGCACTCTTCACATCCATTTGAAATAGTTTCATTTCATGGTGTGAAGCATATGCAAGGAGGATACGGATGGCTTCAAGTCTTGCAACCGGTGCAAAGGTCTCTCCAAAATCTAGGCCTTCAATTTGAGAGAACCCCTTTGCCACGAGCCTTGCCTTGTTTCTCACAACATTGCCTTGGTCATCTTGCTTGTTGCGGAACACCCACTTGGTACCTATGATTCTTGCATTTTTGGGACGCTCTTCAAGTGTCCAAACCTTGTTGCGGGTGAAGTTGTTCAATTCTTCATGCATGGCATTCACCCAATCCGGATCTTGAAGAGCTTCACCTACATCCTTTGGCTCAACACAAGAAACAAACGAGTGATGTTCGAAAGCTAGCAAGTCTTTGAGATCGAGTCATTACACCCCTTGATGGACTCCCTATGATTTGATCTTGTGGATGATCGTGGAGTTTGGGAATTCTCTTTTCAACCACTTGAGGAGTAGGTTGAGGAGCATCAACATCTTGAGCTTGTGCCTCTCTTTGTTCATGGGAAACATGAGTGTCTTCATTTTCAGTCATCCCATCTTTTTCCTTGTCATCTTGAGGCACACTTGAAGAAGAGAAAGGCTTGTCGGTGACTTGCACTTCATCATCATCTTCTTTAGGCTTGATGTCTCCCACCGGCATGCTCTTCATTGCTTCCCTCAATGGTTCATCACCTACATCATCAAGATTCTCAATTGCTCCTTGGGAGCCATTAGATTCATCAAACTCCACATCATATGTTTCTTCTACCAAACCAGTGGCAAGGTTGAATACTCGATATGCTTTGGATTTTGATGAGTAACCAACAAGAAAACCAATATCACAACGTCTTTGAAACTTCCCTAGGTGTTGCCTTTTCTTGTAGATGTAGCATTTGCAACCAAACACCCGGAAGTAGGAGACGTCCGGCTTCTTCCCATTGAGCAGTTCATAGGGGTCTTGCCATGAAACTTATGAAGATATAACCGATTTGATGCATAGCATGCTGTGTTGATAGCTTCACCCACAAGTTCTCGGGTGTTGTACTCATCAAGCATTGTTCTTGCTAGAGTGATTAAGGTCCGGTTCTTCCTCTCAACTATGCCATTTTGCTGAGGTGTGTAGGTGGATGAGACTTCATGTTTAATCCCAACTTCATCACAATAAGCTTCAATGTTGGTGTTGTCAAATTCTTTGCCATTGTCACTTCTAATTTTCTTGATCTTGACATCAAATTCATTTTGAGCTCTCTTTGCAAACTTCTTGAAGCAAGGAGTAGCTTCGGATTTGTCATGAAGAAAGAAGGTCCATGTGTATCTTGAGAAGTCATCAACAATCACTAGACAATGGAGTTTCCCACCAAGACTCTTGTACGTAGTTGGTCCAAATAGATCCATATGCAAGAACTCTAGCACTCTTGAAGTTGATAGAAAAGTTTTGGTTGGATGAGTGTTTGCAACTTGCTTGCCGGCTTGACATGCACTACAAGGTTTGTCCTTTTCAAATTTAACATCTTTCAAGCCCCTCACTAACTCTTTCTTCAAAAGCTTCTTGAGTGTACTCATCCCAACATGTGCTAGCCTCCTATGCCACAACCACCCAAGTGAAGTCTTGGACAGACAAACAAACATTCGATTTGCATCTTCGGAGGTGAAATCCACTAGATAGAGATTGTTGTATCTAAAGCCTTTGAATATCACGGTTGAGTCTTCTTTCTTTGACACTATCACTTCCTTCTCATCAAACAAGCATTTGAATCCAAGATCACACAATTGACCCACGACAAGTTGAAGCTCAATGGTTTAACATAAAGCACATTTGACAAAGAGTGATCATTTGATATTGCAACTTTGCCCAAACCCTTGACTTTGCCCTTTGAATTATCACCAAATGTGATCCTATCTTGATTTTGCTCCCCTTCATCTAGTGAGGCAAACATACGAGGTTCACCGGTCATATGTTGAGTGCAGCCACTATCAATAACCCAATGACTTCCACCGGTCCCGTAGTTCACCTACACACAAGAGATCAAGCTTGAGGTTTAGGGACCCAAACTTGTTGAGGGCCCTTGACTTTCTCTACTAGAGACTTTGCAACCCAAATTTGCTTAGGCCTATTCTTATTGGGGGACCTAAGAAGGTGACATTCACTTGTCCTTTTGAATCCTTTCTAACCACATAATGAGCATTGTATGCAAAGGGTCTAGCATGCTTGGGCAAGGGTTGTGGTGGTGGAGTTTCACACTCATGAGCAAAGTGACCTTCTTGTCCACACTCAAAACATCTCTTTGGCTTTGGCTTTGGCTTTTGCTTTTGTTGACTTGCTTGCTTTGCTTGATGTTGCTTCTCTTGATGTGACTTGAACCCAATGCCACTTCTATCGGTCTTCATCACGGTGTTCATCAAGAGCTCACTTTGAAGTGACTTTCCTTTGCAAACTTGCTCACCCAATCTTGAGGTGTTCTTTCTCTTGCTTGAGCTTCTTGTTCTCTTCTAGAAGTGACTCATTTGTTGATTGCTTCAAGCATGACATCTCAAAGTGGAGTCTTTTGTTCTCTTCTTTGAGCTTCTCATTCTCAAGTGCTAGTCCCTCATCTTCAATAGTGACGGTGTGACTGATTTTTGCTCGTTCAAGGTCTTTCTTGAGCTGTTCATTTTCATTCTTTATCTTGACATAGTCATCATAGTGTTCGATCACCACCACCGACTTGCCTTTCTTGCTAGCACCTTGCTCAATGATCTCATCACATGATGTAGCTACATCATTCTTAGCAACATTGTTAGTAGCCTCATGTGTTTCGGTAAGAAGCTCATAAGCCATCGCTAGATTCCCATGATCAACTTTAATAGTTGTGTACTCCTCTTTTAGAGAGCTATAACTAGATTTGAGCTCATCATGCTTCTTCTCAAGGTTCTCATTTTCAACTTTAAGCTCTTTTGAAGAAGCTTTGAGTTCCTTGAGTTTAGAGGACATGATTTCATTTTGATCTCTAAGCTCATCACTAGTTTTTTGCATAGCTTCCATCTTTTCTAGAAGAGAGGTATTTTCACTATCAAGCTCATCACATCTTCCTCTAGTCTTAATGATGGTTTTTGAGTACTTTCTAAGCAATTTGACAAGCTCATCATAGGTAGGTGACTCATACTCATCATCACTATCACTTTCACTCCCAC
Source organism: Themeda triandra (assembly GCA_018135685.1). Classification (NCBI taxonomy): domain Eukaryota; kingdom Viridiplantae; phylum Streptophyta; class Magnoliopsida; order Poales; family Poaceae; genus Themeda; species Themeda triandra. The sequence goes on along the minus strand of JAENPR010000069.1, from coordinate 232,879 downwards.
TATCATCACTATCACCATGTTTAGAATGTACCTTCTTTTCACTCTTAGCCATAAGGCAAAAGTGGGATGGAGTAGATGATGATGGCAAGATTTGTGGAGGTGGTGAAGATCCAATGCCAATAGCAGCAACACCTTCATCATCACTTTCCTCATCGGATGACCCACAAGAGGATTCAATATCGGTGAGCCAATCACCAACAATATAGGCCTTTCCATCCTTCTTCTTGTGATGCTCTTTCTTTTCTTCCTTCTTCTTGTGATGCTTGTCTTTCTTCTTCTTTTCTTTTTCTTCATCATCACTTGAGTCATCCTTCTTGTCCTTGCCCTTCTTCTTCTTGTACTTCTTGTCTCTTGGAGGCTCCGGACATTGATGAGCTAGATGTCCAGTCTTGCGGCGGTTGAAGCACTCCATTTCGGAGATGGGCTTCCTTTTGCTACTTGTGAAGAACTTCTTCTTCTTGCCATCAAACTTGACACTATTCTTGTTGAGCTTCTTCAACATCTTGGTGGTCTTCTTCACCATGAGAGCAAGACTCACATCATCAATTTCAAGCACATCACTAGAATCATCATGAGTTGCCTTGGCCTTGCCTTTTCTTGAGTGACTTGCATTGAGGGCCAAGTCTTTCTTCTTGGATGATGAGCCATCCTCGGGGTGAGATGCATATACATCTCATGAGCATTGATCTTTCCCAATATTTGAGTTGGTGTAGCATTGGAAAGATCACCTTGGTGAAGCACGTGACAATGTGCCCATATTTCTCAATGGGGAGGACACATAGGATCTTTCTTGCAACATCGGATGGCGACATTTGATTGAGTCCAAGGCCGTTGAGTTCCTCTACAATAGTGTTCAAACGGGAATACATCTCATTAGCACTTTCATTAGCTTTCATCTCAAAAGAATTTAACTTGCGCATAACAAGATGATAGCGTTCCTCACGCTCACTCTTAGTTCCCTCATGGAGCGCACAAAGGTCAGACCATAGTGCATGGGCGTACTTGTGATTCCTGACGCGATTGAACACATCCTTGCAAAGACCGCGGAATATAGCGTTCCTTGCCTTTGCATTCCACTTCTCATAGTTAGCCTCTTCACCGACAAGGTTAGCTGAATCCTTGGGTTTTGGGAGTCCTTGAGAAGCGGCACGGAAGCATCCAACATCTATCGCTTCTAAATGTGCTTCCATGCGAATCTTCCAATAAGGAAAATCGTCTCCCTCGAACATGGGAGGAGGTCCATCCCCATGGGACATCTTTACTCTAGGCGGTTAAGCCTAATTTAGAGCAAACCGGCTCCGATACCACTTGAAAGGATCAAGATGCCCAAGAGGGGGGTGAATTGGGCTAATTCTAAAAATTCTTGCGGAATTAAACCTACTAGCCCATGATTCACCCCTTTGTGCCTATGTGTGTTCCTAGACAATCGATTAACTAGAGTTTTGCACCCTAAGTTCCAATCCTATTCTAGCATGGCAATTCTATGAAAGTAATTGCAAGAATGTAAGTGCTAGAAAATAAATGCGGAAATTAAGGGGACAAGGAACACGGCGATCTTTTTCCGAGGTATCGGAGAGTCGCCACTCTCCACTAGTCCTCGTTGGAGCACCCGCGCAAGGGTGTAGCTCCCCCTTGATCCTCGCAAGGACCAAGTGCTCTCTAGGGCTGATTCTTCGTCGCTCCGACGTGGTGAATCGCCAAGAACCGCTCACGGATGAGTTGGGTCATCCACAAGCACCGCCGGATGATCACCAAGCTCCAATCACCACCAAGCCGTCTAGGTGATGGCGATCACCAAGAGTAACAAGCACAAACTCTCACTTGACCTCGCAAAGTCTAGGGAGAAGAGTGGATGCACACTAGCTACTCTCGATCGCTCATGAACTCATGGAATCTCAAATCTCTTCAAGTCATGAGGCTCTTGCAACTCTCCTGCTCTCACAAGGTGTCTACCAGCTGAACAAATGAGCAAGAGCAACGAAATGGAGGAGGTGTGGTTGTATTTATAGCCAAGGCTGAAATCCAACCGTTACCCCGCAATTCAGCTCAGTCGTGAGCGCCGGACCCACCGCCGGACGCGTCCGGCGCTTAAAAAGATTCAAACGGTCAGCTAGCCGTTGAGCTACAGTGCACACGCCGGACGCGTCCGGCGCCAGAGTCCGGAGCGCGTCCGGAGCGCACTTTGTCCCAAGGCCGGCTTCCAGAAAGTTTCTGGTCCGCGTCCGGCCGAGCGCCGGACCCGGGACCGCGCGTCCGCCCTCGAGCGAACCAAAGAAGAGTTCACCGTGCGCCGGACGCGTCCGGCGCAGTTGAAGCTCCCGTTTTCACTCGATCGCGATCCTTTGAAAACGGCGACGACTTCAAACAATCTCGGGCTCTCTAGTAACTTCCTAGCGCTAAGATTTCACCAAGTGTGCACCACACCTAAACCCGAGACTCAACTAGGTCAAGCTACCCATTTGCACCCCCCTTAATAGTACGGCCAAAGGAGAAAACAAAGTCCTAACGACTAATCCGATGTCTCTCAACACCATCGACAATCGGAGCTAACCGTCCTTAACCTTGTCGTCCATCCTTTGAAAACCGAAACGATTTCTATCGATAAGAGGGCATGACAACCAATTGCCTGAGATTCCATTACCATGACCTAACTCCCATTGTTTCTGCAAAACACACGTTAGTCATAGTAATCTATATTGTCATCAATCATCGAAACCCACATCAAAGGGCCTAGATGCTTTCAGAGACCCTGCAGCCCCCGACGAAGAGACGAGGGGAGGTCTGGCCGCCGAGGCCCCGGATCCGGCGCCCAGGGGCCGAGATCCGCGCAGTAGGGCCAGGAACCGGCCCCCGGCACCGCCGTCCGCCAGCGCAGAAGAGCGCGCCACCAAGGGGCTCAGGGGAGGAGGGGCCAAGCCCCGCCAGACCCCGATCCGGCCAGCCGAGGCCGGGATGCGGCCCACGGCCGCCGCCGCACATCGCCCGCCGCCGGAAGGTCCTAGGGTTGGAGGTGGAGGGAGGAGGTTGGAAGGGGAGGTGGGAGGGAGAGGGAGCAGCGGACGCCGCCGCCTTTGTGGGGAGCCGCCGCGGGCCGCCGCCACCGCGCGGGAGGGCGGCGGCGGCCGGAGGGAGGCGGAGGCGGGGGCTCGAGCCGCCGGCGTGGGTGCCCCCCGAGTCGTCCGAGAGAGGGCGCTCGGGAGGAGGTTGGCTTCTTCTTTTTCATTCACGTTTAGTTTGACAAGATGATGAACTAATTGACTAAACGGGATGGTCTTTCTTTAGTGTTCTAATATCTACACTCCCAAATCCCCATGCTGTCAGTGGCTGGACAGAGAGATGTTGGCCTGGGGTCCTAGTCACGTGTTCAGATGCTGCTTGATTTCGTACTGGCCACTGGTGATGAGTCAATTGGGATGAAAACTTTTTTCGTAAATTGGGATGCTGAAAGCCAAGCAATTAACCAGTTAAGCGGCAATTCTGTTCTGCCTCTAGGCGCCTAAAACAGACACTTGGATCATCTGATGAGCAACAAAATACACAGATATAGTTGTGTGTTGCTAGATAGGTTGAAGCTTTTTTTTTAGCTTTTTTATATGACAATGGAGTATTTGGCTTTTAATGGGTTGCCATGTTTTGTTCTGTTCTTCACTCATAACTTCACCATCCTCTCCAACTCTAACATGTGGTCTCCATCTCCTTCTCCTTTTGACTGGTTAAGGGTTAGGGCTCCTCCAACATGACTGGTTAGTGGTCAACCCTCTCCTTCATCTTCGGTTTGTGAGGAAGATATGGTGGATGAAGGCAAGTTTGGTGCAACAATGTGGTGCAAGCAGTATTATGGTTTTCTAATTCATAGTGTTCAATAGGTATTGGCATATGGCATATTCCCCTTATCTATATAGGCGAAAATGAGGATGCATATAATACCGATCTTTTTTCGATCCACAATGCTCGATTTGGATCATGTCAACTTTATCTTTATGGAATAAACCACATAAGAAGAGGACATGTGAGGCTCTTTAACATTTTTGGTTTGAGTTTTTATAAGCCCAATGATGTATTTGAGCATGCTTTTGAGCTAAAAGTTCAATGGCTATTCAAATCCAACACCTATTTGCATGCCAAAAGGCTCAGCTATTATATAAGCTAAGGTAGGCCAAATCCTACTAGCTACAATGCAAGTTTTGGTACTATTTAGCTAGGTGAAAAACTGACAAATTTTGACAGATTCAATAATAGTTTGTGAGAGAATAAACTGAAATATGTCAGCTTTCAACCGGCAGGCCCTTCATCCTCACCAAACCACTTCTTTGCTCCCTTCATGGCAAGAGTTTGTTCCTTGAAAGAAGTCACAAGAACACATACATTCTAGACTGAATATGTGGTTTTCCTTGAGACTGCATGTTGATACATTTTGTGGAGTTTTTTCCATAAAACCTTTTGTGAGACGATACGTGGATCCGTGGAGGCAGCAGGCACAAAGGTCAAAGGTTTCCTGTTCTCATTTCGCAAAAACCAATCCAGAGGAGTCCGACGAGCTCTTCCTGATTACGGGCCGGCCCAGTCTTCGCGGGCGGCAAGCTGCACACACATGTCCACAGGCCACAGCCGGATCATCCTGGGCCAGACGCCCAGACCTCCTGCTCAAATGCAGCCTGCAGCACTGGAGTTGTTTTTTTAAAAAAAAATTATGACACAATCATCAGTCCAAACACAAAAAAACCTCATCGTGATAGAGAAAATCTCACTTCACAGGCAAAGCAGGCAGGTGCGGCCTGTCCCCAAAACCCAGCCAAACCCCGTCCCCACTCCCCGGAGCCCCACCATGCCGACCGGCGCAGCCACCTCCCTGCTCGGCCTCAGCCCCCGGCAACCCAGCTGCTCCGACCTCCGCTTCCTCCCCCAACCGCCGCCGCCGACCCCTTCCGCTCCAGATCCGCGTCTTTCACTCCGCCGTTCCCCAGACGCAGAGCCCAGCGCCGCCGGTGCCATCCATGCCTCGGCTCCCGCATCCGATTCCTCGTTCCCCACCTCTCCGACTCCGCCCCCGCGCGCGCCCGCTCCGCCGGAGCCGCCCTCCACCGTGGCCCACGCGGGCCGCAGCAAGAAGAAGAAGAACCCCCAGGGCGGCGGCGGGGGCGGCGGCCGCATCGAGGGGAGCGGGGACGTGCGGCGCGAGGCCAAGGTGAAGGCGCGCGTCCGCAGCCGCCACATGGGCGAGAACGCCTTCTTCCGCCGCAAGCGCCGCGCCGCGGCGGCGCCGCGGCGGCGGGGCAGGCGGACGCCTTCACGGACGCGGAGCTGGAGATGATCGGGATGGGGTACGACCGCGCGGTCCGGTTCATGGACGGGCCCGACGACCCGCGGCTGCGGCACCCGCACGACTGGTACAAGTACGGCCGCTACGGGCCCTACCACTGGCGCGGCATCGTCGTCGGCCCGCCCATCCGCGGCCGCTTCTCCGACGACCGCGTCTCGCTCATGGAGGAGGTGCACGACCACGAGGAGTGGGACCGCGTCGAGCAGTTCGACATGTGCAACCGCTTCACGCACCGCCTCGGCGAGCTCGGCGACGCCGTGGGCTTCCGCTACTACTGGGTCTTCGTGCGCCACCCCAAGTGGCGCCCCGACGAGAAGCCCTGGGACCAGTGGACGCTCTCGGCCGAGGTCGCCGTCCAGGCCGGCAAGGACGAGCGGCTCGACAAGTGGAGCCTCATGGGCAGGTTCGGCAACCCGACGCGCGAGCTCATCACGCGCTGCGCGGCATGGACGCGCCCGGACATCATATACGTCAAGCGGCCTCTGTACCAGTCGCGGTTTGAGCCGCAGGAGGATTTCTTCAGCAAGCTTCGCCCATTGGTTGATCCCGCCACGGAGAACAATTTCTTGTTCGATCTTGAGCTGGATGGCCGGGTCATTCGGACGACCTACTTTGGTGGCCTCTGTAAGATTGTGAAATCCAACCCAAAGGCTTACGTTGACGATGTTGTGAATGCTTACTCAAGGTTGAGTGATGCTGACAAGTCGCGATGCCTGGAATACCTGCTCAAGAACCACCCCATGGATCTCCTCCATCCTTATACCAAGGAGTGGAAGGTGAAGCTAGAGGAGCTAGAACTGGGATGTGATGCGCCTGATGAGAGTGACGACGAGGTTGGTGACGATGATGGAATTGAGGTGGCTGATTGGATCGAGGAAAATGAGGTTGATGATGTTTTGGATGGCGGAGATGATGATTATGAAGATGAGGATGAAACCGATACCCAGGAGGATTTGGAGTCAGATGAAGTTGAGAATATTGAGAATAGCCAGGAATACTGGGATGAGGAGTGGAAGAAGGCTATGAGAAGTTCTGATAAAATGGAGAAGCTAGTCAAGACAAGCATTGAGGCATCAAATGAGTACAGTAAGCAGCAGATGGATCTAGAGAAAGAGATGGAGTGGAAAATGGCGAGAGCAAATGCAATGATTATGGAGCAGGAACAAGCTGAGGAAGATGAGGAGGAGCAGGAGAGTTCCAGGAGCAAAAGTGCAAAGGATGGAAGTCAGAGCAATGCAAACACAGGGCTCTTCTTGAAGGCCGCTGTCCGGCCATTCACTTACAGAAATCTTGTGAAGGAAATTGTTCTGATGAGACACCACATTATTGACGGAGAAATAGTTTAGTTTGAATGACACCAATGCTGTGTTCAGTTTTTCAGAGTAGCCATTTGCCCATTTCAATGGAGAAATGCAGAGCTTGCATTTAGAAGGTCTAAGAAGCCCTTAAAATTCCTGGGTTATGTACAGTATTACTTTTTTTTCTTAGAATATGTATGAGAACTACATATCATGGCAGTAAAAACGACAATCCTAGGTCTTGTTTGGTACATTCAAATCATTTCCCATGTGGATTGTAGAGGAATGGAGGGGACTGAAGGGTTTAGCTCATTTTCCCTCAATCTCTTGTTATGGATATTGTGCTATTGTTGATAACTTTTGAAGTTCTATTCTTGGGGAAATACTCAGTCCATATCATAAAGCTTAATGACCCAGTCAGAATAAATATTTCTGATGTATTCTTTGTAAATGGACTGGAGCTTTGCCTTCATTCAGACGCCGGCTTGATTTTCATTTGACTAGTTATGACAGCAGTCACTACTTGATATATAATGAAATCGGTAATCTTCATGACTGCAAGCTACTTTCTCCTACCATGATAACGCCTGAAGCAAAAGGACGCCTCGACCAATTGCGGCCTCACAAAGTGTCCGGCTAAAACCAAAGGCCTACAACGATCTGGAGTCTGGACATCAATGTGATGCCTGGTAAAAGAAGCCGACTGCGTTGCCTACCCATTAGAGTGATTCTGTGGTTCCATCAAAGAGAAAAACTATAGTGGTTCAGTGCCTCATTGACCTTCTAGCTCAACGAGCCCATCTTATTGCTGTGAACTTGTTGCTTATCTCACCTTGAGGCTTAAATATGGAGTTTTAGCTAAGTTACCTAATGAGACCCTTGAACATTTATTAGAGTTTCTAGTGAAAGAGTGTCTCTAGCAACCATAGTGCCGAAGGAATTGACATTTATATTTTCCTTTCTCAAAAGCTAGTAAAAGCAGTGACAAGAACTGCATGCCGACAAATTAACATGATTTCAGCTTACCCTGAAAATTCCCTGTGAGAGCCTTCAAGAATCCGCAGCCCCCACTTTACATCCAAAAGGAGCTGTGCAGAGCATCGACCATGCTATTATCCCATCCTTGATCAAAAGGGACGTGATATATAAATATATTATATATAATTCTATCTAGCAGAATTTTCAAAAAGGTTAATGATTAGCAGACAGGATTAGAGGCCTACACATGAGATTAGAATAAACAAGGGTTAAGAAGCTTCAGTTGGAATGCTCTTTAGCCAGCAGTGGATGGGAATTATTTACCTAACGCTTGTAAAGAAACTAACATTTAAATCTTTGTTTTTTATTTGCGTTTGATATTACACCAACTGGCAAAGGCATTACTGTTGCACCCTCTATGGACCAGTAGAAGAAGCAATGTTGGGAGTCGCTCAACTATTGTTCCGCTTCCGCAACCACGGAAGCTTCTTTGGATCATCTGAAAAAACCATTCCACTTCCAAATCATGCTGCCATTTCTTGTGGAACTGAAGACCAATAATTCACCAGCTAATTATTCCTGCTCTACGCCAGAGCTGATTATTCCATATGGGACAACACTGGTGGTTTCGGGAATTCGGGAGCATTCTCTTAGTGATAACATACTTCAGTGATACTCGGGGACTGAAGAATCCTGAAAGGCATAATCATACATGCTTTGCCACCTTGTTTTCAAGGCCAGTCATGATCTCTGGACTTAATGTTATACAGCATACTGATTTGCTTCTGCCTTCTAGCTTTCTTGTTATGGACAATGGGCAGCGACTGATATGAGACTGGAAGCCCTCAGCTTTACCATTTTGTGCTTCTGCTACAGTTTGCTACAGCCTGACTGCACGAGATCATTAGTATTACTTTTGAGGTGAAAACATTTTCAGATTGAAACCCAATGCGCTGAACATCCAGTATATCCATGTGCACTGATCCATGAGGTATATATACGTCTATATATACTCCATCACTGCAGTATTGCACGCATTGCAATGATGCCTGAAAGTTCCGAAACATCGTATGCATGACACCCTCATCCTGCTGCCTTTTTCTGTTCTTTTTTTCTATTGCACAAGTGGAGGCCAACATCTCATGTTCTCTTCGCCTTTTTACTCGATTTGATTTACAATAAAATACACTTGGATCATTGCATCGAAACGCTAAGCATCTCCTCTTTGCATTTGTAGCAGTGTTTCTTTGTGGCCGCAATATAAAATCCGTCCTCCGGCATAGAAAAGTATGTGCTCAAACATCTCAAATTCTAGGACAGTTATTATGCCGCCAATTTTCTACTGTAAAGGCTACAAGGTCCCCATTTAGATTCCATCTTCGTTGTGTGCACCCAAAGCATACTTGAAGCTCATGATCTACTCCACTCCTCTTCCTCCCCAAAAGCTAGTACTAATATGCTTGTTTATTTGGTACTTATAGTTTTCTACTCACTCCCTTTCTCAGCGACACCTGTGCTGTTTCGGTTTTTTACAGCTAAAAGCTGGCTCTGGTGGTTGGGGCTATCCTAGTGATTCGATCAAGGATCTGGTTCTCCTACAAAGACATTCTCTGAAGCTGCAGGTTGTGCATCAGAATTCAGAAAGACACAAGGGGCAGCACCTGCACAGCTACCAAGAGTGACATCCACTCATCCAGTATATAAATCTCTGACCCTTGCCTTTCCTGAGTTCCTTCTAAGGGAGCCCAGCTTGGCTTCTGCCCTGCCCTGCCCTGCCGCAGCCATGGAGCCAGAAAGAGGCCTAATTGCATATGAAGAGCCGGCTTCAGAGTCGACGGACCTGCTCTCGAGCGCGTGGTGCAGTTCGGCTATCCAAGTTCTTCATGCAGGACCCAAGGAGTGCTCGATGGCGCTGGTGGAGCACCCGGTTATGGCGCTCGGTAATGACAGGAATGACATGCTGGCAGTAAGTGCAGATTCAATACTGTAGTCAATAGTATGTCGTGTTGTGCTGGAGGTGAAATTTGAGACGCGTGCTAATCTATCTCTATCCTGATGATCTGCAGAAGAGTGGTCGTAGCTTGGTGGTCGACAACAGCAGTTTCGGCACGCCCCAGTGGAAATATGATGATCTGAAGGTACACAGTTCATGCCCAAACTCGTTTTGGTCTTTGACGCCAGTTTTTACCTGACTAGCGTTCTTCCTTTTTTCAGTCATGGATATGGCTGCAGAAGGCAATTCATCCCGAACTGGACTATGACCTCAAGAAGAAATGGGTGAGTGAAAGGAGGTGTATTGCTAATGGCTCAGAGCCAGTTTCTTCTGTTTATCTCTTATGAAATTACATACCATCCATGATTCCCTGACAAACGTGTTGTGAACGAATTTTTCGAATTGCACATAGATGATTTAGATGCTCTCGTCTAAACCATTCAGATCTTCTTGAGTTATTCAAGAACTTATATGATCATGGACCTTGTTCATGTCCTGTATTCAATTGATTTTGGTAGTGCTTCCTACTTCTGGTTCTGGTGGATTGATATGAACGGTCCAGTCTGTCACGCGTTTTGGTTATCATACATATTCTGGGAGAGATAGCGATTTGAGTTGTATGCCCGTATCTCGTTTCAAATCTCCTGTTTTGAAATCCTTGTTAAGAAAATATTAAATGGGGAGATATGCTTGAATTGAGATCAAGGAAATCGCGAGATATTTTTGTTGCTATATAATTTTCGATCGGCTTTGCCAGGTCGTCAGTCAGGTCTTAAAAAATTTCTGAACTTGGTGCAGCTCCCGCGCAAGATGGCGCCGTGGAACGGGATCTCGCTCAAGAAGTGGGTCAAGGAGCGGAAGCAGAAGCGCAAGGAGGAGGCGCGGCTGCAGCGCGCCGAGGTGCACGCCGCCGTGTCCGTGGCCGGCGTCGCGGCCGTGCTTGCCGCCATCGCCGCGGAGAACGCCGCCGCCCCGCCCCGCGCGGCGCCCGGGGCCGGGATGAGGGAGACGGCGGTGGCGTCCGCGGCCGCGCTCGTCGCGGCGCAGTGCGCCAAGGTGGCCGAGGCCGCGGGCGCCTCGCGCGACCAGGTCGCTGCCGCCGTCGACGCCGCCAGGGCCTCCACCGACGCCAGCAGCGTCATCACGCTCACCGCAGCCGCCGCCACATGTATGTCTCCTCGTTCACAGTTCCCTGACACGATGTTTTCGAGGAACTCTCGAAACACCACGTGCTTATTTGGCTGTCTGGCATGCCACAGCACTGCGCGGCGCTGCGACGCTGAGAGGACGGCGCAGCGCCAGCGGCGGCGGGCACGAGAGGGCGGAGCACTCGAGCTCGGCGCTGTCGCAGGACGACCTGGACTTCGACTTCAACCACGCGCGGTCCAGGGCGGCGCTGGCCAAGGGCGACGAGATGTTCGTCGCGATGCCTGACGGTGAGTGCCGGCCGCCGGTGAAAAGCATCGCCGATGATATTACACTACAACCTGCACGCCGTCGCTTTGCATTGCATGCGAAAACTGAACAGTTGGTTCTCTTTGCACGTTGCCGGCGTCGCAGGGAAGTGGAAGCTCCACACGGTGTCGGCGGCGTCGAACAAGCGCGGCGAGATCGTGCTGCGGATCAAGAAGACGAACCTCGTCATGGCCTTCTCCCACGCCAAAGAGAGTAAGGAACCGGCACCGCCCGGCCCGATCCTCTCGTTCTTGTTTTCTTCCTCGGACAAATCGAACTGACCAGCAGACACCACCCGCAGGCGTGATCCGCGACGTGCGGCCGTGCGCACCGGAGAAGCCGAGCCCCGACGAGGGCGCGACGTACCCGGTGGAGGTGTCCACGAACAAGGGCAAGGTGGAGCTCCGCGCGGACGACTACGGCGTGTACAAGCGGTGGGTCGCGACGCTGAGCCACATGCTCGTCATGTCCACCGCCGTCTCCGTCTCCGCCAGGCACGACCCGCCGCGGCCGGCGGCGCGCCGGGACTGAGACCGACCCACCGGTGCGGCCCTTCCCTCGAAGCAAAGGCCCCACCTAATACGACGTGAACGACGTCGATGATCGATCCGTGTTGATGTCGATCGCATGTGTATTAGTACTATTATTACCCATGAACTGTATCAATACCAGTATCAGCATTGCAACCAAAGATTCAGAAGACTGTCACGGCTTGTTTGACTGAAATTCTTCTCTGTGTTCGCATCGTTTTCGTCACTTCTTTCTAGATGGTTGTGTACTTGTGTTTTCGTGAAAAAGAAGATAGCGGTTACTTTCTCAGATAGCGGTATATCGTAAGATCGATGACGACGGGGCAGTTGCCTTTTCTTTTTCTCGTCTAATAGAAATCCCGGCATAGCTTTTGTCGGCCTTTCGAAAAAATGACGACGGGGCAAGGAGACACATCTCGATCAGTCCGTGGTCCTCGTGGTAGGAAAATGAGCAGGTGAGTAATGCCCATGGCGGCGATGCTTTTGAGCCTTCAAGCATCAGGCACTGTCAAACGCGTAGACAAAATATGGGTATATTGGGCCAGGTTTGGCCCACAAAAGAGGAATAGTTTTTTTGGTCCTTTTTTTTTTGAACCACAAAAGAGGAATAGTTGCCACATCTAGGAGCAGGCATGGACCAAGGCTAAACCCGAACACAGTCAGTACCCATGAGAAATTTTTTAAAAGTGTTTTCCTAATCGTTTTATTTTGGCAAAAGGATTTGCCCCAACCAATTTTTTTATAAATACATAATATATCATATTTCCAATTGGCTCAAATGGTGAAATTTCAAAGAGTCCTTTCCATACATGCCATCAGAAAAAACACGTCTTCCACTGAAACCACTAAAAAAATAGCCCGGTCACATGCGCCATCCAGTTTGAAACTCTTACCACCCACGCCATTCCGTCCATTCTGAGTGCAAACAGAGTCAAAATGTCATGGAAAAAGTCCAAAATACCCTTGCCTCGCTTGCCCATGCCATCTAATAGAGACAGTTGCCATATACAAAGTTTAACAGGGGGTTATTTAGAAGACTCACAAGACACATAATGCACTGAATTGATAAGATACAAATAGGAGGGCTAATCTGCAAAGCTACATTCTTCTCCCTGCATCCATGGCTGGTCCGGGGCCGGCCTCGGTGGCGCCAGCTCGAGCAGGGGAGGGCGGCCGGCGGCAGGCGGTGCCCAGGCGACGGAGCTCGGGGCGGAGGCGCTCTCACGCGCGGAGCTCAGTGCAACGGTGCTCGCGGCCGGCGCGCGCGAAGCTCGGTGCAGCGGTGCTCGCGGCCGGCGCGCGCGAAGCTCGGGGCGGCGGCGCTCGCCGGCCGGAGCTCGGGTCGGCGCGGGAAGCTTGGCGCGGCGGCGCTCGCGGGCCGGCGCGCGTGGAGCTCTTCCCCAGCCTGTCATCCGCCGCCAGCCGGTAGCGCTTCCTGGCCCTCCGGTCCACCATCGCCTGGCGGCCCGCGTCGTCGTCGTCATCCTCGTTCTCGGCGTTGTTCACCGACCGAGCCGACGACGAATAGCACTGGTCCTCCTCGTCCCCGCCGCCTCCCCTTCCCGCCGCTCGCCCTCGGCCCTCACGCTCGCAGGCGTCGGCGCGCTCGCGCCCTGCCTCGCGCAGGCGCACCTCGCCGCCTCACCGCCCCGCGCGATTGCCCTCGGCCCTTGCGCTCGCGCGGCCTGCCCCGAGCAACGGAGGAGGCGCGATGGCCGACTCCCAGCGCGCAACGGCGGCGCGTCCCGCCCCAGGCAGCAACGGCGCGCGGCCCCGCCCCGAGCAGCAATGGTGCGCGGCCCCGCCCCTCCTCTGGTCCGGCAGCGTGGCCCGCCCCTAGCAGCAACGGCGGCAGCGAAGGTTCTCGGCTCCGGCGCGCCGCCGTGGTGGTACGCCGAGGCAGCAGGCTCGCATGAACTCCACACGCAGGGGAGCGCCGCCATCCGTGCTCGCGAATCGGGATGGAGGAGTTGCGTGTTGCTGGAGGTGGACGGAATGGAGAAAGGAAGAAGAAGGGCAATTTTGACTTTTTCACTGACCGGACCCACCTGACAAGGCTCTCAAACGGTGAAAATGTAACTGAAGGTGGACGGAATGGCGTGGGTGGTAAGAGTTTCAAACTGGATGGCACATATGACCGGGCTATTTTTTTAGTGGCTTCAGTGATAGACGTGTTTTTTCTGATGGCATGTATGGAAAAGACTCAATTTCAAACTCCTTGCCGGCCAGGTCCCAGGATAGAGTATTAAGAGCAACTCCAACAGTTTGGCAAACATCACTTGGCAAATCTCTAGTTTTGCCAAGTTTCAGACCCAAATGCCAAGTGAAAAAATAGCTCATCTCCAACAGTTTGCTATTTGGACTTGGCAAATTAAAAATTAGTGACCCACATGTCTTAATTTTTATTTCAGAAATGTTGTGAGAAATCGATCTGTCATGACAAATCAGTACCTTGTGTTATTTGTAATATTTTCATTCGGTCAAATATTGTGAGAAATGTGTCATATTGCAATCTGTCATATCCTGTAGCAGATGGGACAGAGAAGTGCTGTTGCCCAGCAGCTCCCTGAACGTGGTTGTCCATTCTTTGTCATTTTACATCTGGTAGCAGCGGCTTTCGATAGGATTGGACGGCAGGCATCGAATCAAGTACTGAATGTTGATGTCGCAAGTTCACAACAGGCACACGCGTCACAAAATCAGGCTTCGCGGTGCCGAAGGTGCCGAAATCGCCGGATGGCATACGCTGCAGTGCGCGTATATTTGCGCCGGAAGAACAGATATTTGCCGCTTCCCAAAATGCTAAGTGTTTTTGCCAACTTGTTGGAGCCTGTTTTTTTGTGATTTTGCCAAAAATCCTAGGATGCCAAGCGTTTTTGCCAAACTGTTGGAGTTGCTATAATGTGGTGGCCATGAGACTACGAAGCTTCGTCAATCACCGCATCGCTTTTGATTTGTTGTGTCATCACAAATCGAACCCTGGGTGACATCGAACTGTGTCACGGACAACTCTGCGTGACACACTGTCAGTTTATTTAGTTATTAGACTCGGAACTGAAACTCGGAACTGAAACTGCCCAAGTACGTTTACGGTTTATCAGGTAGCCTTGTGTGAGGATGGATTTATGATTAGGTTATTTAGGTTAGTTAAAAACATCTTTAAATGTTGAAAACTCCATCAAAAGCATACTAAACGATTTTGTAAATAAAACTTTAAACGTTGCACAGTTGTAGATGCATGGTGCATACAATTTTGCAATATCATCTTTTCCCGTGGGTCATATTTGTTAGTGAATTAAAAAAAATCAAAATCTAGGAAAAACAAAGACGAAAAGACCAAATTGCTCTTACAAGAAGGAAACACGCTCTGCCCCCTGGGGGGTCTATTGGCTTGCCCGTGCTATGGTGAACTGACATGGTTCATGTTTTTGTATGTGCTTAATATTATTAAAATACTGCCACAATTTTGAATGCTCTTTCAACATTAAATCAGATTTGAAATAAGTGCAAATTGTGAAAAATATATTTGACCAAATGTAACCATTCTTGTCAAAATAAAATATACATACATGTCTTATTTCAAATTAAGGGTAAAATCACAAATAGACAGAATCACAAAAGTTAACACCGATAGAGTATGACGGAACAAGGGCAAAGTGATGCTTCGGGGTAAATTCATAAAGAAAAAAAAAGCAGGAGCAAAATCACAGTTGCTACAAAATAGTGGTATAAATGCAACTGCCCTTGATTTTTCCACTTCCTGATTTCAAGTCATTGGATAAGAATTTATTATTACACAAAACTAAGGTAACTGAGCAGGTGTGTTACAGACAAGAGGTCCACAAATCATAAACCAAATTGCACCTATAGAGAAAAGGGTGCACTGCCAATTTATAACATCCTTCCACAGGAATTAACATGTAGCAGCCCCCCATCGTCCTTAGTGATGAGCATGAGCTTCCTCCTTTTTAGGTTTTGTTGCCTGAAAGAGAAAGTGCAACATCAGATAAATGAATTGGACAGTTCGATAAACAATAGGATATTTCATAGGGAATGAAGCAAACATGATCATTCACAAGCACAATGTGGCATGCAAGCTTTATCTGTAACCAGGCTCAAAGTTAAAACAACACCAAAACAAGCTCACTAAACAAGGTATCATAAGGTTGCATAGAAAAGTCAACAGTAGCAGCATCTACTGAAGATAACAAATTCAATCAAATCCTTAGCTATTGAAGCGCTAAATTTAAAGGTATTAGTGAACCAACACAAAGATACTAATGGATCAAGGAAATCAACAAATGTGTACCAGTACAAAGATATACACAATGCTAGAAATTATGAAGAACCAGCACAGACATAATTCAGACTATCAGAGAAGATTGGTGAAAGAGTAGTCGACCAATCAAAGTAAGCTTCTAACAGGAGAGCATTAACATAACCCAATATCCTTCTACTTTGCACGAATAACCTGGAAAACATAGACGCCAACAGTTTCATATATCAAAAGGTCTATTTTGACCAAAACAAAACAGACCGTCGTCATTTATCATTTAGAGTAAGTATAACTTGTTTTTATAAATTCGATATTTATTACCCCAGAATTCCATTAGATATAAGAATTCAGTTTTTCACCACAAAAGAGGAAGCTATAACATAAATTTAAGCCCATTCACCTACTGTTTCAAGGGCTACAAGACGAATACAGAAAAATTTGAACCCATAATTAGTGGACGATATGTACTCATCCAAAAAGAATGACTTCCTTACAATATCAACACAAGAAACAACATTATACCTAGACAATGGATTTAAATTGATGTATGCTACAATCTATGATACCACAGTAGAATAGAGTTCGATGCATAATACTCTGAAAGGGAATGTGTACTCTTAATAAACAATATCTAGTAACTCAATCCAGTACATCAAACTTAAGAAAAAGCATGCATCATCAGGCAACCCTTTCTAGACCTGGGCTGTACCAGCATGTAACAGGCCAAACCAAAACATTCGTACGCTTTCCAGTTTGGGATATTTAAATCAACATATTTTGGAACTACTAAGCCACATATAAATCCAGTCCGCTCACCAAAGTTCAATCACGACATAAAGCCCATGACATTCAAGAGAGCTAAACTGCGAACAATTAACATTGTCTCTAACGACAAATCAGTGTTGAACAGTTGCAGAACCAAAGAATGACTATACCAATTCTGTAAGAAACTATGTAACAAGTGTGATTCTATCTAATATAAATTCCAAACATACTTTTGAGGAACTCATAGAAATACAACTCATCTTCAGGGAAGAAGAATATCATATGTAGTGCCCACAAACATGTAGAGGAAACAAGCTGGTCAAAATAGTTTTTTGCAGTTATAAACTAACAAGCAGCTATACAGCAGGCTCATAACTGGTTCATGGAACTAAGCTATTCTAAAAAAAAGTACCTCCGCAACTGCAGTTATAAACTACTAAAGCAGCTATACAGCAGGCTCATAACTAGTTCATGGAACTAAACTATTCTAAAAAGGTACTTCCGCAATGCCAAGCACCAGCTCGTTATTCATTTGAACTCAACGATTATATATATACCACGATAAAGATACCCTTCAATCTATGACTCTCCAGACAAGTATGGATCGAAGCCGTTTTACTAAGGGCATCAACATAGGTAAAGGTTAATTTCACCCAGAATAAAAGCTCGGCATTCCATCAAACCCTCAGATCATATAACTTTATTAGCCGATTCCTGAACCATGCTAAAGCGTTGCGAAAGTCAGACCATCTATAACCGAGGCTACCAGATTGAGCAAATTCACAAAACTAAGACGGGAGCCAATTCACAAGACAAGACGTACCTTGAGGATTGAGAGCTTGATGCTCCCGTAGACGACACCGACGCCGAAGGCCGACGCCCTCGCCACCTGCAGAGACAACACGAGGATGCGCGATGAGGGATTCAGATCCGATCCGGAAGCAACCAGTGCAGAATCTTCAGGAAGAACAGGGACTTACAAGGGCGAGGGTGCTGACGCCAGAGTAGGGGCCCGGGGTGAACGGCATGGCGACGACGGCGGCGGGGAGCACCGGGATCTGAGTCGGCGAGGGTTTGGAGGAGTTGGGAGAGGCGAGGGCTTGCGTCGTCTCTGTCGGAGGGGAAGGGAAGAGGAGGTGGTCATGGGCTGGGCCTTATATGGGCCATTGACGAGAACGCGGAGGCGGAGTTGTACGCCCGGTGGAGTTGTGCTGCTAAGCGGGACCCGCGTGTCATTGAGGGAGTCAAGGCAGAAACATCCAGTTTCAAAAGAAAAAAAAAAAGCGTTGCGTTGCTATATTTCTTTCGCAAGAAATATAGCCAACTTTTCTTGCAGAAAGTTAAAAAATAAAAAACATCCACCCGAAGCAACCTTCACCCTTTTGCCTGAAATTTTGCCGGATTTTCTTTTTTTGCACTTCTCTGGTACCTATAGATAGGTGAAGCAGACCGAGGCTCTGCAAGCTCAGCGTTCTCCACATATGAGCATCTCCAAGAGATGTGCTAAAATAAATAGCTAAATCCTTTAGTTTAGCAATTTTGTAAACTACAAAACTTCTCAAGAAATAAGGCTTCTACAAGAGAATTGCTATTTCTCATTTGCTATATTTAAAAGATGCCACGTGGTGGTCGTTGATAGCCGGATGAATAGCAGTGGTGAGAAAAAAAAAAAAAAGAAAGAAAATGCATGCATGCATGGGAGAGCACCGAGAGGGCCAGCAGGAAAAACGGGGATTTGACAAGCGGGCAAGGTTGGCTATTTATGACTAACGAGATTCAAGGAATAGCTTGCGGCTATTTTTACAAAAGCAAATAGACAATCTCTTGGAGGCATGTTTTACTCTAAATTAGCTAAATATGACTTTACGAGACGGGATAACAAGTCTCTTGAAGTTGCTCTAAGCACAGACGAACCATTAATCTCTTCTTTGATTGTGGCTGCATCTACATGTGGATCTGCCGTGGACATCCTCATCAAAGAATGCCTTGGGCAAAGATGGATGGAATTTCTTTAAATGATGTGACACATGAAAAACAGTCACAAGGGCTGCAGTCTAGTGCCTACTCCGTACCTAGTTAACGATCATTGCCAAATCTATGTAAAAGATTTTTGTCCAACTTTCAGCAACTTTTGCTTACCAAAACTTGTAGCATGGCAAATTTGGTAGCAAACCATACACTCCATAAGTTGATAAGGAAATTTAGAACAGTGAGGCGATGCCTTAAAGGCACTGTGGTCTTCTAATAAACGCAGGGGAAAAAATGCATTTACATCAGATCTCATTGTCATTGGGCAGCGTCAGTTGCAACTTGCAACAGCTGCTACAAAATTGGCGGCATGCACAAGCAAAAACCAGATTCTCAGCTAGATATTCAGGCTTCAACAGAAACTTCATTGCTGTGTCTACTCGAGGCAACCTTCACCTTCTTCTCCTTGCCCTTTTTACTTGATTTGCTGGATTTTCTCTTCTTGCTTGACTTCTATGGTACAGGTGAAGCAGGCCGAGGCTCTGCAAGTTCACCGTTCTCCACAGATGAACCATTCATTCCATCTTTGATTGTGCCTGCATCTACATCTGGAACTACCACGGACATTTGCATCAGTGTATTGTCCAACAGAAACGTGCTTCAGACTAGTCCATCGACTCTGCTGAAATGCCTCTGCAAATACGGAATAAGGCCCTCAAGGAGCTCACTGATGCCCTTGATCTGCTCATGAGAAGAAGCAAAAGTTTGTCAGACCATGAACACATTCTTAATAAAAGTTAAAACGCCTTAGGAAGAAGGAAAATTTATTACCTCCAGGATATCAGTAGGAGAGAAACTCAATAGTCAAAACGCACAAACTGTGCAACATGACAAAACTTGGGCTTTGTATTCCATTCACAGACATACTCAAGAAGCACGTGAACGGCATCCTTTGGAAGGCCAAGATGAGATTTTTCTATTGGATCCTCTGCATCAGCTCTCCTGCAAACCCAGTGATTTTCATTCGAATCAAGAAATTAGTACCTGGCAAGCAGTGAGAATAAATCTAGAAGCCCGTGTGGTCTTCTAAGCTCAAATGCAAGTTGTATTGCCTTTGCATAGTCAGAATCCGACATAGCATTTTCCAATTCCTGGCCTCTTAAAATTTCTTCCTCCTGCAACAATGATGAGTTGAGTGAGTGTTGCAGATGTCTGCTTATCTTGGTGCAATCATGCCACAGGTTGAGGACAGAATCGGTTCCACCAGTAGCAACCATTTCAGTTTTCATGCCAACAGCCAATGCCCAGACCTGTGGAACAAATAATAGTGAGTAGTCTCCTCCAGCAATGAGACAGAAAAAAAAATCTTCCCTGATGGTGGCAATGATATCATACCTTCCCATCATGCTTGTCATAAGTAGCAATGCATTCATTTGTCTTGATTGTCCATAACTTCACTAGACCATCGGAAGAACAGTCTCAACAAGATTCCCTAACGGTTTAAGATAATAACTTAGATGAACATCTTATTTCCTATTACCGCAAGAAACAATTTGAGTTCCACGTGAAAGGAAAGAAGCTCGCAGAATACTTTGTGTATGACCCTCAAATGTCTTCAAGCATGAGCCATCAGCAACAGACCATATTTTGATTGTTCTATCACCAGAGGATGTCATGACACATTGTTCAACAGGAAAAAAAACTCAACTGACCAGATTCCTCTTTTGTGTCCCTTAAGGGAAATAGAGGACACTAGGTTAAAGAGTTTCCATATGCAAGCAGTTCGGTCCTACAAAATAAAGGTGATAATACATAATGAAACCACATGATGTAAGCCAGATAAAAGGACGTGTCACATAAAAAAGAACCACACCCTCGGCCCTCCTTTCCAAATTTTAGGTCATTTTAGCTCCATCCTAAGCCATATTTATAAATTCTGACCAAGTTTTTTAGAAAAAAATATTAATAGCATATATAATACAAAAAAAGTATCAATACATATTTCAGAGTGGTTAGTGGATTTAATGAAACTAATTTATTGTTGTAGATATAGTGATTTTTTTCAATAAACATCCTCAAAGTTGGAGAATTTTGACTTAAGGACAAAACCAAAGTGATCTATAATTTGGAATGGAGTATCATGCTACAATCTTACCTCAGAACCACTGCAAACAAGGCCATCATTAGGTGAAATTACCAGAGAATTAATATCTTTATCATGTGCAGCTGCAACAGCCTTTGCTTTAAGAGGGACTTCATCCTTAGCATCACCAAGTGCATCGTCCCAGGTCCATACCTTGATGGTTCGATTGCTAACAAAAAGATAGTCTTAATAAAATTTTTGTTCTCACTTCAGGCAAACAAAGGTCACAGAGAAACTGAAGAGCAAACCTGCTGCCACTAACAAAAAGATTTATTGTTTTCTTTGAAAAGGCAACTGAACCAATAGCTCCAAGATGGCCTTTGCCAATGCCAATACAACCTTTTCTTTCAGCATCACATAACCTCACCTGTGTACAAAAGGTCACACTGAAAATTAGGAAAAGCAGCACAAGAATGCACTTTATAGCACATAGCAGTCAGGATTATCAAAAGAAACCACAAACTAAGTATAACCTCTAAGGAATGGATGCAAAATACACCATCCACATCCCATATGCAAACCTTCTTGTCTGCTCCAGCAGTTGCAAGCAAACCACCAGAAGCATGGCATGCCATGGCCATGATAGGACCATCATGTTTACCTCAAATGGCAGTATAATAGCATAGTATTAACATAATGGCATGAGCAAATTTTAATTGCCAAATATGCTAGCCTGTAGTGGTAAAGCAGCCATACAGTCTCTAAGTTAACTAACACAACAATTAGTATGGCAGGATTAAGATCAAACAATGAAAAATTGAAAAGCCGGGCACATGCTCTGTAAGAAATTAGTACGTTCAATTGTAACATAACGTTGGTTAGTGAAAATAATAATGGTATCCTTTATCTTTAGAAAAGATAAGGCAACACGAAGACATTACAATACAGTATCCACATAGAATTTAACTTCGCACAAAATCACAACTTATGAAAAGCAGTGCATGAATTCTGGTATTCTAGAAGTGTGTGATAAAATATTTTTTGTAAGGAAACTACTAGAGTCTCATAGAATTATAGCAAATCTCTTGAAAAGCTTCTAAAACTTGAATCCATTTAAACAATGACCCCTATCCAACACACTGTAACCAAAATATCAAACGAATAATGTTCCAGGTTGAGGAGCTGAATAGCTTAGAATATTTGCAGTTGACAGTTCTGGCATTCACACAAGGATACAAGCTTACTAAGCATGTGGCAACTACATTTGAGCTGTCTTTCAAACTGTCAAACCACTACCGGAACTCCAATATTTTTGTTATGCCGTGAATAAGCTCCGGAATACTTTCTAGCTAGATACATGGTCAGCGTCTAGCAACATTCATTTACATAATTGCTTTCTCTGTGGTCAAATTCACTAAGGGCTCGTTTGGATAACCCAAACCCCGCCGGTATACCCGCCGGTACGCGGATGAGGAAACCTCCCGCGAGTTTCCTTCCCCGCCCAATCCCTGTACCCGTTTGGATTCACTCGAGTGAGAAAAAGCGCGAGCCAGAGAAGGCCCCCGGTATTGGATATCTACGTAAACGGACGGGGATTAGAAAAAACTACTCGGCACCAGTTTATTTCCTTCCCCTTCTGCTCGTGGCTCGATCGATCCCTCGCTGCTCGCCCAGGAAGGCATGGCGGCGGCTAGGGTTTGAGCGCCGTCGCCTCCAGCGCTTACGCCAGCTATCGGCGTCCGTCGTCCGAGGAGAAATTTCAAGATTTGAGACTCAATTCGCGCGCCTCTCAAGATTTGGGACTCAATTCGCATGCCTTTCAAAAAAAAGGGATCGAGCACGCGAATTGCTTCAAGATTTAGGATTCCAGGCCTTTTCTCATGTTTTATCATTTTGTTTAATCTTTTGACCTCTCTTGGCCACCTAAAAGGACCAAACTGCCCCTAGGCTCAATAGAACATACTGGGCACTGTACGCTTGGGTCCTTTAACTCCTTAACACACAATATGAACAAGACACACAGATGCTTATATATTCATAAAAATAAAGGAGTCATTATAAGCAAATCGAACCATACTAAGACACACAGGTTTCCTGAAAACTAAAAACCATACAAAACCAAAAGAAGCATCCTGGTGCGTACAAGTTTTCCTGGACAACACAAAACAACCATTATTTCCTGGAAACTTACAACCATAGAACCATACAGTCAACAGGCCCAAAAGCACCTTCAGGTGAATAAAGTTTTGCTAAGAACTTAGAACACAAAAGAGACCATATAATTGTTCGTCGATTGTTCAGGCAGCACTGTTTGTCCCCTTCCTTGGAGTGAGCTTTTTCTTCAGTCCTAACCGACGCCTTGCTGGAGATTTAGTGGGAGTGGCAACAATATTCAGCGCCTCTTCTCCGGAGTGGCAACTTGTAGTGATTTGGTTTGACCCTCCTACCTCCACCATTGCTAAAAGTGATTGCCTAAAAATAGAAGGAAATGTATAGCTTGTTGGGTGTTCATGAAAACTGAAAATGTACAGCTGAAGTCTTTTGTACAGTTCATAGAGGTACCTTCTTGTCACAGGACCAGGAGAAATGTTGATTTGACTGGTGCCTTCTAGCTCTACTATGGCTGATGAGAATTGACTGAAAATAAAGGAAATGGTTAATGTTGTCATATAGAGGAGAAGTGTACAGATCATGTTATTTTCTTTACCTTGCTGTCATAGGACTATTGTTCCCTGGACTTCCTTGCTCATCATCTTTCTGCCTTTTGCTAGAGCCTGGAGGCCTCCCAGCCTTCCCCTTCTTAGCTCGGCTTTTCCTAGAATTGAGAAGTTGTTAATAAACTGAAATATTTTAATCAAGCAAAACAAGTGACAATTTTACCTTTTCTTTGTTCCATTCTTCGGGCACTTTGGAGATGACTTCCTATGACCAAGACCCCGTACTCGAGCATGTCACTTGCCACTTGCCTTTGCCCCTAGGTTTATTGCCCTTATTTTCAAGGCAGCTAGGAATTCTGAGTTTTCTTTGTCTACCGCGTCCCTCTTTTCGAGAGGTGGTAACACTTTGAATCCAAGATCCACACGTGCCCATTGGGACATATCGTAGTGGTCTAATCACACCCCCATAGGCCAGCCTAAAATGGTAAACTGAAAAGTAAGGATCCAAGTACTCTTCCATCTTAGGATTTCTACATGTGGTGATGAGTGCCATAGCATGTGGGCATGGTTTTCCTGAGACTTGCCACTCCCTGCAGGTGCATATGTGGTTTCTAATATTGACCACATGTCTTATGATCTTATGTGACTGAGTAACCTCTGTCACCTCAGCTTCTTCCCTTCCACCTGCTTTGACTTTCAGGTGGCCCAACTCCCTACTGAGCGCATATAGTTGGCGAACCACGACTGGAAGCATTATATGGCCTTCGAATTTCTCACCTATTCTTCTCCTCCTTGCATATAGTTCCATAAACTTGGACCTAAGGGAGTCAGCAAGGCTAGCAGGAGGAAGGTCCTTAATATCCTTTACCCAGTTGTTCCAAACCTCAGCCACATTGCTTGTAATAGCATCACATTTTATATGTTCAGAGAATTTGCTCCTCATCCACTTCAACTTGTGATTGGTTTTCAACCATGGCTCCACTTGTTTATTGGTTGCATACATCTTGTTCATGAGATACTCATGGTAATCTGGTTGGAAAGTTCTAGCTGCAGGATACATTCTCCCAAAAGCGAGCCCTTGAAAACGCTTGTTAAAATTCTTCATCGATGGACAAAACATTCTCTATGTTCAGCCCAAGGGTAGACTGTCTTTATGGCATTCTCTAGGCCCTTGCAAGCATCTGAAATTATAGCTAGGTGTAGTGGATTCCCAATTGCCTTATGCAATTCTTTTGCATAAACCAAGTCCAAGTTATCGATAGTCTCACCGAGAAAAATCCAAATGCAACTGGAAACATCCAGTTGCAACCATCTAGTGTCAGTAGCTGAAGGTAGGTGGCCATTCCATCTACCATTGAGAGCTGTGGAGTCTATACTCAAAAATGGCCTACAACCATTTAGGAATCCATCAATGCTAGGTTTCAAGCAGCAAAAGAATCTGTGAAAATATACACCATCTTCCCGATTAATTACATCTATCTCTACAACACTTCCCGGCATTCGAGCTCAATCTCTGCCTTGAAGTTGAACAGATATCCAAAACTTTCTTCCCATGTACCAAAAAGTTTTTTACATGCCACCTCATGACCAAGATGCACAGTTGAGTACCCAAGTGTCACATCATATTTTTCCTCTAACTCCTTTTGCAGTTCCTTTGATCCCATGCTAGGATTCTTCTTTAGAAAAGGGGCTGCCTTCTTTGCTACCCATTTGTATGATGCCATCTTCATTTTCACTCTAGCAGTAGATGCACAAAAATGTTCTTCTTTGATCAATGTAATCTGAAAAATTGAAATAGACATATAAGTAAACATGTGGAGTATTATGAATAAACAATGCATTAAGTAAGTATGTTGCATATGAAGACAAGTTAGAACAACGTTAGTACCCTGACTTGCTTTTTATCATGCATCAACCTTGCTATAATAGACCATGGACAACCATCAGCTTTGCAGTATCCTCTGAACACACTTTTACAAGATTTCTCAGTTCCAAATTCAAACTTGGAAATAATAGCATGATGCTTCAATGCAGCCCTAAATTCAGGCATACTAGCATATATGATTCCCTCGTCGAAAGGAGGATGTTCTCTGTCATAAAGCACTGAGTTCTCACCAGGCACATGATCATCAACCACCAACTCATCAATTGGTTCAGCAATTTGCTTACCCTTTTCAGCAGCTGCTGCCCTAGCTTGCTCAACTCTCTCATCCTCTGCTCTAAGGCCAAGAAACTCATAAATTGTATCCTCATCAATCACAGGCATAGGTGCACCAATCTGATCAACATTTAGAGGAGTTATCTGCAGACCGTCCCGTCGATTTCTATGGGTTTGTCGACAACACCGACAACCAAAAGCATCTTCCTTTCACTCTTTCTTTCAAATAAAGCAAGTGACAGATCTCAGTATCATTCAGCGGCTTCCTTTCTCCAACTCCACTCATGACAAATTCGGATACTACCGGCTCCCCGGTCGCTGCCCCATTTTATCCTAGCTGCCAAATCCTTTTCTAGCATGTCAAAAGTATAACATTGACAGTCCACAGTCCATTCATCATAATTTTGCGGCACATCAACAAAAGAGCCATCATCAAGCTTTGTAAACTCGAAAAGTGAACACACAAACCTAAAAGCAGCTTCCGCATTGATTCTACCGTGTACCAACAAAACAAATAAAAGAGACACATGATAAGCTTGTGCCCCCAAAGTCTACAAGCTATGAAATAGACACAAATAGAAGAGGGAATCGAGGATTAGGCCTTACCCTGGAGGGATCTCAAAGGGGATCATGGTCCAGCCGAAACCCTAGCACCTGCTGGATCTTGCGGGCGGAGGATGTGGTCCTCGGGAGAGGAAGCTCGGGGAGGGGTGGGGATGGAGAGGGCGGGCGGCGGAGGGACGAAGTGCGCGCTCCGGTGGTGGAGCACTGGCGGCGGACGGTTTCTCGTACAGGAGAGAAAAAAGAACGAGAGCAATATGTTGTGTATAGGCAAGGGTACTTTGGTCTTTTAGAAAAAAAGGAGAGGTAAAAACATTTCAGAAAAAGAAGAAATAACGAAAAATGCCTGGAATCCTAAATCTTGAAGCAATTCGCGTGCTCGATCCCTTTTCTTGAAAGGCCTACGAATTGAGTCCCAAATCTTGAGAGGCGCGCGAATTGAGTCCCAAATCTTGAAATTTCTCGTCGTCCGAGCCCCTCGTCACGCCGCCGCCGGCGCTCCCAGATACTACTCTGACTGCGTCGTCACGCCGCCAGCGCCGCCGTAGCCGCTCCCGCTCCCGGATCCTACTCCGACTTTGATCTGTGCGTCGTCGCGCCGCCACCGCCGTCTCCGGCTGTACCTGCTACATCCTCAGCCAGCCGCGTCGTGCGTCGCCTCCTAGGCACAGGTTCGGCACCTCAACCTCATCCTCTTGTGTGTTTCTTCTTTGATATGCTAGTCTTCAATCTTTACTAATTAGAATAAAATCGGATGGATAGATAGATGGATGAATTGGATGACGGTTCTTGGGCATGGTTGTTGCTTTCGATTGAAATATGTTCTAGGGTTGTACATAAGATAGTATTTTTATCCTGTTCATTGAGAAACTTATTTTCGGTTCGTAGATATTCATCGCCCGAGCTTGGTGTGTGTGCGTGCGCGCTTCTCTTCTCCCGCGCCCGCTTTCCAATTAGTTGCAAATGAATCTGGCGGTGTTTCAGTTCAGCCACCCATAATGATAAGTCGATACATAATGATAAGTCCATAACGTTGGTGCGAGACCAAAATAAATGCAACTGAAATACTTTATTGAAGTCGTTTCTTCTAGGCCTTAGAACTGTATTGATAGTATTCAGAATAGATAAAGTATTAGTAAGCAACCTTGTGTGAACAATCTTGGCAGAGACACAGTCTAGCTTATTAGTAAGCAAATTTGGTCCTCTTGGTTTCATAGTCTTGTAAAGCATTGACCTGATTGCTGCCATTTATATTGCAACTGAATCTTAACAGTCCATTGGAGAAAATTCAGTTTGTGGCAATTCAGTTTGTGCCATTATATTGTTTTGTTCTATCTTTATTGTTAGATCTGTGTGACGAGATAATGGGCCCTTTATAACTTTTCTGACTCTTATTCAACTAGGTGAATTCCCCGCGCATTGCTGCGGGAATGCGTGATGACTCTCATACTATTATTAGGTCAATCACAATGAAAATTTTCATATTAGTTTTGCTGCGATCAAATATGCTAGATGCCTTTTAGCTGCTTGCGTGTACGATTTTCATGCTAGGGATCAACCTTTATCATTAGCAGCACCCGATGCACTGCGATGGATCAAGTTATTTTCATGCGAGCAGTAGGAGCCTTTGGCTCCTCCTGAATTTTCAAAAAAAAAAAAAAAAAAAAAAAAAAAAAAAAAAAATTCATGCGAGCAACCACCTCACCAGATTAATCTTCCAGCGATGGATTAAAATCAAAGCATATATATGTAACATGTGGAATCACCTAATAACTTGATGTGATGCTAGGCATTTTAACTTACAATGGCACATGAAGAGCGTCTGGATGGGCAGCATGGTGCCGCAGCGCGAGCGAGAGGATAATCGGTTGATGGGCTTGGGCGAACGGTGCATGTCGTCGTTCATGCCGTGGCAACGCCCTAATGACGGACATGGCCGTCGCAGCACTTGCCGGCGAACCGCGAGGTCGGGCCCCTCGGCGGGGGTGCCCGCAGCGGGTGCAAGTGGCCATGGTCTTCATGCTCGCCTAGCTGCTGGGGCTCTCCATGTTGTATGACAATGCCCACTCGCAGCCTCGTATCGCTGATGGCCGTAGATGTGCTTGTGCGCCTCCGCAAGCGACGGGGCAAGCGATGGGGCTACAACGCTTCCTCAAGCGTGGGCATCTGCGAGCGCCGTCGGGCTGCTGCCACCGAACCACCATTGCCATTGTTTTGGATCTCGAGAAGAGGAAGAAGTGGTTTTGCGATGGTGCTAGACAATGGATACACATAGCAATACACATATTTAAACGTGAAGGCATGCAGCGATGGTTCATTTTTTTTTGCATTTGTGGTGGGCTGCTGGTGGCGAAGGAATCAAAGCGACGATAGTAATGGCCATGCCTATTCGTTTTGTGTGCCTAATTGTGCCAGCAAATTAATGGCCTGCATGTTCAGCCGCATTGCGGGTTAGGAAATGGAGAGCCTCCGTCTGACTGTGAACAGCCACTCATGCGCCAGCTTTAGGTTGTAACTGAAAATTGCTTACGTGGCGTAAGGAGGAGTCAGATAAATAGCTTAGTGGGGTTTGTTTATATAAGAGGTTTAGATTCAGTATGGTATGCTAGGCTATAGATTTCTGCATTATGCTGCAGGTTATAGCTAGTTATGTCAGCAAACTTATAATTTTATAAATACATAAGTAGGCCAATATCTTAGTCTGTTTCTGTTTGCAACCTTTAGGTAATGGCCTCTAGGAAGGAGAAAATTAGGAAATTCATGCAGATGGAAGAGGAAGATGATGATGAATTGTTTCTTGTCATTATTCCCGCCATACTTGAATGCATGAATGAAGAGAAGAGGCCAGAGCATACTTCAGAGTATACTGGTGCTAAGAAGATGAAGGAAATTCTAGAGGGGCATGAGAATTGGTGTAAATCTGAGTTTCGTATGGAGAAACAGATATTCAAGAGGACATGTAACTATCTTAAGCGTGAGGGTCTATTGCGTGACACACGAGGTGTTACCGTTGAGGAGCAGTTAGGGATGTTTATGTTTATGCTTTCACACAATGCTAGCAATGATAGACGAAGAAAACATTTCAACATAGTGGTGAAACTGTCCACGAGGCACATAAAGGCAATTTTCAATATCATTCCCACTCTCACCTATAGATTCCCGAAGCTTCCTACTTCCATCCAAACTCACCCCAAGATCGTTGCGACCCTAGATTTTGGCCCTTCTTTCAGGTGAGGCATAACACTAGACATTGTTGTTTCCCTACATTTTGCTTTGTGTTTTTAAGTTTCATTTTTTTTACAGAATTGTATTGGTGCTATCGACGGCACACATGTGCCTATCACAATTGCGAAGAGAAAGCTGCCCCATATAGGAATAGGAAACAAACACTATCTCGAATGTCATGATAGCATGTGACTTCAACCTGAACATCACATTTATCTCTTGTGGGTGGGAAGGGTCTGCTTCGAGATCTTTGGAGTTCTCCGATCGCTATTTCCAAGGGTTTCCATGTTCCCGAGGGAAAGTTTTATCTTGTGGATGGTGGGTATGCAAATACATCACAATTTCTTGCACCTTATCGAGGAGTTAGATATCACATTGGTGAGTTTCGGCGACGCTCATCTCGAAGAAGACAATATGCTGATCACGAGAGCTTTTCAATCATCGCCATGCACTTCTTAGAAACCATATTGAGAGGACTATTGGGATTCTTAAGAAAAGGTTTCAAATCCCGAAAGTGGGAACACATCATCCCATAGAATCTCAAGTAAAAATTCCAGCAGCAGCAGCTGTATTTCATAACATAATTAGATGTCTAAATGGCGACGAGAATTGGCTAGATCACCAACCTCCTTATATACCAGAGAATCGATCATGTTGATCTCGCGGAAAGGAGATGATGATGATGATGATGAGTCGCTGGTACAAGACCATGCTTTGGAAACATGCTAAGAGATCAGATTGCCATGCAAATGTGGGAACAATACAATCAAAATCATGCTTAGGTAGTAGCAGTCAAGTTGTAGTGTGTTATGTAATAAATGTTGACTTGTTATCTATGTAATAAACTATCACAATTGTGTTTGATTGTTATTTTTTGTAAGACATCTACGTTTATGAGTTCTTATAAGACATCTATGTTTATGAGTTCTTATCTATGTAATAAACTATCACAATTGTGTTTGATTATTATTTTTGTAAACTCTAGCTATGGCTAAAGGAGACAGCTCAAGAGCAACATGGTGCTATAATTATGAGAAAGGACTTCTTGATATACTTCTTGATCACAATCACCAAAGGTTTAGGGGCCAAAATGGTTGGACACCCGAAGGATGGAGAAGTGCCATAAAGCATTTTCATGAGAAGTTCCCATCTGCTGCATTTTCAAAGTCACGATTCAAGACAAGGAGAAGGACATTAAAGGAAACTATAAGGCCATTCGTGAAGCGCTTAAGGAGAGTGGGGTTGGATGGAATGATTCTTTGTGCATGATCAATGCTTTACCGGACAAATGGAAGCAACTTATTGATGTATGTTGCTATTCTAGCTTGTTACTATACTTGCTATTTTAGCTTGTTATATGCTGCTAACTTTAGTTTGCATTTGCCGAGCGTAATGGAAGGCTTAAGAAGTTCCAAGCAAAAGCATTTCCTTTGTATCACACTTGTGAGCAATTGTATGAAGGTAAACTTTCATCTACAAGCTTGTTGTTAGACTACTGCAGATGGCTTTTTGTTCATATACATTCTTTTTTTGAAATCTAGTTTTGTGAAGATGCAAATTAGATGTAGTGTTCGTCATAGCCTTTAATATTGATCAAGAAGTCCCAAAAAAAAGTAGAGTACGCTTATTTTGATGTGTCTTCCATACAGTAGTAGCTTTTCTTCTACTACTATCCTTTTCTCGCTAATATTTTGGTGACACTCATGTGACTTGAATTTATTTGTCCATATGAAACAGAAGCATTGCAACAGGTGAGTTAAATTTCACATCAATGGAGCCACTTGAGCTGCACGCACCATCTTCTCGCTCGACATGTCAATGCTGGTGACATAGATGCTCCAGCTAGCAGCACGGACCCTTTCTCTCGCAATTATGGATGATCGTAGGGCATCAAGTGAACCTATTGACCTCACCGCGAGAACCAAGTTCATCTCGCTTGTTCTAGACAAAAGGGACCAAGAAGTGGGAGAAAGAGAAGCATTGCTGGAGTTCTACAAGGCTATGTGGACTACAAGATGAAGCAAAACAAGGCATTTGTGGATGAACTGGATGGACCAAGTAAAGGTGACTATTCTCAAGAAGTGTATGGATCTTCTCGGAATCTATTGAAGAGCTCTCGGACCGGAGAAGGCGCAGGCAACGGGTATCATGAAGTCTCGAGGTGAACAGATAAATTTTCATCAACTTCACAAACCCAAGAGTTCGCCTGTTGTGGATCAAGGGTGAGATTACTCCAAAGGTAATTTTCTTGCTTCAGAATTCTTTAAAGTTCTGTTCGAAAGGGTAGTAATGTTGAGAAGAATTTTTAGTACTGTGACACCATTGCATTAGGACTGAATTGCTTCCAAAGCACTTCTATAATGAAACCATACTAGTGGTAGTACTGATGCGAAGTGAGCTGAGCTGGACCCTATTTTTTCTATAGATGAAACAGTTTGTTTAGTCTCGGGTTCAGAAGTGACATTGGTTGATAGATACTCGTACATTGGTTGGTTCGGATGTGACGTATGAATCTGCTATTCTGTTGTAAACCCTTGTTTGATTTGAAGCTGCTGTTCAGGTGTGATTGCAATATCATATTTGATATTAGAAAATAGTTGTACTGCACATATCATTATTCATTTTAAAGCTGCACCTTTTCTAAATATAGAAATCTGTGAGTGCCTCTTTATTGATAGATACTAGTAGCCATAATAAGTTTAGGTGCTGACGTCAATTTCATTTGATAGTCTGTTGCTAGCTATGATCTTGTGTGCAGTGTATTATTCCTATTAAAATTAGTATTTGCAGTTCCTATATTTATGTCTGATAATTACAATGTTGGTTGATGCAGGTTTGAGTGTCCAGGATACTTGAAGAGAGGCACCTCATGAAGTATCAAAGTTACTTAACCCAAAGATAGTCGCGGATTTCTAGTTTTTAGTTGTATGAGAAATTTCCAATTTGCCGCAGTCCACGGTGCTGGTTTTATATGTTTATTCCTTTCTTGAACCAAATGTTGCTACATGCTATGTATCAGTACTAAATTTATCTGTGGTACTAAGTTTCACCTTGAGTGAACATCATTTCTGAATTCTCTGTGTTTTTCTGCTTATTCTGAATATATTTTTGTCCTCCGAGATTTGTACCCCCGTGTTTCCCAAACGGTGTCCGGTATTTTTTCTCCCTAGGGGATTCCCACTCCGGGCGGGGAAAGGGATGGCAAGTGCAGGGAAGAAAAGCACTGGAGAGTTTAAATATACGTGAATTTTGGGACCCTGCACCCAAACGAGCCCTAATCGTGCACAGCAATGTGGATACCATGGAGCATACTCACCTTCCAGCTGCGTATACAACTTCGGGACGCGAGGTGACAGGCCCTAATAAGCCTGCTGTGGCCGGCGGCGAGGACCAGCGCGGTGATGGCCTCCGAGTCGCCGCCGTCGACGGGCTCCCCTACGGCGGAGGCGTCCGCGGCGGACACGACGCGCACCTCCCCACCGCACGCGCACGCAAGGAAGGCCTCAGCCTCGCGCCGCCCTCGGGGGAGAGCCCTGTTAAGAAGCAAGGATTACAGGATCCCATCCACAAGGATTAGTGACTTGTATTAAATCCTAGTCTTAGAAACTAATCCAACGATCAAATGTAAATCTCCCTGTAACACATCCGTAGTTAACGTAAGGCCTACTCCTCCTATTGCGGAACCGACATCAACGGAAGTATATCCGTTTGGCGGCCGCGTATCCGCGTCCCCGAACCGTCGCCTCCGGTCTCCCATGGTGACGTTTCATCCTGTATAAATTCAGAGATCATTCAATGGAAAGATACAGTTTGATTCATTCCCTCTCGGGGGAAACAATTGCTTTTAAATACGTTATCAGCACGCTCTGAGAATCGAGAGAAGTTCCGTTGAGAAAGGTGAGATGGATCCCGAAAACTCACCGTCAATCATGACCGCCATTCTCTTCGGAGTTCCACTCACCCGCCGCGCCCCTCTGCTCCTCAACGCCGCACGCCTGGCGGAGAGCCGCGCCCAGCACCGTCGCGTCTTCGGCCGTCGCCGTCGCCGCGGCCGCCGCAGCCGCCGTCGCACTCGCCGTGGCCGCGTCCGCGACAACCGTCGCCGCCCTCGCCGTAGCCACGGCAACCGCGCCCAGCGCCTCATCGCCAACAACGGCGCCCAGGCTTCAGGAGCGGCGCCGGCACCACCAGCGCCGGTCGCGACTCCACCGCCACCACCGCCGGCCGCGCCTGCGACTCCTCTTCGTCTGCCGTCGCCGACCCCAGGGTCCTTCACCCTGGCGGCCGGACCAAGGGACAGCCCAGCGCCGTACGCGTTCCAGCAGGCCGGCCAGTCCAGCGCCGTCGCGGTTCCAGCAACCGTCCCGGCGGCAACCCAGGCGGGCCTGGCTCCAGCAACTCCTCCGTCGGTGTGGGCGCGTCGCGTCCGCCGTCGCCTGACCACCGAACCCGAGGAGTACAGCCCCGGCCTCCGCCCCGGCTCCTGGACGACGACCTTCCAGAGGCTCTCCAATGGAGTCCTCCCCAACCGCTCCAATGGCGAGGTTGGCCCCTCCGGCGAGGGGACTCGCCCAACTAAGCGGCGAAGCAGGACTGGAAGGAGGCGGAGGCAACAATGGAGGACGACGGAGTGCCCAAGCAGCGAACGAGTGGATGGATAAGTTCTCAACCTTATCCCCGCTGCTATTCTATTCGCGTCGTCCTGCCCTCACGTGTCGTACAGAAAATGTCGACATCGTGTGCACATCCGAATAAAGTTGCCTCCCCCATGTGTGTCGTCTAGTATATTCTAATTGTGACTTGTGACTATGTTTAGTACATTAGTGACTAAGTTAGTACTATTAGCAGCCATTCACTTCAAAATCCTTCGGGGTTTTCATGTAATTAGCGCTGCACATTGTGTCAGGACTCGGTTCAATGTTCAAAGTATTTGTTCGTGTGACAAATCCAATAGCATTTGTTCCAGTTACTATTTTATTGCAATTATTTATTCTTTGCAATACGACATGATCACATGAACTTAAGTCTACCTTAACTATTCAAAGTTGAATACTTAAATTATATGTCACAATCACTTCACGTGTGCCGTACAAAAATATATATTGGACATTTAAATTTATTTGCCTATGCAAATAAACACCTCATTTTATATGGTCTATATATTATGTTATCACATAATCATTACCTATAAAATGTTTTTCCAATATTTTAGGTTTCACATTAAATAAATCATTCTTGATTCAAATTTAATGTGCCATTTTATGGTTCACATTTAAATTTTAAATTTTTACTTAAATATATTTTACATATATCTTACAACACATCAAGTGCCTTACATTATACATATTTATATAAATGTAGGCAAAATGAAAGAAGTTGGCAAATTAAAAAATGACGAATTTGACCAACTTGCTCTTGATGGACATAATTTTCCAACATGGGCAATGGACCTCAAAGTTAGTCTCTCTTTACGGGGATTCTATCATGCCATTCTTCCACCAAAAGAGGGTACTTCGGCACCTGATGACAAAACCAAATACAGTGCCTTATATATTATAAGGGCTCATATACATCCAGATCTCAAGTCTGAATATTTGATGGAAGAAGATCCACGTGTTTTATGGAACGCTCTCCAACAACGCTATGAACAGCAAAAGGCAATTGTCTTGCCTGAAGCTTTGCATGAATGGAATCATCTCCGTCTACAGGACTTTAAGTCCGTTGGAGAATACAATCATGCAATTCACAAACTTTGTGCAAAACTCAAATTTTGTGAGAAAGAACCTGCGATGCGAGACAAAATAGAGAAGACTTTGTCTACTATGATGCTATGAGACAGTAATCCTTCACCAACAATGCCGTGAACGAAATTTCCAAGTTTATTCTGAGTTAATTAATACACTACTTCAGGCCGAAAGGCACAATGAGATCCTTCTTTGGAACTCAAATAAACGCCCATTGGGTGCTGCCCCATTACCTGAAGTACACACAACCACTCAGAACACAAACAAATGGGATGGTGCCAACAAGAAACCATTCAGGAAATTCAAAAGCAAAGGTAAAGGTAAAGGACAAGGTAACAATAACAAGCGCAAAAGAGAGCAGAAACCGCGTGATTTTAACAAGGGTAAGGACATTCCCAAAAAGAATTTTGACAAATCCCAACTTTGTCAAAAATGTGGCTGCTACTACTGACCACATCACTAAGAAATGTCGTACCCCCGTCACTTGGTTGACTTGTACTTAAAGTCCGTTGGTCGTGATCGCCCAAATCAAGGACACAAGTATGAAGCCCATTTCAACTTCAAGAATGATGTTACTATGCAAGATGTTGCTCCGTACAACTTCCCTAATGACATCAACATGGGAGAAGCTAGTTGCTCCAAAAGTGTCCCCAATACACTGAGCAACCACAAGACTCTACCACCTGCAGAAGATGACTTAATGGACACAGACAAAATGCTTATGGAGTTTGCCTCCAGCGACATGTTTGGAGATCTCAATTAGACTCTGTCGGGTACCTAGATTAGGGGGTCCTAAACTAGGAGGCTCAAGGGAAAGCAAAATAGCTTTACTTCCCTCTAAAAAAGTCCTAAAAAGTTAACTGGAGAAACCCCCAATCCTCCTCGAACCGGGCCGACACTCAAATCGGGCCCACAAACCACAAAGCCCACCGACTCGAGCGCGGTCGCCCGCCCACTCGAGACAAAAATGCGAAATCGCTCGAGCGAGCAACCGCTCGAGACGGTGACCGAAACCGCTCGAGCGAGCAAGCCGCTCGAGCGGTGACGGAGATCGCTCGAGCGAGCGACCGCTCGAGTTTGTCTACAATAATTGCCAAATCCGGGGCACGCACATGGCTACGGGGCTCGAACAAGGTACCACGGACCATCCGCCCGCCTAACTCCATGGCTACGGGGGCTCGTAACGGTGGACCGTACGCAGTCGCTTCCACCATTACGCTGCCCATTCCCTGGATCCGGGGATGGCAGGCGCCACTATTTGCGCCATGCCTCGCACTATGCCATGAGCAGCGCGCCCTTCAAACGCCATGGTCAACTCCCCGTACCGCCGAGCACGTCGCCCCGTCCCATCGCTCGGGACGTCGACTGATATGTACCCCGAGCGCCATTTCGGCCTTCGAAATGCCGGGGCAACATATCAGCGATGCATGCTTCATGTTTTCGAAAAACACATAGGAGAGACCGTCGAGGCCTATGTCGATGACATCGTTGTCAAAACTCGAAAAGTAGAAAACCTTGTCGCGGACCTCGAATTGACGTTTGGATGCCTTCGGGCTAAAAACATCAAGTTGAATCCCGAGAAGTGTGTCTTTGGCGTGCCTCGAGGCATGCTGTTGGGATACATCGTCTCCCAGTGTGGCATCGAGGCCAATCCCGAGAAGGTCGCGGCCATCATGAGAATGGGGCCGATTCGAAACCTGAAAGGGGTGCAAAAGATCACTGGGTGCTTAGCCGCTCTCAGTCGGTTCATTGCACGTCTGGGAGAGAAAGCCCTGCCTCTGTACCGACTCCTCAAGAAATCCGAGCACTTTGCGTGGACACCCGAGGCAGAGGAAGCCCTCTCGAGGCTGAAGAGCATGCTCACCTCTCCTCCTGTGCTCGTGCCACCCCGACCGGCTCGAGACGGCATACCAGCCGAGTCCCTCCTCCTCTATGTTGCTGCAACCACTCAGGTGGTCTGCGCAGTCATAGTGGTCGAGAGGCAGGAGGAGGGGCACGCGCTCCCCGTCCAGTGACCAGTATACTTTGTCAGTGAGGTGCTCTCAGATGCCAAAACTCGGTATCCTCAAATCCAAAAATTGCTCTACGCAATCGTACTCACACGTCAAAAACTCCAACACTACTTTCTTAGCCACCCGGTAACTGTGGTGTCCTCATTCCCGCTCGGGGAAATCATCCAAAACCGGGAAGTAGTGGGTCGAATCGCTAAGTGGTCGGTCGAGCTCATGGGCGAGACCATCACTTACGCCCCACGAAAAGCTATCAAATCCGAAGTACTGGCCGACTTTGTGGCTGAATGGACCGATGTCCAACTTCCCCCAGTACAGATTCAAGCCGAGCTGTGGACCATGTACTTCGACGGGTCGCTCATGAAGATAGGAGCGGGCGCGGGCCTGCTCTTCATTTCACCCCTCGAAGAACATATGCGCTACGTGCTGCGGATCCACTTTGCCGCCTCGAACAATATGGCCGAATATGAGGCGCTTGTTATAGGGTTGCGTATCGCCATCGAGCTCGGGATTCGACGCCTCGATGCTCGAGGCGACTCACAACTTGTCATCGACCAGGTGATGAAAGCCTCGAGCTACCATGACAAAAAGATGGAAGCATATTGCAACGAAGTACGCAAACTGGAAGCAAACTTTCATGGCCTCGAGCTCAACCACATCCCGAGACGCTTCAATGAAGCCACAGACGAGTTAGCCAAGATCGCGTCGTCTCGAGCGCCGCTCCCCCCAAACGTCTTCTCGAAAGATCTTCACGAGCCATCTGTGAAGTGGGACTCGGGGGCTGGAGCAGAACCAGTCATCGAGCCCGCCCCAGCGACCGACTCCCCCTCGAAGGAGGCAGAAGTCATGGAAATCGATCGGGATCCGGGCCCACCGGCGGATTGGCGTGCGCCCTTCCTCGAATACCTTGTTCGAGGGGAGTTGCCAGAGGATCGAACGGAGGCGAGGCGACTAGCTCGTCGAGCCAAAACTTACGTCCTTTACGGGGAGGACAGAGAGCTCTACCGCCGCAGCCCGACCGGTATACTTCAACGGTGTATCTCGATCGAAGAGGGCAGGAAACTGCTCAGAGACATGCACTCGGGGGCTTGTGGCCACCACGCTGCGCCAAGAACCCTTGTCGGGAACGCATTCCGTCGAGGCTTCTACTGGCCCACTGCAACTGCTGACGCCATCAAGCTTGTTCGAGCGTGTGAAGGATGCCAATTCTACGCCAAGCAAACGCATCTTCCAAAGACACGCACTCCGGATGATCCCCCTCACGTGGCCATTTGCGGTGCGGGGGCTCGATCTGTCGGACCCCTCAAAAGACGATGGGAGGCTACACCCACTTGCTCGTGGCCATCGATAAGTTCACCAAGTGGATCGAGGCCAAGCCCATCACTAACATCCGCTCGGAGCGAGCGGTCGAGTTCTTCACCGACATCGTCCATCGCTTTGGAGTCCCCAACGTCATCATTACTGACAATGGCACCCAGTTCACAGGCAAAAAGTTCTTGGACTTCTGCGATCGGTACCACATCCGTGTGAACTGGTCGGCAGTCGCCTACCCTCGAACTAATGGCCAAGTCGAGCGTGCTAATGGCATGATTTTGCAGGGGCTAAAGCCAAGAATTTTCGATCGCCTCAACAAGCACGGCAAGAAGTGGGTAGCTGAACTCCCATCTGTCCTGTGGAGTCTACGAATGATCGAAAGTCGAGCCACTGGGTTCACCCCGTTCTTCCTGGTCCATGGGTCAGAGGCCGTCCTCCCCACTGATCTCGAGTACGGGTCCCCTCGACTTAAGGCCTACAACGAGCAAACTAACGAGGAAAGACTAGCTAACGCCGTCGACCAGGCTGAAGAGGCTCGAGACACGTTGCTCCTACACTCTGCACGCTACCAGCAAAAGCTGCGGTAGTATCACGAGAAGAACGTGCGCAAGAGGGATTTCGAGGTCGGCGATCTCGTACTTCGTCGACGCCAAGATAACAAGGGGCGCCACAAGCTCACTCCTCCTTGGGAAGGCCCGTTCATCGTGGTCGAGGTGCTGAAACCGGGGACGTACAAGTTAGCCGACGAGAACGGCTCGACCCTCACCAACGCGTGGAACATCGAACAACTACGTCGCTTTTTCCCCTAGGCCTCGATGCCTTGTACATTTTTCTCGTTCCAAATGTACCGCTAGTATGAATAAATAAAAACCCTGCAAACCAGTTTCCTACTTTTTGTTCGTTCGTATGCAAGGTAGGCTCGACTTTGTTTTCACAAAGCCAAGCCCCCCTCGGGGGCTAGACCAGGGGGGGACCCCCCTGGAGTCCTCGAAAAGACGCACCTAGTTTTTTCCAAAAAAGACGCTCGATGCAACCTTTCTCCTCCTCGCCTCGAAATTTTTCATAAGCTAAGCATCAGCGTCACCTTGAGCTCTTCGAGTCGGGACGATCGAGCATAGGGCTTCCCACGCTTCCGAGCTACGGCACCCCAACTCATCTCCCCTTGAAGTGGTTCGAGCGCAACGCTAGCACTTAGTTAAAGAAAAATAAAGACAGGAAGCGAAAAGTAATATGGAGCACAAGGGAAAAACTAGAGCAATAATAAACATCGAGCATCACGATTTAAGGCCACTTGGGCCATTTCCATGGCCAAAATACTTGTTTTCTTACAAGGGCCTTGTTGCCCGATTTCGGCTCGCAGCCGGCTAAAAACTACTCCACATCGGGCCTTGAGCTGCTCGATCCGGGGTTGACCCCTCCTTCTTGCTCGCCCTCGGCGTAGGTGAAGCCGCTCGCAACGGCCTCCATCCCGGCCCGGGCGTCCTCCCTCGAGATGCTAAACCCCGAGTAGAAGACGGCCATCGTCCGGCGCGCAGCGAAGACGAGGGCTTCCTGGATACGACCCCGCAGAGAGGCGCCGAACTCACGGACCCGGCTAGCGTAGCTCTGGCCAGCATCCGGCCCCTCGACGTCCACCACCGGCGGGAAGCCCCAGTTGGCGCTAAGGGTGTCGATGGCGCCGGTGATGTGGGCCTTGGCTGAGAGCACGCCGTCAGCCAGTGCATGGGCTGACTTTGCGTCCTCACGCGCTTCCACCAGGTCCGCCTCCAAACCTGAGAAAGAACGATGAAAATGAAATACTCGAGCAATGCGCAAGAATCGCGTAGAAAAAAAAGGTTAGAGGGCTCGGACTACTTACGGGTGCAGCGGGTCGAGAGCCCTTGCTCGCGCTCGAGTGCCCGCGCGAGCTCGGTCTCCTTCCTCTGGAGGGCGCGCTCGACGTCGCGCTTTTCCGTCCGCAGCTCCTCATAAGCCTTGCCGGCGCCCTGGATGGCGAGGTCCTTGTCCGTCACCACCTGACGGAAGTTGACCACCTCCGTCTGGAGACCGCTCGCCCGCTTCTTCTCCGCTTCGAGCGTGCTAGCAAGGGCCTCCTTCTCGGCAGTTTCCCGGGTGACCACCGCCTGCAGTTCCTTTGTATATGCCTCGACGTTGGCCTTGTCCTTCTGGAGCTGCTCCATGTCCCGGCATTTGGCCCTATAGCTTTGCAGCGCCGTAGCTGCATCCTTCTTGAGCTGCTCGAAGACTTCGTGCAGCTGCGCGTACTTCTGACGAGCGGCCTCCACCTCCTGTGCGGCTTGGGCAAGCTTCTCGCCCGCCTTCCGCTGTGCTGCCTCGGCCTCCTGCGCCACCCGAGCGAGCTCATCTTGAGCATTCTTGGCACCTTCCTTGGCGGCGTCCAGGGCGGCGTTGGCCTCTCGAAGGAGCCGAGCAAAGCGGTGTCGCTCGCCCTCAGCGTCTTGCCCCATCCGCACGTACCGCCGGATCTCGTGCTCGCTCTCTTGCGTGGCCCGGATGTGCGTAGATTTGGCGTATGAGCGGCTCTGCGTCATCTGAACCATGAAGGGGAAGCATTAGATCATAAATCACGACAAACTAAAAAGAAGGGCAAATAAAGTACTCACAGAGAGAAGCCGGGGCATGTCCTCAGAGACGAGCGACAAGGCGGTCTTCAAGGCGTTCTCGAGCCACTGCCGGCGCTCCTCGGTCTCCGCGTGCGCCTCGAGCTCCTTCTGATCGTTCATCACGATCGGAGGGGCCTCGTGGTCGAGGGGGTCGGGGAGCACCAGCGGCAGCCTTTCCCATAAGGGGAACTCCTCCCGCATCTCCTTGTCGACGGAGGAGTGGAGTCTCCTCACCGCCTCCAAATCGACGCCCGCCGTCACCACCCGTTTGGCCAAGGTCGTCGAGCGTTGCGGCTGGATCCAGGAGGAGGACGCCTCCTGGGCAAGCGCCCGC
Source organism: Themeda triandra (assembly GCA_018135685.1). Classification (NCBI taxonomy): domain Eukaryota; kingdom Viridiplantae; phylum Streptophyta; class Magnoliopsida; order Poales; family Poaceae; genus Themeda; species Themeda triandra. The sequence goes on along the minus strand of JAENPR010000069.1, from coordinate 191,587 downwards.
GCCTCGACCCGCCTCCGCTCTTCGATGGAGACATCGGTGGGCTCGGTGGGCCCGAGACCAACCGATCGCATGTGGCTGTCGACGATGGCCGCCGCCGTCTGCTTCCTTTGGGCTTCCTCCCATTGGTCGGCGTCGGTCATGTCCTCGAACCACACCTCGCCCGTTTCCGAGTCGGGCACGATGTGGGGCACCAGGTCCCCCAGCAGCTGCAGAGGCTGCAGCGGCGCCTGGTACGGCACCAGGCGGAGCTCCCGCTCGCCGCCCTGCGCTCATCGCCGCCTGCGGCGGTGGGCTGCTCCGCTCGCTGCCCCACCTGTAGCTGCTGCTCCTCTAGCTCAGCCCGCTGCTCCACCGGCGGCTGACGCCCCTCGGCGCTGCGGCGCGGGTGCTGCCGCTGCGCCGCTCCGCTCGCTCCTCCGCTTTCTCCTCCTCCTGAGCGGCGGCGGGGCGCTCCTCGGACGCCCTCTCCTGCGCCGTGGTTTGGGCCACCCCTTGCTCGACCGAGAAAGCTTGGGGCACCTCCACCCATCGACCCGCGGAAGGGTCGACCTCCAAATCCCGAGCGGGGGTTGGGGCCCGGCTCGGCTGAGGCTCAGGCACTGGGCCCGCCTCTTGCATCTCCACGTCCTCCACCGGCCGGACAGTGGTTGACGACGTCTGCTCTGCCACCTCCTTCTCCTTGTGCTCCTCCTCGAGCTGGCGCAGGCCGATTGGCCAGGAGGTCTTGGAGCCCGAGCCCGGGCTCTCGTCTCCGAGCTCGATGGGCTGCTGCTCCGACCCAGCCCCCATCACCGGAGCAGAGGCTGTCAGCTCCGGCACCATCACCTCCTTGTCACCCGCCGCCGCGTCGCCCAGCGCGGTTGACAACGATGGGGTCTCGAGCGGGAGGACGGTCGAGGCCGTGATGGTGGTGGTGTCCTTCTCCCCCGCTGCCTTGGTCACGGCCCCGGCACCTGCACGAGACGTAGCCGCCATCAACTTGCCACGCCTAATTGCATCCTTGGCCTGCTGTAACCAAATTGGAGTAGAACGAGGAAGGATCACTCCACCTGGCATTGACGGGGTGCCGCTCGACCCTCCTGTGGTCTTCAGCCTTTTAGTAGGCAGCATGGGGGGAGGGATGGTAACGTCTGCGAGGGGAGCGCTTGGTCCCGAAAGAAAGAGAAAAACAAAAATTACTATGACGAGACGTTCACACATAAGCGAAAAAGACAACAGGAGGTGGGTCGATTGAAAAGCTTACCCCACGGTCGAGGTGGCGCTGCTCGAGCCACCCGGCTTGCTCAAAGCGCTCGGGGGCTGTCGAGCCTCAGTCGCCCCCCTCGAGTCGCTCGAGGACTTGGGGCCCTCGAGCCCGCCGCTTGCGCCGCTCGGGGGCTTCGAGACCTTGGCGGCCGCCCCCGTTCCAGCCGACTCCTTGGCCGGGTCGGGCACGGAGTCCCTTGTGGGATCTTGGGTCCTACGGGTCGAGGTCCGCTCGGCCCGACGGTCGCTGGAAGGAGCCCGGCGCTCCACATGTTGCTCGTCGGGCTGCGCAGAAGATGATGTGCGCACATTTGCAGCCGATCTTTGCCGGGGTGTGCGCGCCCGTTGAAGATGGATGGCGACGGGAGGAAGAGTCCCGCCGCGTCGGAGAGGCCGCCCGCCCGCTGTGGCTAGAACGGCGGGGCGACTCCTCCCGCCGCCCCGTTCGAGCCGGTGACGGAGAACGGGCGCGGTGGCTGGAGCGGTGAGACGTCCCCCCCCCCCCGCTGTCCCGCCTGGGTCGGCGACGGCGTCCGAGCGCCGTGGCTGGAGTGGCGTGACGACCCCTCTTGTTGGTCCGCTCGAACCAGCGACGAGTCGCCACATAAAAGGCCCGGCGCCAGAGACAACTCCTGCACGCGAGAGCGAGGAGGCGTCAGGGCCCGAGTGGCAATGGCGTCATCGCTGTCGGTCGCCTCGTCGTCCCCCTCGTCATCCTCGCCCTCGTCCTCATCGGTCGACTCGAGACTGGAGCTCCAGTCGGTCGGGTCCGCATCTAGACGCAGTTGGCGCGCCCGGCATCGCCTAGACTTAAGCTTCTCCTTCTCCTCTAGCTCACGGGCTTTCTGCGCCTTCTCCTCCCTCCTCGAGACCGCCGCCGCGTGCTCTCGTTCGCCTTTCAAACGTCTTACCTCGCGGTCGAGCGCATCCTCCTTCACCGGGGGCCTCGAGTCCGCGTGGTCGGCGATGTTCTGAGCAAGCAGGCCTCGATGAGAATGACTCAAGTAAAAAGAACGACGAGAAAAAGCCTCAGGAAAACTTACATAACCCAGCAGGTTGTGGCCATGGCGCATGCGGAAGAGGCCGACTTGATTCTCCCCAAAGTTTCTCCCGCCATCGATCGCCTCTCGCACTCGATCCACGATCGTGGCGGTCGGAAGGGGCGCGTCGAACATCCTACTGGCCGCGAGCGCCGCAGGGTCGGCGTCCTCCGTCATCTGATCCAGCCGCAGCGGGCGCTCGACGAGCGGGAGCACCCGGCGGCCGTGGAACTCAGCGACGACGTGGGCGAGGTTGAAGAAGAGGTTGCCGGCCCTCCGGTTGCGGAGGCTCGAGATGGCGTCGAGCTGGGGGTTGATGCGGGGCTGGCGCGCCTTTGGCTGACCATACAGCCAATTTTCACCGGGCGCGGTCAGCACGGCACCGGTGTACTCCGGGAAAAGGTTCCCCTCATTGCGGAGGTAGAACCACTCCGCGTCCCATCCGGCGTTGTTTGACGCCCACGTGCCGGACAGCCAGCACTCTTTCCTCTTCAAACCGATCGAGCAGGAGCCTGCTCGAACGTAGCGACGGGCCTTCGGCTTCTTCTTCTCCTCTTCCTTCTCCTCTTTCGCCCCCTCGTCACCATCGTCACCGTCGTCGTCGTCGGCTCCCTTGTCGTTCACCGCTTTGGTGAAGAGCGTTGCTTTGAAAACGTGGGTGAACAAATCCCACTGCGGCACCATGCCCAGATACCCCTCACACACGGCGGCAAAACTGGCCGCGTGGGAGATGGAATTGGGGTTGAAATGCTGGAGCTCGACCCCAAAGTGGTGGGGGAGCGCCCGCATGAAGCGGCTCGGCCGCGCGCCAAGTCCCCGCCGGTGGAACTTGATAAAGCTCAGGACATAGCCCGGCGGAACCCTGGGCTCGACGTGGTCGTCATCCGGCACTTGCCACGCCGGCGGCCCCTCCACCGGATTGGGGGGAAGCAGTCCGCCATTGACAAGGTTTATCAGCATCGCCTCGGTCACCCTGAACCGAGGCCACGGCAGCGCCTCGTGCATCACCACCGGCGTGGGAGGCTTGGCGGCCTCCTTGCCTTTGCCTTTGCCACCAGCGCCCTGGCCGGAGCTCTGGCCCGTCTTCCTGCTTGACCTCCCCATGTCGTCGGCGGGAGTGGGATGGTGGAGCAGCGACGGCGGCGGAGCACGAAGAACGACGGCGCAGGGAGCGGTGGCGCGGAGAGCAGACACGGTCGCAGGCGAATGCGGCGCCGGCAGTCGCGAGCAAACGCGGTGGCGGCGGCGATTGCAGATGACGGTGGCGGCGGATTGGATCTAAAGCAGGGCGCAACTGGCGGCAGGAACGGCAGGGAAGGCGAGAATGCGGGGAAGAAGAACCGGGAGCCTACTCCTCCATATTTATAGAGCCCAAGCCGATCCGCGTGAATTGCATCCAACGGCCTAGATTACGCCATCCAATGGCCGCGCGCCCCCGGCGGACTCGACGAGAAACGGTAACCGCATTTATTTCCGTCTGACAACCGCCACCTACCTCCACTCACAGAGCGCACGCGTCGCGAGACGGAGCGGAACCGTCGCCGAGCCACGATCATCATGACGCGCCGGTTTCCGCCTAAAAAGGCGCGCCGACTGCAACGGACGGATGCTCCTCGAACAGGCGCCGCGATGGGACGCCTCGATTGACGGTTCCTTACATGGTTCCTTACACGGTAAGAAAGCCCGGGATCCCGGTCCCACAAGTAAGTCTCGAGGGAGCGGAGGCTGACCCACGAATGGGTTCGAACAGCCGCCCTCGAGCACCTGAGTTAGGGGCGCCTATGGGAAGGAACCCTCGAAAAGTTCCGCTCGAGAACGATCACTCGAACCCCGGTGGCGTGTCCAAGGCAGGGCACTAAGTTTCCAAGAGATCCCGTCGACGGGAGGCGTTCGAGCCACCGGTCCCCTCGAGCGGGGCCGGTCCTCTAGAAGCTAAGTACCCAGCTCTAATGAGAGCGCCTCTGGGCCTCGATGCCGTCTCCCCTCGAAAGGAAACGAGCTCTCACTTGGACTACCCGCTATCAGCTCACAAGGAGGCATGGCGCTCGCTCGGTCGTGAGTAGTGTCAGGCCTCTCACCACTTGGATCTAATCCAAGGGATCCAAATGAGGAACCGGGTCGCGACTCTAGCTCGGCCGTTCGAGGCTCGGGGCTCGAGTCACCTAAACAGCCCCCATCGACGGGGAAAGGCGGGGAGATGCTCGGGGGCTCGAAGAGTAATTGAATCCTCTACCCCGAGCTGCTACAACCCCGTTAATGACCTTCTTGCTCAAAACAGTTCATCTCAAAGCCCCCGGAGGAATGCCTCATTCCTCCGGAGCCTCGGGCTACCCCGCGACGGGCCGCTCGCGCCCCCACGGAGAAACGAGAAACCAAACCCTCGAGACAAAACGACTTAACCCCAAGTCTAGGTACTTCAACTCCACTTCATGATCCCTTGCTTGAAGTTCCACAATCAAGCAAGGGATCGGGGGCTACTGTCGGGTACCTAGATTAGGGGGTCCTAAACTAGGAGGCTCAAGGGAAAGCAAAATAGCTTTACTTCCCTCTAAAAAATTCCTAAAAAGTTAACTGGAGAAACCCCCAATCCTCCTCGAACCGGGCCGACGCTCAAATCAGGCCCACAAACCACAAAGCCCACCGACTCGAACAGCGGTCGCCTGCCCACTCGAGACAAAAGTACGGAAATCGCTCGAGTGAGCAACCGCTCGAGACGGTGACCGAAACCGCTCGAGCGAGCAAGCCGCTCGAGCGGTGATGGAGATCGCTCGATCAAGCGACCGCTCGAGTTTGTCTACAATAATTGCCAAATCCAGGGCACGCACATGGCTACAGGGCTCGAACAGTACCACAGACCATCCGCCCTGCCTAACTCCATGGCTACAGGGCTCGTAACAGTGGACCGTACGCAGGTCGCTTCCACCATTACGCTGCCCATTCCCTGGATCCGGGGATGGCAGGCGCCACTATTTGCGCCATGCCTCGCACTATGCCATGAGCAGCGCGCCCTTCAAACGCCATGGTCAACTCCCCGTACCGCCGAGCACGTCGCCCCGTCCCATCGCTCGGGACGTCGACCCCTCGAGGCAATCCTCAGTTGCTCGAGAAATAATGACAGAAGTGACAAGCGTACGGGCGTACAGTAACGCACCCATACCACCTCGACGGCCGCTCGGCAGGATTCCCGGGAAGACCACCATCACCCATGCCTCGGTTGCGTCAGCTCGTATCAGCATGGGATTGACAGGCCTCCATCGACCATACCGCTACAAGCCCGGACCGGACTAAAGCATGAATCCACAGGCTCGAACCGGACCAAAGGGAGCGTCTACAGTCTCGACGACTCGACATGGCGCCCATACCTCGACGTCACGCCCACGACAGCCCTAACCACCGTGTAACCCTGAGCCTCCCCTTGGCCTATAAAAGGGGACGCCAGGGCCTTGTATAGGGCGGGCTTTCACGCACACACGTTCCCACATTTTTTCACACACTCATTCACGGCTAAGTCCCGCTTGTATTCACCCCTGTACAAGCACTTCGGTGCAAGATAATACAAGTCTCCCCCTACTGCTGGACATAGGGCACTCTTTGCCCGAACCAGGATAAACATTTGTGTTCTTCTTGCATCACCATCCGGATTAGGGAGCACGCATAGAAATTTACTCGTCGGTGTGACATCCCCCGGGGTACGAAACACCGACAGACTCCTATTGTCCTTAATTAGTACTATGTACTTATTATGTCCCGACAAATTGTTGTAAAATATAGCTAAATATAGCAGTCTTGTAAATATTTGTGGCTTGCATGCTATATCCTATATATAGCACATATGTACCAAGCACAATCGAAAATCAATAAAGTATGTATAATTATATATATGTCATTCTCAGATTTTTAATTCTCTTTCATATATATAGATTTCTACGGGATAAATCCAATGGAGGAGGAAATGTGCCTTGTAGATAGCGGTGCTACAAATTCTATACTAAGGGACACCAAATATTTCCAAACTCTTACTAAGAGACAAGGAAATGTCATAACAATCGCTGGACGCGATGCGACGATAGTAGGCTCTGGTTGTGCTGCTATTACGCTTCCCATGGGTACTCAAATAACAATTGAGGATGCATTATTGTATCCCGATTCAACTCGTACCTTACTTAGCTATAGAGATATCCGTAAAAACGGACTTCACGTGGAAACACATGAAGAAAATAAAGAGGAATTTCTCCTCTTAATTAAAGATACCGGACATGGCAAACAACTTCTAGAGAAAATTCCCTCTTTACCATCTGGAATATATTATACATACATCAAACCCGTACCACATGTTGCCTATAAAATAATTTTTCAGAATGTCAATACATTCCAAACTTGGCATGATCGCCTTGGTCACCCTGGCATAGGGATGATGCGAAAAATTATAAACAATTCCCATGGTCACAACTTAGCTAATTCTAAGTTTCTAGAATCTTCTGATTTTACATGCACCGCATGTGCAACTGGGAAATTGATTTTAAGACCATCTTATCTTAAGATCAAAACTGAACCACTTAAATTTCTTGAAAGAATTCAAGGCGATATTTGTGGTCCTATTACTCCATCATCTGGACCATTCAAATATTTTATGGTTCTAATAGATGCATCTACGCGATGGACTCACGTGTGCTTATTATCCACACGCAATCATGCTTTTGCCAAAATAATAGCTCAAGTTATTAGACTTAGAGCAAATTATCCTGAACATCAGATAAAATCTATTAGAATGGACAATGCTGCTGAATTTTCCTCAAAAGCTTTCAATGACTATTGCATGGCTCTAGGAATTCAAATTCAGCACTCAGTTCCATATGTCCATACCCAAAATGGTTTAGCAGAAGCTCTTATCAAAAGAGTTAAGCTAATAGCAAGACCACTATTGCAGAATTGTAATCTACCAACTTCATGTTGGGGTCATGCAGTCTTACATACTGCTGACTTACTACAATTGCGACCAACTGCATATCATACTGCTTCCCCACTACAACTAGTACATGGAAATCCACCAAGTATTTCCCATCTGCGGAAATTCGGTTGCGCTGTATACGTACCGATTTCACCACCAAAGCGTACATCCATGGGTCCACACAGGAAATTAGGGATCTATATCGGGTATCAATCTCCGTCAATCATTAAATACCTGGAACCCCTTATAGGGGACCTATTCACGGCCCGATACGCTGATTGTATCTTCAATGAGGATCATTTCTCGGCATTAGGGGGAGATTATAAGTACCAAAAGCAATGCCCGGAAATAAATTGGGATGCTGAAAGCTCCATGTTTGGTTTTGGCTAATTGATGAAACCTAGTTGCTAACCTCTTTGCTCTAAAAGTGAAATTGAGATAGGTTGGCAACACTTGTGTATGGAGATGATGGACTTGTTTTGATGATCATGGTCTCCAACTTGAAAAGAAGAAAGAAACAAAAAGGGCTCAAGGCAAAGGTATTTTTATAGGAGCCTTTTTTATTTGCACTCAAGACACCATAGAGGGTGTGAGTGATTTAGATTCGATAACCGTACTATTAAGAGGGGAAGACCATATTTGCGTTGATCATCTAGTGCCACTAAAAATGCTTTTAACTTGCATATGCATTGGGTTTAGTGGCTTGATAAAGTTGGTGGAAAATCCCCCAGAAAAGTCTTTGTGAAAAGCTATCTCAAGTGCTCAAAGTGGCTTTGATTATTTGGATGAGATAGACATGTTTTTGGAATGAGATTTCTTTGTTTTCGTAAAGAAGAAAAGGGGCAGCTGCATGTAAAGGACAGAGAAGGTCTTATCGGAATTTTGCTTTGCTGAACTAGAATTTATTCTCTGGACTTGCTGCTGTTTTCGGTTGGGGACAGAGAGGGTGTTGCCGGCATTTCGTTTGTCTGAACCGGAAATTGAAGCTGAGGTACTGTTGTGGAGTTGCTGGAACCATATTTGAAGGAGGGTGACGCTCGGCTGGGCCTTGTGGCGCTCGTGGGCTGCTCCTGCCGCCGCTGGGCCGCTCCTGCCGCAGCTGGGCCGCGCGCCTCCGCGTGAGCCACGCCTACGCTGTGGGCCGCTGCTGGCCGATCCACCAGCTGCTGGGCCGCGCGCTGCCGCATGGGCCGCGAGCTCGAGCTCGCTCGCTGGCGCCTGCTGCTGCGCCGTCCGAGCTGGGCCGGCCTGCTTGCGCTCCGCTGGGCTGCTCGCGCCGCTGGGGTTTCGCGCCACATGTTTGGGCTGCCCCGTTCATTTCCGGATTAATGGAGTAAGAGCCCGCAGCAGGAATTTCTTGCACAGCGAAGTGTTTTTGCGATGGATGGTGCTCTGTCTTACCGTTGGTGCCTGTTCGGTGGAGCGTAGGAGCGCTCCCAGCTAGCGCACGTGATGGGGGCCACGGGCTCCCACCCGTTGGAGAGCGGCCAGGAGGATAAGGCAGCTGCTGTGTCGCCCGTTGCTGCTCTCTCTCCTCATTCCATTCATTCCAAATCAGAGAAAGCTCCTCCTCTTGTTCTTGCTCCTCTCCTTCAAACCCTAGAACAAGAGAGCTCCAATCCTCCCTTCACTCCATTGATTTGTGCTCCAATCAAGTGAAGGAGTGTGCTCTAGAGATCGATTTGAGAGCTCCAAGAGGATCCCCTCCCTCTCCTCTCCTCTCCATGGTTGGTGCTTGTTCATGAGAGGTTGAGGGAACCCTAGTGCATTGCATTTGTGATTCAATTTCGTGGCACTAGGTGGTGATTGCAATTGTGGTTTTCTTGTTACTCTTGGTGATTCCCGTCACCTAGGCGGTTGGAGTAAGATTGATTGGTGAGGGGATTTGGTGATTGTGTCCGCCCCCAATCAAGGTGAATTTGTGAGGGGTTGTTGTGCTTCCCTGGCGGAGGGCCAAATTGCAACTCTAGTGGATTGCTCGTGGCTTGTGGATCCTTGTCTTGTGTGGAGATTGCGGCTCCCCATTGGGGTCTTTGGCACCGAGCCAATTGAGTGGGCAACTCACCAAGCAAGTGTATCGCCACAACGAGGACTAGCTTGCCGGGAAGCAAGTGAACCTCGGTAAAAATCATTGTGTTGATTTGTGATTGCCGAGGCTTCGACCTCCATTGTGATTGTGCTTGAGCTTCTCTAGGTGATTGGCCATCTTCATCTCTACGCGGTATAAACCTTCATTCCCTCTTTACATTCCCGCAAAGTAGAATTGCTTGTTGTGGTTGGTCGGGAACCACTCTTTGTGTAGACTAAATCCCGTGGGTAGAATTGTTTGTTCGGTTACCGGTGAACCGTCATTGTGTAGCTTATCACCGTGGTTGTTGTGCAATTGATTTGTGTAGCCTTGGATTGTGTAGGATGGCTTGCATAGAGTAGTCAAAGTTTTAGCTTTGCAAATTTGCCGCCTGGCTATCTAATTTGTTGTCTAGTGTCTTTGCTAGAATTTTTATTAGGCTATTCACCCCCCCTCTAGCCATTGTGACCTTTCACGTGGTATCAGTGCCGGGCACCATTTGTTTGAGTTGGATTAACATCCTACGGTGAAACAATGGCATTGGTGATGCATATCAACAACACCAAGAAGGCACCATTGTTCCGTGGCGATGACTATGCCAAATGGAAGCTCAAGATGAAGAGTCATCTCAAGTCAATCAATCTTGAGGTGTGGAAAGTGGTGGAAACCAAGTTTGAGCTTGTTGAGGGTGCGGTGCCAACACCGGCCGAAGAGAAGAAGCAACAAGCCAAGGATGTTGCCGTGAGTGCTTTCCATGAGGCACTTGATGATAAAGCTTTTGAGCTCATCAAGAACCTTGAGGTGGCTCATGACATTTGGAAGAAGCTAGAAGAAACTTATGAGGGCACCGAAAGTGTCAAGACCGCAAGAGCCTACATGTTGCAAGAGAAGTTTGCAAGCTTCTCAATGAAGGAGGATGAGAGTGTGCCGGAGATGTTCCATAGGCTCCAAGTCATTGTCAATGAGCTCAAGGGACTTGGGGAAGAAATCAAGGACTCTCAATTCTCCACCAAGTTCATGAGGTGTCTTCCCAAGAGATTTGACATGTTGAAGACCGTCATGGTGAAGACAACCATGAAGGAGAAGCCAACACCCAACCAAGTCCTTCAAGAGATCATGGCCGATGATGAGTTTAGAGAAGATCATGAGAAAGAAGAGTTGGTGAAGAAGAAGAAGAAGGAAAATGAGAAGAAGGATGATGACAAGAAGAGTGTGGCATTCAAGGCCACATCATCCAAGAGCAAGGGCAAGAAGAAGAAAGAAGAGTCTTCAAGTGAAGATGAACCATGCTCAAGCTCAAGTGGACAAGAAGATGAAGTGAGTGAACAAATGGCACTCCTTGTGAAGAGAATGGGAAGCTCATGAAAAAGGGGTACCGGTCCAAGGGCAAGAGAAGCTCATCCAAGTCTAGTGACCGTCCCATGAAGTGCTTCCGGTGCAATGGCAAGGATCATCTCATTGCCAAGTGTCCCTATGCAAGTGATGATGAAGATGCCATGAGAAAGGAGAGGAAGAAGCAAGAGAAGAAGGAGGAGAAAGACTCCTCCCACAAGAAGAAGAAGGGTGAATCTCATGTGGCAACTTGGGAGAGTGATTCATCTTCCTCAAGTGATGATGATGATGATTCCAAGAAGAAGAAGAAGAAGGGGCACGCAAGCATTGCCATCCAAGAGAAGCTTTCTCTATTTGGTGCTCCATCATCTTGCTTCATGGCCAAGGCCACTAAGGTAAAACCTCCACCCGATAGTGATGATGAGAGTGATGATGATGATGAGACCACAAAAGAGGAACTCTTTGTCATGCTTGAGGATTGTAAGGGTGCTTTCAATGACTCTAGGAAGGAATGTGGGGGCTTGCGCAAGGATAAACAAAACCTTGAGCAAGAACTTAAGGAGTTGAGGGCTTCTTATGAGAGTCTAAAAGTAGACCATGAGAAGCTAGAGATTGCTCACTCCAAGCTTGAAAAAGCTCATTCCTCTCTAGTTGAGAAGCAAGAGAAAGTGCAATCACAAGTGGTGAACATAGAAAAGAAAAATGTGTCCACATCATGTGATTTACTTGATGATTCAATTGTTGTTGCATCACTTGGCTCTTCATGCTCTTATGCCTCTACTTCATCTAGTAGTGTTGGTCATGCATGTGATTCTACACTAGTAGTTGAGAATGAGTCTCTTAAGAAGGAAGTCAAGGAGCTCAATCACACCATGTCTAAACTTTCCTATATCAGCTAGGTCTTGTCCTCCTTGTCGGTCTTCGATATTCTTGCCTATTTTAGGCTGTCCGACCAGCCTGAGCCGATCGGTCTTGAAGCTTGATGGGCCGGCCTGGCGATAGCGTGTCGGCCCAAACTAGGCCGTGAGGGTATATGGAGTTTATACCTCCACAGCTAGTCCCCGAGCATCATGGATCTTGAGGGAAAAAACACCGTCTTGCTTGGTTGAGTGAGAAAGGGTGGTCGGACACACGTTCGACATGTGGTCCGAGCAGGGCTGGAGGACCGTCTAATGCTTCCGACCACACTTTGCTTACACTTGGTTGACGTTTTCGGTTTTGACCGAAAGATTTATGATGCTCCTGAAAAGAAAAAAGAATTTTGAAAGGGTCCCAAATCTGGAGATGTGGGCCCTCGTTAGTATGTGATGCCTGCCATCACATGGTATCTGTCGTGATTGGTCATTGCCTTAGCTTAGTTTTGAAACTAAACTCTTTGTAAAGAGAAAGGATCAGGTCGAGTCATCCAAATGACGTGGGCTAACATAGTCCCCGAGGTTGCTGTAAGATAGTATATGTTGCAGCAAGCTCTAAAAGAAGGATCTAGCCCATGTCACCTCTCAGGTGACGTGGGCCCACGTAGTCCCCGAGCCTGAGATGAGGTGGAACACGTTATGTCAGGGTCTACAAAAGAAGACAACTGATCATTATATCGTGCTTTATGTGTTTCCGACCACTCTTTGAGTGAGACCGAGCAGGCCAAATTTCATTTGGGCTGGTCGGTTTGAACCATGCCATAACTTTGTCATGATTAAGTTAAGGCAGCTTTGCTACTTAACTCAGTCCCCAGCGTGGCTGTGAGACCATGGTTTTGAATCTAAACCCATGAAATAGCTTAGCTATTTGTGTGCCGAATAACCGGTATCATTGGCGAAAAAATCCCACCTCACCACAAATTGTGTGGGTTGAATTGTTGATGCTATACTCGTAACTTTGTTACAAATGGTTGGAACGCTTCTTCGAGTTGTTGTTGCAAAGAGAAAATTTGGTATGAGTGAATGTTTTGATGAAGTATGCTGAATCGTATTGATTTGATATAATCTATGACACGAAGTTGTATCAGGATGTATTATTTAAGAATGGTCTTGGTAATCGCCTCTCCTTAGAGTTAATCAGTCCTCAGGTGTGTAGATGACCTATAGTGAATAGCGCGTTGCCGAATCACTTAGGGCCCTATTTGCGTTGGAAGCGACCGCTGTCATCCCTGTGTTGTATAGCGTTGGAGCTGTGAACACGTAGCGGGATTGATCAGAGATAGTGCATGCTGATTGTTTTCTGTTGGAGGGGTGACGTACTTGGCCATTTGGTACAAAGAAAAGAGGATGTTTTTAGCTTTGTAAAGATGTTTTGAATGTACTTTGAAGTAGTTCGTGTAAAGAAATCTTTTGTGAAAAAAGATTGGTGAGGGCATGTATGTTAGGTTAGGAGAGCACTTATCTGTATTTTGCTGTGAGCCACCGTCTTCCCGTGGTGGATTTTGATCATGCCTTTGTTCCTGAAAGAATGGTCATGTGGTGTGTAAGATTTTCTTATCATGCAGAAGGCTAAGTTATGCTTGTTATAGATTTAGAAGAAAAAATTGCCAGCCACACTAGTCTCTTTCTCATTCAAGAGCCGACCAGGCCTTAGGGATTAGATGATCCTAAACAAACAAAGACGGTGCCGGAGTGTTTGGAGCCCTTTTCCTTTGGGAGCGACCCCGGCGCACTCGTGTTGTTTGAGCGTGGTCTTGTTAACACGTAGCGAGTGAGACCGAGAGACGGTGCGTTCGGCTTGCTTCGTGTTTGAGAAAAAAGATTTGTGAAGAACTGGTTTTTCCAAAGTGTGGTCTTTTGAAATGGATGGATAAATAAAATAGAAAATTTATTAGAGATGTTGGATACTTATCTTTTAGTCCGTTGTGTCACGTCACGATCGCGTGTGGAGCAAAAAATATTCGCTTGCTGATGCAACCGTACATCGGCAACCGACCTGTCACGTCCATCTGGGGTACATTTTTGGACTCCGGTCGGGTCAATTCTCTTTGTTGGCGTGGGATCGAGATGTCAGTGACTCAATCGCTCCAACTCCCTGACGATGTGAGTCAGCGAGCGCGCGGGGGGTTCCCGATGCGAGGGAAACGTATAAATGCATATCGTGCTAGTGGAGCGGTTTTTCGTTACTTCGTGCTCTTGGGGAACGAGAGGGCCGCGGGATTTTGATTACCCACGATCCCATCGGTTGCCTTCTCGAGTCCTCCAATCTCTCTATAAATTGGCGCCTGCGCTGAGAACTTCTCTATCCGCAGCGCATTTTCTGTTCTTGCTCCTCTCCTTCTGCCCTCCAAATTTAGGGTTTTAGATTGCATTCGCTCGTCGCCGCCATCTAGATGGACCGCCGCCATGGTAAGCGCCCGGCGGGGGAGGAGGAGTCAGTGAACTCCCCTCGGGAGGTGAGGCCGCGGAGGAGGTGAGCTTGGATTGGAGTTTTTCCTTGATTAATCTTGGGGTTTTCTTGTTTTGGTGTAACCGCAATTCGTCGTTCACAATGTAGGTATACCCTCCTGACCATTGGAGGCGCGGCCGGTACCTCTGCCGCGGGCGCCGCCGAGGCGGCAAGAAGAGCAGCGGAGGAGCAACGGGCGGTGCCGGGGGCGGCGGCCCCCGAGCAGGTGGCTCCAGTCGTGGAGGCCGGAGCTGCCATTGCTGCGGCGGAGCAGGCGGCTCCCGTCGTGGCGGAGGAGGCGGCGGCGGAAGAGGCGGCGGTGGAAGAGGCGGCGGTGGCCGCCAGTGTCTCCACGCCGCGTTCGCTGAGCAGCGTTTCAGCGAACTCCCTGGCGTCTGCGCTCGACCGCTGTAGGGCGGAGCTGCAGCACGTCAGGGATCTCTATTCCGAGGCCACCAAGCAACTGGGGCAGGCGGAGGCGAACGCCGACCTGTTCCTGAACGCACTCTCCTCCGCCCAGGAGGAGCTAGAGGCGGAGAAGCAGCGGGTCGCCGACTTCGACGCCGAGGCCAACGCCGCCGTCAATGAGGCGGCGGACGAGAGGTTGGCCCGCAAGGTCCAGGTGGACACGTTACTTCGGCGCGTGAAGCCGCCGACACCAGGTCGGCGGTGAGTGTCGTTTCCTTTTTCTTCGTTCATATTCCCTATTTTACTTTGGTGCTTGTTGTTCTAAGTTTTACTCTGTTTTTGCAGAGCTGACGGAGCAGCTGGAGCAGCTGCAGGAGGCCGCGCATGCCGCGGCGGACGCGGTGAACGCCCAGGGTGGCGACGTGGTCGCGCGGCTGGCGGCGATCCCCGGCCAGGTGGCCGCTGTGGTGCTTCATGGCGTCCGCCATGGTGCCTCCGCCGCCTATGCTACCGTCGATGCCATCTCTGGTGTCGACGTCCGCGGCATGGAGCTGTCGGTGGCGGCGCATGACGCCATGGAGGGCGGCGCCGTCGAGTTCGCCGGGCAGCGAGGCCGTCGTTGCCGCGACTCCGTCGACCTGGTGGTTGGCAAGCTTTTCGGGATGACTAGATTGCTTAGATGCAATCGGTCCCCGTTTGTAAAAATTTTTATATTTTTAATGAAAGAATTGGATCTTTTGAGATGTGTCTTGTGCTGGAATCCTTCGAGATTCCTTTTATTTATCTCTTTATTTTGATCCTGTTTTATGACTTTGTCATGTTTATGCCGTAGGATTTTGTTTCGGATTTGGAATCCACTGTTTAGAGAATGTCGTAACGCGTCGGATCGAGGGATGATTTTCCTTTGAATGACAAGAAAAATTCATGTGCTCAAGTGTTTGACACGAAGAACTTGATTTCTCATTATAAAATAGTACACATTAGATTGCTTTTTTGTCATTAGAATGACTTACAACGATGTGTACGACGACGCTAACTTAAACCTTGAAAGGGAAATCGCCTAAAAAGAAAACTTGTGCTTGATAAAAGAGGAGGACGTATCTCTCATTCTTTTTAGTTTTTCGGCTCTGCTTCTCCTTCTTCCAAGTCGTGAATCATGACCGGATCTTCTTCGGTGCAGAGTAGTAGGTCGTCATCGTCCAAGACTTGATCGTCTCGGCGTCGGGCGTGGTCGGATATACTTATCCCGTTCCGAGTAGTATTGAGACTGTCCTTTTTTGGAAAAGGCACATCTGTAAAGGAATCTAAGGAGCTTGAGTTTTTCTCAAACTGGCTTCCTTTTTGAACTACTTCGTACCACTCGCCGTTGATAAACATGCCTTCTGATGTTTTGCGCCCTGGTGATCGAACTGTTCTGATGCGCCGAAGGTTAGCTGGGTTTATTGGATTAGGGAATATGTGCTCGGTGTGCGGCGGTATCCTATCCTCAGGAGGAGTTGGGCTGGGAGCCTCCGGTTTGGTTCTCGAGTCGCAAATTGTCCAAGAAAGGAGTGATAAAACCATTGCGGTTTGTTTGGACGGATGGAACCGTTCGACCCGGGGGAGGACTCCGAGCACGTTTGTATACAATGGTCGTTTGTATGGGTTGGTTACAACAACGAGGCTCATCCATGTTAGGTGAATCCCTCGTGCCATCCCTTAATGGGTTCATGCCAAAACTGCGGCGATTTTCTCTGATTGCTGCCATGTGTTTTTGGCACTCTTCCCTTCGTTTTCTTTCTACGTCTTGGTGTCGGTCAGCAAGTGCCCTGGCCCTGTGTGCAGACGCCCTCGTCATTGAGGGAGACTGAGTTGATCGTGCTCGTGGCCATTCTGCTCTTTGCTCCGTTGCACCTGATGTTGCCATGGCAGTCAAATTCTCTTGCCGTCGTCTTTCCCTTCGTTGTTCATCCCTTCGGGACTGGTCGCCATGACGAAGGGCGGCAGCTAGCTCAGTACGTTCTGCAAACAACCGAGCGTTGGATGTGTTGATTCCTGCAGATTGTTCTTGCTGTGTCGCAGTAGTAGGTGCAGTTGGTGGGTTCCGACCATATCGTCGAATTTCTCGCTGGCGTCGCCGTCGTTCGTTGCGACGGGCGTTTCTGCGCTGTACTGTTGACGCGTAACTCCGACTAGGTACATCGTGTCGGGTAGTTTGTGTCATCTGAGCTGGACTACTGTTGTTCCGTGAGGCTTGTTGTGAAGTCCTCTCTCTCAGATCTTGAATATCGGCTAAGATTCTCTGCCGTATATTGCTCGACTGGCCTCTCCGACCACTACGAACGATGGTTGGCCGTGGTCGGAGCCGCTGTGAGTTTCTTCCGCCACCTGTTTGTGTACGGTTGCCACGAGGATTTGTTGGAATGTGACATCGTAGATTTGCCGGCTGCGAACGTGGCCGTTCGGAGCGCTCAAAAGTTACTCTGCGACGGTTGTTTTGTCCTCGTGTTGACGGATTAGGAACTTGTTGTTGTCGCGCGGTTTGTAGATCGCGACTGACGCGTCGTCGGAGCAACTCAAAGTTGGCATGGGTTTCTGTCAACCTCATGTCTTGTTGATGGATCAAACGGAGTAGATCCGTGTTGCTGACATGCCTCCTTTGGTTAGGACCGGTCGGAGGTGTTGACGCCGTGCCGTCAACTATCAGTGGTGGATTGGTTGGGACTGCAATGGTGGTCACCGGGATGAGTTGGATCTGGTTTGGCGCAGCCACCATTGTTGGTGCCATTGTCGGCGTGATAGCCGGAGGCGTGAGAGTTGTAGTAGCAGTTGCTGAGTTGGAAGTCCAGGTGAACGTTCCGAAGTTGAAGGTGAGGCCAGCTTCGAAAGTCATGGAAGCCGGGAAGGAAACCATCTTGATCGACGTGAAATCTCGGTGCGCACCCCCTACCTGGCGCGCCACTGTCGACGAAATATCGGCGATAGTCCGACCAGGGGTATGCCCTGACCGGTAATGGATTGGCGGAAGGCGCACGAGATTGTGAGCAAGACGTAAACAGGGAGCAATCACACGAGGTTTACCCAGGTTCAGGCCGCAAAGATGCGTAAAACCCTAGTCCTACTCTCTGTTTCGATTATGATGTGGATGTATGAGTCTGTGCGTTATGCCGCATTCGTCCTTCGGCACGGGGTCCTTGCTCTCCTTATATATCACGGGAGCAAGGTTACAAGTCGGAACTAGCCTATCTCGGTACTAAGTTTACATACTTTACAAGTCTAAACTTTCCTATATCAGCTAGGTCTTGTCCTCCTTGTCGGTCTTCGATATTCTTGCTGTTTTAGGGTCAGTCCGACCAGCCTGAGCCGATCGGTCTTGAAGCTTGATGGGCCGGCCTGGCGATAGCGTGTCGGCCCAAACTAGGCCGTGAGGGTATATGGAGTTTATACCTCCACAGGAACTCACATCCCAAGAAGAATGAGATGTCAACTTCAAGAGCATTTGAGTTGTTGCATATGGACTTGTTTGGCCCAACTCACTACACATCAATTGGGGGCAACAAGTATGGATTTGTGATTGTGGATGACTACACAAGATACACTTGGGTGTTCTTCCTCTATGACAAGAGTGAAGTTTATGATCTATTCAAGTCATTTGTCAAGAGGGTGCAAAATGAGTTTGACACTACCATCAAGAAGATAAGAAGTGACAATGGGAGTGAATTCAAGAACACAAGAGTTGAAGAGTTGTGTGATGAGCTTGGAATTGTGCATCAATTCTCACCAACTTACACTCCCCAATCCAATGGTGTAGTTGAGAGGAAGAATAGGACCTTGATTGAGATGGCAAGAACCATGCTACTTGAGTACAATGTGAGTGAGAAGTTTTGGAGTGATGCTATCAACACGGCTTGCTACTATAGCAACCGCCTCTATTGCCACGGGAAGTTAGAAAAGACTCCATATGAAATCTTGAATGGAAGAAAGCCCAACATTGCTTACTTCCGGGTCTTTGGTTGCAAGTGCTACATACTCAAGAAGGGGCAAAGACTTGGCAAGTTTGACAAGAGATGTGATGAGGGATTTCTCCTTGGTTATTCTACTTCCAGCAAGGCATATAGAGTGTGGAACTTGGCTAGTGGGCTAGTTCAAGAGGTTCATGATGTTGAATTTGATGAAACCCAAGGCTCTCAAAGTGAAGATCAAAATCATGATGATGTGGATGGAGAGCAATTGAACAATGCAATGAGGCACATGGACATCGGTGACATTCGGCCAAGGCAAGTTAATGATGATGGTGAGGTGCAAGTGCCAACTCAAGTAGTGATTCAAGATTCAAATGAGGCAAGCACTAGTGGTACTCAACATGAAGATCAAGGTCAAGCAAGCAATCCCAATCAACTAGTGCTTCAACCTTCAAGCATTGCAAGAGATCATCCTCTAGATCATGTTATTGGTGACATTCAAAGAGGTGTACAAACAAGATCAAGATTGGCTAGCATATGTGAGCACTACTCCTTTGTGTCATTCATTGAGCCAACTAAGATTGATCAAGCATTGAAGGATCCGGATTGGATAAATGCCATGCATGAGGAATTGAATAACTTCACTAGAAATGAAGTTTGGGAGCCTGTTGAGAGGCCAAAGAAGCACAATGTGATTGGCACCAAGTGGGTCTTCAAGAACAAGCAAGATCAAGATGGATTGGTTGTGAGAAACAAAGCAAGACTAGTGGCACAAGGTTACACTCAAGTGGAGGGTCTCGACTTTGGAGAAACATATGCACCGGTGGCAAGATTGGAGGCAATTAGAATCCTATTAGCCTATGCTTGTGCTCACAACATCAAGCTTTATCAAATGGATGTGAAGAGTGCATTTCTCAATGGGTTCATCAATGAAGAAGTCTATGTTGAGCAACCTCCCGGTTTTGAAGATGACAAGAAGCCCAACCATGTCTATAAGCTCAAGACGGCATTGTATGGCTTGAAGCAAGCTCCAAGGGCATGGTATGAAAGATTGAGGGACTTTCTTCTCTCTAAAGGCTTCAAAATGGGTAAAGTTGACACCACTCTCTTCACCAAGAAGATAGAAGATGAATTATTTGTATTACAAATATATGTGGATGATATCATCTTTGGATCAACCAACCAATTCTTTTGTGAGGAGTTTGCTAAGATGATGGCTAGTGAGTTTGAAATGTCTATGCTTGGAGAGCTAAGCTACTTCCTTGGTCTTCAAATCAAGCAAATGAAGAATGGCACTTTTGTGAGTCAAGGCAAGTACATCAAGGACATGATCAAGAAGTTTGGGTTGCAAGATGCTAAGGCAATTAGCACACCAATGGGAACCAATGGTGGCTTGGATATTGATGATAGTGGCAAGATGATTGAGCAAAAGCTATATAGATCAATGATTGGAAGCTTGCTATATGTGACCGCTTCAAGGCCGGATGTCATGTTTAGTGTGTGCATGTGTGCAAGGTTTCAAACTTCTCCAAGGGAGAGTCACTTGACGGCAACCAAGAGAGTGTTGAGGTACTTGAAGGGCACTCAAGATGTTGGTCTATGGTATGCCAAGGGGTCAAGCTTTGAGTTGATTGGCTACTCCGACTCCGACTATGCCGGTTGCAAGATTGACAAAAAGAGTACAAGTGGAACGTGCCAAGTGCTAGGAAGGTCTCTAGTTTCATGGTCTTCAAAGAAGCAAAATAGTGTGGCTCTTTCCACCGCCGAAGCCGAATATATTAGTGCGGGGAATTGTTGTGCACAATTACTATGGATGAAAGCTACCTTGAAGGACTATGGAATCAAATTCAAGCATGTGCCTTTGTTTTGTGACAATGAAAGTGCAATCAAGATGACCAACAATCCGGTTCAACATTCAAGAACCAAGCACATTGATGTGAGGCACCACTTCATTAGAGATCATCAACAAAAGGGTGACATTAGCATTGAAAGCATTGGCACCGAAGATCAACTAGCCGACATATTCACCAAGCCTCTTGATGAGAAAAGATTTTGCAAGTTGAGGAATGAGTTGAACATACTTAGTTTCTCCAACATGGATTGATGCACCCCATATATGACATGCCTCTCCTCCAACATAGCAAGGTAAAGTTGGTTGTTGCATCTCATGCATCCTTTGCTAGTTGTGTAGACATGTATACATGTGCATCTTGCTAGACTCATTCATTGCAAATTAAATGAATTTGAAGGATATATGGCACCACTATTGTTTCTATGCTTGATTTGATCTAGTGGTGGCATATGACTTGTTTGTGAGCTTGTGAACCGAGTGTTGAATCTTTAGCACTTGCTCATGATGTGTATCTCAACATGGTCAAGATAACCCTTATTCTTATGAGGTGTGAAGAAGCTTGCACTTGGTTCAAATCGAGATACATTTTCTAGGCATGTGGTTTAGATTTGGCCATAGTTGATTGACTTGTTTCTCTCATCTTATGCACCCTTGTTGGTGATTGTTGACAAAGGGGGAGAAATAAGTCACAAAGAGCAATGGAAGGGGATCAATTTTTATGATATGACCTAACCATGAGCACACAAATAGGGGGAGCAAGTTCATAGACTATTTGTTGCATATTGTGTGTGCATACATGATGATATGGAGCATTGCAATTTTAATTCAATATTCATGCTTGTTTGGTGTAATGCTAGTATAGAACTTGATTGATGAAATGAAGTACTAGCATGCATAGGTGGTTTCTAGACATAGAGTTTCTCTTGTTCAAAGTACCTTGCTTTTATTGTGATCTCATGAGGTATTTTGAGTCTTGATGAATGTCTAGAGTCCCATGGCGCTAAGGAAGGTTTATTATCGTACTCCGATTGGTATCACGCTTCAAAGGTCAATTCTATAAACCTTAGTACCATTTTGGTTGTGGTAACTCTCACACAAGTTTCATCTATGCATGTGTGCTTGAAAATCAACCAAACATTTGATGCACACATGTAGGGGGAGCTACCACTACCACGGAATTGAAATGCTTGTCCAATCTAAGATTCATGATCAAAATGTCTTGGACAAGCAATTCAGTTTCATATTGAATTCAATTTCCATATCTTTGTGAAGGTTGTCATCAATTACCAAAAAGGGCTCCATGTTTGGTTTTGGCTAATTGATGAAACCTAGTTGCTAACCTCTTTGCTCTAAAAGTGAAATTGAGATAGGTTGGCAACACTTGTGTATGGAGATGATGGACTTGTTTTGATGATCATGGTCTCCAACTTGAAAAGAAGAAAGAAACAAAAAGGGCTCAAGGCAAAGGTATTTTTATAGGAGCCTTTTTTATTTGCACTCAAGACACCATAGAGGGTGTGAGTGATTTAGATTCGATAACCGTACTATTAAGAGGGGAAGACCATATTTGCGTTGATCATCTAGTGCCACTAAAAATGCTTTTAACTTGCATATGCATTGGGTTTAGTGGCTTGATAAAGTTGGTGGAAAATCCCCCAGAAAAGTCTTTGTGAAAAGCTATCTCAAGTGCTCAAAGTGGCTTTGATTATTTGGATGAGATAGACATGTTTTTGGAATGAGATTTCTTTGTTTTCGTAAAGAAGAAAAGGGGCAGCTGCATGTAAAGGACAGAGAAGGTCTTATCGGAATTTTGCTTTGCTGAACCAGAATTTATTCTCTGGACTTGCTGCTGTTTTCGGTTGGGGACAGAGAGGGTGTTGCCGGCATTTCGTTTGTCTGAACCGGAAATTGAAGCTGAGGTACTGTTGTGGAGTTGCTGGAACCATATTTGAAGGAGGGTGACGCTCGGCTGGGCCTTGTGGCGCTCGTGGGCTGCTCCTGCCACCGCTGGGCCGCTCCTGCCGCAGCTGGGCCGCGCGCCTCCGCGTGAGCCACGCCTGCGCTGTGGGCCGCCGCTGGCCGTTCCACCAGCTGCTGGGCCGCGCGCTGCCGCGTGGGCCGCGAGCTCGAGCTCGCTCGCTGGCGCCTGCTGCTGCGCCGTCCGAGCTGGGCCGGCCTGCTTGCGCTCCGCTGGGCTGCTCGCGCCGCTGGGGTTTCGCCTGCCTGGCCGCCACTTGCTTGCCGAGCTGGGCAACTTGCTGGCGCGAGTGTGGGCCGAATTGCCACATGTTTGGGCTGCCCCGTTCATTTCCGGATTAATGGAGTAAGAGCCCGCAGCAGGAATTTCTTGCACAGCGAAGTGTTTTTGCGATGGATGGTGCTCTGTCTTACCGTTGGTGCCTGTTCGGTGGAGCGTAGGAGCGCTCCCAGCTAGCGCACGTGATGGGGGCCACGGGCTCCCACCCGTTGGAGAGCGGCCAGGAGGATAAGGCAGCTGCTGTGTCGCCCGTTGCTGCTCTCTCTCCTCATTCCATTCATTCCAAATCAGAGAAAGCTCCTCCTCTTGTTCTTGCTCCTCTCCTTCAAACCCTAGAACAAGAGAGCTCCAATCCTCCCTTCACTCCATTGATTTGTGCTCCAATCAAGTGAAGGAGTGTGCTCTAGAGATCGATTTGAGAGCTCCAAGAGGATCCCCTCCCTCTCCTCTCCTCTCCATGGTTGGTGCTTGTTCATGAGAGGTTGAGGGAACCCTAGTGCATTGCATTTGTGATTCAATTTCGTGGCACTAGGTGGTGATTGCAATTGTGGTTTTCTTGTTACTCTTGGTGATTCCGTCACCTAGGCGGTTGGAGTAAGATTGATTGGTGAGGGGATTTGGTGATTGTGTCCGCCCCCAATCAAGGTGAATTTGTGAGGGGTTGTTGTGCTTCCTGGCGGAGGGCCAAATTGCAACTCTAGTGGATTGCTCGTGGCTTGTGGATCCTTGTCTTGTGTGGAGATTGCGGCTCCCCATTGGGGTCTTTGGCACCGAGCCAATTGAGTGGGCAACTCACCAAGCAAGTGTATCGCCACAACGAGGACTAGCTTGCCGGGAAGCAAGTGAACCTCGGTAAAAATCATTGTGTTGATTTGTGATTGCCGAGGCTTCGACCTCCATTGTGATTGTGCTTGAGCTTCTCTAGGTGATTGGCCATCTTCATCTCTACGCGGCGGTATAAACCTTCATTCCCTCTTTACATTCCCGCAAAGTAGAATTGCTTGTTGTGGTTGGTCGGGAACCACTCTTTGTGTAGACTAAATCCCGTGGGTAGAATTGTTTGTTCGGTTACCGGTGAACCGTCATTGTGTAGCTTATCACCGTGGTTGTTGTGCAATTGATTTGTGTAGCCTTGGATTGTGTAGGACGGCTTGCATAGAGTAGTCGAAGCTTTAGCTTTGCACATTTGCCGCCTAGCTATCTAATTTGTTGTCTAGTGTCTTTGCTAGAATTTTTATTAGGCTATTCACCCCCCCCTCTAGCCATTGTGACCTTTCAGATGCACAAGACATCTCCACTCATGATCCACGTACACAAGAATCTGAACTTCAAGTTCAGAAAATCATAAATTTGCAAAACATTGCAAATAATCTGCCAGACGCATTTACTGATTATAAAGGTGTTACT
Organism: Themeda triandra; assembly: GCA_018135685.1. Taxonomy (NCBI): domain Eukaryota; kingdom Viridiplantae; phylum Streptophyta; class Magnoliopsida; order Poales; family Poaceae; genus Themeda; species Themeda triandra. The sequence continues at coordinate 167,726 of JAENPR010000069.1, read as the reverse complement.
AAATCCTATCATCCTGCTAGGAATGTGCCTGAAAGAATAGAGGTACCAAATAAAACTATTCAACTCCCACCTTCAAAACCAGTTCTAGGTAAGAGGGGGAGAAGTAAGGCCACCAATCAGGATGTGGCTCCTAAACGCCAGAGGAAACAAAATAACAAAAATTCGAAATCAGTAAACATCACACAACAACAAGTTGTGAGACACCAGGTGAATAAACAAAATTCACATCCCACATCAACAGTGCACTCAATACCTGATGTTGGGACATCGGAACACCCTGACGCTATCGTATTGGGAAATAACGAACCGTCACAAGGGGTGCAAGAAATTTCCATAAACTACATTGATTCTGGAGAATCATATGACCGAAAGACTACAATTGTCGACATATACTTTGCCGAAACAATTGCTGAAATCATCCAAAATGATCCAGATCCCAAGACCATGGCAGAGTGCAAAAAGCGCTCGGACTGGAACAAATGGAAAGAAGCAATTCAAGCAGAGTTAGCCTCACTCGCAAAAAGAAAGGTATTCTCATCAGTAATACCTACACCTTCAAAAATCTTCCCAATGGGATTTAAATGGGTTATCGTCCGTAAAAGGAATGAAAACAATGAGGTGGTGAGATACAAAGCGAGACTAGTAGCACAAGGGTTCATGCAGAGACCCGGCATTGATTTCAATGAAACATACTCTCCAGTTATGAGTGGAATAATATTCCGATATTTAATAGCATTGGCAGTTCAAAATCATCTATCTATGCAGTTGATGGATGTAGTGACAGCATATTTATATGGGTCACTTGATTCGGACATTTATATGAAGGTTCCCGATGGAATTCCAATTCCGAATCCTAAAGCAAGCCGCGCCACATATTGTGTAAAACTTAATAAGTCACTATATGGCTTAAAACAGTCGGGACGGATGTGGTACAACCGACTGAGTGAATTCCTTTTACAAAAGGGATACGTAAATAATGATGATTGCCCATGTGTTTTCATAAAGAAATCCCAAACGGGATTTTGCATTATATCCGTATATGTGGATGATTTAAATATCATTGGCAACCCATATGATATCAATGAAGCATGCAATCTCTTAAAGACGGAATTTGAGATGAAAGATTTAGGTCAAACTAAATTTTGCTTGGGTTTACAAATCGAGCACTTTCACTCAGGAATTTTAGTGCATCAATCTGCCTATATCCAGAAAACACTAGAGAAATTTAATATGCATAAATCATATCCATCCAAAACTCCCATGGTTATTCGGACTCTAGACATGGAGAAAGATCCATTTAGACCAAGGGACGAAGATGAAGAGGTACTGGGATCCGAGGTCCCATATCTTAGTGTTATTGGAGCACTAATGTATCTAGCAAATCAAACTAGACCTGATATTGCATTTGCAGTAAATTTATTGGCTAGATATAGTGCTGCTCCAACTAAACGTCATTGGATGGGAGCTAAACATATCTTACGATATCTCAATGGCACCAAAGATCTTGGATTATTTTTCAGAAAAAACCAAGATCCAACTATAATTGGATACACTGATGCTGGCTATTTATCTGATCCTTATAATGGCCTATCCCAGACAGGCTCTGTATTCCTATATGGAGGAACAGCTATATCATGGAAGTCATCTAAACAGACTCTAGTAACAACCTCCACAAATCATTGTGAAATTGTTGCACTGTATGAAGCATCACGAGAATGTGTATGGCTTCGTAGAATGATTAATCACATACAACAATCTAGTGGGATTGGTCCCATTGAATCACCCACAATTATCTATGAAGATAATGCTGCTTGTATTACACAAATGGAAACAGGTTATATCAAAAGCAATATAACTAAACATATTTCTCCCAAATTATTTTATCCTCATGAATTACAAAAGAATGGAGAAATAAAAATCTTGCAAACAAAGTCTTGTGATAATCTTGCAGATTTATTCACTAAGTCATTACCAGGTCCCATGTTCCAAAATTTTGTTCATGGTATTGGTATGCGACGACTTAAAGACTTGCAAGTTTCAGGGGGAGATAATCTCTGAAAATAATCATTTGTGTTAAGTATTATATTGCACTCTTTTCCTATTATGAGTTTTTACAAACACTTTCTCATAAAGGTTTTTAATGAGGCAATGTCTAATATATAATATGTCATATTTCCTATTTTCCTCACAAGAGGTTTTTAAGGGGAATATCAAAGGCATTTTCTTCCTCATATTTTCCCACGTAGTTTTAGAGGAGGACATGGCCCATAGACCATTATATTGTTCTAAACTAAATTATGGATTTTTCCTATAAAGGTTTTTCCATATAAGTTTACAATGGACAATAATCTAAAAATATGTCATATCATTTCTCCTTATTTTTCCCACTGGGTTTTTAAGGAGTTTAATGACATATCAACAAACATTATTACCTCATATTTTTCCTACAAGGTTTTTGGAGGTTCTAAAGATATTGATTGATCTCAAGACTGGATGCGATCAGGGGGAGTGTTAAGAAGCAATCTGTGGCTACAGGAGATGGACCAATAGGATTACAGGATCCCATCCACAAGGATTAGTGACTTGTATTAAATCCTAGTCTTAGAAACTAATCCAACGATCAAATGTAAATCTCCCTGTAACACATCCGTAGTTTACGTAAGGCCTACTCCTCCTATTGCGGAACCGACATCAACGGAAGTATATCCGTTTGGCGGCCGCGTATCCGCGTCCCCGAACCGTCGCCTCCGCTCTCCCGTGGTGACGCTTCATCCTGTATAAATTCAGAGATCATTCAATGGAAAGATACAGTTCGATTCATTCCCTCTTGGGGGAAACCATTGCTTTTAAATAAGCCCAGCCACAAAGGGTTGAGATTGGTGGGCTTTGGATACTTGGGTTACAGGTTAATGGGCCGCGCTTGAGGGGCCTTTTTTCCCTGACTTGAAGAATCAGTGCAGAAGAATGCAGCCCACAAAACGAAACCGTCTGATTACACTCGACTACACTCTGCCGTGCAGAATCACGTCTGATTTGTGGAGGTGGCGAACAGTCCGAAGAGGAAGAAATGCAGTTAAGTTTGAACTTGCTCATCAACAATGCCTAGCTGTAAACGTGGTTAAGGTCTCATTCCTGGTTCTGAGCCACATCCCTGCCGGCAGTTCGGACAACACGAATTGTAAGGGCATTCACAATGCAGACTCTACCACAGAGCCCAAGGCTATTTATTACTCTTCTATTTATTGTATTTTGCTGATGTGGCGGTATATTTATTGAAGAGAGAGACAGAAAAACCAAGACTCCAAGTCTTATTTAGACTCTGTGTCCACAATCTTCGAGGTAAATATACCGCCACATCAGCAAAATACAATAAATAAGAGGGTAATAAATAGTCTTGGACTCTGTGATAGAGTCTTGCATTGGGACTGCCCTAACGGCAGTTCGGACAACATGATGAATTGTATGGTTTAAAGGAGGGCTGGAAGCCTGGAACATGCAGCTAGCTGGTGTCGTCTACGGATAACATTCCTTTCATCTCTATTATATCTGGAACACCGGCTGAGTTCACCGCATTGACATTATCCAATTATATGTCAGTTAAGCATGTCAACACAGGGGACGACGATGCATGGCTGTCATGATTCTCTTTAATGTTTATCATGTGCACCTAATCAAGTCAACATTGATTAAATAAAAGATATACGTACATTCATAACTACCAATATTCTGCTTAATTTCTTAATGATTGTATTGAAGGCACGCATTCTCAGTATTTCCTCTAAAATATTACTAATTCCAACATAATGTGAATGCCTGGCCAACCAGCTGGTTAACTAACAAGAAATTACCTATGTACATCTCTCACACACATATTGCCTAGTGGTTTACCTTCTGAGGTGCGCTCCGGCAAGGCAAGCAAAATTCCGATAACATAAGCAGCCTCGCAGCGCAAATGATTTGTTCAAGGGACAGGCGCGGTGCAGGGTTTGGCTTTGCTAGGAAGACGACGATCGCTCTACTTTATACTAAGCTCTAGGAATTTGGATTCCAGTGATCCAGTCCCATAGGGAAATGCTTCAAATACAACTCAACTCAATTCGTGTAACTGTGTTACACACCAGGTTAATCCTACCCCTTTATTTATTATTTGATAACTGAACCAGAACCACCACGCCCAACGGCTCAAGTGAGATCGTTCGAGTGCGCTGGCGTGCCTACTGGCTTACTCACATGTTTTTGGCAGCCCAGTAGTGCAAACGCATTCATTCCTCTCTCCTTCCTAGTCCTAGTTGTAAGTCAGCGCCGGCTATGCCTCTCCCGCCGCCGGCCACTCCGTCGTCACTCCCACCGCCAACACTGCACCGGCCTACGGGACGCGATAATGAATTCTACGTGGTCGTGCCAAGCATAATGGCCTTGCCCCGCTGCGCTAAGCCAGAGAACATGAGAAAACAGTGAGACGGAACCACCAGATCAGAAAACAAATCAACACCAACATGGCCAAAAATAATAGCCAACGACGTTCCGATGTCCGCGATGAGCGGAGCGCTGCACGTTACAGGGGTTTTCAGACACAAGTGAAGTGATTCAGTCAGGCAGTCCTCGCCGCATGCAACTATAAGTACAGGCTCGCCGCAGCTCGCTAGCTAAACACACACACAAGAATCTGTATCATCTCTCGTAGCCATGGGGCTTGGATTACTGCGCCACCTCGTTCTTGCCCTACTCCTCGCGGCCTATGCCGGCGGCATTGCGCCGGCGAGCGCCGGCGGGAGCTGGAAGCTCCTGCAGAGCAGCGTGGGCGTGTCGGGGATGCACATGCAGCTCCTCCACAACGACCGCGTGATCCTCTTCGACCGCACCAACTTCGGCCCGTCCAACCTGACGTTCCCGCAGGGGCACCCGTGCCGCGTCAACCCGCAGGACGTCGCGCTCCCCAAGGGCGGCAGCGACTGCACCGCGCACTCCGTCGAGTACAGCGTCGCGTCCAACACGTTCCGCGCGCTCTCCATCGTCACCGACACCTGGTGCTCGTCGGGCCACGTCGCGCCGGACGGCACCCTCGTCCAGAACGGCGGGTGGCAGGACGGGACAAGCAAGGTGCGCGTCATGCCCGCGTGCGGCGACGGCAGCTGCGACTGGACGGAGCAGTCGGGCGCGGAGGTGCTCGCCGCGGGCCGGTGGTACGCCACCAACCATAAACTCCCCGACGGCCGCGCCATCGTCGTCGGCGGGCTGAACCAGTTCAACTACGAGTTCCTGCCCAAGTCGGCAGGCCCTCAGGGTACCTTCGCGTTGCCGTTTCTGTCCCAGACGAACAGCCTGTACCCGTTCGTGCACCTCAACATAGACGGGAACCTCTTCATCTTCGCCAAGAACCGCGCCATCCTGTTCGACTACAAGACCCGCACCGTCGTCCGGACCTACGCCACGCTCGGCGACGGCACCGAGCTGAGGAACAACCCGAACGCGGGCTCATCGGTGCTGCTGCCCCTGAAGCCCAACGCCACCGAGGCAGAGGTCCTGATCTGCGGCGGCACGCCGGCCAGCAGCACCGGCGGCGGGAAGTTCCCGCCGGCGCTCAAGACGTGCGGGCGGCTCAAGATCACGGACGCGAACCCGTCGTGGGTTATCGAGGAGATGCCGTCGCCGCGGGTGATGGGGGACATGATCCTGCTGCCCAACGGCGAGGTGGCCATCATCAACGGCGCTACGGACGGGATCGCCGGGTGGGAGGCGGCCAACACGCCGTCCACGGCGCCCGTCATCTACCGCCCGGACCTTCCCTTCGTGACCCCGACCGGCCGGTTCGAGGTGCAGACGCCGACGGGCACCCCGCGGCCGCGGATGTACCACTCGTCGGCGGTGCTCCTCCGCGACGGCCGCGTGCTCGTGGGCGGCAGCAACCCGCACCACTACTACAACTTCACCAACGTCAAGTTCCCCACTGATCTCAGCCTCGAGGCCTTCTCGCCGTACTACCTCGACGGCTCCAACGATATGAGCCGTCCGTTCATAGTCGACCCGTCGCCCAAAGGCGGGCCGAGCACTGTGACGTATGGGGGTTCTCTGGTCCTGCTGTGCAGGATCCCAAACCCCTCCGTGGTGTCGGTCACCATGGTCGCGCCGTCATTCACGACGCACTCGTTCGCGCAGAACCAGCGGCAGCTGTTCCTCCAGGTGCAGGTGAAGAAGGCACAGCTCTACGGATCATCACAGGGCGTACAGGTGCCGCCAGACGTATATGAGGCTTCCGTGACGATGCCGGCGACGCCAGTGTTGGCACCACCGGGTTACTACATGTTGTTCGTCGTGAATGGGCGAATTCCCAGCCAGCAGGGGATCTGGGTACACATACAGTGACAGCTTGTGGATCACCGAATGATGGTTTTTTTTTTTCCCATTCCATTCGTTGGCGATGATCTAATATATCCGATCTTTGAATTGCTATATGAGCCGTAGGAAAATGGCTGTACTGGAATTTCTTTCTTGGTTCTTCTTGTGTATGTAATGTAATCTATTGAAATCAAATGAGATGCATTCGTTCAAAAGAAATTAGGCTTGGTAAAGTTGTACTCTCTCTGATCCCAATTACAAGTTGATTTAACTTTTTTTTTTTTGGTTCATGCACTTTGCTACCAAAATTGATGTAAAAAAGTCGAAGTGACATATAATTTGGAAGGGGGTGAGTACTATTTATACATAGTTTGTGCATTGTGCATTAGCATATTAACGTGCAGCCAGCATACCTTTGGTACTCAATATAGTTTGTAAAGCGGCTGCGACATACGGACCAAGCCACGAACCCCCGAGCGCTCCCCACGTGCGACTCAGGGGGCACCCAGCCGGCGGCGCACCGCGCCCCCGCTCACCTGCTCGTTGGCCGTCGCCGTCGCCGTCCGGTGTGCGGCGGCGGCGGCGGCCCGCGGCGGTCCGCTCCACCGGACCTCGCGCGGCGCGTCCTGTCGTCCCTCTCCTGTCGCCCCCTCCCCCCTCCCCTTCAGCTACCATCTCCGGCGAACCGGACGGCCGGCGGGCAGATCCGTGACTCTTGAGGCCGGATCTGCACTCCTCCGCCACGGATCTACAGCCTATGGCTAGTGGCGCGACGTTCCCCCCAACTCCGTCGACTTGCTCCTCTGGGGGACTGACCGGCCGGCGGGGTGGTTTCGGGCCTCTCATGGCCGGATCCGCCCCCTTCGGCCGGGATCCCTCGCCTGCGGCGGCGCCTGCAGGTGTGCGGCGTGCTGCTGGGCGCGGGCTTCTCCCGTGTGCGGCGTGTGCTGCCTAGCGCGCGTGGAGGCGGCGTTGGCGGCTTGCGTCGTGTTCTGTGGCAGTGGCGGAGTCGGGGTGGGCAGCACCGGCGCCCGATGCACGGTCTCTCGGGCCGCCGTCGGCCGTTGGTGCGATGGGCGGGTTGTCCTGCGGTCGGTGCTGCAGACGGTTCCTCCACTGACGTTCGTGCAGTGCCTTGGGTGCATGGAGCTCCGGGCGAAAGCCCAGCCCGGCGGTGGTCGGGCGGACGATGGTGACGCCTTCGGCGCCACTTACCTCCCTGGAGGCGTTGTTTCTCGAGCTCCACACTCCCAGGCCACCAGCACTGGATCGGGGCGAAAGCCCTGCCTTAGATGCCTCTAAGGCCAGCAATGATGGCGTCCATGGCCACGGCCATTGGCGCCCCCACCTTCCTGAAGGCGTCGCTGAAGATCCGGCTTAGTTCCTGCCGCTAGTTCATCTACGAGTCCCTCACTGTGCCATTATGCTTCATTTCCACCCGCATTGGTTTTCCCTACAGCTCTTGACCTCCTATCGTCGCGTTGGATGGTTCGTAGGCGGATGCTTTGCGCCATTTGGTTCGTAGGCGGATGCTTTGCCGCTGTGGTCGTCGGCCTCCTCTCTGTCAGATCTGCTGCGAGAGTGATTTTGTCGTCTTTCTCATTGGCGGATGCTTGGCCACCATGGTCGCTTTGGTTCGTTGGCGGATGCTTTGCCGCTTGGTTCGTTGGCGGATGCTTTGCCGCTCGGCTCGTCTTCAGGGTGGATGCTTTGCCACCATGGCTTGGTCAAGTTGTAGGCAACCTTTGCGGGTTATTCTTGTTTGTAGGCACAGTTAGGTCTTAGGTGTTGTGGGCAGTCGCTCTTTTATCCTTTTTGTTCATGTTTGTTTTGTCTGCGGTGGGCTTGATGGTGGCTGCTTGCTACCATCAACTATCGCTTATGTTGTAGGTCTATTGACCACTCTTTTTCTCTTAATGAAATACAGACATATATGCCTGCTCGTGAAAAAAAATATAGTTTGTAAAACAGTGCCTAATTTGGTTCGTTGTAGGAAAGCAAAAGTCAGGAAATGCAACTCAATCTGGGCACAAATGAACACAAATGAAGCTAACTGGGAGTGAGAGCAAACATTTAAGCAGACATTTCTCAGTGATAATAAAGCATATAGTACTACTGAACGACAAATATATCATGAACCATACTAATTACTAAACGGTAATGCTATTTTACAAACGTTCTAACCGTAGAACGTGTGGCAACGGCCCACTGGGCCTCCTCGCCACCCACACCTCCTAGAATAGGCAGCGCACCCCCGCGTGTCCTATCTCCTCGTCCCCTCCGTCCGGCCCTCACTCGCAACCGCTCGAAGGAAGGAGAAAAAAAAATACAGCAACGCCCATGGCCGACGCCGGCGCCACCGCTGCCGAAACCGGTGAGCTGGCGCCACCACCGGCGCTCCCAGGTCCGGATCCGGTCCTGCCGCCCCTAAACCCGCCGCTCCCTCGCTCGTTGAGTCTCCCGGCGCTCGTTCCCGTGGCCCGACGCCGGCCCGGCGGCGCTGCAGCCATTGTGGTGCGCGCCCGGCCAAGGCGGCACGGGAACTCGACGTGTCGGAGCTCACCGCGTACCGCCTCGTCTTCCTCGACTCCGGCCAATTTCTCCACCAAGCGATGTACCAGGGGAACGTCTCTGCCACCGCGTCGCGCGTCCGGCCCGCACTCGCGGGCGTGAAGCGAGCCTCGCGTCCCTCTCGCGTGCTCACGGAGCGGCGCAGCTGTCGGCCGTGCTCGAGGTGATGAAGGCCTCGTGGAGGCGTTCTGAATGCCGTCCTCGCCGGTGGGATCCTCGGCACGCGAGCCCAGCCATGGCAGCGGCGAGCACCCCTTCACCTCCCCACCCCCACCCCCATCGATTCTTTGTGTGTTTCGAAAGGTCATTTGCATTTGGTGCACCATCGAACCACGTTTGTTTCACTAGGGTGTTTTCATTTGTTTCTAACTAATCTTTCTTCGTTTCCTCTATGTGTTGTTCCAATAACTTTGTTTTGTTTCTTTTTATGTGTTGATGTTGTTTCAGTTTCTCAAACCTTTTTGTTTCACATTTTTTATTTTAATTTAATTTGATCAATTTTTTTGTTTCTTTTGTTTGTAGTCTGTTGTTTCAACCCTATGTTCTTCTTTGTTTCATTTTTGAATCCCCTTCCTGTTTTTTGTTCATTGTAATATGTTTTTTTATTGTTTCAACCACACAATTTCCGGTGTTTCTAATCACATTAAAAAATGTTGCCCTATTTTTTCGGTTGTTTCAAGTTGCTTGTTGTTTTTGTTTTTTTCAACAATGATTTTTGTTTCATTTGTTGTCTTTTTTTTTGTTTCAGAGGCACCGGCGGCCATGTTTGTGGCGACGGCGGAGGGCCGGCCACGGGGGAGCAGCGCCACGCGAGGGGGTGTTGCGTGCGTGCCCGCGTGTGTCCGTGTTTGTTTGTGTACCAACGTGTTTGTTTGTGGACGAACAGTGTGTGCGCTGCGGGAGGGTGATATGGGCCGGGCCCTACTACACCGTTCTATCGCCGAACGTTCTATCGCCAGCACTACCCATTACTAAACGCATAAATGGTAGATATTCCAGAACAGCCAGCAAATCCCTCCCTTCGCAGCCACTCAATCAACCAATCAAATCCAGTTCGGCCTTTGGGTGGTGGGTTGGGTCTTTGGAAAGCTGGGCCTTTGCGTGGGTTGGTCCGACATCGTGCACAAAGGTGACAAGGCCTCTATTCCTAAGAAGGGTGGGCCTTCGTTAAAGCTCACATTCACATGTGTGAACTAGAAAATGATTTTATCTGCCAAAAAAAATGAAATTTTGAACAAACCATGCCATGACGCACATAACCAACCAAGCACTGAATTTTTGACTTTTCTGGTCTTGGTGACTTAGCGATGGAAGACAATCACATCTTGAGGATGTTGTAAAAAAAAATCACATCTTGAGGACGAGGAGCAAGCGTGCGGCCCAATATATAAAATTATTATGGAAACAGAAAATCTCCGAGTCCTGGTGGAAATTCTAACGACGCGATTCGACGATCCGTGCTCTCTGCTCTCTTCGTGAGCTGAGGATGCAGAAACTTGCTCGGTCTGCTCTCGCTCTCAGACCTTGCTCGGTTCCTCTAGGCTCTAGCTGCTATGCTAAAGGAGTTGATGCTTCGTCCGTCTGATTATTCTGTTGTGGTATCAGTTAACCTGTCCTGAGGCTGAAACGTGGAAACTGGAAAGCGACTGGCGCAGTTTCTCCAAACAGCTCAGCTCACCAAGCGGCATGTCCACTGCAGGGGACTGCAAGAACAGCGCCGCCTTCCCGTGTCCCTCGCCCCCTCCGCCTCTCGCCGACACAGCGGCCGACCGCCGACCACCGCCCACCGCACGTCTGAATGTCTGGTGATGGATGCATGCATTCCGGGCCGGCGGCCGCCGTGTGGTTGAGCCATCAGAGTCTATCTTTCGTCCAAATCAGAATCTGCAGGTGCTCACGCCGGCCTATGATATGCTCTGCCAATACGTGCGGAATCCCGCGTGCGAAAGCGACGGCGCGCGCGAGTAGCCTTTCCATCTTTCAGAGATAACGGATCGGTCTCCGAATAGCCAATTGGACCCTCTGCTTCACGATAAGCTCACCTCGCCTGTGACCGTGAGTGGTGGCACTGGTGAGCCAACTAGCTAGCGGGGCAACCCAATTCTGCTCATCTCTAGTTTCCCTTAGGGGAGTTAAGAATTTCAGATATGTATGAGGCGGTATTTTGTTTGCTAAAAACAAGCTTATTTCTCCTCTGGAATACATGCAGCGTGCCAGTCGTGTTTAGTACTCGTAATCACGTACTTACTCAAGACCAATAATGAAAAAAATCAGCTATTTTTTTTCCGAACGAGACAACCGAGCTGACTGGACAACATCACGTTCTCTAGAAGACAAGCATGTGCCAGTGAGAAAGAGAGCATATGCCCGCCCGATCTCATTCTGGTTATGATTGTTATGAATCCAGAATTTGAATGAACTGTATTCTATATTTTAGCTTGCATATGCTGGAATTTATGGTTTATCAGAAATGAGTATGTTTTTCAAAACAAAGTGAGTTCAGATCCCGATGCAGTTATACACTGGCCTATTGTTTATATGCAGAAATGGAGTGTTCTACTCAGAGAAAAGGAAAGAGAATGGATCTTGAAGACGATGAAAAACCTCACTCAGCACTTAACCTCAAGAGGCCAAGGCTAGTGGCTTAAGGAAGATAAATGAGGAGCCTGAAGAAAACTGGGCAAGGGCGCTGCTTGTTTTTGTCTGAAGATGGAGAGCACAATTCTCGTTTTTCCTGTTGCGTGTTAGTGAGTGGGTAGTCTTAAAAGTTTAGCTGGAGTTTCCCCTAAGTTCTGTTAAACTGAGTCGGTACTTTGTTTGCATAGGTCCGTTTCTTATTTCCGAACTACTCAAACTTTGTAAGCTGGTAACCCAGCAGATCTTTGTCGCTTTCGATATAAAGTGGGCCATGCGGTCTTTGGTCTAAAAAAAGGAATGAACTGTATTCACCCATTTATCGCAAGAAAAAAAAGAATTGTATTTACCCATTTTTTTCCATTCATCCACTTCGCCGTCTCTCGGTATTTCGTATTTGTACAATTACTAGGTAAGTGCCCGAGCGTTGCTACGGGTTTAAAACGTATAGGAAAAACCGATGTACGAGTTCGATGTTTGACAGAGAGGGTATGGATGTACGGGTAAGAATATATCAATGATTGTGATATTTTCAGTTAATGCATGACCTTTTCCTGTATTGCCTTTGTTTTAACTACTTTGTATTATTAGCATCTTGTCAGATGCACTTGGAAGGAAGCTTATGAAGCATCTCACTATAAACTCCAGAACTGAAACAGGGTTTTGATCAGTGCCCCCAGCAGCTCTTATGTACACATTATCTAGTATGACAAATGCGGTCCCTTAATAGCAGAAAACATGAATGCATTATTGAGCAAGATAAGAAACAAATGAAAATGTCATTTTATCATTTGGCAGCATAATCAGTTGAAGCATGCTGGTTGCATTCAAGTATCCTAATCCAGCCTTATCTTCACTGTCTAATAAGTTAGCCACAAATGGAATGTTGGACATATATTGTACTAGTCTGTTCCAAATTGTAATTCGTTTGACTTTTTTTTCAACTTTGACCACTCGTCTTATTCAAAAAATTATGTCAAATATCATTTCTTTTGCCGTGGCTTGCTTTACTAACCAAAGATCCTAAAAAATGACCTAAATTTAACCATATTTGCATAAATTTTTTGAATAAGACGAGTGGTCAAAGTTAGGGTCAAAAAAGTCAAACGAACTACAATTTGGAACGGAGGGAGTACATAATTAAGGGAAAAAACAAATCAATCATCTTGATTCCAAAGCCCCCCACACTGCAACACCCTCGGTGCCAAACATAGGAGTGTAGAACTACAGTAGTAGAATCAGCTTAAACTGTCCATTTGAGTGTATGGTCGGACATGCCTCTCAAAACACACAGGAGTTGGAATCCACAAAGCCACAACAACCATTCCCAAACAATTCTTCACAAATCCACGAAACCCAATGCAACATCCGTCAAATCCAGCTCAACTTCAGTGTCATGTACTCATGTAGCAGCTACAACAGAACCGGCAAGCACAAGCACAGTACCAAGGCCAACGCAGCAAGAAAAAAAGGCACAAGCATGCAGCTGAAAGAACTAAACTATCAACTAATGGTCTTCACTACCAGAACGAATCTTATGTTCACCAAAGCATCCCACTGATGACTGATCCCCTCAGCTCCAGAAAACAGGGAATGAGAAGTATAAGTCCAATAAGTCAACCACCTTCCTAGCTCCCAGAATTTCAGCAGAGGGAGGGGAACAGAGACCTGGAATATCCAGTCTGAACCCCCACTGTAGCACAGAAGAAGAAGAAAACAGCATCAACGCCCATGAATTCCGCCGGAATCAGGCACCATTTCACGTCGGCGCGCAAAGAGCACGAGCTGGCTTGAAATTCCGCGCCATGTGTGCGGAGAGCACGCAGGCGATAGACGATGATCTGCTCATCCATACCGCAGTTGCACCCGCAGTAGAACCAGGGACGGGGGAGGGGAAATCGATCCGCGCCCGGCAAGCGGAAAGCACGTAGGAGATAGATGATAATCTACCCATCCACATCTCAGCTGCACCCGCAGTAGAACCAGGCACGGGGAGGGGAGGGAGGAAATCGATCCGGGTTAGCAGCACGCACGCACCTGCTCGATGTCGCGCTCCACGGGCCCCGCCCGGATGCCGCCGATGAGACGTCCGACATGGCAGCGGCCTCCGCGTCAGCCCCGGCGCCGGCACCGCCCCATCACGGCCAGGCGCGCGCGGACCGCCGGCCTCGCTCCCCGCGCCCTGCCGCCGCGTGCGGGGGAGGTGGCGCGCCGCAATGGGAGGGGCTCGCTCGCCGGCGCGGGTCCGGTGGGGCAAGGCAGCTCGCGCGCGCGCGGGGCGACGAGCTCGGGGCGCGCCGCGGGGGCCGCGGGAGACCGGATCGGAGCGCGGCGGCGGCGGAGGCGAGAGGAGGCGGCGCGGGCGAGCGGTTCCGGGTCAAAGGAAGGGGGAGGCTGCGGTTTGTTTTTTTTTTTTTTCGGCTGTGTTTTTTTTACCGGTGGCTGCGATGAAACCGGGTTTAGGCGTTCGAATTTGAAAGGCCCAGTTGTCCCGGTTTGTACCGGTAAACCGAGGGACTCAGATTCGGTGCCTTGCCTCAAACTTCTAAACGCCTAAATAAATATTAAACGAACTCAAATTTGCCGGTTTACCGACCGGTAAAAAACACTGCGTCGGAGAGGGACTCAGATTCGGTGCCTTGCCTCTAGCAAGGTACCACGTAACTTTCGGCCCCCTATCCGCCGTTCAAAGAGGATCTGATGGCTCTCTAATTTTTTTCTACAGAACATTAGCTTTTCCCGTGGAAATAGCCGGAAGCGGCTCATCTGTGCGGCTGTCGGACGCCTGACGACGCGCCGCCTGCCGGACGGCCGCCGCGCCACCCGCTGCGCCGGGATCCCTGTGTTAGCCACTGTCTGGAGGATTCGTTATCGAAGCTCGCCCACATCGTGTGCCCGCCGGAGCTGCCGTGCTGGTCCATCGGTGCTGCCGCGCTCGTCCTTTGACGCGGTCGCACTTGCCTGCCGCCGCCGCATGCGCTCGCCCGTCAGAATAGCCATGCACGCGCTGCCTCGCTCCGCCAGCTGTTGCACGCCTGCACGCGCTCGAACTCGAACGCCGGCCGCCGCTGCGGGCGCTCCCTCGCTCCGCTAGCTGCCGCGCTCGACGGCCGTCTCGCTCGCCCGCCATCCGCACGCGCCTGCCTGCTAGCACCGAGCGCTGCAGCTGAGCAGACCAACGTCCTCCGTAGGGACATCTTCTAGGGGCTCTGGAACTGCAGGAGCCCATGTTCATGTAATAAGCTTCCTACAAACATGACACATTATTCTTCAGGTTTATCTAATGTAATCAAGAGTTTATTGCGTTGACAAAACTTGTGAAGTACTGGAATTTGAAAATGCATGATGTATGATGATCCGATTGATGTCTAGAGGCGTGCTACGGAGCCTCGAGGCTGTGCAGTTGCACGCCGACCTCGACCTGTCCAACAACAAGGCTTGCCATCTCATGAGATGATCGCCGCTAGTTGGTTGGATGCGAGCCTGCTGCTTGCGGGATCCTGCTAGCTTGCTGCCGCAAGGCCCAGCAGGATACAGAGGTGAACAGAGTATATGCTGAATTGCTGATAATCTCCTACAGTGCCAAGCGGCCGTTGCGGCGTAGTGCGGCCGCCTGTAGGAGCTTCTCTGGCGCGGTGATGTCTCAGGGCTTCATCTTCTCCTGGCCGGCATGGCTAGCGGCACCTCCGGAGAAGCGCAGGAGGTTGTGACGGACCGGCGGTGCACGGCACGGGACGCGGTGGCGGCGCACGGCCGGAAAGCGCAGCGCAGGTATCGGCCAGCGGCAGCGCTCGTCGCGGGATGCCAGCCGCGGCGCTCGTCGTGGGATTGCCGGTGGCGGCGTGGACTCAGGATGAGAGATCGATGCATCTCTTTTCATTTAGCCGTAGGATGGAGTTTGGACGGTGGATAGATGCCCGAAAGGTACGTGGTGCCTTGCTTGAGGTAAGGTACCGAATCCGAGTCCGTCGGAGAGGGCAGGCCGATCGGAGAGGCAGGTCGAAAGCAGCGTGGATACGATGAATTTTGAGTCTTTTTTTATAGTAAGATTTGTACTACTGCGCTCGGACAAGTAAAAATGGAAATTGCGTTTACACACTTCGTCATCGGAAAACGAAAATAATTGACCAACTTGTTCCCAAGTGGACAAAAGCAGGTGGACCACCATCGAGAAGTGTAGTGACGTGACACTGAAACATCAGGAGCTGGTCACCACAGTTCGTTTGGCTGGCATTCCAAAGTAAATAGTAAACTACTATAGTAGAATTAACAAACAATTAGGCCAGTCTCAGTGGGAGTTTCACCGTAGTGTCATGCACATTAAATACAGTGACACATCAGCAATTTGATTGAAACGAGGAGGAGAGAGAGCCATATGGTTTCACCATGGTGGCCAAGGGGTGGCGTCGTTTAAAGCATTGAAACCCGAATGAAACCAAAGATCGAGCCGTTTATCTCGTCGTCCCATACTGAGATTAAAGTGTATGATCCCATACACACGCTGCGGCAATTAAGTCTTTTTCTAGCGCAGGAAACAGTGCGTTGAAACCGCTGCATTGCATTCGGGTGTTTAATGTTTGTTTAATGGAGGCTTTGTTAAGCGATTTTGTTTGGAAAACGGTCTGATGACGTGCGACTGAGACGCGGCGCTTAGGGTTCCTTGCCCGGCCTAGCATGCTCGCTAATCCCGTCAAAGCTCCACCTAACCTCGTGTTGCAATTTACTGTAGATCATTGTATCTTTTTTTTAATCTTTTTGGCAAGTGCTGCTGGGGGAGGGCGGCGAACTCTCAAGAAACGGAGAACGTGGAACACGTACAAACGGACAGAGAAACCTATACATCCCGGGGCGGCGAAAAGCAACAGCATATCTAGCTGTCCAAAGAGGATCGGGACAAAGCCAAGTGGCGAGAGGAATCAAAATCATGGACCAGAGCGCTCCTCAGCCTCGCAGGGGTTAATAAAGAGTATATACAGTAAGTATTATGATGAACACTGCGGTGCTGCGTGCCTGCGTCCATACCGCAGCTAGCCCTGCCCCCGTCTGAACACACGTCATGTTCCACGGCGGCCCGGGGGGACGGCATCACGGCAAGAAAGATGGCGTTTCTCTGGATCTGCGTGGGAGCCGGGAGGAATGCGAATCTGGGGAAGTACGTGGGATCCCGCGGTCCCGACTCCGCATAAATCGTGTGGTTTCAGGCCGATACAGCACGCCGTCGATGCGTTCCCTTCCCGCGCGGATCATCAGCAGCCTTGGAGTTGCAGATAAGTATTGTTGTGTTGTGTGAGGCAATGCCCAACCGTCTGCGTCTATCTATGGCCACGGTTGCAGCGCAGCAAAGGTGAAAAGGATATACATTGGAAAAATGCAAATAAAAGGAAGCAAAAAGAAGAGAGAAAAGTGAAATGAAAAGAAAAAAAAAGAGAAGAGAAAGTAAAAAAGAGAGAGAAGTGACTTTTCATCCTTCTGCTCTACTTGAGAAGCTGTTTTTTTTTCCCTCAAAGGTTTCACCAAAACGGTATGGGACTCCCCTACTTTAAAGAGATGATAAAAAAGAAAATCTAATCTAGAAGTACCAATTCAATCTAAAGTGGGCAAAAGCGAGTCCAAAAAGACATCGGATTGCCTAGAAAACTCTCTCCTTTTTTCACTTTTTGCTTCGCCAACGTCGGAAGCGGCGCTAGGACGATGTGACGTGTTGTGCGACAACCATTTCGTTGGGTGGTGGTCATCTTTGTGAATTGTGATCGATGGAAGATGCGAGCCTCATCTCGTTGTTCATGGAAACAAGAGATGTCGTTGGAGGTGTGCTTGATCTGAGGGTAGTGGCTAGGGTTAGGTCAGCATCATTTACTCATTGCCTTGTCACGAAGAATATGAGTGTTTTAGTGGCAATGATGGGTAATTACCTAAGAACTTCTTGAGGAGCTCTACCAAGTCAAATATTGTTAAATAAAAAGATAGACTTCAAAGTTGTGGAGTAAAGGTGCATTTTGTGGAGTGAAACTCTCGCATATGTTTCCTCCGTCCTATAATATAGTGTATTCACACTTTTATACTCAAATGCAAATGATTTATGAGGACAAGAGATAATTTTGCATTAAATCATAATACATAATTCATAGTATTAATTAATATTGTTAGTTGACACTTATCAACCAATCCCCGTTATGACAAACGCCAAATTAGGAAATGATGAAGGAAGTGTATATATGTCCTTTGTATTTTCTTAGTTTATCCTAAAATCTCTAGAATCGAAGGGAGTACACCCTAATTTAACAAATACAAATTTGGCCTCAGGATCATGTTATTAATTCTTATGCACAAAGTATATTACTTTCTTTGTTCAAAACAATAAGACGTTTTGTCCGTGAAGCTTTTGCCGACCTTTTGAAAAAATAAGACATTTTGTTTTTTAACCATACTAATTTAACTATGTATACAAATATACATAAAAACTAAAAAAACGTCTTATAAATGGATTGGCTACGTGATACAAGGAAAAAGAAATGTTATCGATTTCAAACATCCTAGATTCGTAGTGGACGGCGTATAAACCAAAAATGGAAAGAAGCAAAAGCTGAGGCCTTGTTTAGATCGCCAATTTGGCATGCCAAATTCAGACGTTCACACACCGTAGCGTTATAGCGATTTCGTTTGTATTTGTGAAATATTATCTAAATATTGATTAATTAGACTCAAAAGATTCGTCTCATAAATCCTGATAAAACTTTCGATTAGTTTTTGATTTATTACATATTTAATCTTTGTTAAGTATGCATTAAGTTTGATGTGACGGGAAATCTTCTTTTTGATAGTGGCAAAGTTATGAGTTTGGGGTGAGTGAAGAGCCGCTGCTGGCCGCCCACGCGCCTCCACCATGACTCCTGAGGCCACCGCGAAGCTTCTCGGCCTATCACGCCTAGTCAGCCACCAGCTGGCGCGCGGCTCTCCCTCCGACAAGCGGGACCACCTGTCATCCCCTGGAACCTTCAAAGAAAACCCTCCCGAGTTCCGACGCGCCGCGCGACCTCCCTCCATAGACGCGGTCCACCGTGGCCCGGAAACTCCCGGCCGTGAATCCAGGTCGTGGCGGGCCCCACCGACCCAGCTAGCGGCCCAGAGGCCGCCACGCGAGCCGCGGTCCAGCGAACCGGGTCCGCGCATCTACTTGGTGGCCACGGAAACCCGGACCCGGTAGGAGGCAGCTATAAAAGCGAGGCCAAACGAGGGCATCCCTTCTTCAGCCGCACGCTTCTTGCCGAAGAATTTCCTCCCCCTAGCCGCCGCCGACGCCGCCGCTCGTCTCGCTGACCGAGGAACTCGCCGAGTTCTTGGTAGAGCATCGGTTTTGCTTGTCTCAGCCCGGGGTCTGCTGCGTCGGACGGTGGTGAAGGGGGAAATTCGTGAGATCTGTTCAGAGATCACGCGTGCGCGCTCGGGAATCGGGGGTTCCACACATAGCTTCGTCGATTTGTAAGTTTCATCTAGTCGATTCCCCTCTTTTTTACTGTTTTGTGTTATAGATTTGAGATGTGCTGGATGTGTTGATTCGAGATGTGTTGGATGTCTTTATGTTTACCTTTCTAGTTTTCTCGGTGTGAAAGCATGAATAGCTAGTAGGAGGTAGCTCGTGATAGGTGGATTGGACATTTATTCGTTGTCTGTATCTAAATTGATGCTAGCCCTGTTAATTGAAAATTGAAGGCAGTGGATATGCTTCACCTCTGTTTTGATTTGGAAACATGGTTAGAAAATATGTGTTCAGATTTGGGAACATGGATTGGAAATATGTCTGTATATCCTGGTACTCGAAATTAAAAGGAAATAGTGTTAACCTTTTTTGTTTGATTTTGATTTATAGATAATAACTATAAACTCAGTGAAAAACGCATATGATTTCTTGTACAGGTGATATCTTGTCACGTGGAAAGTAAATGATATCATAAGGCTGAATTTTGCTTTTGTTCCCATCAGATCTGTGACTAAAATTTGTTTTCCTAAACATGTTTATGTTTGGTTATGTGAATGATTTAGATCTGTTGCTCTAATTAGTTGCAAACATTTATTTTGGCCATACCACTTTAATGGCATAGCTGTGGTATGTTGTGGTGGTTTCTTGTAGCTGTTGCGCTTGGATTATCTGATCTTCTTCTAACTTCTCACTGAGAAGATTTTCTGTTGGATTTGATGGATAAACTCACTAATTTGGTCCTGTCCTGCAGGAATTTGATGTACTAATGGAGTCTAAGGGTGGCAAAAAGTCTAGCAGTAGTCGTTCCATGATGTATGAAGCTCCCCTTGGCTACAGCATTGAGGACGTTCGACCTGCCGGAGGCGTGAAGAAGTTCCAGTCTGCTGCTTACTCCAACGTAAAAATCGATCATCACAATGACACTCTTCATTCTTGTTTTATTAGAGATGTTGCTAACTAAATAATTTTTTCTTGTTTGCTGCAGTGCGCGAAGAAGCCATCCTGATATCCCTTTTGGCTTTCCTCGTTCTTGTAGTTTAGGATTTCTTTTCTGACATTTTGATTCTGACCAATCCCTCTGGCCTGCTGCTTCCTGATAATCGACCAGTTTCCCTGTCTTGCTCCCTGCACTCCTCCCTCCTCCATCTCCAGCATTGTGTTCTGATTCACCCGCTCCAATGGCTGTTCTTTCTGCTGCTGATGCTCCCCCGGTCTCTGCTATCGGGTTTGAGGGCTATGAGAAGCGCCTTGAGATCACATTCTCTGAGGCACCTGTCTTCGTTGACCCTCATGGGCGTGGTTTGCGTGCCCTCTCCAGGGCCCAGATTGACTCTGTTTTGGATCTTGCACGGTGCACCATCGTGTCCGAGCTCTCCAACAAGGATTTTGACTCCTATGTCCTTTCTGAATCAAGCTTGTTTATCTATCCTCTGAAGATTGTCATCAAGACCTGTGGCACTACCAAGCTCCTGCTCACCATTCCAAGGATCCTTGAGCTTGCTGAAGAGCTGTCTATGCCCCTTGCTGCTGTGAAGTACTCCCGTGGGACGTTCATCTTTCCTGGTGCACAGCCGGCCCCCCACAGGAGCTTCTCTGAGGAAGTTGCTGCACTTAACCGCTACTTTGGCGGCCTGAAATCTGGTGGTAATGCTTATGTGATTGGAGATCCAGCAAGGCCTGGACAGAAGTGGCACATCTACTATGCCACCGAGTACCCAGAGCAACCTGTGGTTAACCTTGAGATGTGCATGACTGGTCTGGACAAGAAGAAAGCTTCAGTCTTTTTCAAGACTAATGCTGATGGTAACACAACATGTGCCAAGGAAATGACAAAGCTCTCTGGTATCTCTGAAATTATCCCTGAGATGGAGATCTGTGATTTTGACTTTGAACCCTGTGGCTACTCCATGAATGCGATCCATGGTTCTGCATTCTCCACAATCCATGTGACACCTGAGGATGGTTTCAGCTATGCCAGCTATGAGGTTATGGGCTTTGATGCCACTGCTCTGTCTTATGGTGACCTTGTCAAGAGGGTCCTTCGGTGCTTTGGCCCCTCGGAATTTTCTGTTGCTGTGACCATCTTCGGTGGGCGCGGCCAAGCGGGGACATGGGGAAAGCAACTTGGCGCAGAGGTTTATGACTGCAACAACATGGTGGAGCAGGAGCTGCCTGGAGGTGGACTCCTCATCTACCAGAGCTTCTGTGCTGCTGAAGATGCTGTTGCTACCTCGCCCAAGTCTGTTCTTCACTGCTTCGATGGCGAGAACCTGGAGAATGCTCCTCTGAAGGACTGCAAACTGGCTAATCTTCTCTGCTGGGAGGAAGTGGATGCCATGGAGGAGAAGGATGGAGTGCTTGATGAGTAAGACTTGGCTTCTGGTGTCGATTTGCCTTCTGAGTTGTTTTTTTATATCGTTGCAATTTCGTTGTCATCGTTTGGTTATTCTGTGAAGCAGCCATGCCAGGCTATTAGTATGAAATTGTCGTCTGTAAGCATGTGTTCCTATGTTCGTCACATGCTGAGTCAATTTGATTTTGAATAAGTATACAGCTCTAGGTGGTCAGCTGCGTCTACCACAATGAGCATATATATGTATGGAGCAGAAATGTCTGTCACGGCATTTTATTTATGAATAACAATTGTTTCCAAGTTAAAGTGTTTTGTTAAGTCTTAAATTTCTGTATTACACTATCGATAATATTCTTTCGAGGTCATCGCTGTTGTTCCTCATTTCTGCACGATACTGCAAAATAGGTGGACGGACATGTTTCGCACGATTTCAATTTGTTGCTACTTGAGGTTTGGGAATATATGTACGACTCTGTTCTCCAGTTCTCCATTCTTTATACGCTGACGAGGGCGATTCCCTCAACCTCAATTATTTGATTCGATGCGGTAGGCAATAAACCTTTTCCATCGTCTAGAGCCAGCAGGTGGTCGGCAGCTCTTGCTACGCTGGAGTCAGTGAGGTGACTAGGTTCCTCGTCAGTCGATCTCATCCAACGAGAAGCATCTCATTCCGTTCCGTTTATGCTGCTAAAGTAGATGGAGACCGTAGGCTGTTGCAGTGCTGCTTTGCCCAGCCAACGAGCGGTCAGTTCATATCGTGATTTCTTCGTCAATAGAGTTTTGATTTGCGCTTCTTCTTGGAATACCCACATGCCAGATCCATCCAACTAGAGGGGAAGGAATATGCTCTCGTGGTAGCAGTTACGTGCCGCCCTACTGCGTGAGTAAACCATAGCCAATGCGTCCATATCTTTCTTTGCTTCCAGACAGATGCCAAGATGTAGATAGCAGCAGCCGCAGGCCGATGGCGTCCATATCTTTTGCTTCCCGGAGATGCGAAGAGATAGCAGGTTCCTTCCAAACGAATCGGTTCCATCCGCCGCTTTGTTTGGCCGTCGTTCATTGCACGGCGAAATGATGGGACGACGACACAACGAACCCGACCCCGTCTGTCTGATATCACCGACGGACACGCACGAAGCTAAGTATTTCTTCGCCGAATCTAAGCTTTGCTCTTTACTCCGGTGGCCGCCAGCCAGCCACCCGTTTGCTGATGCCAAGGGGAATCTCGTTCTCGTCTCTGGATTGCATTTGGATCTCAGGGAAGGTAGAGAACTTTTGCTTAGCAAGGTTGAGAAGAGCACGTATATAAAAGCTAACTTTCAGAGGCAGCATGTCCGCTTGTAAGAGCATCTCCAAGAGCTCCCAAAAACTCACTTTAAATCTAGTGTTATAGAACTTGGTGTTTTATTTAAGTGAAAAAAAGGTATCTCCAACAACTTGGTATTCCAACTTGGTAAAACCAGAGGATGACAGATGGGACCCACATGTCATTGCCTATTTCGGATGACCAGAAGAACAGAATACGACGTTGACCAGCGGGGTGGAAATTTTGATTCGCGATTTCTCGACAACGGCCGCGCCAAATCGAGTGAGGTTTGATCCTACGCGATCGTAACAAAAAAACGAAACTTTTGAGTATTTCCCATCAAAATATTGAGCATTCTACCACGAGTTGTTGGGCGGCTGTACGGAACTCGATATGGATCTTCGTCTCCGTATCTAGCAGCGGGCGAACGAAGCGGAGCGAGCCAGCGAGCGGCCGGCGAGCGGAGCGTGAGCCAGCGGCCGGCGAGCTGAGCGGAGCTGAGCGAGCGGAGCGAGCGGCCGGCGAGCGGCCCGCGCGGGGCGATGCGCGCGCCATCCACGCGCGGATCTTTACGCGCGCGGAGGGTGTTTTTTCGGTTGGTATTTTACCAAGTTGGTATTAGGGAGCTGTTGGAGAACAAAATTTGTGTTTTTGCCAAAAATTATAGAATAGCAAGTTGTTTTTAGAGCTCTTGGAGATGCTCTAACGGCAATGGAATTCTTCTTGCAATCCAATCGGCGGTGAGCCGAATGGCATGGCTCTCAGCGGCAAAGACTCCCCCTTGCTCAAGCAGAATGCGTAACCGTTACGCCTCTGATCCCACTATTAAACTCGATCAAACAGCAGCACGTTCCAACTTCATGAGCAAATGAATCTGGCCACTAGCCAAACAGTTCATCATCAGCTAATAAGGCAAATCTGGTAGAAGCCCCAACGAACTCTTGTAGCTTATTTGCCCATTGGCGCGCGTCCCGAATCCTGATCGGCGACGCCCTTTCTCTCGGTCCCGTGCACCACCCCGAAGGTCCGAAGGCATCGCGGCGTGCGGCGTGCGGCGTGCGGGTTGCCTGCCTCTCGGCCCAAAACCGCGAAAGAAGAGAGAGCACCGGCTCGTGTTCGTGTCGCGTCTCCCCTGTCCACTACCTGTTGTACCCGTCCCAAGCTCATTCTGGGGAATGGGATTGGCATCTCCAGCTGCGCTAGTCTGCTGAACGTGGCCAAATTAAAGTTTGCACAAGCGAAAGCCCCTGCAGGCGTGAGCTAAAAAAGGAAAGGAAAAAAGAAGAACAAACAAGGAGTAGTTAGAAAATCTCTTCCACCGCTTCTAGAAACTCACCTCGGACCCATTCTCTACGTGTCAATAAATCAATCAAAATTCGATACGCACGAAAATCCAGGCCTTACGCCCTAGGGTCAATTTAGTCAACATTTTAAGGAGTGAATGTGGTGTTTTAATTATAAGGTCTAATCTACACAAAGTTGTTGGCTATCTTTGAGTCACGTCAGACAAATTTGAATTAATTTGCTGAAACTTTAATGTGTGAACACTAATTTTGATTGTAAGGTTCAGTTTTAGATATGCACTACTTTTGCTATTTATTAGATTGCCAAGGATGCATCTAGAATTTTAAGCAATTAGTTTGAATTAATTTGGACACACACTTTTAGCGACATGTTTGGCCATTGGCACGACTCCGCATCCGGCCGCTCTCCTTGCTGGAGTCAGAGGTCGGAGCAGTCATGGTTCTATACTGTGTCCGTACGTGAAAAGGGTCTCGGCTTCTCCTTAAACGCTTAGCCGGAATTGCCGATGCAGCCAGAGCGACATCAAACGGTCCCGAGTCTGAATTGAATTGTTAGATTGTTTTCTCTTAAATTTTAATTAATCTTCTCCATTTAGTTTGACTAGCAAAGATGTCCATGTGTTGTAATGGGACAAAGAAAAAAACAAATAAAAAAATAATGATAAAAATATTGCATACTCCCTCCGTTCCAAATTGTAAGTTTAAATAAAGAGTAAAATAAATATATCACAAAATTCATAGCGACTTACAATTGGAACGGAGGGAGTACCTCTTTATGTTTTATCATTTCTTTAAAATTGAAATAATATAGTTTATTTTATGATGAACCATGGGTTAATCAAGGTTCCAAACAACAATGAGTTTGGTGATACATTTATTTGGTAGTAGCAAACTATTCAAAATTAGTTGACCATGGAATCAAAAGTGCACCAATAGTTTAGTGGTGCAAATATTTTTGTATTGTGAACTAGCGAAGGGTCAAGAGTAAAAAATCTATAATATTGGATCTATTATTTTATTTTAAATTTTGATGTTTATATCTAAGAAGAAAGGAGATACTTCTATACAAAAACCCAAAAAAGGCCGAACGGACACGCAAAGAAAAACAATTACCTAGATGAATTGCAGCTTTAATGTTGTTTATATGCAAATTCAACGATTACATCACAAGTCTAATCTTTTCTAGGTCTACAGGTGCGCTGCTTGAAATGTGGTCTAGTATTTCCGATTTAGAATGTGCTAGTTTTAGATTACAAACGTGATCACGGATTGGATTTGGAAAAGTGATATCATGTTGAATTGCAAATGTGGCCATGCACGCATCGAAACAGAAAACTTGGTAGTGAAAGAGAAGCAGAAAACAAAACCAAAAAAGAAATCACATAAATTGTGCCGCTGGGTAAGAAAGCCAGAAAAAAAAATAATCGAAAACCACCATGGAGTAACGAAAAAAAGATGTTGAGAAAAAATGGGGAAAAAATAAGCAAACACCGTAGATTAGTGTACTGCAGGCGCGAGAAAGGAAACCATAAAACAGAACACTAATCGAAAACCATAAAACGATGACAATAATATCCTGATTTTATTCCCTAAAAAATCCCCTGTTTTCCGGGTCTGTCACTTTCTGTTTGTAGAGTGAGAGAGAGGCCGGACCCGCCCTGAGCCCAAGCTGCTCCGACCCGACCGAAGTGACAGATAGGGCCCATAGATATCACAAGTCTACTGTGTGAACTGTGAAGGGCCCATAGATCCCGATTGGATTACGGATCGTGGGCTGACCATTGTGCATTGCCGCTGCCAGGCTGCCTCGCAATCGCCGGCTTCCCATGTGCTCTCTCTGTCCCAAGACATGGTACTGCCATGGACAATGTGGTATACCGTGGTAGGTAGGTTCGTACTAATTGCTGCCCTTCAGTTAATTTCCATGCCGATTACGGTTGTTTGATCGCGTAAATCTCCGCGCATTCATTCTAGATCAGTACTAGTACGAGCGTATACGATTCGACCATCATCACGCAGTAATCCTTCTACACGGACAGAAACTGAATGCCGTCCTGCCCCTTGTCGATCCCACATGTTTGTTGCCTCGCCTTGCATTCACACGCTTCAATGGCCAATTGTACTGCCAAGCGCAAAGTGAACGGCGTACAGTAAGCACGTTCGCTTCGCTTCCTAGTGACGCCATGCAAATTAATCAGGTCACAAGTACAGTGTCCATCGACATACTACGTAAACTGTGACATAGATCAGACACGTATTCTACACAAGTTTTGCAATTTTCCTTTTTCGCTCCTTTTCACTAAAACGGTGACGCCACCTACACGTACAACTCCTCGCTCACCGAAGCATCACCGTGCACCAACTACATCAACAAAGGAATAACCAATCTCATCTCCTCACCTCACTTTTCCTTGCTCTACAACATAAGTTCCGGCACCCCCTACCTCCCAACCTGTTCGATCTGTCAGCCATTGACGCTGGAGCAGGTCCGCCGGATCTCGCCGTCGGCGCCGGTCTTGACGCCGAGGCCGGTCAGCCTGGCGTACGAGCTGGCCCAGCTCGCGAAGAACGCGTCCTGGCTCTGCGCGAACTCGGCCACCCTGGCCCGCGTCGTCGCATTCTGCACCAGCACGGCGTCCGTGCGCAGCAGGCCCCGCCCGTCCAGCAGGTTCGCGAAGTAGCGGTTGTCGAAGACGGACGCCGACCCGGAGTCGCAGTCCACGGCCGTGGCCGCGCCGCCGTTGGCCGAGCACGCCTGGATCAGCTCGTTCGCGTAGTCGGCGTTCATGGACCCGTCGATGGGCGTCATGCTCCCGTTCGCCACCTGGAACCGCTCCCGGAACGTGTTGCAGTGCGCCGACCCGATAGTGTGACCCCCTGCACGCGCGGAACAGGCGCAAGCCGTCGGTGAGATGCCGTCCAGTTTCGCATCACTACTCGAAGCAGTCGATCGACCCAAAGTTTTCTGTCTGTACGTACCTGAGAGGGTGACAAGGTCGTCCAAGGTGAGCCCCTTGGCGGTGAAGCTGGCCGCCATGGCGTCGACGGAGAAACCCGTGTCGATGATGTTTCTTCGGACATTGGATGCCAATGAGACGAGGCCGTCTCGTCTTCCCAGGGCGACAGGCACCGCCGGTCCTCCAGTCTGGTTTTGGAGCAGAAGTCCATACACAAGCATCTCAGTTAGTGGATTGTTCAAACTTGTTACGGGACTAATTAATGGACATAGTGGGCTTTGTCCAAAACATAAGATGACCGACATGAGACTAATCAATGGAAACAGAATTATGTTGATTTTGGGACAAGCTGAAGCATGTAGCTGTCCCTATCTACACATGTATCACATATTTGGACTAACCTATGAATAGTATGCAAGCTGTTTCTTCTCGCAGATGTTTGGGACCAGAAACTATCAATTTCATTGATTGCATAGAGATCTAATCCCTTCGGCATTTATTAATGAGAGATCCTTTGTTGGCCCATGTTCAGCTAATAAGTAGTTAAGATTGGTACTATTGTTTTTACGAAATGTTTCAAGTTAAGCACCAAGGTGACTATTGGAGCATTCACAGTTTTGAGTGAATTGTAGCAAAGGAAAGGCAAAACTGCAGCAACTGTATATATACAAGAGGTTTGTGCTGATTGGACTGACTTACAAACACAACAGCTTCTCTTGCGGCGAGGACGACAATGTCACTGCAAGAAACAGTAGCAGGGCACACGACTTCAAGCAACCTCTTTGCTGCATCGATGACATTGAACCCACCAAGTGAGAGATTTGCAGGATCGGTCCTCTCAGTACCATTACCTTGTATCAACACCGATGCATCGCATCCCTGTGATGAAGAAAATTGATACTCTTTAACCTGAATCGTATTATGTCAATGTGCACACTGAAAGTTTTCACAAATAGTGAAGATGCAGTATAATAGCTGCTGCCTCAGTCAAACACATGCAAACTTTCAAATACTACACTGCTGTTGGCACCCACTACTAGGCATTAATGATGTTTGAAGATCTGGGTCTGACTAAACTGTTTGTGTTTGGTTAACAGTCTACCAGATAGCCTACCATTCTTGCACTTTTGAGATAAATGGAAGCAGGATAGATAATGCAAAGATTTGAGCAATGGCGTTATCAGAGAATGCAATTCAAAACAGTTTTCTTGGTCTTGATCCAGGTAACTGGTAAGTGGTAACGTTTAACTTGTTGCTACAATTTGTACATGTTCATTTCTTTGGGTCTGCACAATTTGTACTGAAAAACAGAAGTTGCATATTTTCTTATCAGCACTCTGAACTACGGGGGGTCAAAAATCATTGAGCAAAGCACCATGAGATAGGAATTGCACCTGACAGACCCTGAATGTAAAGTAGATCTATTTTTTTTTCTTTTTGCAAGCAAAAAAACTAATCACGAAAATATTTTTGTATTCTAGATCAGGCACGTCCATTTCACTGATTGTTTGCGAACACAACAAAAGAATCCCCAGTTTGCAACAATGCACTGTCCTACCCAAATGCAAGGATTCAGAGTTTCAGACACAGACAGTACATTCCATACCTCGACGAAGCAGTCATGGAAGACCAGCCTAAGGAGCTTGCCGGGGATGGAGGGGTCCAGGGTGGATGCCGACCGGACGACATCCCTCACCGCCAGCTCAGCGCCCGGGCAGGACTGCGCGTAGAAGCCGGGCGAGAGCTGGCCCAACGTGGAGGACGTCGTGGGCGTGGAGCTCGACGGAGGCCGCGGCGGAGCAGGTGGCGGCGGTGATGGTGACTGTTTCGGAGCCAATGGCGGGGATGGCTTTGGAGCTGGTGGTGCCGGTGTGGCAGGTGGAGGAGACGACGGCCTTGGCGCCGGCGCCACGGACGGGGTTGGTTTTGGCGCCGCCGCCATTGCAGGTGGAGAGGGTGAGGGTGGTTTTGGAGCTGGCGAGGTTGCGGGTGGAGAAGACGCTCTTGGCACCGGTGGTGTCGGCACTGGCGGAGTAGACGTCGCTGGAGCCGGCCTCGGAGACGGTGACGGCTTCCCAGCTGGTGAAGCTGCAGGTGGGGAAGACGCTCTTGGCACGGCTGGTGTCGTCACTGGCGGAGTAGACCTCGTTGGCGCCGGCCTCGGAGACGGTGCCGGCTTCCCAGCCGGCGCTGCGGGTGGCGGAGACGACGGTTTCGCGGCCGGGGTTGGAGGCTGCGACAGCCTCGGAGGTGGCACCGCCGCAGGCGGCGGGAACGACGGCCTCGCGGCCGGCGCCGTCGGTGGCCGCGACGCGCTCTGAGCCGGCGACGGATCAACCGGGGACGACGGCGACTGCGAGGCGGCGAGCGCCAGCAGCGCCGACAAGACCAGCATTAGCATTGAGCAGACGGCGCCGCCGCCGAGCACCACGCTCATCTTGCCGCCGAGGAGGACAAGGAGAGCGAGCGAGGAGCGTGTCTTTGCTGGAGCGCACGAGAAGCTCGCGGGCACGTCACTGTGTGAGAGAGAGCGAGATAGCGACGGGGGCTGCGAGGTTGCGACGCGGTGTCGGGAGAAAATCTATCGTCTCAGCTGGTTCCAGCATTAAGGGCGCGGGCGCGCGGCACGCCGCCACGAGCCCACGACCACGAGACACGGTCACGACTCACGACCACGAGACACCACGATGGGCAGTGCGGCTAGCTGTTGTGGTAGCACTGCCAGAGTTCTGACGACCGCCCCCTGGCAGAACTACGCGGCTACGCCTCTAGTACGTACGGCTCTACTCCGCCGTGAGTACCTGCGCGCGCTGCTCGTCGGCTCGTCCACGGCCACCGCCCCGCCGACCTTTTTCTCGCCCTCCGCCAACTAACAGCGACGTAGGAACTAAATGCCGCCATTAATGGCGCACCTAAGTGCCCTGGAGCCCTGCCTAATGGCGCCAACTAAATGCTCGCTCGGATCGCCATCAATAAATGAAATGAACACTACCCACATCCCGCGGCTGGAGCCCTGCCGGCGCAGCGCCGCTCGCGGCTGATCGGGGAGGGAAATCCGAGCCGTCGTGGTAAAAGCGTCGGGGCCCAGCCGGTGACGCGTGAGAGCAGTTATTACACACCGGTGAGAGTGGTAGAGAGGGAGGAAGTTGCACGGCACTACGGCAGCACGGCACCGGCGGCAGCTAAAGCGCAAGCGGAGGGGGAGCAAACAAGCACGGAGGAGCTGCTTGGATTCGGCTAAATTGTGATGTGAGATGATGATCTGGGGGATCTGGGGCTAGCGCGGTTAGGGCAGGTTCAACGGTGGCATACGAGAGCAGTAGTATTAAACAAAAGCACAGCAGAAGCAGCACCTAAAGCAGCTATGCACACAGCGGAGGCAGCATCAGCCTTTTGGTTTAGTGTCCCTACCCTCTTCTCTCTCATCTTTGCATGTCAGCTTTTTCCTCCTTTGCTCTCTCACAAAACTAGTGGCTTCATGCTTTTTGTCAGCCAAGCTATAGCATCTTCTGCAGGAGAATATGACACACCTGCAAGCCACAAGCAAGGAGAGAGAACTACTTTTGTCAGATGATTAAGGCAGCACGCCACGTAGGAGCGTTGGGCTTGGCCTTAGCGGTGGAACCAGAATGGCAGTACCTGCGCGCTGCGTCCATGCGCATCACGGTTCACGGACGCTGCCCATAACTCCGCTTTGTGTTGTGTCTCTCTTCTCTTGAGTACGTTTCGCGTTGGTTCCGCGGACGACGTACAGCACAGATCGCGCTAGCTAGCGACGTGCGTGCCGTGGACCAGTGGCAGATAGAACAGGATCCGGCGATCCGCTCCTCGTTTCAGGACATGGGCCAAATCGGTTAGGGCATGGCCAATGGAGGCAGCACGGGATGGTAGCTCTGGGTCAAAAATGTGGCCACGCAAGTTTTGAAGAGACAACAATTTTATTTTGTCCAACGCCTACTGTACTTCTCCCGTCAAAAGTCAGTCAGGGTATACAGAAGACACAAGGCTGTGAAAAAGGAGTGGTTCAGAGAAGCAGCGAGCTGCCTCGTCGCCACAGTGCCGCTCGGCGTGCTGCCTGCAGCTTTTTCCTGACGAAGCCAATGCCTCCTCCGCAGGAGAATCTGACAACATGTAGAGCTACCATCTCATATGACATGGACACAGTATGAGGATGTGGAGGTTGGGGTAGTAGGCCAGCGTGTAGCCTTGAAGAAGCCCTTACGCCAAAGCTCTGCACTGGAAGTGCAGTCAGAGGAAACATGCTGACGATCTTCGACACAAGCTCTGAGGACCGTTGGCAAGCATCGTCATCCTCATCCAGCACATGTTTTGCGAAGAGGTTGCCCCTCGTGCTTAATCCGGTAGAGCCAGATATGACGCCCATGCATGCCTGGTGAATCAGAGGAGCACATGAATCAGCACATAATAAGAAGACTGAGAAGGACCAAGACGAGAAGAGAAGGAAAGCTCACTATTAGGATATGAATCACTTAAAAGATGAAACGAAGGAAAGCTCACTATTAGGATATGAAACGCTTAAAAGCCGAAACGATCGATCATGAAATGAATTGAGTTTTACACTATCCCCATTATCACGTTCTCACACTCACCACACAGAATGCAATCGCCGGTAGCGCATGTGGAGCCTAGAAGGGGTGACATGGTCTTAGAGCATCGCATTTGTTCAATAAAAAAAAACAATGTTCTATCCTTCATTATTTTTTTCGAAACCGTGCTTTAGCACGTTTTTCATTAAGGGAAGGAAGAGTTTTACAAAGCGAGCTGCCACGGGATGGACGCGCACACACTTACACAAATCACCGGCGTGAACGGTGGCGCTTTAGGTTGTAACTTTCTAAGGAAACCTATTTGCGACAGTTAGGACAGAAGAGTGTGAGCTCTAGGACGCGAACAGCGGTGCGATGCTGCGAAAGCCCGCCGCCAGCCAAGCGTCCGCCTCGTCGCTGACGTTCCCCAAGATCTGCAGCAACGTCCTGTGGGCGCCGTCGAATGTCCTCCTGTTGCGTTTCTTCCACAACACCCAAGAGACGAGGAGGACAACGGAGTCGAAGCCCCTCTGGAACTGGCGAGGGATTCGCTCTCTGGTCACAAGCCACCAGTCGGAGACCACCGCGTCTGGAGGTGGCACAAGATCGGTGTGCGGCCGTGCGCGAAGAACGTGCGGAACCACACCTCTCGGAGAGGATGCGGTCGGCAGCCGCAGGTGGTCGGTGGTCTCGGTAGCCGGGTCGCAGAACACGCAGGCATCCTGCTGTTGCAATCCGTGTCGTTTTCTGCGCTCCGCAGTCCACAAACGTCCAAGCAAGGCGAGCCAGAAGAAGAACTTCACCTTCGGTGGCGCGGAAGCCTCCCAAAGCTCAGTCGCGCCCGCTAGTCGTGTCCTCCCCACGAAGAACGCCTGGTAAGCCGAAGCACTAGAGTATACGCCTCCGGTCGTCCAGCGCCAGACCCAACGGTCCGGTGTGAGCGGGTCTAAGTGGCACCCCAAGGTAGCGGCAGGGGAAGGGCTGCACCTTGCAGGGGAAGGTCTGAAGCACCAAGGCGACTTCCTCCTCCGAGCATCGGATGGGCGTGATGGAGCACTTGTGGATGTTGGTCTCCAGACCCGACGCACCTGCGAAGAGCTCAAGTAGCCGGCGCATGCACTCAAGGTCCGTTGTTGCCGGGCTAAGGAAGACAACGAGGTCATTTAAAATGGTGCCGTGCGTCCGTCTACGCCTATCCTTCATTAGAAAAATATATATTCTAATCTTTCATTTAAAATGGTGTAACCAGAATTCAAATTTGAATAATGCTTGGTTTCACAATTATGACTTTCTAGTCTCTTGTGGAATGAGCCGGTAACAGATAAATCCTTAATCAAATCATGATGTAAACCAAACGACATCACAACGCAAACCAAACCCGTTATTCACTTATTTGCCCACAATCCCCATTCATCCATAACCCTACTAGCTGGTGGAGGCAGCTCCTGGCATGCAGCCGCCGGCGGGGCTCCTAGTCCTAGGCTCCTAGGCTCCTAGCGGCGGTTGGGCGGGATTTTCTAAATCAAAAGTATCAGAGTCAGGGGCCGAGCCTTTTTTTTTTTAAACACGCTTAGAGCAACTCCAGCCCACCTCTCAAATAGGACCCTATACCAAATTTAGAGTCTTGGTCTAAAAAAATTAACTCCAACCCACCTCCTACTTGGGCTCCCATTTTAGGAAGTGCCCCCAAATTTAGTTTCAGCCCCCCAGCTGGAGGAGGGCCCGATCCCCTCCCCAGACTCGCTCGCAACACCCCGGGTCCCCGACCTCGCCCGCGGCCGGCGCCGGCGCCGGCGCTCCTCCACTGCCGCGCCGCCGCCTCCACCAGATCTCGCTCGTCGGACTCCGGATCCGCCCGACCTCCCCGTGCCGCCGCCGCCGCAGCAGGAGCAGGTGAGCGTCCATCCGCCCCCTCGTCCCTTCTCCGCTTTCCTTCGGTAGGCGCCTGTCCATGCGCCGGCGCCGGCGGGCTCTGCGTTCCGGTGCCCTTCGCCGTAGGGTTTTGCTCTATTTCGTGTAGCAAGGCGTCTAGTTGCAGCGGGCTCTTGATTCGCTGCGCGCAATGGTTGCTTGGTCTCGCGGGCGGCCGGCCAGCTGCTGCTGCTGCTGCCTCGGTTTCATATGTAGAGAACCCATTTCATTTTGATACATGACCAGCTACTAGCTAATTATTTGGCTACTGAATCATTCAGTTTTCAGTCAATTTGGATACGGTTCCAACAGATATGCACCGAGTATCATGCAATGAATGAAACTTCCCTTGGAATTTGAGTTGTGATGCCATTACCTTTCTGAAATGTTAATGGTGTGCTCTGTTTTCCTTGGGTATGAACAATAATGTCCACTATGCTGTAGTGTGCTTTGTGCTTTTGTGTTGTAAGTATCTAGCCTCTGATGCATCAGTTATCAAGTATGCAGTTATATGAACCACTGGCATCTTGGTTATCAGGAATGATATT
Source organism: Themeda triandra (assembly GCA_018135685.1). Lineage (NCBI taxonomy): Eukaryota > Viridiplantae > Streptophyta > Magnoliopsida > Poales > Poaceae > Themeda > Themeda triandra. The sequence goes on along the minus strand of JAENPR010000069.1, from coordinate 133,779 downwards.
CAGTCTCTGGTTTATCTTCTGTTACTCAATGCACAGGTTGTGTTCTTGTTGATCAATTATGCAATAAATCAATTTTAGTTCAGCAATGACAGACGCCAAAAAAAAGAAGTCACTTGTAAAATGTACACGGTTAATAAGTTGGCTTTTGTTTACGTCTTTGCGAACTACGGGTCGTGTGTACTTGTGCCATTTTCTCGAACAATAGTATGAAGTAATTTATATGGCCATATGAAGTATGGCCGGTATGGCTGCATTTTCGAAGAGCATTACATAGAAAAGTCTTGTGCCATTTGTTATTTTACCATGTATCTCAGTTTTAGTGCTAAACTAATTGTTGTTCTTTTCCCGGGAGATGGACAGCACAGGAGTGGCTACCACAACGAGGACTACGACACCTTTTCCCAGGAGACGTCGTATCCTCTGACGGCCCCTAGCCTCAGTTAGGCCCAACTTGGTGGCGGCCTGGTGGAAATGGGCATCTGTTGGGCTGCGGAGGAGAAAATTTAGGGCTCGTTTCCAAGCGAACTAAAATTCCTACACGTCTTGTTGCGTTGCTCGCCTCCTCCGGGCTCCGGTCCTCCCGCCGGCGGAGCTCATCGGAGCGACGACGCTCCCCACGCGGCAGCCCTCAAGCGGAAACTGGCCATGGCTGCACGAGCAGCGATTGATTTCGGCCGTAGAGGTGAAGTGATGGGTACGGCGAGCGTGAGCGACGGCGGCGGTGGGGGAAGCGGCGGAATGTCGGCCGACGGGTGGCGGGCGGAGGAGGCCGTCGCGGGCAACCGGAGGGCGCTCGAGGCCCTTCGGGAGCTCGTGGCTTATCCTTTCCTCTACGCCCGCGAGTCCCGGCCGCTCGGGCTCAAGGTAATGTGCTCCCGCCTCTTGCCCCCATCGTACTCCGTCATTATCTCGCTACACATTCGGGTTAATCATTCGGCTTGCTTGCTTTCTTCAAAGGGCCCGCAGGATTCTTTGCTCCACGGCCCCCCGGCACCGGAAAGGTGCGAGTTTGCAATTCCTCGTCTTAACTCTCAGCTCTATTTTCCATCATCTAAAAAGAGCTCTATCACAAATCAACTTGAAGTGCTTGGATTATTTTTTCTTCTTTTTTGGTGGAGTTTGATGCTTATTTAACCTGTGAGTGTTAAAATATGGAAGGCCTAAACAGTATGGTGATTGTTATTTTTGGCAGACAAGCCTGGTTCGAGCTATTGTTCGAGAATGCGATGCACACCTGACAATGATCAAGTACCGAATTTACTTTGAACTGCTTTCGTTAGTCCCGACATGTGTACACCGTATTTGTTGACATGATTTGAAATATATTGCTTCCGGCCACCTTGACGGTCCATATTCGTGCACAAAGCCCATGTGGGAGAGGGAGAAAAGTTCCTGCGTGAAGCTTTTTCGGAAGCGTATTCTCGGGCTTCGCGGGTAAACCAGCTGTGATATTCATCGACGAACTTGATTCCATATGTCCACGCCGCAATGATAGGCAAGTTTTGCATATCTCTTTTCTTTGTGTGTGTAAATGAGATATTAACGTGCTTTCACAGGAATGAGCATGCGTCCCGCATTGTTGGCCAACTTCTTACTCTGATGGACGGAAACAAGAAATCGTCAAAGATGCTTCCTCACATAGTTGTTGTTGCATCGACTAACAGGTCTGAGCACGCCACACTTTTAATTTTGATTCAAAATACAAAATACCATTGTTGCTATGTGTTAGCAATAGGCGCCCTAATGGGCTGTAATGGGCCAGTGCGTTAAGCACCTTAGGGATTAAGGTAGATTGATAAGGCAAGGATCACCGTTGATTGGGTGTCTGGTATAAACCCTTCGAGGATCCTTGCCTATATATATTTGTACCCTTGTACCCCATAATCAATCATCTAATCCCGAGGCTAATTGCTCTCATGGTATCAATCTAGGTTAGGTCGGCTTCCGCTCAACTTCCTCGCACCGCCGGCCTCCCGGCCCGCTGAACCCCCCCCCGCGGGCCCCCGCCGCGGCGCGACCCCCGCGCGCGAGCCCTGCGCGCGGCGGCGAACCCCGCCGCGCGCGCCCCCTGCCGCGCTGCGCACCTCCCGCGCGTCCTCCTATGCATCGCGACCGCTGCCATGTCGCCGCCATCTCCTTCCGCCAAGGACGCCCAGGTGAACGACGGTTCCTCTGTTTCTGGCGACGAGGCGGACAAGGAGAAGGCCGCCGCCGCCACGCCACTCGGAACGCGAGCGCGCGGAGGCTCGCGACGCCGCTCTGGCCCGCGCCCTCGAGGCCGAGCAGGAGGCCGAGGCCGCGGCCAAGGAGCGCGATGACGCGGCCAGGCGCGCCTCGGATGCCCTGCAACGCGCCGCCATGGAGCGGGCGGCCGCCGCCGCCGCCCAGGGCCCCACATCGCCGCCCGGTGGTGCCTCTGCCTCCTCCGAAGGGGCGCCACTGATCTGCGTGCCGCCATGCTTCACCACGAAGCTGTGGCCCTGCTCCAACTTCACTCCCAGGCCGTTGCCGTCAGCAACATCCGGAACCACGTCACCACCGTCCTCGACGTCGACTCCGGTAACTTCAATCGCTGGTGCGATCAGTTCCTGCTCATCCTCGGCAAGTTTTCCCTCCAGGCACACGTCCGTGAAGAGCCTCCGGTACCAAGTTCTCCGGATTGGGCCGGATGGACGTCGTCAAGTCTTGGATCATCGCCACGCTCACGGACGATCGGCCGAGATCATTCGTGCCGGGGCTCCACGGCCGGCATGCGGCTCGCTGTTGAGTCGCAGTTCCTTGGCAATCGGGAGGCTCGCTCCATTCAGGCGGAGACGGTTTCGCAACTTCGTGCAAGGGACCTCTCCATCACCGAGTATTGCCGCAAGCTCAAGAAGATGGCTGATGATCTCACGGCCCTCGGCGAGGTCGTCACCGACCGCACCCTCGTCCTCAACCTCATCCGCGGCCTCAGCGAGCGCTTCGCCCAAGTCGGCACCCTCCTTCGCCGCGCCAAGCCCTTCCCCACGTTCCTGGAAGCCCGTGAGGACCTCATCCTTGAGGAACTCACCATGACGGACCGCAAGGAGACTCCAGCAGCTGCTCTCGCCGCCTCCACCAATCCTGCCAAGGCGCCTCCATCTTCTGCAGGTTCCGGCGGGGGCTCTAAGGCCTCCAACAACCGCCGTGGCAAGCGCGGTGGCGGGAACAAGGCGACCAGCAACAACAGCACCCCAGGACAGGGCTCCCAGCCTCCTGCCGGCGGCGGACAGCAGCAGCAACACGCTGCGGACAGCGGCCAGCGGCCCCGGGGGCGCACATGGCCCGCTTCTTCAACCCCGGTCCGCTCCATCCGGATGTGGCCGGGAGGGCCTCGTCCACCTCGGCACCCCTCCCGGTGCCTCCTCACCTCCCGGCGCGGCAACGGGCGCAGCGGCAAGCCTTGCTTGCTCGGCCAGCCCGCGAGGCCCTTGTTGCCCACCGCGGCCGGCCAGCACTTGCGCCCACCAGCAGCGGCGGGCGCTTGTTGCCCACCGGCGCGGGCTGGGACGGTGGGCTGCTCCGGGTTTTACAACCCCATGACCGGCCTGCCTCACGGGACTCGACGGACCTCGCGCCTCAAGACCGGCCCGCCTCGGCGCGCCTCCTTCAACCAACGAGTGGTACTTCGACTCGGTGCTACTTCACATATGACCTCTCAAACCTCTTCACTTTCACATGTCCTTCTCCCGCGGTACCCTAACCCTACATCTATTGTTGTCGGTAATGGCAATCTTATTCCTGTCACTGCTACTGGCTCCACAGAGTTATCCTCTAATTTACGTCTTAATAATGTCCTTGTGTCACCACAAATTATTAAGAATCTTATCTCTGTTCGCCAATTTACTATCGACAATAATTGCTCTGTTGAGTTTGATCCCGCTGGTTGTTCTGTGAAGGTTCTTCCGTCCCGGAGAGAGATCGTCAGGTGTAATAGCTCCGGGCCTTTATACCCTCTTCGTCTTCCACCAGCACTCTCCTTCGTCGCTCAGGGCTCCTCTCCACTGTGGCATCGGCGTCTCGGACATCCCGTCACGAGGCCTTGTCGAAACTTGCGTCTAGTGTGTCTTTTCTGTTCGGGATTGTTGATTTATGTCATGCTTGTCAATTAGGGCGTCATGTTCGTCTGCCCTTTCATGTGTCCACGTCTCGTGCGTCTAGCAAGTTTGATCTTCTTCATTGTGATCTATGGACCTCTCCGGTCATAAGTATTTCCGGTTATAAATATTATTTGGTCATTCTTGATGATTGTACTCATTACACATGGACTTTTCCTTTGCGACTAAAATCGACACTTTCGACGCTAACTCATTTCATCGCCCATGCCTCCACTCGGTTGGCGCCGCGTCAAAGCCGTACGGGCGACAACGGGAAAGAGTTTGACAACTCCACCGGCACTTCTTCCTCACCCAAGGCATCCACCTCCGCATGTCCTGTCCTTACACCTCGTCTCAGAATGGTAAAGCTGAACGCATTATCCGATCTATAAATAATGTTGTTCGCTCCCTGCTATTTCAGGCGTCCATGCCTTCCCAGTACTGGGTGGAGGCTCTCTCCACGGCGACTGTGCTTCTTAACATTCTGCCAACCAAGACTCTAGAGTTCTCCACACCTCATCTTGCCTTGTTTGGCAAGCCACCCACATATGATCATCTCCGAGTTTTTGGTTGCAAATGCTATCCCAACATGTCGGCCACTGCCATCCATAAGCTTGCTCCTAGGTCTGTCATGTGTGTTTTCCTCGGCTATTCAGCTCATCATAAAGGGTACCGCTGCCTTGACCTATCTTCCAATAGAGTCATCATCTCCCGGCACGTCATCTTTGATGAAACGGCCTTCCCTTTTGGCCGAGCAACATGGCCCCGATCGCCCGGCGGACCTCGAGTTCCTTATCGATGCCACCACTAATGCCGTGCCCGATCCTATTGGACCGCCGCACAAGTGTTTACCCTGCGGGGTCCTCTTCCAAGGTACCTCCGACGACGCCCGCGCCCTCGCCGGTCCCCGTGCGACCGTGCACAGGCGCCCTGGAGCTTCTTCGGGATGCCGACGATTCTCCGACACCCGCGCTCTACATCCCCCCGCGCCCGGGTGTTCGGGGAGCTCCACCGCGCCACGCGCGGCCACGAGCAGTCCTCGTCCGCGCCACGCGCGGCCCTCGGAGCCCGGACGCTGCGTGCCGGCTCGACCTCTTCGGCTTCGTACGCCCCGAGCGCCCTTGCGGGCGCCTCGTGGACCACCACCGGGGTTTCCTCCCTCCGCCGCCTCGTGACTTCACGCACGTCTACGTGCGCCGGACGCGAGCCAGCCGGCCCGGCTGCACCGGGCCTCACCGATTCTTGTTCTGGCGCTGCGCACCCGATTGCCCTCGCTGTCCCAGTGGCCCCCATGCCCAAGGGTGCGGTTGCTGTCCCTCCAGTGACCAACCAGCACTCCATGGGCACCAGGGCGAAGAGCGGCTACAGGATACCCTCCATCTACCACGCCGCGCCCCTCTCTCCGGTGCCGAAGACCTTCCGTAGCGCTCTTGCCGATCCCAATTGGCGAGCAGCTATGGAGGAAGAATACAGTGCTCTCCTTCAGAATCACACCTGGGACCTTGTGCCTCGTCCTCCTCGAGCCAACGTTGTCACTGGGAAGTGGATCTTCAAGCACAAGCTTCAGTCTGATGGCTCTCTTGAGCGATACAAGGCGCGTTGGGTTCTTCGTGGCTTTACCCAGCGGCCTGGTGTGGACTTCGACGAGACCTTCAGTCCTGTGGTGAAGCCTGCTACTGTTCGCACGGTGCTCTCCTTGGCGCTCACTCGCCGGCCCATTCACCCGGTGGATGTGAAGAACGCCTTTCTTCACGGCAACTTGATCGAGACGGTTTTGCGCGCGGCGTCCGGATTCGAAGATTCAGCTCATCCGGATTTTGTATGCCTTTCGAAGAAGTCGCTCTATGGCCTCGCGGGCTCCTCGTGCTTGGTACGGTCGGATGGCCTCCTATTTGTCATTCCATTGGGTTTGTTGAAGCCAAGTCGACACTTCCCTCTTCATCTATCGGCGCGGATCCGACACGGCTTACACATTGCTCTATGTTGATGATATTGTCCTCACAGCCTCGTCCTCAGATTTTCTTCGACGGATTATCTCAGCTCTTCAGCGGGAATTCGCCATGAAAGATCTTGGTGAACTACATCACTTTCTTGGTATGCATGTTCAACGACGTGGTGATGGCCTCCTTCTCTCACAACGACAGTATATGCTGGATATTCTGGATCGCGCCGGGATGATTGCCTGCAAGCCGTGCTCTACGCCAGTTGACACCAACTCCAAGGTTGCTGCAACTGAGGGGGCCCATGTGTCTAATGCTACAGACTTTCGCAGTCTTGCTGGAGCTCTTCAGTACTTGACGTTCACTCGCCCAGACATTGCATATGCAGTTCAGCAGGTCTGCCTCCACATGCATGACCCTCGAGAGCCTCACCTTGCTGCTCTGAAGCGGATTCTTCGCTATGTTCGGGGTACACTCCACCTCGGTCTACTGCTGCGACCGTCTACTTCGACTGATCTTGTTGTCTATACCGACGCTGATTGGGCTGGTTGTCCCGACACTCGCCGATCCACCTCAGGTTATGCAGTGTTCCTCGGTGACAATCTCGTTTCCCCGGTCTTCCAAGCGTCGAATACGGTATCAAGGTCAAGTCTTTGAAGCCGAGTATCGCGCGGTGGCTAATGGAGTAGCGGAGGCAACTGGGCTGCGACAGCTTCTCTTGGAGCTGCATGCCCCTCTTCGGCGCGCCACACCGGGTGTACTTGTGACAACATCGGTGCCGTCTACATGACCTCTAATCCGGTGCAACATCGCCGCACCAAGCACATCAAGATTGATCTTCACTTCGTTCGAGAAAGAGTTGCCATTGGTGATGCGAGTCCGATGTTCCTACCGCTCTGCCCGGTATGCTGATATCTTCACCAAAGGTCGCCTACCTCGGTGTTCACGGAGTTTAGGTCCGTCCTAAACGTGCAAAGTGGTTGACGTTTATTTGTGGGGAGTGTTAGCAATAGGCGCCCTAATGGGCTGTAATGGGCCAGTGCGTTAAGCACCTTAGGGATTAAGGTAGATTGATAAGGCAAGGATCACCGTTGATTGGGTGTCTGGTATAAACCCTTCAGGGATCCTTGCCTATATATATTTGTACCCTTGTACCCCATAATCAATCATCTAATCCCGAGGCTAATTGCTCTCACTATGATTAAAGGCTTGTTCCATGTTTAAGAATCCTGCTGGGACATGGTTTACAATCTATACACAGATACCATGGAATGCCATTATGTTGAATTGATTGCACACATTTTACAAAATTTTCTTAAAATAGCCTTTTAAGAATGGTGCTGGATATGGTCTTTCTTGTTGAACTGAAACACAGCTTGTTACATCATTAGGGTTGATGCCATTGATCCAGCATTGAGAAGGGCAGGACGATTTGACTCAGAAGTAGAGGTTGCTGTTCCTACAGTTGAAGAGCGGCTGCAGATTCTAAAGGTAGCATTTGATGTCATATTTCATAAACCTGTTGCTGTTGGTATACAATGTTTTTCTTATGGTTACTCTTACAATTTAGGTATCTGGCTTAGGAAATTGCTGTTGACAAATGACAATTGTAATTTTATGTTTTTGACCACATGATTGTATATGTATTGAATCTAAAAAGCCTTCAAGACATCATATCAAATTCTTCATTTCATGAAATCTTGAATTCGTGCTCTTGTTTTCTTTCAGCTTTATGCCAAAAACCTACATCTGGATGAAAAGGTCGATCTTCATACTGTTGCTGCGTTCTGCAATGGCTATGTTGGAGCTGATTTAGAAGCATTATGTCGCGAAGCTGCCAAGCTTGCATATCATAGAATGTTAAACATATCTGAAGGTGACAAAGTACTTAAACTATATATGGAGGACTGGGAATCTGCTAGATCTATGGTGGGACCAAGCATAACAAGAGGGGTAACCAAAGAAATTTCAACGGTTTCATGGGATGATATAGGAGGCTTGAAAGATCTAAAGGTTAGGCATTTCTTGTTTTGGTTCCCTTTTGGCAGAAAAACCTGTTTTGATGGTGGTTGTTCCTGTGCTTCAGAAAGAGCTTCAAAAGGCTGTTGAGTGGCCCATCAAGCATGCTGCTGCATTTTCTAGACTTGGGATACCACCAGTCCGGGGGGTGCTTTTGCATGGTCCGCCAGGGTGCTCGAAGACTACCCTTGCCAAGGCTGCAGCACATGCTTCCCAGGCTTCTTTCTTTTCTTTGAGGTCCATCAGTAAACAATGTTATATGTTGAGAAAATAACAGCTCACTTCCGCTGTGCGAAGAACAAAACAGATTAGCATAATTTACTGATTTCTGCGAGTTGAATTAATATGATAATATCTGGTACACAGAACTCAGCAAAAGCTTAACAAATAATAATAAACTAAAACACCTTCAGATAATGATACTCTCCTCTGCACTCACTGGGTTTTCACATAAATTCTTATAACAGTGGTGCAGATTTATATTCCAAGTATGTTGGAGAAGGTGAAGCTCTGTTACGTAGAACATTTCAGAAAGCACGTCTTGCTTCTCCAAGCATTATATTTTTTGACGAGGCTGATGCCATTGCCCCCAAGAGGTATGCACTGATATGTGATGCACAATATAACAACAATGATCTGATATAAGTGTCATAACTGGCAAGAATGGATAGGAATTGCCTGTCCATTCTTTTACTGTCAAAATGTAAAAAAAATATATATTAAAATGGTACGCATAATGTGGTGAATCGAACAGTGTGTGCAAGCAAATTCTTGTTGAAAATGGTAACTTGGGTGTTACTTTTATGACAGTAGAATCAGTTTATATGGAATTCAGTTTTGCACTTGTAAATCTTTACTTTTAGCTTCAGATTACCATGTGTGAATTTTACTACAAATAGTTTATGTTGGCACCTGTATGATCTTGCAGAACTGGCCCTGGTGGGAATTCTAGTGGCAGTGCCACAGTTGGAGAAAGACTTTTGTCGACTTTATTGACTGAAATGGATGGTTTAGAACTGGCTACGGTACTGTTAGCCTGCTGATAGCTTTCTGTGTGATTCTACTGATTATATCTACATGTATGTTCACTAGAGGGGTATTCTTTTCTTTTTTAGGGAATTATCGTATTGGGTGCTACGAATCGCCCAAATGCAATTGATGCTGCTCTTCTGCGTCCAGGACGTTTTGATAAGGTCTTTCAATGCCCCTGCCATTGATAAATGGACATATAGGCACTGACCAGAATTTCCCATTGATCTGCAGGTGCTGTATGTCCCGCCGCCAGATGTGGAAGGGCGATATGAAATACTACGCATCCATACAAGGAAAATGAAATTGGGAGAGGATGTGGATCTTTGGAAGATTGCGGAGTGTACTGAGTTGTTCACCGGTGCTGATCTTGAAGGCCTTTGCCGGGAAGCTGGAATGGCAGCACTGAGGGAAGATATCTCAGCAAGTTCGATATGTAATACCCACTTCCAAGCTGCACGAAGTTCATTGAACCCATCTCTTACAAGAGCAGTAGTTGATGAGTACTCAAAGGCAGCTATAAATGATTTATCAAATAGGAAACATTAAGATGTTCATTTTCTCTTTTTCTTTGTTGCACAAGATTAGCTAGAATGCTTATCACGAGCAGCGGGAAGACATTAAGCAGTTGTTCACTATTGTACAAGACTGCTAGATCCTTAGCATTTACAAGGAATGGAAATATGCAATTGTTGTTTGTATGAAAAATTCCAGGAGTTCCTTTTCTTTTTCTCAGAAACCGCCTGTATCAGCTATAAATGATAGTACATGGTTCATTTAGTGATGTATATTGTCATTTTGCTTCTGCAATCTGTCATTTTCTTGCGCAAACTTTCATCTTGTGCATGCACTCTCTTAGTTCTATGCTTGGTGCAGCAGCATTGCTGCGACAGAGCATGTGAGATCATGAAAAGTTATTTATGAAGATCACAAAGCAGATATTATTACTTTAAAGAAAAGCTACATTGCTATTGCTACAAAGCCAGCGCCAATCTCTGCTCCACCTGAACATATATAATCTGTCCAATGCTCCAATAACAAGCAGAGTATTTTACACGGGGAAGAGAAGTTTCGGAGAGGGTCTTCTTAAGAGTAATTATATTACACAGGTCCACCTTTGTAGACTAGGAATGCACTGGTCTTGCAGTAACGGCATGCTAGGCGCTTGCCAGATGAGGTCGGGGGAGTGAAAGCAAACTGTGAAATCCCCAAAGTCCTGCCTTCGCAAAAGGTTTTCCTGTTTGAGATGAATGGAAGTGGCAATATCAATATAGGAGCTCAGTCTATGGAAATTGCTTCCCAAACAGGCACAAGAAAATAAATTATGGTGTCATCAGTTACGAATAGCTTAACAATACATTATATACAATTTGATAAAGAACATTTGGTTGCTAGGCAGAATACCGCACGCTTGAAAATGATCTGAGTTGTTGATGCGAGGGGAAAAACATTAAAGAAGTGTTGACTTGTATAAATGGATGAAATGTATGGAACAAATAAGAAGCGTGTGGAATAAAAAACCATCTTACCTTGCAACATCCATTAGCTTTGAGGCAATTCGTTTTCTTCTGCGTGATGGTACCACCCAGATGGCTCGAAATCCACAAAGTGCAGGAACAGCTTCTGTTTCACAAATTATGGCACCAGGGTCTTGGCACTCTTCTTTGTTCTTGATTGAATGATTGTGCCGCCTTATGATTTCCCTTTTGAAACTAATTTCGCCAAACTTTAATGTATGACCATTTTTTCCTGGCTCAGTACTATTAACTGGCAAATTGTTATGGCTTTCTTCCGTGGAGCTTGGGATGACTCTGTGTGCTGCTTTTATTGGTTCAGTGACAAGGCACCCCACGATCCTTTGTCCCGATATGTATAGATACACCTGTACAATAAAGATTATTTTTATTTCTTATCTTACCATGTAAGACAAATGTACTGCATAGGTTGCCATATACTATTGAACTAAGGTTATGTCATTACTACCTTGCAAAGCTTATGCAGAAGTTTCCCTTCACCAAATCCCAGCTCCTTCTCCACCACTGCGATCACCTCACTGACCTGCCATATTTGTTTGACATCACATAACTTGCATAGATCCATACCACTTGTATTCACATTTGTGAGGATGGAAATACACGCATAAGCGTGTTCTCAAAAAAAAAAAAAAAAAAAAAAAAAAAAAAAAAAAAATTTGTGAGGATGGCTTAGACATTTACAAGCAGCTAGCGAACACACAAACATATAACAGCTAAAGAATACAGTCTGCATTTCTTCAGAAGTCGGGACACTAACATTTTAATTTAATTCTAACATAAGGAACTGATTTGGGCAGAGTTGTACCTTGCTTTTCCACAGACAGGAGTTCTCATCAGTTGCAAGAATAACCCGATCACCGCCCTCGGACCTCGCAATCACTGCCTCATTTTTCCACCCCTGCAACTCACCGGTTTAACTAACCGCTCCACAAAGAAAAAACTAAGATGCACAACGCATAGAACACCCTGACCTTGAAAGGGACACCCTCGGAGTAGCTCTTGTGGTAGGCCCTGTGGAACTTCTCGTCCTCGTCGTTCCCTCGGGCGTACATCATGCCGCAGACGGAGCACGCGTGGAGCAGGAAATCAGGCTGCCCCAGCTCCAGATGGAACTGCGCGTAGCTCCTCTTCTTGCTGACGAACTCGCCGGGCCTGCAGCCCTTGTTGGCCTTCCGCTTCGCCTCCGTCGCAGCGCCGTCACTTCCCTGCCCATTCCCCTCGCCGTCGCCACTGCGCCGATCCGCACAAAAGAGAAGGAAATCACAAATTGCTCCGTCCCCACAAAACACAGGTGCTAACGAATCCATCAGGCACCACAGCAATTTGAGCAAAAAAGATTCAAAGCCGGCAAGATTTGGTATCAGGGGTAAGGAGTTCGAAGAGGGGGTGAGGAGGAGAAGAAGGACCTGTTCGGATCTGGGTCCGCTTCCTGCCGCTTGAAGAACGCGCTGATCTTGGGCTGCATCGCCTCCCCGCGAGTTCTCTTCCTTCTCCCGTTTGCCGTGGCCGCCGGAGAGGGGAAATGCCGATGAGGCGACGACGGTTAGCGAGAGGCGGCGCTTCGGAGGGGACATGGGGACGAAGCGCGAATCGACGGTGCAGACGTGCTGGTGAGGTGGAGGGCGGGGCGGATCGGACGGGCAGGAATTGCGCAGGCCGTCGCGCGGGTTCCTGAAAAAGTCGATGCGAGATTCGGCGCCAAAACTATCACTAGAAACTGGGCGGCGGGCCGGGGCCGTCGGCTAAGGCGCGTCTGTCACTGTTGAGTGGGCCACGGCCCTTAGGTCTGGCGTGCGCGCGGCGGCTGTGCTAGGCCGAACGGGCCGCTGCGATCTGGGCCTCTGCAGGTCTGGCAGGCGGGCCAGAACCGGAGCAGGCCGAAAGCACTGGAGAAAAAAGGAAATAAAGGGGGAAACATTTCCCTTTTATAAAACAATCATTTTAACAACTTTTCATACCATTTTGAAACTATTTAAATCTCGAAAATCTCAAAATTTTATAAACGATTTTGAAACTATAATTTTATACTAATTTCAAATCTTATGTTTGCAAACTCATTTTAAAACATGCTTTTTAAACTCTATTTTGAATCTAGGGTTTGTACGCTTTATTGGCCTTTTTGGTATCTTATAAGTGTCGGAACTTAGTTTGTGTCGGAACTTTCGGAGGTGGATGTTTCATTTTCATCCCAAACTTTGAACTTCTTATAGTTTCTAATCCAATGTCTCAAGTGCGTGTTTAATAATTTTTAGATATGCCTCCCTCTCTGGCATTGTAGATCCTTTCGCTTAATCTCATTTTTTATATTTGATGTTGTTCATGAAATATCAGGAGTTGCCCCCTACTTTACAACCATTATCCGTTTAACACCCTCTCAAATAACTTTAGAAATGTACCACCCTTCCAACGCTTTGGTGTTACGTCATCCAGGGTTTGGGCCAAATCACCTAAATTTGGACTAAGCCGAATGATTGGCATTTTCTTTAGGCCAAAATCCAGATGACGTGGCATTAAAGTATTCGGGGGGTGATAATTATGTGAAGTTATTTGGTAGGGTGTCAAATGGTGAAATGCAGTTTTGAGCGGGGAGCAACTTGCAATTCCTGAAATCCCCCCGGTGATCCTTGTATCTGCGGCCCGCGGGTCCTTGTATTGCCGTCCTAAAAATGCCCACTTCGATCGATGCCCTAGGTTTTTTTTACCGACCGGGACGAAAAAACCGGCCGCCTCCGGACGCGGTTTACCGGCCGGTAAGGGCGGTAACCGGCCGGATACCGCTCGAATTCAAATTTGAGTACCTATAACCCTGGTTTTTTTACCGCCGGTAAGTCCGGTTTACCACCCGGTTTGAGCGGTTTTTTTTAAATTCAAATTTATTTTTTTTAAAAAAATGTTAAAAAAATTCTTAAAAATACTTCATGACCGGTTTACCGCCCGGTAAGACCGGTTTACCGCCCGGTAAATCCGGTTTACCGCTCGGTTTGAGCGGTTTTTTAAAAATTTGAATTTTTTCAGCATTTTTTTTTCAAAATTGAAATTTGAATTTGGGACTTACCGGGCCGGTCCGAACCGAAACCGGACCGGCCCGGTAAGTCCGGTAAAAAAAACCCAGCCGATGCCTGATTTCCCTATGAAAGGTCCAGGTGGATTCAGCGAACAAGTCAACTCTGAGCTCGGATTTGCGTGGAGTGGAGCCCACTTCGCCTTTTACGGAGTGCCTTGCAGCCCTCGCTCGCTAGCTTGCAGTCGCGGCAGCGGCTTATCTCTAGATCCGCAAGTAAAACCTGGACTGAGAAGGTGCTCGCTCAAATGGAGCACCGGGAAGACGTCCCCCTCCAACTCCAAGAAACAGCCACCGCCGACGGCCGTGGCAAATGCTGTGCCGCGTCCCCCTGCGGGTGGCTGGGGCGGCTGTCCAGCGAGCTGCACTGGAGCTTCGTGCTCGCGGTCGTCGCCGTCTACGGGGCCTGCCAGGGCGCCGGCAACGCCGTCGGCGGCGTCGCCGCGGGGTACTACTGGAAGGACGTGCAGCGCGCGCAGCCGTCGGCGGCGCAGTTCTACCAGGGCCTCACGGAAGCGCCGTGGCTCGTCAAGCCCGTCTGGGGCCTGCTCACCGACGTCGTCCCCGTCGCCGGGTTCCGCCGCCGCCCCTACTTCGTCCTCGCAGGCATGTCAAAGATCATCCGATCTCTCTTGGTTCCAGCGGATGGATGGCTAGTTAAAGCGAGCCAGCGCGGCGTGTCTCTTTCTTTGTCTTGCGACAATGCAGGCGTGATTGGCGTGTCGTCTATGCTCATGCTTTCCCTGAACCGCGAGCTGCGGATCGTGCCGGCATTGCTGATGCTGACGGCGCAGAGTGGGGGCGCCGCGATTGCCGACGTGACGGTGGACGCTCTGGTTGCTCAGAACAGCATCACGCACCCGCCCCTTGCTGCTGATATGCAGAGCTTGTGTGGGTTCAGCTCCTCTGTTGGAGCGTTGCTTGGATTCTCCTTAAGTGGCTTGCTTGTGCACTTAATAGGCTCCCAGGTATGGCATTTCTGGTTGATGAGTGCCTTCTGGTTTCTCATACAATCCAGAATATGCAATGTGATAACTACTTTACTTTTACTATGAATTTCCTTCTGAGATCATATTTAATTTGTTGACTACTTAACTACAATTGTCCTTATGGTATGACATATATATTTTGTCCATGTTATTCAGGGGGCCCTTGGTCTGTTGAGTATCCCCTCCGCACTGGTGTTAGTAGCTGGCATTCTACTGAAGGAGACCCGTGGTACAGAATTTGATTACATGCAGGTCAGATAAGGAACCAACATGCAACATTTCTGTTTTTTGAATTGTTGAATTCACCCATGGATAGTAATGCAACCTAAGGTCGATCTGAATCCAGGTTCACAAGAAGTTCTACACAGCAATACAATCCATGGGAAGAACACTGAAGTGCCCCGAGGTTTGGAGACCATGTGTATATATTTTTGTTTCTATCAGTTTAAGCCTGGATATTCAAGGAGGAATGTTCTATTGGTACACGGATCCTGTTGTTGGACCGGGATTTTCTGAGGTACACACGCTTACTAGATATCATTATTTCATCAAATAGATTGAAGAAAATCCTGAAATTACAAGCCCTTATTAACTGATAAATCTCGAGGGGGGAGGTTCATTTCAGCCGAATCATTTTTGTCCATATGTTGATTATCCAAAGCTGTTCTGATCATCTAATAAAAATGGCAAGCCGTGCAAGTTTCGTTTTGTAGTTTCTCTATGTAAATGAACATTAGTTTTAGTATCATCTGCTTATGGTCAGACCAATATATGGTGATTGGTTAGTTCTGATGAACAAGCTTGACAAAAAGGCTTCCAAATTTACTGAAATATATTTTATGCTACACTTTTCCATTATTTGTTATATATAATCTTGAAAATTCATTGTTACATTTTATCAGTTATCTTTGTTGTCAAATGGACTTATCACTTGTGGAACAATTGCTTTGGTACAGGGATATATTGGTCTCATATATTCAATTGGTTCAGTTGGTTCACTAATTGGAGTTTTACTATATCAAAGCGCACTAAAGGACTATCCTTTTCGGAGCATGCTATTGTGGGGTCAATTGCTCTCAAGTCTAGCAGGAATGCTTGATCTGGTGTTAGTGACCCGGCTAAACCTGAAAATTGGCATGCCGGATTACTATTTTGCCGTGGCTGATAATGCAGTTTCCCAAATGGTTGGTAGGCTGAAATGGCTACCACTACTTGTGCTTTGCTCCAAGCTTTGTCCTCCCGGCACTGAAGGGACATTTTATGCATTACTCATGTCTCTACAAAATGCTGGGTTGCTGATGTCTGCTTGGTGGGGTGGCCTGCTGCTGCACATGCTGAACGTGACCCGAATGGAGTTCGGTAATCTCTGGATTGTCGTCTTGATTAGAAACATATCAAGGCTTGTCCCTTTGATGCTACTGTTTCTTGTTCCTGATTGTGATCAGAACTCAACACTCCTGCCTGCAGAGATGCTTCATGGCAATGAATCAACAGAAACCATGAAAAAAGGATCAAATGAGTTTTCTGTTCTTGTTGGGGACAATTCTGGTTGCATTTCTCCTGGTGTGGCAGCTGATAACGAGCAAATCAAAATGTTTGATGCTGAAACTGATGATGTTGAATTGATCCCACTGGTTAACAAGAGTGGACTAACCGTCACATGATGTGATCCTTATGCTGATTCTACTACTGGTTCTTTCCAGCTTGTTGAAGATGGGAAGACTTTTTTTACTGTGACATGAAAGACAAAGGGAATTGAATCATCTGATAATGAAGGCAGATGAGATACTGTTACAGGGGCGATGGTACCAGTCATTTGCTGGAGTTGATCGAGCTCAACTGTACCTTACTGGTACATGCTGTAGTTGATTCAGTTCCTTCTGTCACCTTAGATGAGCGACTGACTGAGCACAATGTTTCTTGTTATAGAAATTCTATTATTTACTCATTTTTTTTAAAAAAGGAGAAAACATCTAGCTTTTAGGAAGCAATAGAATCATGGAAAAAAATAGCCCGCTATTTTTGCCGCTATAGCCCGAAATAGCTTGAAAAAACTTGTGCCGCTATTTGCGTTCATGCACAATTTTGCCGCTATTTTGCCGCTAAAGTCCGCTAATTATGGTTTATAAAACGCTAAACATCTTGGCCTTAGCCCGCTATTTAAAACATGGAATAGAATACAGAGTTCTTACAAAAGAAAATGTTGGGGAAACAGACAAGTAGAAACCCATCATGTACATTGGCAACCTACTTAACAGTTGTTGGTGAGAATGACTTCACCTCATGGCTGAGGTGATGTACTTGCCTTTCCAGTTCCTTTTGATCATGTTACTTATCCCCAAGAAAGCATTTGAACTCAGAAGTTTGTCAGAGACTGGGATGCCCAAATAATTCATAGGTAAATCACCCAGTCCACAATTGAGCATATTGGATATCAAGTCATTTTCCTCCTATGGCGCTCCAAAGACAGGAACTTCACTTATGTGGAAGTTAGTTTTCAGCCCCGACATCCATTCAAAAAAGATAATCTTACGGTTTAGCAAAGTACTTGGCAAATCTGCTGCTATATTGAACAGTAGAGTTGAAAGAGGGTCTCCCTACCTCAACCCTAGGAAGGTTCTAGTGAATTCACTACTGCCATTTACATTTACACAAACTCTACCCCCTTGCACATTTACACAGTTTCAAGCATAAGTACTTTGGTCCCCAATGTAAACAAACCAGAATTACAGTGTGTTCCATAGAATCAATTTGTAACTCTTGGCTTTGCAATCTGAGCTCGAATGCTGTTGATGACATGTCCGACTGCTTGAACCGTGTAGACGGCAGCAGCGCCGAACCGGGGAATGGAAGCAGCATTCATCCAGTAGTAACAGTCAGCGGTCGAGAAGCCAAATCGCCTATGGCCCTGAAATCGCCATATCGAGTGCGGAAGCCAAATCGCCTACCAAACCCACGCGGGGCAGAAGCTACTCGATTTGCTTCTCCCTCGAGTGCACAGTGACAGCCTGATCCCTGTTTGGATTAGCTTATGTAGTTCTGTGAAAGTGAAAATTCTTGCTTACAATACCCTTGACATTGCTGCAGCACTAAAAAACAACATTGAGCAAAAGTTTGAAGCAAGCCCTGCACCCGATGGGTGCCCAACCCTAGCCGCCCGTGGCCCCGCGGCCGCCGCCGGCGGAGGCGCCGGCCGCCACTCCGGCGCCGGCGCCGCACCCATCCCCCTCTCCTCCCTCCCCTCCTCTCTCCGCAGCACCCACTCCTCCCACCTCCGCTTCCCCTCTGCCAGGCGCAGGGGCCGCCCATGGCGAGTCCTCGGCGGAGCCGGCGCTCATGGAGCGGGCTGATCCAGCGCTGGTGTGTCCGGGGACGCCGGATCCGGTCCTCTTGGGCGCGGGGGCGGCGCGCACGGCCAGGGCCGACCCGCAGGGGCCATGGTCGCCGCCACCTCCTCTGCTGCAACTGAGGGGCCGCGCCCCCTCCGCCGTCGCCGCTGAGGAGCCGTCGCCGGCGTCGGAGATCGGCGGCGCGCGCTCCCTGACCTCTTCCGCAGGAGCCGGAGCGGCCAAGATTCGACAGGCCTGCGCGGGTGCGGCCGGCGGCGCCTTGGGGTCCCCTGCAACCGTCGCGGCCTCCCCCGGAGCTGGGGTTGAGGCCCCGCGGGACTGCTGGCCACCTTCCGCCTGTCTAGAGGCGGGGGGCACCTCGACTGGGGAAGACGCCGCCCCAACCTCGTCACCGGTGGAAGAGATGGTCATCATCGAGGACGTACCTGAGGACGGGGACGACGACGGTGCCGACGAGGGCTCGGTCGTGGAAGCAGGTGTCGTCGGTCTCGACGTCTTCCTCACCAACCCATCCGCTCCCGCCCCGAGCCCGTCGTCCACCCTGTCTCCCCATGCCGCGCCGTTCCATCCTGGCGGTTGCTCGGTGGGGCGTTCCAAGTTCAGCCGGTGGGCGGATGACGACTGCGACTCGTCCTGCGAGGAGCAGCCCCCGTCCTATCTGGATGCCGCCCGCCGGCCGGTGGTGGCAGCGCCCGTGGATCTGCGTGGTGCTCCAACCGTGACGCCGGTCCGCAGCGACGCAGTTGCGGGGCGGCGTGAGCCTCAGTGAAGACGAAGGAAGCGTGGGCGGCCGCGTCCTCAGCTGGTGCGCGGCCTGCCCGTTCGGCCAGCGGAGGGTCGTGCCCCTGCCCGCAGACGCCGCAGGGGGCGGCAGGGCGCGTCTACTCCGGAGATCGGCGAGCGTGAGCGCCCCCCAGTACGCCTGCGGCTTGGCTCGCGTGAGCGTCTCCCCGTCCACCGGCGGCTGGGGTCATCACGTCAGGCAACCGCCCCGGATGTCGACGGGTGCCAGCGTGTGCTCCCACAGCGCCCTGCACCGCCATCACAGGCGCCGCCGCCACGGAGTCCGCGACAGCGCCATGCGGCGAACGCTGGGGGGCACACTTGCCCACGGCGGTTCCCGGCTTATGTTGATGGCCGTTGCTTCAGGTGCCTAGCGAGGGGGCACCGCATCGCCACCTGCAACCTACCATGGCGGTGCCTCCGTTGCTACGGCCTTGGCCACTTCGCGCGGGATTGCAAGAGGCCGTGGCGCGACAACGCCGCCAAGCGCGCTGCTCGGCCAAGCTCCGTGAGCGGCGGGCACGCTCCCACTGGGGCTGGCGGCTCGGCTGACACCGGCCACCCTCAATGTGGCCGTGGTCACCGCTCCAGTCGGCGCCGACACCGCGAGCGGAAGAAGAGGCAGGAGGCGGGAACCACCAAGCAGAGCGAGGACCCGGACCGCGGGTCACCCTCTGCTGATCCGGTGGCCACCTGGATGGATGTTGCCTGGGCCACAATCCTTGAAGGCCCGCTGCCGCCGATCGACAGCACGCGACCGGCCACGTCTGGAGGGCCGACTCCGGAACCGGTGACCGCTCCTCCAACGGTGCAACCTGCCGGAGAGGACTCGGCCTTGGAGGAGCCCCCTTCCGCGTTCGAACTGCCTAGTGCGCCCGTTGTGGAGGCACGTGGACAGGACGGCGCGCCGAGGGGGTCTGAGCGGGCTAAGCCGCTGCTCGTCTACGGCCGCCGATGCAAAGCAACACACGGAGCGGACCTCCCACCAGACGTGGTTGAGGTCCCCGCGACGGATGCAGCGGTGGCGAAGGAGCTCGACGCGCCGACGGTCAACGACACAGAGGAGGAAGGTCTGGGAGCAGAGGAAGCTGATGGAGGCACGGAGACAGAGGATGACAGTGCTTGCGCCGCCTTCTGCAAGAAAATGTTCCTGAAGGTTCCGGAGCCGCTGCTTCCAAGACCGGCCCCTCCTCCAAAACAGGCCAGCAAGCCGAAGACCAGAGGAGCTAGTAGGAAACTAGCTCCCACCCGCTCCAGCCTGCGTCTGGCCGCTCGCCCTTCCTCCACACCGGTGGCACAGCGTGCCCAGCTTCGGCTCATGCGCGACCTGGAGTTCATCAATGGCAAGTCGTCGGCGACGGATGCAACCATCACCGAGTACCTTGACAGTCTTGGACAGGACCTTCCTGACGAAGCGATCAAGGCACTACGGACCGCGGCGAAGCTTGACGACCTTGAGCTCTGCAAGACGCTACCTGCAATTGCGGCGGATTTAGGGGCAGATATGGCGGAGGTTCCATGTTAGTGCAACTAATAGATGCACTTCGGTTGTTTTAAAACGTGAGTAGTCAGTTTTATTTTTTCCATACCTAGTTTGACAGTCTGTCAAATCTGGGAGGTTGTTTGTTACGCTGCTTGCGCATGTAATTCTCCTTCTCCTTATTAATATAAGCCGGACTTGATCCGGATCTTTCAAAAAGAAAATTCTTGCTTACCGAAAAACAAAAAAAAAGGTGGGAAATTCTAGAATAAAATGGTAGACCATCCCAACCTACGAAGTACCTCTAACCTCAGTCATGATGCCCAGTTCGTCAGAAATCAGAAAAGAAAAAAAACGAAGATTACAGATGCGAAAGCTGCACTGTTCAACCATTCATCTTCAGAAGCCGCAGCATTACTACATGTTTTACATCAAACACGGGACAGAGGTCTTGTACTGTTGTACACACATCCCGGACATTTCAAACCAAGCCTGAACCGGTAACTAGGCGCCTTGGTTCTTGGCGCGACGATACATGTAGGCCCAAAAGCAGCAGTGATTATGCTCTACTGGTGTGCCAGACGCTTCAGGTGCTGAAAGAGCTTCTGTTTTATCCACTGACGGTCATATGGCAGGAAAGCGTGAAGTGAATCATCGTACCTGAAATGAAAGCATAGCGTGTAAGTTCAAGAACGCAATGTGATCAGTTGTCACACCTTCCTGATTAAACACTCTGATAGTCAATTAAGAAACATGTACTCACACCAGTGCACTTATGTCAGTCAGGCCATCGATGAAGTTGTACAGGTCACTGATATCGTAAGTCAAATTCCTGATCATTGGGTTGATATTCCTGATTTTCCTTTCATAAAGACCACAGATTCCTTCCATTCCAGATAAGAAAATGGTAAGGAAAAAGAAACATGTGTGGTAACAAATAAATCAAATATTAGCCACATATGAACAATGTGGCAAAGTTAACAATTCCCATGCCATGAGAAGTATGATACAGTTAAACCATCGATTCTCAATTTTTATGTTCTCTGTGTCATATGTTCAGTTCAGTCTGTGAACCCACATATCTTTCACTGAAATTGAAGTGACATGCAGACAATAAAATTGTTGAACCCAAGCATTAGCACTATGATAGCAACAGTAACCATTAAATATAGGATATTCTGTTTGCTTGGTGGACTGAAAAATTATCTGGCCCAGGCAATGATTACCAGGTGTCCGATTTGCTACGCCTGCAGTCAGCGTTGTTGCATGTACGCAAGCAAACAACACACAATGTTCTTTTTTCTCGAACAAACACACAATGTTCTTTTCTACAGATAGTTGCCAGAGCATCAGTTATATGCAAAATACCAACTTAAGAACCAGTAAAAATAGAAGATAGCAGTCTCAACTTCCAAGTCATACCATGACACTGATACAGAAGAAAATAGACCATAGCTCATCATATAAACCATTGCTGACTAGTGTGCTCTTGGTAGGGTTTTAGATTCTCACTAGAAACTTTCAGATCAAGATTCTCTTCGGAAACATTTTTACAGTGATTCACTGATTCAGAATCACTTTGAGGGAGCGTTTGGCACGTAGGCGTTTTTTATTCTTGAAAGGGAGGGAGGGCGTTATGAGAAATGACTAGCATACCCCTTATACTGATATATTTCACCAATATGTGATTCCACGTGGCTGATGGGCTCATCAGCTTCTTCTTGGTTTTTTTAACAGAACACATGCTTTATCTTTTCTTCATATCTGGTCCCTCCCATGCGCCATGGCTGAGAGCTGCTATGCTCCCATGGGTACAGAAGCTATAATACCTAGACTAGAATCAAGCGAAATCGAGTGTCCATTGCCCCCTCCCTCGCTCCCTTCAATCAAAACACAAAACCCTGTGCGAAACCCTCAATCAAAACAAGCAAATCAGGTGCTTAGGGATGATGGGAGATGGGTCCGGTAAATTCAAGCTGAGTTGAGGGAGGCCGGAACGGAGGTAGTGATTCTCCAGTGAAACTGGGTTTTGGGTGTTTCTCTTTGGTAGGCAAAACGGGCAAATTGTTTCCAGCCGTTCGACGCTCAAAATGAATCAGGAATGATGGTTTTGGCATGGATCCAACTGTTTCTAGGTGAGAATCAGAATCATTTCAGCGTGCCAAACAGGGCCTAAAAGTAGCAGTGTCATTTACACAGCTAGATAAAGGGAAACAGACAACCTTCCTTGAAATCAGTAAAGGCGTGAAGCCGATCCTTTAAAACAGGAAATAATTGAGTGGCGTTACCATGGCAAAACAACGAACTACATTGAAGAAAGGTTAACATTATGCAATAACCTCCTAACTATTACAATCATATGAAAATAAAGCAATGATAAACGCTAGAATTACATTAGCATTTCAGACAAGGATACGGGAAGAGGGAAGAAACGAAGTTACATACCATCCAGCGCGTGGTTAACTGAATCGTAGTCCATAAATGTCCTCGTCGATCTGTTCTGCGATGGTTGCATGAGAATGATGGTATGCCTTCCAGCCTGCAAGTGCGTTAGAAATCAGATACATGCATTGTAGGCCTGTATCCTGAAACACTCCCAGTCACCGAGTAGGCGAGTAGACATTGCTGACAGGATAGAGGTCACTACGAACAGAATGCAGTTTGCAGACACTGAAAAGGGGGTTCGAAACTACAGAGACTGGCAATTTGTGACAATATAAACTATTCGCAGAGGTAAAGGTAACCATATCATCGTGGCATTGGTTAAGAACGATTGAGCGCTAAACAACATTTGTTGTTCTTTATCCTCACTTATCACAGGCTCTGCAGTACAGCCAACACCTTTCTGACATCCTCAACTGAATAACTAATACGGGAAGTTCTGTTGGTCAGTTGGTCACACAAGAACCACCCAGTTCCAACCCCAATGGGGTAAACATCAGAAAAGCAAAATCCCCATGCAGAGCAAACTGAGTTCCAACCCCAATGGGGTAAACATCAGAAAAGCAAAATCCCCATGCAGAGCAAACTGCATTCGGCATCTAACGACACCATTGCTGAATGCTGATAAAATCGAGCACCACGGCCGCCCGGCGCGGCCTGCGCTTCCAGCGAAAAGCTCACTGACAACGAAAGAAACTGCTGGAGCAGTGACAAGTAACAACAACAAAACAGCTTAGTCGCCTCCGCTACTGCAGGAGCTGACAGGTGAAATTTAGCAGGGTTAGATCGTCATACCATGCCTGCGGCCTGCCCTCTGCGCGGAAGCTCAGCGGGAGATTGGGGATCCCGCCCTGCGATCCCCGCAGAGTCCACCGTCCAAGGATCAAACCCTAGGTTCACAAAGTCGCAATCAGTCCGCTGCAATCCAAGCACTGAGAATCACAGAACTATCGGGGCAAAGGTCCGCTTACTTCAAGAAATGGGGAAAGTGCGGCAGGAATCACAATAAAGGCTTGTGAGTACCGAGAAGAAATAAACACAGGAACGCCACTGCTGTGAGGGCATGTACAACCCACAGACAGCAAGCTGTCTATAAGTTCTCGAAATCTGAACAAAGACAGCTAAATAGACAGCTTATACAATGAGCCGTCTATTTGGCTGTCTGCAAGTTATTTAATGCTTTGTATATATCTATGATCAATTGCGGATACTATTTTGTATACCATTGTATTGCTATTTAAAGACAGATCAAACATAGATAAGATGATGAAAATGGTTGCAATATTTTTTTATAACCATCAATACAAATGATTTATACATACTGCAACAATTCTTACCTAATCCACGTATAAATGGAAATGATATTTTTATTTGAAATCAGATAACAAAAGTAAATAACTGAGATTCACATATCACACCCAAAGATCAATCCTTTATGCTCAACTACACTGCTTGGCTTAATCCAAGCATAGACAGTACCCTGCTATTACTAGGATTAAGAAGAAGAAATAAATAGCTACTGATACAAGGATCATATAGATCAGCGCAATGAGTTAAATAATCATCTCTTTTCCCTCATCGCAAACTCTGAATCTTGGATGTGCTTCCTTCCTCGTCAGTGTTCAGAGTTCAACAAGGGTGCATAGCGTCCTGCAAATGTTTGACAGGTTCACACAAGGAAACCAAAAATTCAATTTTCAGAAGCTATAATCTCAAAAAAAAAAAAAAATCAGAAGGAAGGTGCCTGCATATTTGCTCTGCTCAGGACAGCAGACAGTAAAATGTGTATGAAAACATCAAGGGGGCTGACAACACATTCCTTAATTATCATCACCTGAATATACCATTGTGTTGCTAGAATGCGTAGATAGTTTCACGTCTTAACATGTTTAATTAGTTCACATCAAAATGTAACTGATGAGAATCAAAATCAACTGAACACATGCAGTCTGACAGTGCGTTCAGTTATCAGTTTTCTGAATAGAAATATTCAGTTTCCATGGACTTGCCGCCTGCCAAGCTCACCTCCGCCATGATGACCCTGCTCGCCCTGGACGTGCTTGACTCACTGCGATGTGCCCTGTTAGCTCTGCCCCGCCGCGATGTGCCCTGTTCGCTCTGCCCCGCCGCCCGGCCTCGCACTTCCTCTCCGATGCTGCCCAACTCTTCCTCGCCGGCGCAGCCGGTTCGCCCCGTCCCGGTGCTGGTGCCCTGCTCGACCTGCGCCTGTCCCCGTGTTGGTGTCGCTTGCTCGCTGCTCGTCCTCCGCGCGCACCGGTGAGGACGAAGGGAAGAAGATGACGACTTTGATTTTTGGCGCGATTCTTTCACCTCGCCCACAGCTGGATCCGCACGGCGTCGACTCAAGGCGACGGCTCCGTACAACGCGAATCTTGCCGTCGAGTCCGCCTGGGAGCACGAGCCCGCGCTGTCGTCTCACGACGCGACGGCCCCGCTGTCTCTCGCGCGAACTGGGGGGGGATTTTGCAAAACTGCCGCGCTGAGACGACGGCCAGCACGCCCGCTGTACGTGCCCTGAGTGCTAGACTACCCGCACTCATGGAACTCTATTTTCATCCCTCTAAAGAAATATTCCGTCCTAGTCAGCCAGATTCTTTACTCTATCCAACTTTCTCCCGCACTCATCCAACCTCAATATCTTCCTCTATCCACGGTGGGACCCACTTTTTTCCTTTTTTCTTTATTTCCCTTCTCTCTCTCTCTTTCCTTCCCTTATCCATTCGACCGGACCTCCCCGGCGGCGGCCCGAGCACCACCGGCGGCGGGCTCGCCGGCGGCCCCCGGCCATGGCGCGGACCGGCGCGACCGCGGCCTCCTCCCTCCTGGAGACGAGGCAGAGCTCCGGAGGACGAAGATGCGGCCGCGACGAAGACGGCCTCCTCTGCTCCAGCTCGGGCCATGGCGGGCGAGCAGCGGCCGGAGCGGCGCCGGCGAGCGAGGAAGCAGGCAGCCGGCACCGCGGCGGGCTCCGGACGAGGACGGGCGGCGAGGCGAGCGAGCCCGACGCATCTCCGGCGGCGCGCGGGGGCGAGCTCGACGCAGGGCGGCGCGCGGCGAGGCGTCGTCGAGCTTCCTTCGCCGGCGGCTCTGCTCCTCCTCTACTTCGCCGGCGGCCCGAGCTCCTCCCCTGCTCCTCCCCTTTCCTTCTCCAGGCGCGAGGCGAGGACGAAGACGCGAGGTGCCCAGAGCCTCCCGCGGAGATGGCGGGCGAGGGCATCCGGCGAGGCCCCGGCCGAGCGCGCGGCGGCGCTGGCGGCGGGCGCACGGCATCCTCCCGCCTGGAGGCGGAGCAGGGGAGGCGGCTCGAGGCGGCGCGGGCCTTCTTCTCCTCCTCCGGCGCTCCGGGGAGCTCTGGCCGCGGGCTCGAATCGGAGGAGCGGCTTCCTCGCCGGCGCGGCGGGCTCTGGCTCCTCGGCGACGAGCTCGCGGCCTCTCTGCTCCGGGCGCGCTCGTGGCGTGGCGGAGCTCGCACCGGCGTGTCCATCTCCGTCCGCGGTGGCCATGCTCTCTCTCTCTCACCTGCAGCGCCATGCTCTCTCTCTCCCCACTGCAGCGGGGCCCGCGTGGCTTTTGCGTTCGCTCCGTACGTCCCGCAAAGACAGCGGTCGCCGAGCGAAACGCAAGCCTTGCGTTCCATTTTGCGGACACCGCTGCAACTCTTGCGTAAACGCAAACGCTTTTGCGTTCGCGTTTGCGGTGCCCAGTGCAGCTCGTCTAATACCGCCGCAACAGCGAATGCCGAAGATGTAGAGGAAGCCACTGCACACTAGGTTTGTTGCAAACGGGTCTGCTCTCGGCGGGGGTTTGCGTACGAGCCACGCGGTATGGTGAGCGAATTAGCAAGGAAATACTCTCTCCATTCCAAATTATAAGGCATTCCAAAAATCTTATAGAGTTAAAGTTTTTCAAATTTAACCAAAATTATAGAGAAAACTAAAATAATTTGTGACATCAAATGGATATGCAATAAAAATATAAGTAATGGAGAATCTAATGGTACTTACTTACCATCATAAATATTATTATTTTATCATATAAATTTGATCAAAGTTAAAAATTTTTGACTCTCCAAGATTTTTGGAATGCCTTATAATTTAGAATGGAGGGAGTAGATAACTTTCACCTGGCCGGATAAACAAATGTTTAAGCAGACACGAGCTTTTCACCTGGGCAGATAAACAAATGCTTAATCTAACCTTGTGTCTTAACTGAACTAACACGACAGAAACAATGGAAAATTGGGCAGATAAACAATTGTATAAGCTGGCATCTTCTTGCTTCAGGCTTAACTAAACTAGCGTGACAGAAACAATGGGAAAAAAAATTCTCAAAGCTTCGTCTCCAACTCCTAGACCAGCCAAGAACGGCGCCAGCCCGACCACGAACAGCGCCGGTCGACGGCCCAAGATATCAAAGCGCGGTGTACATACTAGTGCATGCGCAGCCAAATGGAATACTATGTACATACACGGCCAACACCAAATCCTCAGTTAAACAGCATGGAAGTCCAAAGCCCAAAGGAAGAACCACATGCATCACCACAACATCACGGCAGCAACAGGGTAAACCAGGACCTAGGCAGATCGAGTCAATTGACTCCTAAATAACACAATATATTGTAACCGATAAAACATTCCAAAACCATAGTACAATGTTACAAAATGTGTAGTCACAGAAAAAGAACTAACAACATTTTAGGTGGACACAAAAACATCACATTTAGCCTTGTTCATCTGGGGCTCCAGCAAATTAAGCTGGTCGCCCAAGACCAAAATCCATGGCTTCTTTCTTTCCTTCCTGATCGAAACAATAATAATCAACACTCATCTGATCTCGCAAAATTATACAGCTCAAAACTGGCTGTTCCTCACTTCTTTGGTACTGAGTTCCTTGGACACCTAAACTATAGAGAGTACACGTCGCTGTCTTCCACAAGATACAGCATCTGAAAAACTTCATAGGCCAAAGCTGCTAGGACGATTATTTCAAAAGGCTGTTGCATGTGTCTATTACAGCAGCTTGTGAGCCTAAGATAGCCTGACCTGATGGGTTTGCCTCCAAGGTTTTCATTACAGCATTAAAAACTGCCTTGCGGTAGAATGTATCCTCCATTTTCTTTAGAATCTCCTCCACAGCTTCAAATCTCAAGGCACCGAACAAAGTCAGGCGAGCAATAATCTCACCAAATTGTGTTGGAGCTTTAGGAAGGTCAATGCCAATGTCATCCAGCAGAGCACTGTATAACAAGCAACCGGCTTCCAGGTCTTCAGTCTTGAAAATTTTCTTTGTGTACAGATGCTCAAGTAGCCTAACAAGAGGATCAACAAAATTTGTGCCTTTATCAAGAGCAAGATTGACAGCTTCTTTAACAATTTCTGGGTAGTAACCAGGACTCTGCAACTCCTCGATACATTGTTGAGCTTCATCCAAAATACGTATGCCGAAATACTCCTCAAGAAGAGCTATTGTTTTCTTCTGAAGCTCAGCAGAGTTCCCCTTGGGAGCACTGGCTGGTTTCTCAGGAGCAGGGGCAACAGCTTGTGCTGCACTTAATGGCTTTGGTGATGGTGTGGTTTGAGCTGGTGGCCCAGGTGTAAAGCCGAGAGGACGAGATGATGAAGCACCGGTCCCCAAAAGTGCACTCTTGCCAATTAGTGCTGCACCACTGCCTTGAGGAAGAAGCCTCGTGTTAATAGATGATGCCTTTTGAACTGTTGATGGCCTATTAAGCAACGGTCCCTGGTTGCGAATCGCATCACCTCTTGGCATTGATCTAGAACGGGGAACTTCCCAGTTATCATTGTCCAACCCAGGCATTCCAGGCATCTTTCTTGAACCAGGCATTCCAGGCATCATGCCTCCAGTTCCTGGGCGATTCATTGGAAACCCACCTCCAGGCGAAAGGGGCCCTCCTGGTGAGCTACGGCCATTCCTAATGGCAGATGCTGCTCCAGGTCGTAATCCAAGATTCTTTTCTGCCTCGGAGTGAATTTCACTGATCGTCTTGGCCTTAATCTGAAAGTCACAAACAGCATATAGATCTCAGAATAATTTTACAAGGAACTGAAAGCGTGGCTATGTTATGTGACCTAAGTATGATATACGATACCAAGAATGTTCTAAATGATGCATAAATATCACAGATTCATTGTATGCATCCAAAATCTAGAGTCAAGCATTGACTTCAGTAAAATTCATGCTGGCATATCAAAGTAGCTAAATGATTCTAAGCATGCCAATCGGTCACATAGTACATGTGAGACAAGACATTAATGACATTACAAATCCAAGGAATGTAAGGTAGTTAAATCATATATACAGTAGAGTGATTTAATTACCTCCTCACGTCGAGGCACCCAGTTATTTGATCGGAGATCAATCACATCACGAACCATAAACTTCAATCGTGGAGCGAGCTGGGGATTCATTGTTAGCTCCTTCATCTGGATGAAGTACGTATCATTAATCCGCCGAGACTTTGGGTTCTCATCAAGCTGTTTACCAATTGTATTGAAGAAATGACAGATAGCCTCGACATCTTCCTCTTCAGGGCATGGTTTCTTATCGGGCCCAGAACCCAATAGCTCCTGCAAACAAAGAATGAATCAGACGAGTTCTCACTGGATAATATAGGTATTGTTGTTAGTTCCTGGTATGTACCATAACAATGTGATGAACTATCTTCTCAGGAACCATTTTTTGCTTGAGTAGCTCACCAATTAGCCGAATATTTCCAAGTGTTCTAAGTTTGACCAACCGTTCTTTGTCCCTTCTCTCCATCTCTTGGTCAGGGCCAGTTAATTTAGCAATCTCAGCTCTTAAGCTGCTTGCACCTTCAAAGGCTTCCTGACAATTGTTCAATAGCACACGCTTGAATGTGATCTCTTTCTCACCTGGCTCTTCAGGAGGGAATGTAGGGAGCTTTTCATTGAGATCAGAACAAAGTTGAGCATACATCGGACAGAAGGTGGGCTCAAAAACTGCCTTCTCAAATATGAGAGATATAACATCCTGATCAAAAGCGATAGGGAAGATGTCAGAAAACAAAATGCTTTCAACAGATGGTGGTAAATAAAACAAACCTTCAAAATATCAGCAGTAGTAATTCCAGCTTCAATCAGTTGACCCTTGAGAAGATCGAATTTCTCTGGTGTAAGTTTGTTCAGTATACTGCATAATTAAAGAGCAATTAAACAAAAAATATGGAGAAATAAAGACCTGGGGGGACAAACAACACACTTAAATAACCGATTAAGAAGGCAAAATCATTATATTACCCTTTCACCGTTTTCAAGACTCTTTCTTTCTCGGAGAGATTGCCTCTTCGGGCTGACCAGGGCACTTCAGCCTTAATAAGAGCAGTAGGGCCAACCTGGAATTTGGTAAAAAGGAAAAGGACAATTATGATCTGAAGAGTAGTTACATGAAAATAACAGACAGATCTGCTAAATGGCTAGTCCGCTCCATGTACATAGAAGTTCAATGAACGCCATAATACAATACAGTACATAGGCTATATGGCATATATACTGTTGACAGTGGCAGACCAATGTTGTTTTCCATTACACTTTATTCTCAGCACAACTTCATGTCATTTGCACAACATTCATAACTAAATTTAACATAATCACATGGGGTACTGAACATTCCTAGATCAGGCGTTTAGTTGAATAAATGGTTCCCAACATTAATATAGTGATTGGCCAGAAACATGAAGTTGGTCTACAAAATTTGATGGAAAGAGTTGCATAAAAAAAAACCATTGATTGTAAATGGGTAGCTAACCAAATCAGTTTCAACTTGCAACCATAGAGCAAAATATAAACTACAGAACCAGACAATAATCAAAATGCAAGGAAAAAAACAAATAATGGAAATGGAATAGCAAAACTAGTAGAGCTGTTAGTACTCCTTGAAGGTACCTGAGCTTTCGAAGCAAACTGGGAGCTTAACTGATCTTGCCTGTTAGCTTGCTCTTGTTGCCTGCCACTTGAGGCATAGGCTTCTTTAGCCTCACGTATGTTGTCCCAAGATTTTTCTTCATTAGCTGGAGGTGGTTGTGCTGACCGTGCACGCCAATCACGGTTATCAGTCTCAGCATAACGATTCTGTGCTTGTGATTGAGCTTGGGCTTGGGCTTGGGCCTGTCCTTGAACCTGAATAATGCATTTCAGTGGTTTAGCAAAACAGTACCCTGTGAACATCTGAGAAAACTTAAAAGGTAAAAAAAGATCCAAGCAGAAGGCAATGAGGGGGCTCACAGCTGAATCATTGCGAACCCAGCTCTGATCTTCACCGTGAAGCTCTACATCAATCTCTTGCTTGACCCTTAAAATGTCCTCAGACACATCAACAATCTGCAAAGAAGTGGAACAACCATAATCAGTTTATGTAAATTTGATACTGTAGACATACAACATGCTGCATTGAATGTCAGCCTCCCATGAAGTCATCTAACGACCATAGCCATATGAAATATCCACATAACCAAGTCAGTTGTCACCCTCTTCAAATTAGCACTATCCATATTTAGGTACAAGTGTGAGCTTATAAATTCAAATTACATGAAGCAACTAAAATGACCACTGACAAGCAAGAAATCCAATCAGCTATGAAGCTTCCTGCAATTTTGGATAACATTTACATGTGCAAGTGCAACTTCACCCATCTACTGCAAATGCCTCTACCTCCATCCTGAGTTTTCTTCAGTTCAGGAAAGTACACCACCTTTGGATACAGCACTGACTCCAAGATATAAATTTCACATAGAAGTACAGCTGTCAAAGTGTTTGCCTAACAAAAAAAAAATCTGAAAGTACTACTAACAGAATAGTCATTAAAACCAAATTCTTCCAAGCAATCTAGAACTGCCGTAATCATCATTGGCCAAAGTTACCATTTTACTGCACAAACATGCAACAGTAGCATACACTTGCAAGAGGAGGTATCATTTTCTCAATGGATGTGTGCTCCTTTTGCCACAACCCAGATATGCAAGAATATTCAAAGAGAATTACCGCAACATTCAGATATTCAGATATAACAATCTACATTATAGGCACTATTCTTTAAAACCACAAATGGCTCAACTAAGAAGACATCTGTAGCAATCTTCAAATCCAGAAATTGGCTTTGTGTGAAGCATCAGATATTAAGTACCTCACGCAGCTCGAGAAGTTGATCTCTTGTGTAACGGACACGCTCGCGTGGCTCAAAATGTGAATCACCGATCTGCACCAAAATATTAGCTATGTCAGTGTAGCACAGGTGAGTCTATAGATCCATTTTAGCTTCACACTAGCTATAGTACCATAATAAACTTAAGAAAATCAACCCAGTCGAAGCAGGGTGCACAGTGTACAAAACAGTTGAGCCTACTAAGAACAAGTCCATGTGTGAAAGAAACAGCATATCCATGAAAGAAATATTCGTGTCAACTGCTTAGCCACATCATACAGTATCCAAAACACCACATACAAGGGCAAGTGAAGCCCTGAGGGTTGAATCCCTGTGCAGGAGCACGGCATGCATCAGAATCTACCAAATCGCATCCCAGGTAGTACCAATCCTTTGGTACGCATCAGCACGTTATAAATAAAATCTCATTAAGGGTCTTGAAGACTACTAAATCTCCCCATAGACAACGAAATGAGACGCGGCACCAGAGCGAGCTCGTCTACAATTAAGTAGGCCCCATACCAAGGAGATCCGATCGTTTCCCCCGGATCTCCGCCTCCCGCCCCGCCGCAAACCAATCGAACCCACTACGGACAGCAAGCCATACATCCAGATCGAGCCCTCCTCACCTTGGAGATGCCGGAGGCGCCCCCGCCGTGCGGGCGGAGGAAGTCTCCCGAGCCGGAGGTGGCGAAGGCGGGGGAGAAGAGGCGGCCGGCGCGCGGGCCGCCGCCGCCGCCGCCGGGGCGCAAGCTGATCACAGGCTGATCCGGCTGCATGCTTCGGGGGCAGGGAATCCGACCAGAAAGCGAATTCGCGCGGGAGTCGATCGAGGAATCGGCGAGCGCGCGGGGGGAAATCGCGGAGGAATCGACGAAGGTCGGGGAGGGTGGAAGGGTTCCGTCTGCGACCTCTCCTTCGGGGAAGAGAGGGGAAGAGAAGGGAGGCGTGGGTGACGGAGGAGGTGGGGTTTTATCGCTGGAGCTAGGGCTGTGGGGCTGTATCGTAGTTTGCCGCGGAGTGGTGAGGGTAATTTCGTGATTACGTGCAAGGTTTTGCCTACGAGGGCTGGCGTCCGGGGGACCCCTGTCGGCGCGCGCTCGTACTGGCGGTGATGGGTAATGACGGTTCTGGTCAGGAGAGGTGGGGGTATTTGCAGCTGGGTAATCCTTTTCCAGCTGCACAGTGATTCTCTCGTCTCCACTCTCCAACAGTAGACGTATGAGTAGTTTGGAACCTCACGTTAGTAACCTTCTTTCTCAATATACCTCGCGAAAATATGAATTACTCCCTCCATTCCCAAGCTACAAGACATTTCAACATTTTTTAAAATCAAAACATATCGAGTTTAATCGAATTTATATAATAAAACAATCACATTTATAACATCAAACGGGCATCATTAGATTTTTCACTAAATATATTTTCATAATGTATCTATTTTGATGTCATAAATCTTTGTATTTTTTGTATCATTGTAGTCAAACTTGGAATATTTTGACTACAAAAGGTTGATTTGAAATGGAGGGAGTATGAAGTATACCTAAGCCGAAACATTTGACTTTAGAGTAATTTAAGAACTAGTGACGTTTTAGAAATTATTAATTTTCATACATTTACACCTGGAAAAATTCTAAGTTCTAATTGTATGTGGAAAATAACGGTTTGTTTGGTCATACGGCTTGCTAGGATCTTGTTAATCGGACTAAAAGCAAGTAAGCAACCCAAGACTCTCTTTTATATGCCTTTGTATTGATAGATACTAGCCACTGCTGCCCGCGCTTCGCTGCGGGTGATGTGCTTGGTATAGCAAATCTTGGGCGTCCAGGGCGACTCCAAACAGCCTGAGGCGGCCGCCATATCCGTGAGCTGCCACGCGTGGGAAAGGGAAGGAGCCGTAGGCGGGAGCGCGGGAAAAGGAAGCGACCCGGGCGGGAAATCGCTCGCACGCGGGACTTCTCCCGCGCCGGTCCGCGCGCGGCTCGAGGAAATCGTGCCGAAATCGAGAGGGATTGAGAGAGATAGGGGACGAGAAGAGAGAGGGAGAAACGGGCCGCTGGAGTTTCTTCCCCACTCACGGCCCGGTCCCGCTCGTCCTCAAGCCGGAGTTTAATCGCCGAAGAAAATAGGTCGAAATCCTATGACACCCGTCCCATCGCTACGCTCACGATCGTTGTGTCGTATTCACCCCGTTGGGTCACATCTCGGTCTAGTTCACCCATGCTTCCTTTCTCCCTCTTTTTCTCGCGCTCATGTCGGTCCTCCGTGCTCACCCCTACGTTCGTACTCGACATCTCCGTGTGGCCTCGGTCATTCACTCGTCTCACGTCACGTGAATTCCCGCTGTTCCCCTCGAGCGTGATGCCGCGGCCATGCCGCCAAAGCCAATGATGCCGGCACACCCGAGCCCCGCCCCCCACCTATCAACTCGTCCCGACCACCCACTATAGCCACCCATCGTGCCTTCTCTTGTTAAATACGGTCCCATCAGACCGGTCAAGCTTCTCGGAGAAGCCTTGCCTAAACCTCTACAAAAGAGAGCCACCCGGTTGTCTTCACCATACCCCACGCTCGCTAACCATTCCCAACCTTCTTCCTTCCTAAGCAAAAGCCCATGGCCTCACAAGAGCCACTATGCCCCCGGCTTCGCTTCACCAACCCTCCTATCCGGCCCCATAAGGCAAGCGGAAGGAGTTTGGACCAGCAGGCACTCCCCCCGGGCGTAGAGGGATTTCCCAAGCTTCTGTATACCACCACGCAGTGGCTAGGAATCCGAGATCGTCCCGAGTATGAAGGCTGTGAGTTCGTAGAGCATGGCATCGAGCGGTGTGAAGTCACCGTCTACATCGGGAGGAGTGAGGACTCCCCCGGCGTAAATGGTTGGAGCGCCACCACCATTGGCTTTCGCTTCCCCGATACTTATCAAGCTGTAGCTCGCAAGGCCCTGCGAATCCTATGCCAGATCTATGCAGATCCCCTTGCCCGTGGCCCGATGAGGTTCTTTCCGCCTTTGGACCAGGACTCTCCATTCTGGAGAACCCGCATGGAGGCTCTGCGAGGACGTCCCCTGCAAGCAGTCGACCCCACCGTGGTATCCCTGGCCACGTATCTGCTGGCCTTGGATCAACACCACGACCAGCTGGCCACCGAGTTGAGGAAGTGCATCATCCGAGCCGAAGAAGCCGAGCTCTTCATCCGAAAGCTCCATGTGAGCCTTGCCATGGCACGTGCCCAAGTTGCCACTGCCGAAAGCCGTGAGACCGTCACCGCTGAAGCCATGCGGGAGGCGGGAGAATGCTACACCAAGCGGTGAGAGATGCCTACCTCGTCGCCGAGACCAACGAAGGATGCCGGCCTCGAACGGGCAGCGGCTCTCGATCATGGAAGGGATACCCGTCTATCCCCGGGAGTGGGAGAGGAATGTGGTAGCACCCACCGTTCCGCCGCCCACTCCCCGTGGAAGCCTCCGAGGTTGAGTCTCCCTTCTCTCGCACACGGCCCAATCCCGCCGAAGAGCCTCGGGAGAACAACCGTGAAGCCATCTCGCCTCGACGAAGTAGATTAGCTTGTTATGGAGATGTACCTTGGTTACGTAGTACGTGTTCTTGCACTTCTCCAAATGTTGTACCCTTCCGTTGTACTTTGAAGCAATGTGTTCGTCTTGCGGCCTTATGAAGTTGTGTGGGGTCTTCGAAAAAGCGTATCGTTTCCATATAATAATTATGTTTATGTGTGTTTAATACCTTGGTAATCATAATTAGCCACTGTTGCCCGCGCTTCGCTGCGGATGAAGTGTTTGGTATAGAAAATCTTGGGAAATACATATGCCAAGGGAAGATCATATGTCTAATATATTTTCTCATTGCGTTGGCACAAAAGGATGGTCTTTTGGTGCATTAACATATAAATAATCATCTTCGTCCGCCGTCGTATCAAAAGAGTTATGATTTTTCTAAAGTTGTGTCTTGTTACACCATTTTCAGCGGTCCGACAAAACAGTACTGTCATGCTAACGTGACAAGGTTTTCCACATCAATAACGTCATCCAAGGTGTTGCATCTTGCCGCGCAAACTCATATGGCACTAGTGCGTTATTTGGTCACGTAGTGGACCGACGCTAAAAGAGTTAGATCTGCAATTTTTCTTGGTCACGGTTATTATTAAGGTATTGAATCAAGAAGGATTATAAAAATATAAAAAAAAATCCCACCAAAGTAGCCCACAGAGGGACGCGGCTTATTCCCACCCGGCCCACCAGCAACTCCCGAAGGCCCAGCGCATCACCTGAACCCATTCCCACCGCATCGTCACGGCGCACGCATTCTCCTCCGCTCGCTCGGGTTCGGGCCGTTCGGCTGTCGCCTGTCGGCAGCAGACGGCGCTGCTGCTGCTGGCTCCTCACTCCTCGGTCCTCGTCAATCCCCATTCCCCAATCTCGCAATCTCGATTTAGCGGCAGGGGGACGGCGCTTCACTCCCGGCTCCACGGCGGCCGGGACCTGCTAACCGCGGATCTGCAGGGCGGCGGCTGCGGCTGCGGCTGCATATGACATAGGGGCAGCCGTGGCCGGTTGGGGAGGCCGCCCGTCGCCATGGAGCGCCCAGCGGCCGGGGCCACGCGCGGGCGCCGGCGGGCCGGCCGACGGCGCAGCCGCGTCGCGCCGTGTGCCGGCGTGCAACTGCAGCCACGGTCCAACAGGATGACTGAAGCAGAAGGTGAGGAATTTCCAAATTAACGAATAATGATTTTGGCTTACAAATGTGACTGCTAGTAATTTTTAGTTAATAGTGTGTATGTATGGTTCGGGTAGATTACTTTTGCTTAACCGGTTTGCAAAATGAAGAAGAAAACAGATGATTTGAAGAGATTGTGGGATAGAGCGAGCTATGCATTGGATCCGGCACTGCTGCACCGGCGCGGCAGCACCCCAGCCCGGCGGCGTGCGGCGCCCTACCTCCCTACCCCGAAGGCGAGGTGGCCACTGCGGCGGCGGCGGTTCCGCACGGATGGGAGAACCGGCTGCTGTGGTTGCGCACTAAAGCAAGGGTTGGTGGCGGCGTGACACGCGGAGGCAACGATAATTGATGGTTGCTGTGCACGGAGGCTTCAAGGGCAAGCCCACGCCCATGACCCCCATCAGCGCTCGCCACCCCCTGTCGTGCTCATGTAAGTTTCTGGTTCTTTTCCCTCGAATTGTACAAAAACTCTAGGCAAATCATCTGTTTACATCCCTCATATTAGTAGCTTGGTGACTTTTGATGCTTTGCAGATGTTTATTTACCATTCCAATAGTTGTGTATGGTAGTGTTGGTCGTGACTACAATTACAGTCTAAGGGAAGCAAATAGATCGATTTGACGTAATACCCACACACCTAATTTTGGTTGGGCCTAACACAAGAGTCGATAGTGGCTGTAACATACGAAGAACCATTTCTTAACGAAAAGGAAACTACAAATCCAAGAGATGGTCCCTCTGAAAACAAAACAATTGTTCATTGCCTAGGCAGCTAAAAAGACATACTTGTCATTGTTCCCATGATGGTCATCAGTTAGGGTGGCTGCCTCAACGCTGGCGGTGGTACCAGCACCATCGGTACCCGGCACCGTTCGCCATCGAGGTGGTGCCGACAGAGCTGCTGGTACCGCACGGCACACGAGCGGTGCGAGGAAGGCAGCACACCTTCGGCCGTAGTCCACGCGACGCCTTGATGGTGGTTATGGTGAGGTGGATGTGGAGGTGGTCGGGGATGACAGGTTGATCTTGCGTTGTCGGGGAAGCGCTCACCATAGAAGCAGAACATGGCGGCATCATAAGCCAGTGCCGCCTCAAGGCATGCTGAAACCTGCCGATCCACAGCCTAAATCGGGTGCGTGGGATGCGGATCTCCGTAGCCCACCCGCCCCAACGCTGCTCTCGCACGCCCGTCCAGCCCAGCCCAGGCCTTCTGTGGGCGACATCAAATGGACATTTTTTGGCAAGTGCTGTCCCCTTCCTGCTAATGCCACCATGCTAGTTGGCGCGGCTGATGCGGGCATAGCCCATCACCTGGAACGTGCAAGAAACTTGAGCGAGGGCAGAGCGGGGTGCTGGGTGGAGATGAATGGGATAGGGTGTCATTTTAAATGCGCTGCCGGCTGCCAGAGTTAGGCCGGTGTGCTGGTACATGGCAGGTCAATTAGTGAAGTATGAAGGTAAAAAAAAAAAATGGAGGCGACCATATTTCGACGCTTTGCAAGCGGTGGTTATGGTAGATTCTCTTCTCAGCTAGCAAATGCATACACTTACCATTCCAGAATTCTCTAGACTGTTTAATTTACTTGCAAGCTGAGTGTAGTTTTTTTTTTGGGGGGGTTTTCTTGGTCCCATGCTTGTTACTTGCCAAACATTTAGACCTGCATCTCTTACAGCACAATATTTATGAGCACACAAGGTAAACGATGATTTGATAAAGATTTTAAAGTGTGGGTGTCCTGATTGTGTTTCATCCTGATATCAATTTAGTTGTTCTGCTTTCTTGTATCCTTAAACATCTGATTAGACCACTACCAAATTGAACTGCCATTGTCCAGGCTTCAATGCTATTTAACACGTTGACAGATAATAGATCTGGATTAGGGAACGCTCCTACAGATCCAATATAGAATACATGCCATCACAAACACAGTGCACCACACATATTTCTCTCAAGGTGACAAACAGGAACATTGGACAAGTACATAGGCGAGACTACACACAACCAAAGGTACACGCAAAGATACTTAATAACATGCATGCTAGAATGGCATAGGAGTCTAACATTGCTAAATAAGATATTGGAGAACATGAGCGCATTTGGACTCAAGGAGCCCTACTTGGCTTTGCATATGCGCTGGTATTAGCGATGGTATTTTCCCTGGATGGTACATAGTTGCCATAGGTTACAACGTCCTCAAGGAGACTGCTAGGATAGCATATGGCACCAGACGTACTACTTCGGCACTTCTTAGAGGCCTTCGGTGATTGCGTCCCTGCCGGGGAGTGCAAAAGTATAGGTTAGAGAGCCATCCGGAACGGGGACGAACACAAACCAATAGTCCCGGTAGGCACAAGGCTGGATAGTTGTTTGACAAGCTATACGTACCGTGGGTCTGCTCCAGTGGCTAGAGACGGCCAGTAGGCACAAGGTTGAATAGTTGTTCGACAAGCTGTACATACCGTGGGTCTGCCCCAGTTGCTGGAGACGCCTCTGCTCCAATGGACGTAAGCGGAGCCGCTAAAGAAAGGATATCACCATAGCTTGCACAGCTAGCATAGATGGAGCCGAGGAGGCGATGAAGCAAAGTGTGGCACACCAAGGGTGGCACACCACATGCTTATATAGGCAAGAGTTGGAGACTTGGAAGACTATGGTAAATTTTCATGCCTGGTAGATTTTCAAAGATACAAAATGAGCTCAAAAAATTACGAAATTTATATGGGAGATGGATTATGATTTTAGATGAATTTAGAAAGAAGAAGTGATGGGATCGGAGGTGGGATGGAGGAGATATTAATTTTGCAAGGTGGCTGTCCGGATAAATGAACATGAACTTTTGGAGAGGAGGCAGTGAACACGTGCACGTGATTGTACGTGATTGCTGGAGAGATTGCTTGTGCATGTGTTGTTCGGCCCCACGCGTCATGCACACATGCATGGGAAGGAAGAGAAAGAAGCTAGCACAAGGCCACGGCCACGGGTGTTCTTCATGCTCGTGCATGGACGCCATGGCCGAGAGCTCGTGGAGCTACTAGGTGGCTCGGGATGGCATGAGAGGAGCTGGAAGAAGGCAACAGAGAGAGTGGGAAGGGCAAGGGGATGCTCATGAGCTGCTCACCTCGTCCTGCGACGAAGGTCGGGTTCAGCTCGCACGCACGGCCGTATACGGTATACGCGAGGCGAAGCGAAGCGAGAGCGAGCTAGCAAGCAAGTGAGCGAGCTGAACGTGCTGCTGGGTGGTGGAAGAGGGCAGCTCGGACTCGGCTTCGGATTTTGTAGACGACGGCCGCGGGGAAGCTGGGCCAACGCTCGACAACTTGTCATAATGGCGTTGCTGTGCTGCTGCTGTTGCTTGTAGGATAAGGTGAGGAGGACGAGGCAAAGTTAGGCAGGGCGGTGCGGCGCGTAGCTGAGGCTTGCTGAGGTTGCATGCATGCACATCTTCTTGACATGCAATGGACGGTGCCTAACTTGCATGCGGCATGGCTTGTCTCTGCCAGAGCTGGGTGCAAAGAGCCACAGCAACCTATTCATTGCATGTGAGTACATGTTCCTCGAAGCGGGAGCTGTGTTCTATCCACCGATACCGAGGAGAAGCACTAAATGCGCCTACCTATTTTTGGCCTAGCCTACTCTTTTTTTTTTTTTTTTTGCGATCTTGGCCTAGCCTGCTCTTGTGAATTTTTTTTACCGAAACCACACAAACATGCAATTTTTACATGGTGTAAAAGCGCTACTACTCCCTGCTGCAATTTTTACATTGTCCTTCCAAATCGTCTCACCTGGGACTGCTTGCATATAAAAATTTGATGGCAATCTTTTGGCCTGGGGCATGCATGGTGTAAAAGAGGTACTACTACAAATTTTAAGCTTGTCCTTCTTGTCATTTCACCTGGGATAAAAATATGATGGGAGTAAGTTCCTCTATGTAAAGGTAAAAGGCTTTACATGTGTTTGTAATTTTGTGGTGCCTGTAGTAAAATTTCTGTATGTAAAAAGGAGCCTACAATTTTTACACAGCTTAGGGAGGCACTCGTGTATGCTTGATGAATGTGAAGGAAGCAGGCACATGTGCTGGAAATTCCTTTCATGTGGTAGTAATTTTTTTTTTATGTGAAAGATGTATGCATGCTCATTCAATTTTCCATCTACTTCATTGAATGTGTTCTTTTGTATGCATGCTCATTCAATGCGTTCACTGTTCTAGGTACACAAGTGGATGAATGCATCCAGTGGATGAATGCATCCAAAGATGTCCAATTGAAGCAACTTCATCTGGGTCGTGGAATTTCTATCTGACGCACCAATTTAACGAAGGATACGTGGACACCTTGGGAGGCCGCCTAGACGGCGTGCCTCCATATCTCTAATGGAGATTTAGATTACAAGATCATCCTCCAACATCTTCTCCAGTTACCTCTCCAAATTTTGCCATCCTTTATTTTTTGTTTTTTGGCACTAGTTAAAGAGTGTGAAGCATCACAAGATATAGATAAAGTTGTTGGAGGTCTCCAAAGCTCTTAGTTTGGAACCAAAGACTAATTAGCGAACGTTCATCGCAATTGAATCTAGTGAACAACATTCAGCCACATTGTTGCTTTCTTCACTTGGGGAAAAATAATTCCACCTTGTTTCCATATTTGGTTGGTGTTGGTGGGTCCTCGTTATCTTTACACGTGCAACACGAGCTCGGTTGTGTACGCACAGGATCAGCGAATCAATGATCTAGTAGTTCAGCGACTTTCTTTTTTCGAAAAGTATTTCCACAACTTTCTTTTTTTGGAAAATTATAGATAAAGAAAAGGCACCGAAAAGAAGTTATGATACAGCGTGCGCGGATGCAGCCTCACTCACTGGGCTTGAATCCTTCGAACGACCGCACAAATGGATTTAGGTTTTGGAAGAACGCCCGATAGAAAGTTGTTGAGTCTTCTTTCTTTTGTAAATTTTTAAAAATTAACCTCATGTCAACTCAACTCTAAGTTAAAAGTCTCCATAGTGAAATACTTCTCTGAAACCCCTAGTAGGAAACAAATGGCCATAAAATCCATGATCTCATCTTGCGATGTAATGAAAACATGTCAATCTTACATGGGCATGTGCCAACCCAACTCTCTATAGCTCGGGTTTTTTTTTTTATAAAAAAAAATCTGTATAGCTCAAACCATCCGTCACTCTCAGCAACCAATAAGACACAGGGCATCACATCTTTTATAGCCCGCTCCCCTCCCTTCCTCCAACTAAACTCAAGACAATTCTCAAAAAAAAAATGTCTAAACTCAAGACGCCTTTTTTTTGGTGCAGAACACTCCTTTTGGCTTATCATCTATCCCAATTCTAGAATAATAATAATAGTCATGCTCAATTCTGAAGGCATCTCTAGTGATCTAGTAGTTTAGAACAAGTTGAATCAATTCTTTTATTCACCAAATATTATACTTTCAAAGTTTTTTAACTTCAAATCGTTTAGTATATCATAAGTTTGTATATTTTGAAATAGAATCTAGAATTTCTAAACAATCTTAGATATTCACATAGTTAACACTGGTTTGATCTATATTTTTTTATGGTAAGTTTTTTATTTGAAGTTATTTAGTGTGTCAAATATTTGTTTTAAATTCATATATTTTGAGATACAGATTTTTTATTTTTCTTAAACAATCTCGGATGTAGATCACATCATATACCAAAGTTAGTGCTTGTCGAGATTTAGACCTTTGAAGTTTAGACTTTTTTTCCATTTTTGTTAATTTCTTAGTCAAAATATCCAATAAAAGTTTACAGAATATCTTTCGTTAACCCATTTTAAGAGGTGGCAAATAACAATTAACAGTAACTTTTGGTTACAGAGAACAACCTATTCACCTGTATTTTTCTTAAAAAAATGTGTGAGGGAAAAAATTCGTCTCTGAAAATGTTGTCCAGAGAGTTCCGACGTTGAGAGCTCAATTGGCTCGTCCAAATCTAAAGCACCATAATCGACTGAAGCCTACTGTATTCGACACGGGCTTGGCAATCCGCCTGGCATTACATTCCACGTGGCAGTGTGGCCAGTGGCAGCACGCCAGCACGTCGTTTGTCACGCGATTCATTCCTCTCGTACACCGCCTATTGGTGCTTACTGCTTACCAAATCAAACCATCCTAAGCCCAACTTTAACTCATAATAAATGCGAAAAAGTCTGTACCACGTCAGTGACGTCTGCACTTGTGGTCGATCGTGAGCTCCATTGTTGGCCATTGCAGATCGATGATCGAGCTCTGTAAACCGGAGCGGAGAGGTACCATTTCGTAACAATGGAGAACCTTGCCGTGCAGCTCGCTTCTGAGATGACGAACCTCCCGCCGTAGCCCCCGGCGGCGCCCGTCTGTCACGACACCAGGTGCTGCTAAACTGAAGTACGTACCTCTGAAGATGCTGATGATGACGGCGAGAAGACATTTTTTTTTAGGGAAGATCGCAAACATGAAGAGGCCCAGTCGCGTGGGATGGCCCAACCCAAGATACCAAGGCCCAGAAGCCAGAATGGACGACACGCCCGTGAGCTGTCGTAAACCGCTGGCAGAAGTGTTACGTGACGGTGCGGACCTCATGTGTTGCTCCGCCTCGGCTCCATGACGGTGCTCGTCGTGTCGTCGCGCAGCGCCGCCGAGGCCGTGTGCTGCGCACTCACGACCACGTGTTGGCGTCGCGGCCGCACTCTCTGGTCGCCGAGATCGTCCTCTACGGCCCGTCATCCGACGTCGGTTTCGCGCCGCACGGCGAGTGCTGGCGGCGGGCGAGGAAGCTCGTCACCACGCGTCCACGCACAAGCAGGACGTTCGACGTGGAGCTGATTTTGGCGAACCTCGTGCATCGTGGGGTAGTGGGGTTTACCACCGGGGAAGGA
This sequence comes from Themeda triandra, assembly GCA_018135685.1. Lineage (NCBI taxonomy): Eukaryota > Viridiplantae > Streptophyta > Magnoliopsida > Poales > Poaceae > Themeda > Themeda triandra. The sequence goes on along the minus strand of JAENPR010000069.1, from coordinate 90,212 downwards.
GGGAGTCGCAACACTGATGTGTTGCAGGTGTTCGGGCTAGACCGCCGCCGGAAAGAGAAACTTCTCTTAGTTCCAAAATTACGTGTATACTAGAAGCAGCATTAATCTTGTCACAATATGTCTAAACACGTAAGCCTGTACGTGAGTTCAACCATTACATCAATCGTCTTCTTGCATGCACATCTGGATGTCACTCTTGCCAAGAGCCTAGAAAGAACATCAGCAGAGGATTCTTACGGGGCTGCAATTTAGAGTGATCTTTTTTTTTTCTCCAAACACATGTAATTTACTGTAATTGTTCCCCCTTGATTTTGATGCTCCGCCACTACCTTTCGCCTTGTTCCAGCCCGACCATTACCTCCTTTCTCAAGGTTCATGGTTCACTTGCTTGTCAATTTCTCATTAATTAGTTTGCTGAATGCTCATGGTTCACCTATTTGTCAATTCAGAGCTTTATTTACTCGTGAATTTCTCACTAGTTTGATTTGTGGACGATGATATAGCACATATATATGCGATGGTTTTGTGCCAATTGGGAGCAGAGCTTGATTGGGAGAGTAGAAAAGGTGTAAATTCCCACAATTTAACACCCTCATGAACCTCTTCGGTGGATGGGAAAGCCACAAACTTTATTTAGCACTCCTGAGCACCGCTTCAGGTTACCATCATCGCACAGTTCATAACTATGACTCTTTCATCTGATTAGTTTTCTTGCATAGCTGATAGAACTTTCCTTTGATCTCTTGAATCTATCTCTCTTGGTCTATATTTTGCATTATTAAGCGCAATAATTTGTACTACAGTGTACAAATGGGTAAACCAAGATCACAGAAGGTCCACGTCGTCCACAGTGTGTTGATGTTTCTCACTTTCTCGTGGAGCTCGTGCTCATGGACCTTCGATTTTTTAATTGGACAAGAGAAATACACGAGTCATAGTGGAAAAAGTCAGCTGCGCGATTGCTTTAAGTGCTTGGAACTGATAGTGGTTTGCGAGGTGGCTCTGATAGTGGTTTGCGAGGTGGCTCTGTTTTCGTGTGGAAACTACAAAAGTCAAAGGCTATAGTAAACGTGCATAGCATTCATTGCCATGGCAAACCTACTACAGCAGTTCATGCACGAGCTGATGGCTCCACGGGCATGGTTCCTGCTGCTCCTCCCTCTCTTCCTCTTGCTCCTACGCTACTCGGTGACTACCAACAGAGCGAGGAAGAGGCAGCAGCTGCTAGACGACGACGACGACGACGACGAGCATGTACCTCTGCCGCCATCGCCTCCGGCGCTGCCCGTCTTCGGGCACCTCCACCTCATCGGCTCGCTCCCTCACGTCTCCCTCCGGAACCTCGCCACGAAGCACGGCTTCCCCGACCTCATGCTGCTCCGCCTCGGCGCCATGCCGGTGCTCGTCGCGTCATCGCCCCGCGCCGCCGAGGCCGTGCTGCGCACGCACGACCACGTGTTCGCGTCCCGGCCGCACTCCGTGGTCACCGAGGTCGTCCTCTACGGGCCCACCGACATCGGCTTCGCGCCGTACGGGGACCGCTGGCGGAAGACCAGGAAGCTCGTCACTACCCACCTGCTCACCGTCAGAAGGGTGCAGTCGTTCCGCCGCGCCCGCGAGGAAGAGGTGAGCACGGCGATGGCTCGGATCGCCGAGGCGGCCGCGGCTGGCGCGGCGGTGGACGTGGGCCAGCTGCTGGGCTCGTTCACGAATGACCTGGCGTGCCGCGCCGTCATGGGCAAGTCATCCGGCGGCCGGAGCAACAAGATGTTGCGGGAGCTCGTCGCCGACACGTCGCCCCTGTTGGGAGGCTTCAACGTCGAGGAGTTCTTCCCGTTCCTGGCTCGCTTTGGCGTTCTCAGCAAGGTGGTCCGCGCCAAGTCTGAGAGACTGAGGAAGAGGTGGGACGAGCTCCTTGACGGGCTGATCGACGACCGTGAGAGCATGTACGAGCTGATGACAGCGCCGGCGCCGGCGAGTGATCTCAAGGAGGAGGAGGAGGACGAGGACTTCATACATATCTTGCTCTCTGTTCGACACGAGTACGGCCTCACCAGAGAGTCCATGAAAGCTATCCTACTTGTAAGTTCATCTCTGATCTGATTCTGATGCTTTCACACAAGAAGTTGTTGATACTGTACATGGGGGATGGGGCACAGCCGCACAAGCCTTGTGAATTTACGCAATGTCGCTGCATTGCATTGCTGTGCGCCTATGCCATGTCCAGCTCAGGCTTGAGTCCTGATTAACTACAGAGGAGCTATGAACATGCAGGACGTATTTTTCGGCGGCATAGACACAGCAGCTTCGCTACTCGAATACACCATCATCGAGCTCATCCAGAGGCCACACGTGATGAAGAAACTGCAGGCCGAGGTGAGGAGCAGCGTGCCCCAGCACGGTGACATCGTCAGAGAGGCCGACCTGAGCAACATGGTCTACCTGAGAGCTGTCATAAAGGAGTCGCTCCGGCTGCGCACCGTGACGCCGCTGCTGGCGCCGCACCTCTGCATGGCCCGGTGCACCATCGACGGGTTCGCGGTCCCGGCCGGCGTGCGCGTCCTCATCAACGTCTGGGCCATCGCCCGGGACGCGCGGTTCTGGGGGCAGGACGCCGAGGAGTTCATCCCGGAGCGGTTCCTCGACGGCGGCAGCGCGGCGGGCGTGGGCTTCAGGGGCACCGACTTCCAGTTCCTGCCGTTCAGCGCCGGGCGTAGGCAGTGCCCCGGGATCAACTTCGGCATGGCCGCCGTCGAGCTGATGCTGGCGAACCTCGTGCGCCGCTTCGACTGGGAGATGCCGCCGGGCAAGGCGGCGCGCGACATCGACATGGCCGAGGAGTTCGGGCTCGTGGTGCACCGGAAGGAGAAGCTCCTCCTAGAACCGAAACTATGCGCGTAGCTCCTCCCGTACACTGCGTCGTCCAAGCTGGTGGATTATACTATTATTAATTATCATTGATAGTGATACTGATACGACAGGGGAAAGAACGAATCCATGGATGATTTGTGTCCATGGTTACACGCATGCAACAGTATAGTATAGCTTACTTATTTCCATATATGGATCGTGCTTGAATACGTGTGCCGAACGCATTCTTAGATACTGTGTGATGGCCATATATAATTGGATTAATTAATTAGTGCATCCATGTCGCCGTTTGTAAGAATCAGTCTTCTAAATTATAGTATAAGTTATTGTGTAACATTCCACTTACATTTCCGGTCTAATTTGGAAGCAAGAGCAAGGAGAGCCCAAACCACATACGGCTTCCATTCTGGCCGATCGACATGTGAGGTTGGAGACTTGGAGGTCATGGCCGAGTACTGTTCGAGGAGTGATCCAGAACGCGGCATCACTGGTGGCCGATGCATGGCTTGTTGCGTTGCAACCGGGGTCCAACTCATTCTGAGGAGCCAAGCTAAATGACACGTTGGTGATGAGACTGGGCACAACTCGGAAGGAAAAGGGGTGCCTGATCGACGGGTGGCTAGGAGACAAGACCATGCACCACGGACTCGCTGGTGACGCAGCAGGCGCAGGCGGCGTCACGATGCCGGTGGCAACGAGCGTGCTCCGATCGGAGTTGGTCGACGCGACGGGGGCACGCATACCCTACCGCATGTCTCTACGACTACGAGACGACAGAGTGCGAGACCGGGCAAACAAGGCGGGTGGAGCTCCCGTGAATTGACAGGGAACGGATTGGAACAGCCACATAGACAGTGGTGACACGGATAGCAGAAGAGGGCGTCCCATGGCCCATGGGAGTCGCCACCCTTGCGGATTAATTGGAGCGGGTTCCCCGCGAGGATAGGCTAGGCTATCCAAAGCCAAAGCAGCCCTGAAGAATACGTAACTCTGATGAGGATTTTGACGTGCACTCCAGTAGTAATAGCTATGCACTTGGCACTTGGCAGCACAAGGCATCTGGTACGAACACGAACACCTTTCCAATCACTGCTGACTCGGCGCGCGTGATTGCCTCCTCTGGTAGCTGTGGCTCTTGGCTGTGAAACAAGATCGTTCTCCAACTCGACAACAGCTCAGCACACTGGTGCAGTTACTTCAAATCCAAATGCGAGAGCAAGGAAGGAATTAGTTGGAGGCCAATTTGGCAGCTCATCGCTGTGCGAATAGGCCCGAGTTTTAAACGAGTGTGTAAACTGGTTCAGTCACTTTCTGGACTGGCTGATACAAATCATTATGATTCTGATCCTGTCCAAATTTAAATTCAAATAACGCTCTCCACATTTGTCCTAAAGAACTGAATATGGCTGACTCCGACAAGGACAAATCCCCCCTATTCAAGTTTTTCTGCACGAGCAAAGATAAGTGACAACTGCAAAACGGGGCATTGACGCCTAATTACAACGAACTCATGCTACTCCTCTTCCTCCTCTTCTTTCTTCCCTGCTCCTCCTTGGGATTCGTCGGCGTGCCCTCCGGCTTCGCAGCCACCAGATCGCTGTCGCCGTCGCTGCCCTCCCCGCCGGTGCCGGGCGCGGAGTAGAGCGGCAACGCGGCCGATTCGGGAGACTTGACGTGGAGCGCGCGCACGTTCCGCCACTTCCTCGGGACGCACGCGGCGGCCGCCTCCACCGCGGCGGCCACGTTCTCCACGGCCTCCTCCCTTGCCATGGCGCCGTGGCCCACGCGCACGGCGCGGCAGGTGCCACCCTCTACCCGCAGCTCCACGCGGCGCGCCGCCTCCCTCGCGGACTCCGCCCACGCCGGGTCCGACAGGTCCACGGGCACGGTCACGCCGCGGCGCTTGGCGCCCGCCGCTGCCTTGCCGCTGCCTCCGGGAACCATGAGGCGGTGGTCGACGAGGACCAGGCCGCGCCGCGCGGCGGGCGGGAGGGACCGGAGCGCGGAGGACGGGAGCGGGTCGATGTCGTCGGGGAGGTCGGCGGGGAGGCGGTCGGAGACGAGGGAGATGGAGGGGAACGGGGAGTGCGGGAGGCGGAGCTGGTGCTCGAAGCGCCGGGCGGGGGCGCGCTTCAGGGTGACGATGAGGTAGATGGGCTCCGGCGCCGGCGTAGGGTGCTTCTGGAGCCAGCGGAGGAGCGCGGCCACCGCGCGGACCACGGCTTCGCGGCGGAGGCGGCTCGTGGGGGTGGAGGGAGTGGATGCCATTGCCATTGTTGGCGCGCCTCGGCGGCGGCGGCGGGAGTTTGGGAGATTTGGGGGTGGTTAGGGTTTGTATCGACGCGTGCGTTCGTGTCTGGTTGAAGTGTTGGACCCGAAGTGAGTTGGGCTGGTTGAGTCGGACCACGAAGCTGATGGTGGTGGCTCGGCTCTCGGGAAGGAAGCGAGCCAGAAGGTTGGGGCTCTCGGCTCAGCTCGTAGGCTCGTAAGTGAAGTACAATTAGGAATTAGCTTGGAGAGTACTACTATTTGACACTTTCTTTTACCTTATCAAATTATTAATATAAGTACAAAAAAAAACTATCCGCAAGTCAGTGTATAAATTTCTAGAAATGCGTGTATAAGTAAAAGTAAATTATACAAAGGAGGCATCTATCATTTTTCTTGAATGATTGTCCAAGCGAAAGACGCAAATCAGAAGTAGAAGCAAAATGTTCTTAATTTAGGATGATTGTTACTCTCTCCATCCAAAACAAATTAACTAGGGATTTGTGTCGGTTAAGCTAATTTAACTTTGGTCAAATCTATAGTGAAAAACATTAATATTTACATCTCCAAATTGATTTACTATCAAAATATATTTTATAATCAATTTAATGATACTTATTTTGTGTCATAATATTAGTATGATTTATATATTTAGGTTAAACTTCAAATTGTTTGACTTCTCGTCAAAAAAATAAGAATTATATCTTTTTTTTTGGATGGAGAGAGTATTTCAGAGTACGTACTCCGTGAAGTGTAAACATTGGTCTATGCGGCAAAGGTTGAAATGAAAGATGCTCAAATATGACATGATGGTACTATTTTAATAAGGGTATTTATATGTGGTTTAGTGCTTCTTTGTGCCGGTGGGCTGTGAGCCTAATTTCTTCACTCTCCAGGGAAATACCGTGAAGTTTTGAGGGATAGTCAGGGAGTAGTGGCTAGGGTGGCCATGGATCAACGAAGAAACCTGACGCTGACACAGTTAACACTCCACGAGAGAAGGGACAAGGCAGAGCTGATTCGTGTTATGTGCAGTCCTGAGAATCGTTCAGAAAACAAAGAAATCCTTTGGAACCCAAGTGTTGAGCTTGTGCATGTACGTATGCATCAATTTTCGTCTTTATGCACCTGGTGTTGGACAGAGTCATTTTGCCGTGTAGTAAGCGACCAAGTTTACTTTCTTGTGGACAGTTTGAAAAACCGGACTGACCAATAAGCGATTTATAGGATCAGAATTACAGGACAGATTTGTATAGAATCCTTAAGAAATTTGAACGGAAGCTTAAAGAAAAAAAACAAAAAACGTACGCTGTGCCTCAAATTAATTTGATTGTCACGGAGTATCTAACTTGTGACGTTGTAGACTTAGATGCTTCCATTGTTTTGTGGATGCTTCACATGCCAAGACTTAACTTGGTCAGGATCTATCATCTAGTATCCTTCTTATAACAACTCAGCTAAAACATGACGAAGCTGCTCTATCAACTACTACAATTCTTTGCCGAAAATACGCGCAACGGCGTGGTCTCGAAAAAAAACAATTCTTTGCCGTTCGTGCTTTATTGTTTCTTTAATCGAAGAACGCAGCTACGTTACTAAATTGAGCCATTGCTTACATTAGAAACCCTTGAGAACAACCCGTTGACCCGGTCTTGCTGCAAGGCAAGCCTTCCAATAATTTGCTCTCAACGCTATCCCGGCGCATGCTCTCTCGAAACAAAGGAGGTCCACACAAGCTCAAACCGCACGCGCCTACCGTCAGCCCACCATCCATATCGTGAACGTGAACCTGCTATAAAAGGCAGGTCCTCAACAAGTGCCATCTCTTCACAAATTTGCAGGCAGGTGGTGGTCGGCGTCTCGCTCTCCACCGCCGCTCAATTTCTCCTCGATCATTTTTGTGGTTCGTGGCGGAAGATCTAGGAGATCGGAGCAAGATGGGTCGTCTCACCGGCTCTGCCGCCGTCCTCTGCATCTGCATTGTCGCATTGTTGTCCATGGCCGTCGTCGCGTCCGCCGCCCCGGAGGAAACCCCCAAGTTTATCTCAAGTACCGATGCTCACCGTGAAAATTAAATTTAGAGCGTATCTTGTTATCTTGTTTTCTGAAAATCCATACACCAACTTCACCGTTGCAATTTTTTTTTTGCGCCTCGTGCCTCAGCTGACTCGTGCGTCAATTTTTTTCTCTGAATCATTCATCCATCTTCAGTGGGCGCCCTTGAGTGCTCCGACAACATAACGAAACCTGCGTCACCAGCGCGCAAGCTGATCGGTGTTCAAGTCAACGGTATGGATCCCTAAACCAAACGCAGCTTCATCGATCAATTCTTCCGCGTCACACGTGTGCCAATGGGGCCGAATTGAACGACCACACGTGTCGACGGTGGTGCATGGTTGCAGTTCCAGGGGTGTGCCCGGTGCGGTTCGACCACACGCGCGGGATCAGCGCTGTGGTCGGCAGCTGCAGGGACCGGCCGGTGGTCTCGCCGGAGCGGTGCTGCGGGGCGCTCAAGACGTTCGCGTGCCCCTACAGCGACATGCTCAACGACAACGAGAACGGGTGCGCCAACGACATGTTCTACCAGATCATCGTCCGCGGCAGGCTGCGCCCGGGCCTCTTCTCGCAGATGTGCGTCGAAGGCCCGCTGGGCCTCTCGTGCTGATTGATCAAAGGCCCAGATGTGTGCGTGGGGCGCGCGTGGCAGCTGCTGGCGGCTGCGTGCGGCGTGCCCCACCCACCGGCCGGTATGTGTAATTACCTGACAAGACGATGACCGGCACGTCAACTGCGTGCCACTGATTTGATGCATGTATGTATGCGGTTTTAATTTGTAAAAAACGGAGTCAATCGATACTAACGGACACTCACACTCTGTATTATTTTTCCCTGTTAAATGTAATTGCACATGTATTTTTGTTGTATATATACAAAAGAAAAAACTTTAGAATGTAAGAGGATGTTTCTCATTGGGAAAAAAAATGTTGTTTGGATACTGTGTATCATCTTTCATGAGCTTGGGAACACAAAATTGGCCCTGTGTTGGCCTCTACTTACGAATCTCCCCATCCGATCACGTGTTTTTATGCATCAAACATCAAATTTTAGCACACAAAAAAAAAAAAAAAAAAAAAAAAAAAAAAAAACTAGGACTAGCTGGGAGACCCCCCTCCAGTAGTGCAATTTTTTTAGCACAAAACCAAACACTTATTTCTGCTAATGATCAAACCGGAGCTCGCATGTTTGGTTTGAGGTCCCTAAGTTTAGTGACTTTAGTCACTTTAGTCTCTAAAACGCTAAACACTATGATTAAAGTAGTTTAAGCCCCTTCAAATGTTTAACAATCTTTGCCATTGTGTCCACGTGATGTTGGAGCAAATAATAATCTCTACTAGTGTGTCAGACGTACGTGTCGTCTCAGTTCCGTGTAACAACGCTCACGCACGCATGGTGTGTATCACACACCATCTTGACAACAGACACGCTACAGTGTACCTGCATGCCTTGGTCGTCGCAACTACAGTAATTTCCAAGTTTGCAGGCCAGAGGACGTGAGAGATTGAATTGGAATTCAGCGTTTGAGACCAGAGGGAACGCTCTACTATACAGAGACAAGAGGGAACGTTCTATTCGGACGCGTCTCTGTCGGCTGTCGGCCGCCATCCTCCATGTGTCCACTGCTTTTCTATTTTTTTTCCTTTTCGTTGGCGCATCGCTTCCCAAGACGATGGAAGGCTTACGCGCAAATACAATTTGGTGGAGGTTTCTGGAGTGTAATACTTACTGTATCTTTTTATCTCTTTTCTTCCTTTTTTTTCACTCGCTTTTCCATTCTTTTCCTTTGTAAATCCATTTTTTATGTAAAAGTTGTGCTAGAAAAGTGATATTGAGAAATTATTATAATAAACTTAGTTGGGCTAGAAAAAAGGTCATGGGTTTGTGTCAATGTTCCTTCTTGCTCATGATTGTAGCATTTTAATTATAGTAATAATTACTATATAAGTAAAGCTCTCTCTTTTGAAGTTGTCATGATGAACTTGATTATAAAGCTATGTGGAAAAAACTATGTCGAAAAGGTAGTGATAAAGTTTATGGTGATACGTGTGCCACACAATGTCATACATAAAAATTCTAGTTATTATACTACAGTAAAATGAGATAGTATTACACAAAAATGAGAAATTACAGAAAACAAATATTTCTGAAAAAGAGAAGTATTCAGGCTGGTCAGATGGTTGGCTGGTTTCCTAAGAACGTTCGATCAGAATGCCTGCTCCTCGGTCCATTCGCGACGATGCATCTCCATCAACTAACAAGGTTTATTAATCACTTTTGCGCATGTTTGGTACGTTGTAACGTGGAATGTGGGTCATTTGCATGACGGGTTGTTGTTTGCCTGGTAGGAGTCTGAAGGATTTTTTTTTTTTTTTTTTTTATTTTTTTTTATTTTTATAAGTAGCCTGAAGGATGGTTGCTTGCTCGGAACCTATTGCCTGAGAAAAGAAACCGTGAACCCTCCCGATTAAGAGAGTAGACATTTTGATTGAGATCCAAGCAAAAAGCATGCATCACCTAGTCTAGGCTGCTATTTATCCAGGACTCACCAAACCACCTTTATAGGCAAGGTAGGCAGAGAGACCACAATTATTTGCCCATAGAAAATCAACTCGCGTCCCATATCTTATATTTTCTGTCCCGTCCAGTCCAGATATATTTCCCACGCTGCAAAGCAAACATACGTGTGCGGTGTGCCCAATAAGCCGCGCATGCATGCAGGCGGTCATCATCAAACATGCATTCTCATCTTTTTCAGCATCCTCACCGAGTTAGCAGAGTCTGTTGTTTAGCATCTTCTGTAGCCCTACTATCCAAACTCGCACTGAAAACACATCTAACTCATCGTTTTCCTATCTAGTAAGGATTTGTTGCTACTTGAGGTGCGAGTTGTGGGTGTGGTGTGTGTGTCGGTAACCTTAAGTTTACCGTGTAAGGGCTTGAAAAACTATCTTTTCCATTTAATGAAATACATGCCAATGCATGTTTTTGAAAAAAAAAATAATAAAACGTCAAATTCCTCGAGTAGTAGACTTTTGCTCTGTAGCGATGCCAGGCTTCTCCCGGCCGGCGACGTACGCACACCGTACGCGTACACTGTACTGTAAGGATTTGTGCTGGCCTTAACTGTGGTCAGGTCAGCTGAGCGACTGGGTCGTCGTTTGATGAGAGTTGCAAGTTGCTCGCAATCCTTTGCATCATCCGCTGGGGGTGGCGCACGTGGCGTCCGTACATGTCACAAAAGTAGGAGTTGGCAAGCATGCAAATTGCAATGCATGCGTCCACGTCGGCCACCCAGCGGGCGAGCGAGACTGAGCGTTCCGACTGACTGCATAGCCACACGACAGCGGCCGGTCCGGATCCGGTTCGGACCGGCCCAAATTTTAAATTTGAAGTTTGAAAAAGAAATGCTGAAAAAATTCCTAGAAATAGCTCTTGAATTATGGAACCCAATGGTGTAAAAAATTTTCAAATTTGAGTTCGTTTAATATTTATTTAGGCGTTTAGAAGTTTGAAAAAAAAAAAAAAAAATACACAAATGGCCCGTGAAGGCCCATTAAATCATGAAGGTCGAAAAACATACTAAACACACTCAAATTTAAGTAATTTTGACATCATTGGATTCTACAAATCATGAAGTATTTTTAGGAATTTTTTTAGCATTTTTTTTAAAAAAATAAATTTGAATTTTAAAAAACCGCTCGGACCGCTCAAACCGGCCGGTAAACCGGACAAACCGGCCGGTTTACCGGTAGAAACCGGAACAACTGCGCCATTCAAATTTGAATTTGAATTTGGGCGGTTACCGGGCGGTTTCCGTACAAACCGCCCGGTAAACCGCCTCCGCCAGCGGCCGGTCGGGACGTCCGGAACGGTAAAAAAAACCCAGCACACGAGTAGACAGGTTGCCCACACCACACGAGAGCAGAGTCTGACAACTTCTCGATCGGTTCGAAATGTCGTCGCCGTTGCAGCACAGGACACCGGCGGGTGACGCTGTCCTTGTAGAAAGGAGAAACTGCCTGATCTCATGAGACCGTTAGGGCTTGACTAAAATTTGTCTGATCGATATGCGGTTCGCGTGAGCACAGGATTGGACGAATTTGTCCGTGCGAACTGTGGACTAGGACTACCCAAATAGTCTGCTATATCGCATACGTATCTAGCAAAGTCGTGTCGTCGATCACGATAACGTTACGGTCACTGACACACATCACCTTGGACTAGTCTTTCAGTCTCTAGAAGATATGATCTGCTGCGCCGCGCGTGCCGTTGGATGTTTCGATCAGCTCTTTTTCTATCACGCTTATTACTGTGGAAATAGTTGTGCACGTACCGACAACTCTGTAGATTGTCTGTACAGAGCAAAAATGTCAGCAAAATGAAATTAGCTCGTTCTCTCGTCCATTGAATTTATTCGTGGGCAAGCCATACTTATCTAGTATACCAACCTTTTCCTTCTAACAACAGTGATGCCAACTCCTCCCTAGTCATCGGAGCCGCGCACGCGGCGAATTTTATCGGCGGATCAGATGACGCAAACGTACGTCGCACTGCGGCCGGCGTCGAACGTGAACACCACCACCAGGTCGTCGGTCGTGACTCCCATTAAGATCGCGGGCCGGGCCTGCCGGCTGGAACTCCAGACTGTTTGGCGTTGACAGGCTCAAGCTTTCAGCGCATTAAGGAGTAAGGACCTCCAGCACCATTATTATTAAAAGAGAAAAAAGGAAAAGAAAAAAATGTCTCTTATCTCTCAGTTTGGAGTTACTAAAAAAATAGTTTGTGGACCTACTTATAAAACCGAGAGAGTAAGAAGAAAAGATATAGAATAACAAATCATTTATATGTGGGGTTCACATAATGAAGTGACAATGACATGACATGTATGAGTTAGTCACTGACTCTACTATTGAGAATGCTCTAACAAATATGACATTTTTTCCGCTCACGTGTTCGGCTAATACATAAGCTAACTGATTTCACTTGTTTCAATACTTGTGCCATTTGCTTTATACATAATTAGTTTAAAAAATACCTAACATGTCTTAAATTTTATATTTTATGATAAAGGAAAAAAAAAGACAGAAAAAACCTTTATATTCACATTTTCTAAAACTCTTTCTTTATTAAAGGGGTCCGCACCACACCTTGACGGTGTTAACTTCAATGATCATGCTAACCTTGCCGTCTTTAGTTGTACTTACACCGCGAGAACCTCATATAGTGCGATATATACGACGACAGCTAGCTCCGAAGATTATAAAATATAAAAGAAAAAGGTATGTCTTTAACATGTTTGCAGCTAGCGTAAGGATGATAGGCAAGTTTAACAACAATTTTCCTGCCTTGCCACTGTCATGGGGTTAGGTAAACCAAAGCTTCGATCGACTTCAGATGCGGTCACTCTGATCACTATGTTTGACAGTCTGAGTATGGATGAAAGTAAAAGAGAGTGCCACCCCTACGATGTTTACACAAAACGATGATGGCGTGGGGACGGTGTGCACACGTCACTTCCGTCGGGAGTATTTTATTTATTTATTTGCGCCAATATACACACAAAAAATGATGAAATTAATTAATGGGAAAATGCTTGTAGTCTCTCACTTATATGTTAAGATCACTTGACAGTCTTTTGTACTAATTATTTAGACAGATATGTAAGACCTGTTATAATGAGTTAGATCCAAATGGAAGCTTGTTCGGTTTGGAATAGGCTAGGAACCATTACAGCATCAAACCTATACAAAATTTGCTAAACATTCCAACTGCTCGGTTCTTTTTTTTTCTCGAATACGCAAAAGACTTGCGCATCATTGTATTAAGTAGAAGAGAGTTTTTACAAGTTTTTCCTGGGTGAAAACAAATTTTAAATTCCGCTCGCCACCCAGGTACGCTTACAACCGGATTACTCACGCACTAAACATTCTAGTTTTCACGCCCCGGCTTGGATCCACAGGTCGGCGGTGTGCTTGATGTTGCATAGGATCTGGTGTAGGTTGGCCTCTGCGCCTCTGAAGCATCTAGCGTTCCTCTCCTTCCAGATTTCCCAGGCGACGATGGCGAACAACGTGTCTGCGCCTTCCCTCTTAGTCCCCTGCCATTTTGTTCTCCAGCGGTCCCACCACTGGCCAATGGATGGGGCTCCAATCTCGGAGGTGTCAGCTCGGAGTATGACGAGAATGGCCCACCAGACCTGACGGGAGAAGGAGCACCCGGCGATGATGTGGTCGATCGTTTCCGGCTCCTGGTCACAGAGGTAGCAGTTGTCGTTGGCCTGTAGACCGTGTCTGTGTCGCCTGTCCGCCGTCCAGTGCCGCCTACGGATGGCCAGCCAGAGGAAGATCCTGACCCTGAGTGGTGCCCAAGTCTTCCAGATTCTCTTGCAACCAGGAATGGGGTGGGAACCCGCGAGAAGCGCCCTGTAAGCCGACCTGGCAGTGTAATTCCCGTCCGCTGTCCATCTCCAGACAACACGGTCTTCCACTGAGGAGAGAGCAACCTGGTCGATCCGGTGCCAGAGGTTGAGGTAGTGTCTGGTTGCCGTGACCGAAATCCCCCCCGAAATCTGTCGAACCCAAGTGCGACCCGTCGGCCCTCGCTGCAGTGCCTCTGCGACGGTGGTCTTCCGTATGTCTCTCTGTCCGACGTAGTGGAGGAGCAACGGTGCGATATCGCGCACTGACCGGCCGTCGATCCACCTTGCACTCCAGAAGAGGGTTCTCTGGCCGTTGCCGAGGATCGTGAACGTGGAGGCGTTGAAGAAGTCGTGCACCTCCCTTGGCACCTTGATCGCCAGCTGTGACCAGGCGCGTGCCTCGTCCGTCTGCTGAAGCCAGAGCCACCTCGACTGTAGGGCTATCGAAGTTCGCCTGAGGTCCGGGATCCCTAGGCCTCCTAGGTCCGTCGGCCGACAGGCAGTGGGCCAGGCCACCATGCACTTCCCCCTGATGGAGCCATCCTTCCCTGTCCAGAAGAATCTCCTGCAAATGTTGTTGATCTCGTCGATTGCCCAGGGAGGCAAGCCGTCTGCGATGATGTTGTAGATGGGGATCGCAACTGCTTGGTTCTCAAACCTGATATACTTTAACATAGTGTTCTTTACAATTACACCATTTTTTGGATGGAAAGAGTATTTTTGTTACTCCAAGCCTTTTGTGCCTCTCCTGTTAACTCTTATGATGACACTACTTTCTCTATTCTATAAAAAAGTGCCATTCTCATTTTGAAGAAGTCAACATTATTAATTTTTACCAAATTATGTGAAATATCAATATCTACGATGAGTAGAGTTGTCGAATACATAATTATAATAAGCTTATTTAGATACATAAATATTATAAACATTATTTTATAAATCTAAATATTTTTTAAAAAGTTTTTCTTAAAAAAGTTTCTCAACATGAATCCTATAGCATTATTTCAGGAGGGAGCAGAGGGCATGATTCGGATGCTCGATGCACGTGATACACCAGGAGGGAGTACTTGACAGTTGAGACTACAGTACACCAGCCATTTTGTAGTGTTGTGTTGGGCACAGCCTAATCTGACACATCCTGGAGTGTGGACCATGGCCTTGTTTAGTTCCCAAATTCACTCCCCAAATTTCACTATGCAGAATTCCTATTCCCCATCACATCAAAATGTCGGCAAATGCGTAGATCTTAAATGTAGATGAAATCAAAAACTAATTCGCGATTTTTGTTGTATCGAGGCACTAACATTTAGCCTAATTAATCAATATTTGAATAATTTTTTGCATAAAAAAACAAAAGCTGCTACAGTGTTCAGCAGGCGCCGATTCGGGATCCCGGATTCGGGATCTAAACGAGGCCAAGTGATTTTCAATCATTCCCACACAGTCTCCGCGACGCCTCCACGTCCCCGTCCCACCAACCCCCAGCTCCACTCGTCGCCACCTCCTCCAAACGCACTGCGCCGGAGGCCGACGGGGAGGAGGAGCGGCGAGCGGGCAAAGGAAAATAGAAGAAAATGGAAGCCAATCCGAGCAAGTCAGAGGATCCGACCGCCTCCCCTCCCCTGAGACCTCCGCCTATAAAAGCCGCCCCACCCCGCACTCTCCCACCAGCTGCTCTCCACCAAGAGCTGCTGCCACCCCCACCAAACCAGTCGCTGGATTCGTCCAGAGTCTTGCCTGTTTCACCGCCCCAGATCTGATCCGCGGCGCCGCGTCTCCGCTCAGGTTGGTCGCCGCCGCCGCCGCCGCCGCCCTTCTTCCTCATGGCAGCGTTTTCCGCTTCGATTGTTTCTTCTGTCGATCGGTGGGGAATTTTTTTGGGGTGCTTATAAGCTGTTCGGTGGAATGAATGGAATGTGGAATGGAATGGAATGCAGATGGCGATCACGGTGAGGCGGTCGACGATGGTGCGCCCGGCGCGGGAGACGCCGCGGCAGCGGCTGTGGAACTCCAACCTGGACCTCGTGGTGCCGCGCTTCCACACGCCCAGCGTCTACTTCTACCGCCGCGACGGCCGCGACGGCGCCGCGGCGCCGCCGGAGGGCGGCGGGTTCTTCGACGGCGAGCGGATGCGGCGCGCGCTGGCGGAGGCGCTGGTGCCGTTCTACCCGATGGCGGGGCGCCTGGCGCGGGACGAGGACGGGAGGGTCGAGATCGACTGCAACGGCGAGGGGGTGCTCTTCGTCGAGGCCGACGCGCCCGACGCCTCCGTCGACGACTACGGCGACTTCGCGCCCACCATGGACCTCAAACGCCTCATCCCCACCGTCGATTACACCGACGACATCTCGGCCTTCCCGCTGCTCGTGCTCCAGGTGAGCTTGCTCAGTCCCTATCGTTGTCCTTTCAATTAGACTAAAGGACATCAGAAACTGAGGACACCCCTGTTATAGCTTTCTGGAAGTCGTACGGCAGAGAGTCTTCACAAACAGCACGGCAACTAAATTTTGGTGCACCTGTAGTACTCTTTGTTTAGTGCATGATTGGATAGCTGGGCCTTTAGTACCTCGTGTTCTAGGTTGGCTTTTATTAGCTGTAACCGTACCACTTGCATAGTTCTACACTTCTACCCACCCACTCGGGCTGTCGTTGTCTTGTTCTGAGTGGGGCATCTGTTATGGTTGGATTTTAGTACTCTGATTCTGAAGCTTCAGTTAGAATTGCTTAAGAAGATTTGGCATCATATCTGTTTTGGTGGTTATGCATCGAAATAAACTTCACCTGGACCAGCTAGTAGCCGATCTTATTCACAAACTGAATTGTGGTGAAATCTTTTACTTCTCCATGTTGCCTTGTACTGTAAAAAATGAAGCATTCATCCGATTGCATCATTTCCTGCACAGAGTAACAGTCAAGCAGGCCAGTCATGAGAGCATACTCCGAGCAAACATGATAATTTTTCAATTGAAGTGCACTTTACTAATTAGGCTTCATGCAATGTTAATTGTGTACTACTATGTACTTGTTGACTATTTAAATATTCCTGGCCTCTGGTCTGGAAGTTTCTTGTCTCAATCTATGGTCCTTCGGGCTTGTGTCTTATGCCCGTAATTATCTAATTGGTTCCATACCAATAATTGATCAGTAGCATGTGCAGAACTTTCCCATTAACTTAAAATATTAACACTCCAATTCTTTTGACTATCGTATGCCTTTTGTGCCTATAGTTGCCAGAATGTTAGGTTGCATTAATCATGTCTTATGTATATTGGACCAGTGTCAATCGTTACGTGAAATTGCTACTTGCTAGTAGGGCCTACCTGGCTTCCAAGTGGGGTTGCCTGGTCAAGTTTGAAGCTTCATGTAGTCAGCATCTGTTTGATTATCTTTGGATATGCATAGGCTTAATTGGATTTAATATTGATCTCTGATTGTTACTTTTAAACTAGCCCAATAGCTTAAGTTTCTCCTGTCTTAGAAGTGAATCCTTTTGCTTTGCAAAACTTTGTGTTCTTGTAAGTTGTAAATTACTCCTCTGTGACTAGGTTTTGATGAATACACCATTCAGTTTTCACTTCCAATTCTGCCTAAATGAAACTTGTCTGACGGTCTGATCTGCTGACCATCCGGTGGTCCATTGTCACATATGCTATTTCATTTTCTAATACTTGATTGAATATGATGCATCACCAGTTTGATTGAATATGTGCTGATTTGCTTTTTGAACTATGGAGCATGGGTTGACTATCCTTACTGGAAATTTCATTTCGCAACAAAATCTGCTCACTTGTAAAACTGAAGTGAATTAGTATTACCTGGTGTGTCCTAAGTTTATGTGGACCATGCAATTTTGTTAGTCACCAGCCTGTCGACAACAACTTGCTGAATAATCTTGCTTGGAATGCACACTGCTTGTTGGTTGGTACAAAAATGATAGCCTAACCAGTGGGCAGGGAGCTAGCTGTATGACATAAGAGTTCGGTATCGTGTCCCACACCTGAAGATAGCGTAACGGAGTTTTGCACGAGGCTCTTTTTACCTCATTACACCATGTTTTTGTACCTTTATATTGGTGTCCATTATCGAACATAAATTTATAGATATGCCTAGTAGGGACCCCATATCACTTAAAAGGAAAAATAAAAATATTAAGCAAGTGACAGGTGGTGACCCTGTCTTAGGTGAGCAGCATTGCATTCTGGGGCAGATAAGCTTTATGCAGTGCAAGACTTGCAAGCTTCTTTCATTTTTGGCTATAGAATGACTCACAAATGTGTTACTGGTCCTTTGGAATTGCTTTTCAGAACATATGTTTATAGGTTTATATTACTCCTATTATTATTGTAGATTGGATATTTACAAGTTCTAACCCATGCCACTGTGCAAAAGCCATTTCATGCACATGACGTTTCCATATTAGAGTTATCTGCCATCTCTAGTTGTTATTTCAGTTTTTTTTAATTGCATCGGTTGTCAGGTGCAACTGTTTTCTTGTTAGTGACTTCATTCGCTAGCTGATTCATATGGACAAGCTTGTGCCAACTCCACAATTCAACAGTTATTTATTTTAACAGAAAAACAAACAATCAGTTACCTTCACTTGTCCTCGAGATGTATCTGGTCTTTAAGCTCAGTGGGACAATAATCTACTGGATAAACCTATCCATCTAGGAAATCACATGTGCCTGAAGAAACTTGCATAATCGAATACAGATCAATTACTTATCCTTCTGCATTCAATTTTATAAGCATACTGCATTAACCTCATGAAGTTTGTTGGAATTGACCACATTACTTCTCTTCTTTTTTCTTGGCTCCAGGTGACTTATTTCAAATGCGGAGGCGTCTCCCTTGGTGTTGGCATGCAACACCATGTTGCGGATGGCATGTCTGGCTTGCACTTCATTAACTCATGGTCTGACCTCTGTCGTGGAGCTCAAATTTCTGTCATGCCCTTCATTGACCGCACTCTTCTTCGCGCTCGTGATCCACCAACTCCATCTTTTCAACATATCGAGTACCAGCCTGCCCCAGCTATGTTGTCCTCCACACCCCAATCCCTTGCTTCCAAGTCAAAGCCACCTGCTACTGCTGTGGACATTTTCAAGCTCACTCGCTCGGACCTTGGCCGGCTGCGTTCACAGCTTCCTGCAGGGGAAGGTGCACCCCGGTTCAGCACATATGCAGTGCTAGCGGCACATGTCTGGAAATGTGTCTCTCTTGCACGCAGCCTACCTCCTGAACAACCCACCAAGTTGTATTGTGCTACTGATGGGCGACAACGGCTACAGCCTCCACTACCAGATGGTTACTTTGGCAATGTCATCTTCACTGCGACACCACTTGCTGAGGCTGGCAAGGTGACCAGTGGGCTGGCAGAAGGAGCAGCAGTCATCCAGGGAGCACTGGATAAGATGGACAATGACTACTGCCGCTCAGCGCTGGACTACCTGGAGCTGCAACCAGATTTATCAGCACTGGTGCGTGGAGCGCATACCTTCAGATGCCCGAACCTAGGGCTCACCAGCTGGGTACGCCTTCCTATCCATGATGCCGACTTCGGATGGGGCCGGCCTGTGTTCATGGGGCCAGGCGGCATTGCATATGAAGGTCTGGCGTTTGTCCTCCCAAGTGCAAATGGAGACGGCAGCCTGTCCATTGCTATCTCGTTGCAGGCTGAGCACATGGAGAAGTTCCGGAAGCTAATCTGCGATGTTTAAAGGGAATGTCAGCGCCGACTATTGAAGAAGGATGTTATAGGGCGAGAGGCTTTATGTTGTACCCACTCACTCAGATGAAATACTGAAGTTTCAAGTGAACCCAGTGGCTGTACTTTCACTTTTGAAGATTTGCAGAGCCACCTTTTGTGCCCTTTGGGTTTGGGGGATGTTTTTGGCAAACCTATAATTGTATGGGTTACTGATGGATGAGTTGTTTTAGGAGAAAGATCAATTATAGAGGAAAAAGGGTAGACATTTTCTGTGAAGAAACATAGTAAAATCATTGTAACTTTGTAAGAAACAAGCTCCAATAGCAAAACTCGATGTGGGGTTACTTGAGCATGGAATAATTTAATTTATCAGTACAATTTGGCAATCCACATTTTTCTACTTGTATGACGCAGACATAGCTGAGATTGAGCTGCCATTGCAACTGATTAAACTTTACCAGGTTCACTGAAGTTTTCTCAGTGGCCAATCTTGATCTTTCTGCAGGTGTGGGTCACAGCTCACAACTGGTGCAGATCTTCCTCTTTTTCCGAGGCTTGAAAAGAGCGCCATACTGAATATCCTCAATTGCTGCAGGCTGAGATACAACTGAACACACAGGCAGATGGACCCATCGATTCTTCTCCAAGAGGCACTGCTATGCTGCGAGGGTACTCATCTTGACATGGATTGCAGGAACAGACGTGGAGGGTGGGACTTGGGGGTATGGCGGTGCGTTGGAGAAGCCCTTATCAACCAGTGTACCCCTTTCGATCTGTTGCAAGCCTGATCAGTCGCAGAAAAGGGTATACAGGGTTGTTGTGCCTTTGATATGAGTCTGTTCGGGATTGTTGCAACTCCATGAGAAAGGAGACAAAACAAAGAATACAGCACCTTATTTGAAGGACTAATAATTGATTGTTGATCAGTCGCAAAAAGGAGATACTTTATAATGAATCTTCAATTAATAAAAAAAATATTGGTTCGTTCCTGTTAACAATGTATAGAGGTTCTTTCTTTCGGGAAAAAGAAACATATAGAGGTTTAGAAGGAGAGAATTGGCAGTATATGTGGAGAGAGAGAGAGAGAGAGAGAGAGAGAGAGAGAGAGAGAGAGAGAGAGAGAGAGAGAGAGAGAGAGAGAGCATTTAACAGGAATGTTTTGGGGCATTAATTTAACCCTGAATGATAATGACATCAACGAATTCAGAATCCAAAGTAAATTTGGAAGTGATCAGATCACTGATCCATCCTTTTCGGAGAGCTTCCAAATCCAAGAATTTGGGTTCAAAGCAAAGAAGGTAGAAGTTGCTCTTAGAATCTATGAACGCACGATTTTTTATTTGTTAGATCCGAAATTAGGGTCTAGATCAAATTGTACAATTACAGGTAACGAGTTATATATATTAAGAAAAGAGGGAAAATAATGCAGAAAAGGGTTTACAAAGTTACATTCTCTGAAGAAACTTGATGGAGGAAATCATTGCAACTATGGCTTGGGTCGGGTTGAGCTGCCACGGAATACTCAGGTTAGCTGAAAGTTTCTTCTATGGCAGATCTTTGTTCCTGATGTTTCTTCAAAGGTCATGTTATAATAATATAATCCATAATAACGTGTGTAGATTTTAATTAATTTTTTCAGATGGAACAAGCAGTTATTATAACATGATGATGAGATGATGAAGGTAGGTCCTTCAGAGTCCAGATGTCTGCTGTGATGCTGTTTGTCGTCCGTGTGTGTTGGGGAGAATGGGGGTGGGGGCAGCTGGGGTCTTTGCTTTGTTCGCTCTCGGTGCAGGAACGCTCCTCGCGGGGTACACGTGTCCTGTAATCGCCGACTGCCGCCCGCTCATTTCCCCGTCCCGTTTCAAGGCTACTACTGGTTTGCTGGGGCGGCCGACATGTGGGGCAATGCAGACGCCGAGGCGGATACGCTCGGGAGCCCCACCGTTGGAAACCCGAAAGCCGAAAGCACAAGAGGCCTCACGCAGCCCGAGACCCGAGGCCACTGCAGGGGAGAGCACCCACTCAACCCACCCGGAAACCCCCACCTGGCCGCCTCCGCCCTCTTCTCTGCCCCGGGCCGCCACCCCCACCTCGCCGCCTCCCCTGTCAACGGCGCAGCGCCTTGAGGCTAGGGCCAGTACACTCCCGCCGTTCCGCGACCGATGACGCCGCCGCCGCGGTGCCGCTTCCGCCCGCCCGGGGGAGCATTTCGCGGAGTGCCGGGCGGCGGCGCACCACGCGGGCTCTGCTGCGCCGCGACGCGGGCTGGCTGGGCGGCTCCGGTGTCCACGCGCTTGGCTGCTCTCTGTCTGTGGCCCGCCGCCGCCACGTCGAGAGCGTTGGTCTTGGTCAGCCACGCGCCGCGGCGGGTCCTCCGTCTCGCGAGCGTCGCCGGCGGCCAGGGGGCCTTGTCCCCGCAGAAGCTGCCGCTGCCTGAAGCCTGTAGGTGCAGACGGCCCGTGAAGGAGCAACATTGCTCGCTCGACTCGTGTGGCGGCCGTCGCGCTACCGCCGCCGCGAGCGGTGGGCGGGCGGGCGCCCCCCGTGCGCTTGACGACGCGACGAGTGCCGATGCCAAGCCGTCAGCTTGGGCGCCCGTGTGCGCCTCCGCCGCTCCGCCGCGTCGCGTTCTTGCTCGCATCGGCGCACCACGTGCTGAATCGTGGGACCACGCCAGGTGCTACTCTTACACCAATCCTCCGATCACTTCGAGATTATTCGAATTCGTATTTCGCCCACGCTTATCATGCTAGCTGTTCTATTTTGGGTCATCCTTGGGCGTCTCGAACGGTCGAACCTGTGCTCTCTTCCGCTTACAACTGTTTCTCTGCCAATCATTGTCACACTCTGATTTCGCTAGAACTATGCCTATATATAATTATGTAATTCTGATTTCGCTACAATTAAGCCTAGATATTTAGTACACATTAAGCACGGTCCAGCCCACAGCCGACGACCTTGCTGGCCCTCAACATGTTTGACAGATTGCTACAGCGTGCATATCTCTCTTGCACTGCTCGTGGGGTAAGCAGAATAGCAGATGCACTTGCATCAAGAAGGTAGCACACGTGTTGCCGATGGTTGGTTGCCCCTGCCCTCCCAACTACAGATGGAATGCTCCCTTCTTATTCTATACTGTATGACTTCGTACGCCCTTGACATGTTCGATAGATTGTCATGACGTGCGCAAACTCCTCATCTTGATCCCTCTCATTGGCTCTCTTTGCAAGTTATGCCATGCATATATGATCATGAAAAGAAGTCAACAATGTTGTCATTGCTCCTGCCAACACAAGTACAGAGCTGAGCATACCCTTCTTTCTTCATTACCATGGTAGCAGGCTAGCAGCAGCCTCCATCGGGTGACTGTGCTGGCTGCCAATTGCTTTAGATTACGCTCCTGTGATATTATTAACTGATAGCAGAGCTTTACTTTACTAGCATGACAACCAAGCTATGATTGTTTTTTCTCCCTCCTTTTGAGCGTGGTGTCAAAATACTGATTGTTTTAAACCATCCTTATTTGCGCAGTCATGCAATGAAGTTACGCCGTACTTTGTTTACCTGAACATGTTGGTGAGTCTGTTAAATTGACTGAATAATTCTGATGACTTCCTGCTACATTCTCTCAAATTGGCCTCCTGCTACATTTGTTTGCAGCATTGATTCTTGTGTTTCAAAGGTTACAGATTTTGCTCGATCAAGAATTTAGTTCTAGCAATGCAAAACTGACACTAGGAATGGCTGAATGAGGATTAGTGAGAGTATGTTTAGTGAGAATTTTTTAAGCATCCAAATGTTTGGTGAAACATTCTAGCATTAATTGGAATCATAAATAGCAGCACCAGAAGCTATATTTTCTGAAAAAAAATGTTATCCCATATCAGTTTTCCTTTAGTGTGGAATGCTACTTATTCATCTGAGTTTTTACTTTGAATTAGTCCTTCCTGGCACATTTGTCTGTGTATCAAGATTACAGGCCTTTACTTGAGGTGCATCATGGCAATTAGAATCCAGTGTAATTTTAGTCTGCTCTATTAGAGATAATGCATGGAATACGCTTAGCTTCAGTATGTTTTGGTGTTCTCACTGCAACAAGTTTTGAACTATGTACAACAAATGCAGATTTGCAGGGTATGTTAACCAAATAACTCTTTAACTGTTCAGAATACAAAGCCATATTATTATAGATTTATAATTATGTTTTATTACACTGTTTTTCTTTTCTTCTTTGTCTTAAGAATGTTTTTTCTGTTTCGACAAACACTCTAGCCGATAGGGTTCTGTTTTTTTAAAAAACTTTTTGATGCTGTACCAATGATTACGTACCATGTTTCCAAGTTGTTTTTGTCAATTTTTTCGATCTTGCAGACCATGAGTAAATGTCAAGTTTATTGCCAGACATAGAATTCATGTACTGCCAGTTCTCCATTTTAATCAAGGTTGCAATAATACTTCCTGCTGGCTACTTAGAGGTAGGGGAGTTTGCTGCAGAAGCCAGAAGGAGCCCCTAGAGAAACATTGGAAGAAGCCTTTACAGACGTAGAGATACTGTCACTTTTTGCTCAATTGGACATTCCACAGATTGGTCAAGTGAGTGAAAATGGTCTATTAAGTTAATCTTCTTGCGTCTTATATTAAGAAGAAGAAGAAGTTGAGTTCCACTATTTTCCAAATAAAATTAAAGACCCCCCAACATCTGCACCAGAGTCTAGAATGTGCACCTTCCGTTATTAATGTTATCTTTTTATTCTCTAGCATTTTTTTTCCAGCCCTCTATCACCTTCTTGGATGACATCCTCCCTGGCTCCCTCATGTCTCCCGGCCTACACATTTCCTCTTGTTATTTATATAGGTTTATAACATGACGAAAAGCTTCAAATGTATATACGGGCATATTTCCTAGTATTTATTACATAATAGGCACCACTCTCAATGTGCTAATTGTTAGTATAATTAAAGTATGTCCACATAATTTGATGCCTTCAGTTTATTTATAGATCTAGGCGTGTATTTTAAACTTGAAACCTTACTGGTCTGTCAAATATCTATGGGGAGGGGAAGGGAATGTTAAGGCATACAGCTGTCGCGATAAAAAAGTAGACAGAGTCAGGCCCGTGTAACAAACCGAATAGAGAAGTAGCCTGGTCTCGAAAAAAAGTACAGGCATACAACACCATGTTTCGGTTCGAATTATTTGTGGTTCACGTTGCATTGATGCACTTTATCCTATTCGCATTTATTACTAACAAGCAGGATTGATTGCCAAACCGCATTTCCTTTACTGAATTACTGCACGGCTTGCTTTTGATGGCGGTGGAATCTGGATTAACCATCTAACCGCCTTCCTGATTGGGCAGGTAAGACAACGGCGAGCACCGGGTCGCGGCGTGAACTTGTCTGCGCGTGACGCGTACGCGAGGCCGAGCCGAAGCCGAGCCGGTGGAGCCGGACCATGGGCGCGCGCGTGGGCACCGACCCGACCCAACCCGAGGCGGCGTGGAGTTGGTGGCGCTGGGGTATAAAGCGCAGTGCCCCCCTCCATTGCATGGGACGACCGCATTCCATTCTCTCTCCTCTCTCTCGCCCACGCCCAGTCTCACGCTCTCTCTCTCTCTTCTGCGAGGACGCGCCCGGGAAGGTGAGATCGATCTCTCTCTCTGCTCCCTCCCCTTTCTCCCTTCTTCTCCAAGTTTGTTACGGCTCAACTCTGCTGCGTTCGTCCCCAAAACCCCCGTGCTCCTGCTGCTTCGATCCTTCTAGAGATCTCGTTTCCTGCCGCCCGCAGCGCTGCGATCCCGTCTCGCTCCCGTGTGCGTGTTCGGTTCGTGGTGGTGCTTCGTTTGTTTGAATGCTGCTGCTGGTTTCCCTTCTCGTGCTCGATCGATTTGCGCTGGTGCTTTTGGATTTGCGAAACCAACCCTGCTGCGAGATTTCGATGTTTTGTTTGAATGCTGCTGCTGTTTTCCCTTCTCGTGCTCGATCGATGTGCGCTGGTGCGCGCTTTTGGATTCGCGAAACGAACCCTGCTGCGAGATTTCGAACCGCGGATTTTAGTTCGTCTTGCTGCGAGTTGTTGTTCGTTCCTCCGTGTTTTTGGTGCTGCTGGTAGTAGTAGCGTTGGGTTGCCGTTGCTGGTGCTGGGGTTTTGCCGCCAGGGGAGGCTTTCGTGGTGGTCAAGGAGGTTGAGGAGGCCGCGGAGGCACCGATGGCTCCATGGTGATCTCCGATCGCCTCCCTCCTTCGAAATAGCGCGTACTGGTTCTTCTCTGCTTCGTCTCGATCGAACTCGATCGATCGTTTGACGACGGCTACCCTTTTGCTTTTGCGTGCTGCTTGGGAATTGCGCGGTGCTGGTGAGCACTCTCGTTTGCAGTTGCAGTTCCATCCATCCTTGTTCGCGAGGCGCTGGATCCCCGAAACTTGTTCCGCGGCTGTGCGCGCCCTCCAGTTCGGATTTCGCGCTGCGCGCGCGCGTCGTTGCTGTTGCGTTCCGTATCGGTTTTGCTGTTGCTTTTCGTAGTGGTTTATTCGGAGGGAAATGGGCTAATGATGAGCACCGCAACTCCATGGTGAACTCGATTGAACTTTCCTCTCGAAAATTCTGCGGTCCTTTCATCAACCGCTTGTCGTTTAACGGCCATGTCGTTCGTTCTGCTGCTTGTGTCCGTCAGAACTCGACGATAAATCTGCTCGTGATCTGCCGATTTTTTTTCGGTATCTGCTATGCTCGGCATGTTTGAGAGATCGCTGCTTTTGAATGTGGCTTTAGGGTTTTAGAAACGTGTGGATATGAAGTTTTGAACCACCTTTTTTCTTACCCCGTTTTCTGTAGATCTTCTCGACACTACTGGGCGTGCAACAGGGATTGGTCTCTGCCTGTCCGTTTTCCTGTTTCCTTGCACTGTGCCCTTTGTTGGATCTCCAGCTTGATTTTCCTTTGCTGAACAATTTCAGATCGTGGTTGTCGTGCCATCATGCCCTGCAAAC
Organism: Themeda triandra; assembly: GCA_018135685.1. Taxonomy (NCBI): domain Eukaryota; kingdom Viridiplantae; phylum Streptophyta; class Magnoliopsida; order Poales; family Poaceae; genus Themeda; species Themeda triandra. The sequence goes on along the minus strand of JAENPR010000069.1, from coordinate 63,894 downwards.
TGCAAACTGCATGCCTTTTTATTTTCTCCCCCTTGCCTTTTATTTTTATGTCACGGGGTTGGCATTTCTGGCTTACTTACTAACCGTGTAAGTTAACCTTTGCAAAATTGAGTGTGATTTCTTGTCTATTACTATAATTTCTTGTCAAGGATGTTATGTAGTGGCATATCGCTATTTAGTTCCTTCCTGTCAGAAAAGTTTGTAGTGCTAAAGCATCATTAAATCATGACTGTTGCTTGTTTTCAATTCATCTAGATAGAGGGCCTATATAATTAGTTTGTTATTCGGCGTGTTGAAGTAGTGGTCCTCAAAATTCATACAAGCTGAAATTGCTATTCTGATTTTGACATGAAGCTTCTATCACAAAATCTTAGTTCACTTTAGGGTTAGTTTTTGAAATAGATCTTAGGTTTTCAGAACTTTGTTAATGCATCATTGGAAACTGCTATTTCTTCCATATTACACAATTGTCCTGTAATGCACCCAAGGGCCCTGTTTCCAAACCTCGGTAAAATCCTGCATGCCGTTCAAAATTGTCTCTGTTGGTTCCTTGACCATAGAAATAGCCAAGATAAGGCGGTGAGTTCTGCTTTGAGCTTTCCAAGCAATGGTGTATGCCTATCTATGTTTTCTTTCTGCAATGAGATCGTAATTTGCATAGAACAGTGCCAGTGCTAATGAATCTTTCTATTTGTATTTCGTCAATGCTTTCTGGCACTTCTGTGATCATAAAAATCTGATGTTAGTCCATCTTAATATAAAGATAAGTAGCTCTCCTGTGTGCTGGAGAAAAAAAAAAAACTGATGTTAGTTTGTTCTTTTCCAAAAATTTTCCTGGTTATCAATTTTTAGGATATTATTCTCACACTAGTATGCTGCAGGATATCAAGCTCGGCTATGGCACTTCCTGCACCTGTGACGGCAAAGACTACTGAGGAGGGTGAGAATGAAAGACTTGATTATGCCGTGTCAGCTATGCAAGGATGGCGAGTAAATATGGAGGATGCTGTGAGTAACCTACCAGCCTTTGTGTAGGATCATTGGATGCATAGTTATATGAAATACACATGATTGACTTGCTAGTTGCTATAAGTTGCTGCTAAACAATTGAAGCCTCATGGTAACCTTCTTTCTCTGCAGCATGCAACTGTCTTAAATCTTGATGCTACAACTGGCACATCATTCTTTGGTGTTTATGATGGCCATGGAGGTCTGATCTTCACCCTAATCCTCTTGAACAAGTTTCTGATGCATGATGCCAAAAGACAGTCCAGATGTTTAGCAACTTGTGTCCATTGCATTCTTAGTTTCTTACTATGCATTCATGAGTACTGTTGACTCGTTTTTGTGTTTGTAGCAATAGGTACCATTTACCATGATATTTGATTTATTGGAAATTCTGTTTCAGGTCCTGCTGTTTCAAAGTATTGTGCAAGACACTTACACCTTGAGCTTCGCAAACATGAAAATTTTCGTGATAATCCCCGAGTTGCAATTGAGAGAACGTTCTTAAGGTTTTCACCCTTTTGTAGTTCACTGAATTCATGCATCATATATCTTTAGATGGCATAAGTTCTTTTCCCTCCATTACTATAGTGAATGGCAAAGGAACAATATTGCCACATTCTTTGTTCATAGTTGATAGTTGAACTTTTGTTGCACTTGTAAATAAGAAATATGTAATCATTGGTCCTACTTTTCTGCTGCAGGATGGATGAGATGATGAAAGACAGGAGGGCAGGGAAGGAATTATCTGAGTATGGAGGTAATGAGAATTGGGAAGCATATAGAAAGGCTATGCGCAAGACTTGGTTTATACCCTTCTGTCAGGTTCTTACTCAACCGTTTTATTTATAAAATCTAGCATACGAAAGCTTGTAAGTTGTAACATTTCACTTCATCTTCAATATTTTTCCAGAAGCCTGCCTATAGGGGGCCAGCAACCGATGGATGTACTGCTTGTGTGGTTCTCATTAGAGGCAACCAAATCATTGTGGGAAATGCTGGTGATTCTCGCTGTGTACTCTCAAGGAATGATCTGGTCTGTTGACACATTCTTTTGTCAAGCATATGTCTGATACCAAATCAACCTGATATTTTGTATCACTAAATGTATTCTAATGGTGCCTAATACTCTGTTATTTCCATTATATGCAAAGGCGGTTGATCTATCCCAAGACTTTAAACCAACCCTTGAAGCCGAAAGACAGAGAATAGAAGCTGCAGGACATGCGGTAACTGTAACTGAGAGAGGAACTCGTATTGATGATGGAATTGCGATTTCAAGATCACTTGGTACAGTTCTGCCTGACTTTTTAATCCATTGTGGGATTCTACAATTGATTGTGTTATCAGTGTTTTACTTCCTTGCATTTCAGGTGACCTGCGATACAAGGATAACAATGACTTAGGTCCCCAAGAACAAGCAATTACTGCCTTTCCTGAAGTTCGCACTGTAAGTAATTACTATATTCTGTCACCAAAATGTGATTTTATCCATCTGGGTACCGTCTGATAGAAAATTGCCCCTTATTTGTTAGGAAGAGATAACTCAACAGGACCAGTTTCTTATCATAGCATGTGATGGAATCTGGTAAGTTTTCATCTAAAAGGCACCAGTGCACTGTTTTATGGCCTATTTTATTTTGTTTGCTTCGAGATGTCCTTTATTCCATGAAAAATACATCAAGTTAAAATGATAGCTATCTTCCACTCATTTGTCTCTTCCAAGTTCTTTATTAGTGTTCAAATTGTCGACAAGGGATGGGGTTTGTAGTTTTTGGTTCAGTTAAGTTTTATTTGCTTTGGACTGGCCCACTGCACCACAATGCTATTTTATTTGGTTTCTTGAATTTCTGGATATAATAAGTTCTTTCCTGGGATTGGTGTGATGGCCCCAGAGGTGTCAGTTACAGGATGGTGCAATAATATCTGCCAGTCCTCTCTTTGCTTATGTTTACAGTGTCTAGTGTCCAGAATCCAGATAATTGTTCAAGTTAATCTGCTGAAAATTATTATGAGGTGTTTTCTTCCAAAAAAAAAAGAAAATTATTATGAGATCTGTTTTATTAAGGAGAAGAACTTTTAAGAACACGAAGTTTACCATATGTCCAGTACTTTATGAAACATAATGGTGAAGTTGTGACAAGGATTCTGGACAACCTGAGTAGTACTCGCTGATGTAAATAATTTGTTTGCCCTAAAATTCACACAGCTCTTCCATGTCCTTTTTTGTAGGGATTGCCTCGCAAGCCAGCAAGCAGTTAATTTTGTGAGGATATACTTAAATTCTGTGAGTATTCTTCCCCCTTGAGCATATGTACTCGTTTGACAATGATATGCAGGGTCTGGATGCACGATGCACTTATTCATTGAGAAATATACAATGCATGGTTTGCATCTGTGTAGTACTCAAAATTTATTAAAGAATTTTTATCTGCATGGATGTTGTGTGCTTGACTGCTTGCTTTTTTTTTGTCTGCCACCTGACTGGGCATTTACAGTCAACACTCAGATAGTATACATGGTTTGCATCTTGTTCATCTTTTGTCACTATTCCCCTCTAACAAATGTTGTTGTCCAGGGCGTAGGGCTGGCGTTCATCTGCGAGGCCCTCCTTGGACACTGCCTGTCACATCCTAGAGGGAGAGACAATATGACTGTCGTACTGGTTCGGTTCAAGACGCCTGGTGCTTGCCAAGTTAGGGTGCCACGGCCGATCAACCAAGATGCTGTGGATCTAGCTGCTGCTGCCGCCCGAGCTGCTGAGGACCGAGCTGCTCTCCCCCAGCCCCCAGGCTCGTCCAAGACCGAGGCCGAGGGCTCGACCTCCAAGAGCTCAGAGCTTTGAGTTCGTTTTGTCAGGAAAAGATGAACTTGCTTACCCTGGTTCTTTCATGTGGGTGCATCTTATCCCCCACAGAGTTTGGATTCGTTTTATCAGGACAAGATGAACTTGATTTTGTTTTGCGTAGGATGATTTCCTATGAGAGTAGCTTGTCGTTCTAGGCACTGACGATGGAGTTTTTGCCTGTGAGCCATATGTTTAGGTTATCACAACAATATTCTTGTTTTCTACGGTCTGGAGGATGCTTAATGTCCTAGTACTGTTTTTTGAATGGATATTGCGATCAGGACTTCTATATGCATTTTGCGTGTCTTTGATCTTTCTTGTTTGGATTTAAGTTTGTGTATGTATTTGCTCTGCCTTAAGACCGAATGTTCCATCTATCAGATTACAATGCCTTACAATGTGCTTATTATTGCGCATTTGTTTCAAATTTTGTTCTTGAAAATTTGTTTGGAACTGCGAGTGCACATTAGGCACTCTAGATTACTGTGATCTGGTACTACCATGGAGTTTGTGGGATCACTAGATCAAGCCAGCAAGGCAGCAAGTATAGAAGTAGGATCCGATGCTGAAAACCCTTGTGTTGTACAATTGTGCCCATTGCATTCGCAGGCCTTGTTGCCTTGAAGATTGAGACTCTAAGGTCAAGCTGAACCCGCAGTCACTCATATTGCAATTTAGTGCTCCCCAAAGCTTTGCCTGTCGACGTCAGGCCTCTGGGAAGCTCCTCCCATCGCTCGCGCAGTGCAACTGTACCAGAGGGTTCTGCGTGAGCTGAACCGCGCGCCCCGACGCTGCACCTGGCTATGGGGCCATCGCTCTTCCACGACTTCACCTCCAGCTCGGCCGCTTTATACACCTACTCTGTGCACTGTGCTGGGTCAGTGCGTCTTCGTACACAATGCTAAATCTGCGCTTCGCCGGGTCTGATCTGATCTCCGGCCACCTGAGCTGTCTGTATCCATTTACCGCCGTCCTCGCTCGTTTTTTTTTTTTTTAACTAGTCCTCGCTTGTTGAACCCCAGAAGGTAGAGGACGATATATGCCGCGCCCTTGCTGTTGTTCTCAAAGGCTCAAAGTGCCCGCGGGCGCGTACCGAACCGATGCGGCCGTTCGCCCGTTTCAAACTAAGTGGGCCGGTCCAAACACAGCCCATCCAGCAGACGGACGGTATCACGATCCGCCGCGCATTCCTCGTCCAGCCCACTAGGCCCACCTAACTCACGGGAGTGAGACACTCCGGTCCATTCTATAAAACCTCTGCCCGGGGGCTAGGGTTTGCTCCCAGCCGTCATCGCTTCGCGTCCGCCTCGCCCCGCCGCCAGGAGAGGTAAGGTAAGCCACCCGACGCCTCCGGCGCCGCCGCCCTCTTCCCGCCCCATCTCTCCCCGGTCCGGCCGTCGTGCTATTAGCCATCCGAATCGGATGCACTTGTTTGTTGGGTAGCCGGCTCTGTCCGTTCGTGGAAGAAGAGCCCCGGATCTTGTTCTGTGCGCGCTTGCTCTCGAGAGGTCTTGCGGTGGGACTTGTCTCGCGAGGTGTAGCTCGCTAGTCAAGGTCTCTTCGCCTTGTAGGTTTCGTGTATCTGCTTGTATCGGTAGCGTTTGATGTTAATCGTGAGATGGTTTTGTGGGGAATCTCTTTGATCTTAGTACGCTGACCCCATCGGAGTAATGATGTGTATGGATGCTGTCTATGTTTCTAATATTCTTGCCATGGTTGATTTGGTCATGACGTTCATTTGGTAATGTTGTTTCTATGATTCTGTTGTTGGTGCTAACTTTGGGTTGATGCTAGACATAGAACTGGGCTTTCGGTTAACGCTAGTCTGAGAACTGTTGGTAATCAGTAGCTGATGACAAAATCCTTCTAAGCTTCACTGCAATTTTCATGATTCTGTGTCTTCTCCTTTGCTTCTATACCCATCTGACATAATTAATGGCCTTTCTTTCTCTGTTTCCAGTTCAGGAGAGAGTTTGAAGAAGCTGAAATGGCTCCTAAAGGTACACGCCTAACATTGCACATTTCTGTGGGTGCTACATACATATACTTGATCAAGAAATGCCCTGTATGACCCTTAAAATTGCTATAAGCTGAGTGGTCAAGAGGCATTCATTTTCTGTTTCCTTTGCTTGCGTGTTGCTATTGTTGAAAACAACTGCCTGCTTGTTTTACTCATGCCTTCACCATTATATGTGAATCATCTCAAAAGGTGGTTGGGTATTGAATTAGGAAACTGTAATTACTGCATTGTCAACTGAGCACAGATAGGATTTGTAATGCAATGATATCAATACTATGCACAAAGCTGTTCTAATTTTGCATGCAATCATGCTGAAATTCATGAACCTGTATGCTTATTCACAAAGCTTTTCTAATTTTGCACACAATCATGCTGAAATTCATGAACCTGTATGCTTGACTGTACTATATAGAATTGGCATGTCCTCTATTTCTATTCGAGATGCTTACTGTATTTTCTGCATGACCTGACTATTTTATCTTACTGTGGTTTGATTAGCTGCTCCTGCCAAGAAGGGTGATGCCAAGGCCCAGGCCTTGAAGGTTGCCAAGGCTGTGAAGTCTGGGTCAGCCAAGAAGCAGACCAAGAAGATCCGCACATCTGTTACATTCCACCGCCCCAAGACCCTGAAGAAGGCTAGGGACCCCAAGTACCCAAGAATCAGCACTACTGGAAGGAACAAGCTTGATCAGTACCAAATCCTCAAGTACCCGCTGACAACAGAATCAGCGATGAAGAAGATTGAAGATAACAACACTCTGGTCTTCATTGTTGACCTCAAGGCAGACAAGAAGAAGATCAAGGCTGCTGTCAAGAAGATGTATGACATTCAGGCAAAGAAGGTCAACACCCTGATCAGGTTAGCACTCGCTCTGGTTCTTATTTTCTTGCATATTCGTCATATTCGTTTATGCTGTGCAGCATTTTGAGATATTCTTGTTGTTTTTGTGCAGGCCCGATGGTAAGAAGAAGGCTTACGTGAAGCTGACACCGGACTACGATGCTCTTGATGTGGCCAACAAAATCGGCATCATCTAAATTACTGCATTAGGCATCTGTGTCCTAGTTCTATGTGAAACCAGAGTTTTTGTAGCTATGGCTCTCAGTGGCTCCATTACTATGTCTTGATGCAGACTTATGAATTTGATATCATCTAAGTGACCGGTTGAGCTAGTTTGAGCTCTGCACTTCATTATATAATCTGTTTTTCTTATGTCATCAGTAATACTTTTTGCAAATAAGCCTTCGCTGAGCCTCCGACCAAATATTTGATTTTTGAGTATATAGGCATCTGTTGCTGGAACCTGCCTGATGTGAGGTGCTAATGTCAAAGAGGCCATCACCCCTTTCGTGTGCAAATTGAAACAGGGCAGAGTCCACACGCTCACGATCTCACCTCCATTCACATTTGTGGGTATATGCCTGCCACTATGTTGTCATCGATTGTATTTCGTAGGGCTTGTTTGATGTGTGTATTTGTCTAAATTTACATTTTAGGTTGGAGTGTATTTGAACTAAGCTTTATTTTGTTTTGAGATAGATATGTGTGCGTCCAAGACTTTGAAGGGTTATTTTGCAGATGAGACCACTTCGAAGCTCTGTTGCCATTTGGGTTTTCGGCTTTTGGCCCATATACGCTGGGCTAGGCCAGCCTCGGCTCTGTTTTACCATTCATCCAATTTTTTTCCTCAATCAATCAAGAATGGTCCGTTCAAAAAATGGACACAATCATTCTCATTATTTATTTTCGGATGAAAGGAGTTATTATTTATTTTCTAAGGGAGACATAAGTTTCAGAGAAAAATAAAAATCAGAAGCTAAAATTCAATTAGGATTCGCGTTCCTATCACTGTGCTCCGTCGAACAGGTGCATCGTGTCGAGTCGCTTTCAGGCCAACCCGAACCATGAGAGAAACAATCAATAATGGTTGCAGAGATACAGCCAGCAGCCCCGGAATCTACCAACCCGACTAGTCCCCGGTGTGCGGGGAGATCCATGATCATCCCATCCTTTCCCTCCACATGCTCGGCGCCTCCCTCGACACGTCACTACCGCCCCAGCGCAGCCGCGGACGCCTCCCCCCGCCCCTGCCCTCGCCACCGCCATGGACCACGACCACCACCTCAAGGACCGCCTCCTCCTCCCGTCCTCGCGCGCCGCCGCGACGACGAACGGGCCCCAGCACCGCCGCGCCGCGCGCCCGCGCCGCCGGGCACCGGCGTGTCCATCGACGTCGTCAACGGCCTGAAGCGGCGCGGCGGCGGGCGGCGCTCGTGGGTGCGCGTGGACGCGGCGACGGGCGCCGCGGAGCCCGTCGAGGTCGCCAAGCCGGCGCTGATGCGGCGCCTGGACCTCCCCGCGCGGGACCTCCGCCTCCTCGACCCGCTCTTCGTCTACCCGTCCGCCATCCTCGGCCGCGAGCGCGCCGTCGTCTGCAACCTCGAGCGCCTGCGCTGCATCATCACCGCCGACGAGGCGCTCGTCCTGCGCGAGCCCGACGCCGCGGCAGATGAGGAGGCCGTGCGGAGGTACGTCGACGAGCTGCAGCGCCGCCTCGCCGACCGCGCCGACGACCTGCCGTTCGAGTTCATCGCGCTCGAGGTCGCGCTCGAGGCCGCCTGCTCCTTCCTGGACTCGCAGGTGCCGCTCTCATTATCTCAATTTCCTTTTGGGTCCTAGTGGAGAGCTCCAATTCGCATTGCTTCGTTCATGTCTCTGCTAATAGTATTAGCTGTTCTACTTTGAACCCTCTCAGTGGGATACTGTGGCACCGTCAGAATGTCAGTCTGCTATCATGTCTGGTTTTGTACTTCCCATCCACATTGTTCATCGAAGATGAGATTTCCTTTCAGCTTTATTGTATCATATGTAGGTGGCACCGTGGAGTGATAGGATTGTAGGAAGGTATCTGGTGGTGAATTAATCTCTGAACATGATTATTGGCTTCCTTTAAAATTAGCTTTGTCGATTATCAAATAGCCAAGTTTTTCAGTGGTGAAGTAACTGAAGTTTGGTGCACCATGTGCAGCTGTTAGTTTCAGTGTTTCTTGATTTGTTGTTGACTTGTCTGATTCTAGCATCTCAGATTGCTTAGTTATGCCCAATGTTACTGACAATGATTTTTTGGATCATCAGAGAAAAAAAATAAAGTGATTGCACATTTTTCAGGCTATTGAATTAGAGGCTGAAGCTTATCCATTACTAGATGAGCTGACGGCAAAAATTAGTACCCTCAACTTGGAACGAGTCCGACGCCTGAAGAGCATGCTGGTTGAATTGACAAGGAGAGTTCAGAAGGTAAAAAGATGGTCATAAGGATGCTTTTGCTTGCTGTGATCTCTTAACAACTTTTTTTTTAATATTCCAATCCATTTTTTCACTTATATAAGGTCAGAGATGAGATAGAGCAGTTGATGGATGACGATGGTGATATGGCTGAAATGTATCTCACTGAGAAGAAGATGAGGATGGAAGCATCAATGTTAGATGATGAGGACCTTCAGGGAATTGGCAATAGTCATAATGACTTTGATTCATCTCTGTCGGCTCCAGTTTCACCAGTTTCCACACATCCTGCAACTCGGAGGCTTGAGAAGGAATTCAGTTTTGCCAGAAGCAGGCACAGCAGCTTCAAGAGCTCAGATAGCAGCCAGTACCATGTAGAAGAACTGGAAATGTTGTTGGAGGCCTACTTTGTTGGTATCGACTACACCCTCAGCAAGTTGACTTCGGTATAAGTTCTGAATTGTGTATATGTTTGCATCGTTTCTATTTTACAGATTATTGTGACTGACAATTCTGCTACTGACACATTTTTTCAGCTAAAGGAGTATATTGATGATACAGAAGATTTCATCAACATACAGCTGGTAATTCACCCTCAAAGTCAATTAAATTCCCATTATGTAGATGCAGGATTTGCTTGTTGTGCAGCAAAGCTGCAAAGTTAGGAGTTGTCTATAGCTACTCCTGAACAACTGTGAAAGCATGTAGATGATTATTCATCTCTTAATGTTTAGTTGGCATGGAAGATTGGATAGCATAACTGAACAAGATTGAATGCTGCCGTTTGTTTTATAGAATAGCATGATAAGTTAGCATGGAAATGTTAGGTGCTCTACTTTGCAAGGTCGAATGTTCCGTTTTGTTTTGAGAATGACATATTAAGTTAGCTTGGAAATGTTAGGCACACTTCTTAGTGAGGTTGAATGATCCTTCGGATTTGTGAGTATAGTATGCCAACTTTTGGTAATATGATGCGGACAGTAGCATGAGCTTCAGTTGAGCTGCAGCACTGTTCAAATGAGCTTAATGTTGGCATAGAGAGGCTTTAGGTATGCTCTAAGTTGGCTTGCATATCAGATGCCTGCAGGAGGCTGCTGGCCTTCAACTGAATATCTTCCGTGTTGCAGTATTCATGTGGATTTTTCAGTTATGTGTGGCAAAACTCTTTCTCTTTTGACCACCTTATGAAGTAGACAGCCAGTAGCCGTAGTTTTTTCACATTATACAATTAAACCTAGTGGCCATTAGGACCGACTCATATGATTGCATTTGGGTTCAGGGTAATAGTTTTGATTGCAGAATCCGATTCCAATGCAGTGGACTTTATAATTAAGTTGGGGGCATATAGAAGTAATGACTTGAATTCTTGGCTAAACATTAAACGCATCTGGAACCCTGCAATGACTTTGTACAGATCAACATACTAATCTTGGTTAATAAGCAGTAACAGTGAGTGGTGCTTGCCAACATATTTCAACCATCTTTCCTTCCATAGGTTAGGACAGTAGGCTGAAAGATCCGATGACACAATTCCGTGAACAGAGAAGATGCATTTTCTCTTGGCCTATTTCTGTTACAACTACTTGTGCCCCCCAATCCTTTATATGAAAGAAAGATGCTCACAAATGCTGCTGTTGCAGGATAACGTCCGGAACCAACTGATCCAATTCGAGCTGCTCCTGACTACCGCCACATTCGTGGTGGCCATCTTCGGGGTTGTCTCGGGGGTTTTCGGCATGAACTTCGACGTCCCTCTTTTCTCGGTGCCCCACGCGTTCGAGTGGACCCTCGCCATAACGGGAGTCTGCGGCGCTGTCGTCTTCTGCTGCTTCCTCTGGTACTTTAAGAAGAGGAGGTTTTTCCCCTTGTAGGTGAAAAGCTCCTTCTCTCTCGCCCGGTCCAGAGGCCAGACAGCAGCGTATGGAAAGTTGGTTACGGCAATTGTACATGCATTTTTCTCGAAAATGCGCCGTGATGGAGCTGCGCCTGTCAGTCTGTACATGTGAACTTATCTCCTTTTAAGCTTTCGACGCTGAGCCTCTGGTCGTGTTGCTGGGTGTACTGCATGTGACACTGTTCCGCCGCCCTGAAAGAGGAAAAGAGCCCAACAGATCAGTGCTGTTCTCTCTCTCTCTTTTCTTTTTTTTTTTTTTTGAGAAGGAAGATCAGTGCTGTTCTCTCTTCCTTTGCAATGCGTGTTTGTTGCTGTGGAGAGTGAGAGAGAGAGCGCAATACCGACGCGTGATTGCAGACACTAGCAGTTGTACGCTTGAGCTGCAACTACAACCGTGAATTTGCACTTCCGTCTCCAGTAAACAGTATATATGAACAAATTGGGCCTTCAAGCTGCCCTTGATCCCTGCTACCCACACGGAATGCGTAAACAGGCTGGACCCGACATACATAACACTTACCCCCTTTGTCCCCAAAAAAAATTGTTATTCAAGTTTATGGAGTCTTCAGACATTTTAAATTTTAATCAAAACATATAAAATATTTATGTTTATTGTACATAATTATTATCATTAAATAGATCGCTGAATATATTTGGTAGCAGGCTTATGTGCATACAAATGTTGCTAATATTTTCTCTGATAGTCAAAGTTGAGAAATTTGATCAGCGTGTTTCTCATAGTGACACTTTATATGGAACAATGAGAGTATTTACTATTTAGTAATATAAGTGTTTGTATTTTGTATTCTTAATATAAATTTGGTTAAGTCATAGGACTTGGGATAAAACAATGTCAATTTTTGGAAAGAGAAAGTACATTGACTAATCTAGCCATTATATCTGTTGCGATTTGTCACTTGCCAGCAAGTCATTTGCTAATTATTTTAAGACACCAACAAAATTATCCCTGGTGATGAACATTCTGCACCGACGAACTTGTATAAAAGAAGTCCAAAAATCATTTCCAAAGACGGCTAAAGCAAACGCAGCTCTGCCATGGAAAATCTTAATATTTTCACATAGTCATCCTTTTCAACACATTATCCCAGTATGCCACTCATCCTACACGTGTAGTGCAATCATCTAAGCAAAGTGGCACTAGTCAACCTTCAAGCATATGAAAATTACAACTTAAAGAAGTATGCGCTAATACTAAGACACGCTTTCAAAAAAAACATATGGAAATTAACCCCTCGTTATAGTACTCTACGAACTATCTAGCCTCGACCTAGTCAATTTCATCCTCTAATCATCTCATGACCAGTGACATGAAAAAAAAACGATCTCTATACCTATGCCTTCATCACACGCACCATGATACCCGATTTAGCTCAAAAAAGGACTAATTCTTCATTTTAGATCTTTAATGAGAATGTTAGTTCAGAGGCGTCATCATTAAAGACCAAAACCGAAATTAGGGGCTAATTTGCTTACGTAATTCCAATGATGACTAATTATTTATAGCAAGATTGATGGAGAAGCTTATATTATTAAAAGATGCATACAAATATTTTCTATGTATTGCTCCAAGATTTTTTAGCATTCATGATTTCATTGACCAAGAATTTGAAGATATAACTTCAATGTTTTCAAAGATGTCTCTCCAGCTCAAAGATTCCTTGACAATTTATTCTGACCCCTACATAGATTTCAAAGAAGTATCGGATGTCTATACATTAATATTTTCCTTGATGGCTTGTACTGTTAATGCAGAAGTATCTGTTTGAGGATTCACCAACATAAATATGCAGTGTGGTTTGGCTTGTTGTGTACTATAAATAGATGTGCCTAAGCAACGATGGTATGCAAAACCACAACGTTCATCATTTGTAGTCCATGATGGCTATTAAAGTAACCCTGCAAGTCCTAGTCTTCTGTTTACTTTTTACACTATTCACAGCACATAAAGCTTGTGGCGAGCAAGACTGTTACCAAGAAAAAATATTGGTTCTGGATAGTTGTGAGAAAACCATCGAAATTGGTAGTCCATATGTTGGCCCAAGCAATAGATGTCGTAGTGAATTCAATTCCTCCCCTATCCCCGTGTCGCTCTCCGTACAGGGGGCGACTTGGGGGCGACTCCGTCCCGCCGCCACCCCACCCCCCGCCGGCGAGCTCCCCGGCCGCCGCGGCGGCGGCGGCGGCCAGCTGTGTGGCGCCCCAAAGGGCGACCGCAGCAGGACCGCTTCCCCCTCCCTCCCCTCCCTCCTCCCCATGTCCGTCCTTTCCTCTGAGAACAAGGATGGCCGGAGCCGACCATGGGTGCGGCGGCGAGCTTGCTGCCCCGGATCCGGGTCGCCTGGGCCCAGATCCAGCCCCTCCTGTGCTGGATCCGGCCGGCGCGGGGGCAGTCAGCCCTCCCACGGCTGCTGGAGCTCTGAGCGGCCGCCATGGCCGGCGCGCGGTTCGTCCAGCTCGCTGCCTTCAGCTGGAGCGTGGCGGCGCGGATATGGCGCGTGGCGGCCTCCATCGAGCGGGCGCGGCCCCCAGGACGTGAGGGCGCCGGGCCCCGGCGCGCCGCCGTGGCGGCCCCTGGGCGAGCGGGCGTGGTCTCCACCGCGGATCCGACGCGCGGCGGCCCTGGCGACTCGCTGGCCGGCCTGGGCAGCCTAGCGGTGGCGCCCTGCACGCGCTAGCCCGAGGCACAGCAAGGAGCGGGGCGGCCAGATCCGGTCGCAGCCAGCCGCCGGTCCCAGAAACGACGGCCGCCGCCACCGTCCCCTGTCATGCATGGGGGTTGGACCCGGCGTGGAAGCAGCGAGCAAGGCGCAGGCAACGGAGGGCAGCCTCCACTGGATCGGCGACCGTACGGCCCCCAGCTTCCTCTTGTTCCGGCAAAAGATCTGGGTACGTTCCTGCTGCGAAGTAGAGTGAACCGCACAGTTCGGCCGCGGGCATGCCGGCTGTGGGGCAGTGTGCCTGGCTCTTCTTCGTGTTCTTTGCAGGGACCTAGCGATGGTGCGTGTGCGTAGTCTGGCCGTGGGCTTGCCGGCGGCGGGGCTTCGCACCGAACGAAACCTGGGTGAAAACCCTGCCTTGCTTTTGCTGGCCGGCAACGGGTGTCGCATTCTGCGTCGCCTACCTCCCTGGAGGCGTTGTCTAAGGGTTCCGTTTTGCCGCACATGTCGTGGTCAAAGTCGCCGCGTGCCCTGTTGCAGCTGTTGAATCTGGGCGAAAGCCTCAAACCGGCTTTGCTCCGGTTCGGTGACGATGGCGCTCCTAGCGTCATGCCCCTCCTTGGAGGCGTCGCTGAAGATTTCACTTCCTGCTGTCGCAAAGCAACTATTGCCTCTGTGCCCACCGCATCCCGCTAGGCAGGTATCGGGGCGAAAGCCCGTACGAGCTTGGTGCTCCAATGGTCGATGATGGCGTCTGTGGACGTCATTCCCTTCTTGAAGGCATCGACACGAGCACGCCTGCCCCCCAACGCTCCTGCCGTGCCCTTGCTCTCTTCCCACCTTCTCTCCCATCTTCTCCCATCTCCCCTATCTTGCTATCATCTAAGCTACCCCTTCTATCCTTTTGCCTCTGTACACACTGCTTGCTGCCAGGTGCTCGCCAACAACGCCTTAGTCTGTGTCCTCTAAATCTCTTGAGGGCCTCGTCTCATCATATGCTGGGTCGCGAGGAACTTGATCTCCTCTCTGGATCTCCTTGTTCTCCCACTGACGACCCTCCCCCTTTGGGGCTTCCTCCCCCCCATTCGGCTCTAGTGGACGCCGGTTGGAGCCCAGATGCGCCCATAGTCGTTGCTTCTCACAGTTGTCGTCTGTGGTTTCCGACTCAATGCCTTACAGCTCCAGGGCTGTCGTCTGTCGGATCCCACTCAGTGCTATACAGCTGCTTGTGGTCGAGAGTTTGTCGGAGTCTTGTCATTGGTGGTGGCACTTGTTAGGAAGTAGTGTATGCAGTCGCTTTAGGTTGGTAGGTTTCAACTTGTAGCTTTTTTCTTCTTGTCTGTGTCTTGTTTTTCATGTTGTAATCTCTCTCTCCCCCATTGTACTTCTCAGAAATTGTGTGGAGGATTGGCGCTTACGCCCTTTCACCGTTCGACTTACCGAGCAACTGTGAAATGAAAAGTAGGTGGGAATCGTTTGATTCCCCCCGAATTCCCTCAAAAATAGATGTCGTAGTGCCGTGCAAAAGTCTGACATGGCTTGCATTTGTCGTATCATTAATGATAAAGACGAGCGCTACATAAGCTTGAGTAAGCTTGTTAGACTTGCACGCGAGTGTGGCAATCCAATGCCACCTAAAAGCAAATGCGGAAGTAAGTGCCTAATATCATCGTCTTGTTTTTAGAAAAAAAATATCTTACCTTTATTGAGTTATCGTTTTAGTGAGACAAGCATAATAGATTTTCTAGTTGACTTGTGAAAGCAACTCTGTAACAGAATATGATGTGGATTTATTTTCTCAGCATGTACTGTTCCACCACAACTGTCGCCACAACGCCAAGCGCTCATCAATAAGATCTTATAGAATTGTGCATCGGATGTGGAATCATGAAATAAAATGTTAATTTCCATGAACGAGCCATGAGAGAGATGTATCTTCTCTTGGCATATTTCTGCTACAACTTGTGCCCCCAAACCACTAGTCCCTCTTTTCTCGGTGCCCCACGCATTCGAGTGGACTCTCACCATAACGGGGCCCTGCGGCGCCGTCGTCTTCTGCTGCTTCCTCTGGTACTTCAAGAAGAGGAGTTTTTTCCCCTTGTAGGTGAAGGTGAAAGCTTCTCTCGCCCGGTCCAGACACGTCTCTGAAGTTGGTTACGGCAATTGTACATGCATTTTTCTCTAAAATGCGCCGTGATGGAGCCGCGCTGTCTGTACACGTGATCTTTCCTCCTTTTAAGCTTCTGTCTCTGATCGTGTAGCTTCACCGGGTCCGGGTCTGTGGTCTGTACAATGAGCCCAACAGATCAGTGCTGTTCTCTCTGCCTTTGCAGCGCGTGTTGTTGCTGTGGTGAGTACAGCAATACACGAAGACTTATGCTCCAATAGTACCCGGAGCTTTGCCTTCACGTGATCTCGACAACGACAAGGGGGGGAGCAATACCGATGCGTGGACTCTGTGAGTTTAATCCTCCAATCCTGCCTTGGTGGCATAGCCAAGAATTTCAATGTCGTTCATCTTTCGGGTTGGATGTTCAAGTTCTCAGTTTCTTGCAAGAAAGTCGGCATTTTGATTTATCATCTGAAATCTGTTTCCTGCCGCTTGTTTGCCATTTTCTTTCATCTCTGGGGCGATGGTGCCCCAAACTGGCGCAAGGATTATGATCTTTGGTGCCAAGAAAAGGAGGACGAATGGACCTATGTTGGCAAGAAGCCTCCCAATCCTCCCAAATCAAGTCTTCAGAAATCCTTTGCGAAGGCCGTCAGATCCTACCGCCCCTACCCCTCACTCCCTGCTCGTAATCGTCTCTCCTTCCCCCCAAATTATCATCTCAATTATCGGGATGACGAGGATTACATTCGATTCACGAGCTCGAAGCGGACCGGGATCGGGAAGGAGAACGGGGTAAACGGATTTCAAACCCCGGTCCCATTGGTTCTTCATCTTTTCCGGCGCGTTCTTCGCCCTTAACGGGCGCTAATTCGGTGCCGGTTTCAAATTTGAATCCTGCTAAAATTATTTCCTCCTCAAGGCCCACTGATTTGGGCCCTGTCTACCCGAGGTGCCCGGCCCGGGGTCATTCTAGGAAGGATTGCATCGATCGATCCGCCGGAGTTGCTTCAATTACGGGCATGTTTCCCTCTATTGCCTTTCCAAAGCCCGCAAGCGGATTTACCGGCCCAAATCTTTGGAAAGCATTCGGCCCACTGTTTTGGAAGGTGATACGCCAGAGAGCTGCCTCATTTATACCTCGAAGCAGTCCAAAGAAACCCCTTCGGTTCCCAATCCATCGCATTCATCACCTCCACCGCTCCCCGGCACTGTTCACCCGCCTCCCACCTCGTCGACTCCGATGGCGAATTTCGCCGTCAACCCGAGCAAGCACCTGCCGGAGGGGTTTGAGCTCGCTGATGAGCAGCCAAATCCTCTCCTTCGACTTGAAGTGTACCTGACCGGGTGCTACAGCCTCGTCAATGAGGACCTGGCGATTGTCAAGATGACGCCGCCGGTCAAGAAGGAGGACTTCCCCCGCCTGGAGGCGATGCTGCATCGCTTCTTCCGTGATCATGAGGTACCCATTGCTGGTGTCTATCCCTGCGCGATTGGTGATGCGTTTGTCAGATTTCATACTGCACTTGAGAGGGAAAGGTTCCTAGGCCCAGTGTTCGAAGACAATTATCGAGATGTTTTTTATCAAGCATGATGAATCAGCAATTATCGGATGTTTTTTATCAAGCATGATGAATCGGACAATGCTAGATCTTTTGATGTTGACCGTGAAGTTTGGCTTATGCTTTTGGGTTTTCCCGAGGACCTCCGCTCATATGCTATCATTGCAAAGGCTGTGTCGGGTTTTGGCATTTTAGTTCATGTTCATGAAGCTAGTACCCTGGAACGCATTGTTGTCAAGGTGTACCTGAATGACACAAGCAAGATCCCTGCTTCAGTAAAGGGTAATGCAGGTTCCCCACCCAGAGGTCGCTCCTGGACAGTTCGCGTGGCGACCCTCAAGATCAATCCTATCATCGAGCCCCCTGAAGAAGAAGCCTATGTGACTGAAGGACCCCTGCACCCCCTGCCCCATGAAGCCCCAGTTTGGCAGGGACCGATTCCACCAGCTCACTCTGCAGTCACCCCAAGCTCCTCGCGTGGGGGTGGATCCAACATGGTTCTCAACAACCTGGGTGGTGCTCGAGGAGCCCAGGAAGGGATTGAAGCCTTGTCCGAGGGTCTGGAGACTCCTATTGTGGTTGCTGATCCTGTCATTGAAACTGAAGCTGTTGTTGATCCTGTTCCTGCCCTGCACAACACTGAACCAGCGCCTTTTGCTCCCGCTCCTACCAATGAAGATGTTCACATGCTGTCCCCGCCAGAACCCCAAGTTGACAAGAGGCTGAAATCTGTGATCGTGGTGCCAGAACCTCTTGACCTGAATCAGAATGCTTCTGGTGCTGTTGCTGCTCAAGTGCCCAATCCGGTTCGTGCTGCTAACCGTGCAGAAGAAGGTCTGTTTCTGAAGAAGCGCGTCAACCGTGGCCTCTTTCCAGCTCTCCCCCCAGCTCCTGAAGACTTCATCCAGTTGTCTAAAGCCAAAGTGGCTGAGGTACTCACTTTCATACATAAATCTCCTGCCCATTCTTTTTTCATTCATCTCAGTCTTCTGGACATTGATCAAGATACTCCTGTTCCATTCTATTTCACTGATTTCCAGACTCTAGCCTGGCTGTCTTTCTTACTGCCTCCTCCCTTTCAGGCCTCGGCAGAAGATTTTGCCTCCCTGATGGAAACCTCTGATGAGGAAGAGCTGATTGAGATCACTGCATCAGACTTCACCCCCAACAAGAAGAGGAAGACCACCCAGACCCAGGTGCAGATAACACAGAGGCACCTTCGCCGCAGCCGCAGGACTGCACAGAAGCTCGGTGGCTTCAAAGCCGCTTCTTTTGCTGGAGTTGAGAAGGAAGTCCCCTGCCCCACCCCGCTCGCCATCATCCCTGCCCCAAGCACTGCTCCTGCTCCATATCTCGATGATCAGGTGGTGACAGGCATAGCGACGGGTTTCCTCCAGATACGCCCTGAGGTCGTGTCTGACACCATCCTCAAGAAGGACCTCAATGCAGACAAGAACAAGAAGAAGGCCTGATCCAGCACTGCTCGCTCTGAGAGTGCTCTTTTTACCTTTCTATCTCAGTTTCGCTTTCTTGCCTGCGTGCAAGCTTAATAAGTTTCTGTGTGCCCATGTTGGGCAGTTTCTAAACTTTCCTGCTACTCGGTTGTGGTTCATGCCTGTCATGAGCTTTTGGCTGGTTTGCCCAGACTCAGTTATGTTCCATCTTTCAATTTCAATCTGTTTCAGTTACCCCGTGCTTTTGTTAACCGTTGTTTCTACTCACTTTGTTATCCTCGACTGGCTTTTTGTTTGCCACTTCTGGTTGTGTGGCTCCTGCTGGGGGACAGTTCTTAGTTTACACCATGGTTGTGTAAACTCCGGTTACTCGACAATGAGTTTTTTTAATGAGTAACGCGAAACCACAAGGTCTTGTCTTTGGAATATCAGGGGCATGAATGCCCAGGAGAAACACATTGCTCTCAAAGAAAAGATAACAGAAAGTGCTTGTACCATCCTTTGCCTGCAGGAAACAAAAAGAAGTAGCTTTGATGGTTCCTACTTAAAAAAATTCTGCCCAAGAAACTTGGATTGTTTTGCCTGCTCACCCTCGGCTGGTGCTTCAGGTGGACTTGTTACCATCTGGAACAGCAATCTTTATAAAGGAGACATTGTTCAGATCAATAACTATGCTATCACCATCAAATTTACCTGTCAGCTGGACCAGAGCTCTTTCCACCTGACCAATATCTATGGTCCTGCACACTCTGGTGAGAAGTTTGCCTTCATCACCTGGCTGGTCAACCTGGACACCTCCACCTTTGATAACTGGATGTTAGTTGGTGATTTCAACCTCTACAGAGAACTAGAGAACAGGAACAAATCTGGGGGTGATTTTGCTGAAATGCAGTTGTTCAACTCTACCATCATCAACATGGATCTTATTGATATTCCTTTCTCAGGCAGAAAATATACTTGGAGTAATATGCAGGATGATCCACTTCTTGAAAAATTGGACTGGACTCTTGTCTCTGCTGATTGGGGCCTCTCTTTTCCAAAGAACCTCGGTTCAACCTCTAGCAAAGCCAATCTCGGATCATATCCCTTTTGTGGTAGTCATTGGCAGTCACATACCCAGAAGCTCCTGCTTCAGGTTTGAAAATTTCTGGGCAGACCATCCCGATTTCTTACGAGATAGTCGATCTTCACTTTGGAATTCTACCCCCTACTTTGCCAATCCCGCCAAAACTCTTTACGCAAAATTCAAACAAGTGAGAGCGGGGCCGAGAAATTGGAGCAAAAAAACTTCCAATCTTGGAAAATTAATCCATAACGCAATTGGGTCCTCCTCTTTTTGGATGGGCTAGAGGATCAAAGACCCCACGGCGCATGCTGAGACTCGTTACGAGATTATTGACCAAAAGTCACCTAGCCAATCTTCTGGAAAGCAAGAATAAATTTTGGAAGCAAAGGAACACCATAAGGTGGGTAACACTAGGGGATGAAAACACTGCTTACTTCCAAGCTATGGCCACTCATAGTCGCTCCAAGAAATTCATTTCTAGTTTATCAAGGGAAGATGGTACTCTAGTAACACCATGAACAGAAAGCAAATATTCTATGGCACGCCTTCAAGAACAGGATGGGTGTTAGTGATTTCACAACAATGTCCTATGATCTCAGGCTCTCTCCCGGAGGGTAGATGGTTTGGATTTCCTTGATCCCTTCGATCGACGAAATTTCAAATGTGATTAAAGAGATCCCCAACTCTCATGCTCCCGGCCCCGATGGCTTTAATGGCCTCTTCATCAAAAAATGTTGGAACATTATCAAGCCGGACTTTCTCAGACTCTTCAGGGACTTCCACTCCTCACAATTGGACTTGGGCAGCATCAACAACTCCCACATAGTACTCATTCCAAAAATTTGCAATCCTGCCTCTGTGGATGATTATAGACCTATTTCTCTGATGAATTACTCTCTTAAATGCTTGACCAAGCTGCTGTCCACCAGGTTGCAATCAGTCCTGCCAAAGCTCCTCCACTCTAACCAATATGGGTTCATTAGGGGAAGAACAATCCAAGATTGTCTAGCCTGGGCCTTCCAGTTCCTTCACATCTGCCATCAGTCTAAGAAGAGCATTGTTATCCTTAAGTTGGATTTTGCAAAAGCTTTTGATAAGCTGGAACATCAAGCTATCCTCCAGGTTCTCCACCATAAAGGGCTACCTGCTAGATGGATTGGTTGGATTGAAGCCCTGTTACATAGTGGCACTTCCTCCATCCTTTTGAATGGTGTGCAAGGCAAAATCTTCAAATGTGTGAGGGGGGTAAGGCAAGGTGATCCCCTCTCCCCACTCCTTTTTGCAATCACAGCTGATCTTTTGCAAACTATCATAAACAAGGCTTGGCAGATGGGCATCATTAATCATCCTTTGAGTGACTCTTTTGGGGGTGACTATCCAATTATTCAATATGCAGATGACACTTTGCTTTGATTCACTCTTTGATGCTATGAATCTATTCACTCTAAAGGGGCTGTTAAGAAGCTTTTCGACTCTACTTGGATTACATGTAAACTTTCAGAAATCCTGCATGATTCCAATCAATGTCTCTTCTGAAGACATCAACCACCTTGCAAACACCTTTGGCTGCAGCATTGGCACCCTGCCTTTTACTTATCTAGGCCTTCCCCTAGGCACTCACAAACCTTCTGTGGATGCCTATGGTCCTCTACTCTCAAAATTTGAAGCAAGAATGAATGGTATTAGCAGAATGCTCTCTTACCAAGGCAGGTTAACTCTGGTCAACTCAGTTTTCTCTGCACTTCCTACTTTTTACTTGTGCACTTTGGTCATTCCTCCCACCATAGTGGAGCAAATTGATAAATATAGGAAACATTGCCTCTGGAGCAAAGGAGACATACACAGAAAGGGCACCTGCTTGGCTGCTTGGGAACCTGCCTGCAGATCTAAAAAAGAAGGAGGTTTGGGGATCATTGATATTCATACCCGAACAAAGCCCCGCGATGAAATTCCTAGACAAATTTTACAACCATGCGAAACTCCTTGGGTAAAGTTAACCAGGACAAATTATACCCTAACCGAACATCCCACCTCATGCTAGAAGCCCGGTGGGATCCTTTTGGTGGAAAGATGTGTTAAAACTTCACCCAGAATTCAGGGGTCTTAGCTTCTGCCAACCCCATCTTGGCAACTCAGTCTTGCTTTGGAGTGACAGGTGGTCTGATCATATCCTCAGAGACTCTTTACCACACCTGTATTCTTTTTGCAAAAAAGAAGAATGGATCGATCAGAAGGTATCTAAACAGTTCAGTAAGTGCAAACTTTCATCTCCCCTTGTCTGATGAAGCAGCTGAAGAATTGGTTGTCCTTGAAGAACTGCTAGAAACTTTCAGCTGGGAAACAAACCTGAGTGACACTTGGTCCTATTCTTGGAACTCAAGCACTTACTCCTCCAAAAAGGCCTACAAGATTCTAAAAGGAACCCAGCCAGCCTCACCCATCTTTCCCTGGATCTGGTCCTCAGGAAACCTGGGCAAACACAAATTTTTCCTTTGGCTTTTGGTGAAGGACAGACTGAACACCAGGGAACTGCTTAGAAGAAAGAACAGGAATCTAAATGATTATAGTTGTGCGTTGTGCAACAGCACTTTGGATGAAACTATGATGCATCTCTTCTTCTTATGCCCCTTCAGTGTATCATGCTGGCACAAAATTGGCATTACTTGGAACCTTAATCTCCCCTTGGACATGCTTATCGAAGCTAGAACATCCTTTGGGAGTCCTATTTTCAGAGAAATCTTCATTACAGCTTGCTGGTGCTTGTGGAAGTGCAGAAATGGGTTGATCTTCGACAACATCCCCTGTCAATCTAGCTCCTGGTTCAGTCGCTTCAAAGAAGAACTTGGCTTGGTTTGTATCAAAGCCAAACCTTGCCTTGCAGGCCCTCTCCAATCTTGGTTAGAGAATATAGCTTAGGTGTTTTTGCTTTTGTTTTTGGGCTTTGCAAGCCTCTATTTGCACAACTCGTGCGTTGTATTTTCAGTTTTTGTAAACTCTCCTATACTCAAAATGAAAAAGATAGGTGGCAGGGATTCCCCCACTGATTTTTCAGAAAAAATACCGATGCGTGATTGCAGGCACTAGATTCATCCAAGTTTCAACTTTTTTCACTCTCTCTCCATCACATCAATTTTTACCTGCATGCATGGAGCCTTAAATATAGGTAAAAAAATAACTAATTACACAGTTTGGTTTGAAATCACGAGATAAATCTTTTGGGCCTAGTTGGTCGACGATTGGACAATATTTGTCAAATACAAACGAAAGTGCTACAGGAGTCGAATTCTAACATTTTGAATTCTAACTCCTACCTAAACAAGGCCTAGAAGTTGTACACTTGAGCTGCAACTGCAACCGTTAATTTGCACTTTCGTCTCCTGTATTTGGCCAATATATGAAGTTGTACACGGAATGCAGGCTGGACCGGCGCACATAGCACATTTCCATTGGTGCGTTTGAGGAGGGACCAGCATGTAGTAGAATTTTCGTGGCGATCGATGGATGACTTGACTGTCGTTTCTAATAATTCTTCCCTGATAAAGCGATCGATGTTTGTTGATAGTCACCCACCTCTGTTGGGTTGTTCTGAGATTTGCTTACACGTGGAGAAAATGGCACCAGATAGTAGACCACACAAGCTGACGACTTCCGATTGTCCCTCGGCCCTGTGTATCCGAGTGTGCTGGCGCACCGAGTTCTCCAGCTCTGTTCTAGGGGGTCCACTGCTGCTGAGGTGCGCTCGCCGGTGCAGGAACACCCGGTCCACCCACCCAACAGTCCTGGCCGATCTATCGAGTCAAACTGCGCCGTAAAAACTCCGAGGTGGTCCAATGGGTGCTTTGGCCCCAAGTTCAGACAGGGTCCAGTGTTTATTCACTACTCAGACGGTGAAAACCTCGTCAATCTCTAGGTGGACTAATTTATCGTTGCTGTTGTTGACCATGTCGGAAAAAAAAGAACGACACTCTATTTTTATCTTAAGTTATCAAAACTATCAACATTTAGATAGGGAATTGTTACTTCATGAAACAATATTTCATAATTAATGTAAATAACACTTACCCTCTCCGTCCAATAAAAAAATGTCATTATCATTTTCCCAGAAGTAAAGCAATTCTAACTTTGATCAAATATATAAGAGAAAATATTAATGGTAAATAATTAGTATCATTACATAGATCGTTGAATCTATTTTAACTTTTTAAGAGTAAACTGATTTGCATACAAAAATTGCTAAAGTTAAAATTGACAAAGTTTGATCAACACGTTTTCTCACAGCAACACTTTATACGGGACAATGGGAGTATTTGGTGATATAAATACTCCACTAGTATTCTTGATATAAAATTTGGTTAAATCTATGACATGGGGTAAAACAATGACATCTTTTGGAAGGAGAAAAGACAGTGACTAATCCAGACATTACTAACCGTTGCAATTTGTCACATGCATCTATATGGGCCAGCAAGTCATTTGCTAATTATTTTAAGACGCAAACTAGAACACAATCTCTGCACAAATCTCACTTTCTTGCTAAAAAAATTGCTTCTGGGCAGCTGCAGCAAACAAATAAACCCTGCTGCCGCCCCTCATTCCCCCAGATCTCCCTGTCTCTTCAGTCTTCACCAGAGTTCAAACCACCACAAGCACGAGCCACCCAAGTCAGAACTCACCGAGAGGCGAGAGCTGCCTCGCCGAGCCGAATCTACTGCCGACCACCACCCTCCAGTCCTCCACCCACCCACCAATACCAGCGGCAGTAAATTCCGAGCAGCCGCTGCCGAGCCTCCCTCCTCGCTCGATCCCCCACCCGCCCCCTACTCCTCCTAGGGTTTCCCCTCGGCTCGCCGGCGTGCCGCCCCGCCTCGCCATTGCCGCCGGGGCGTTCCGCCGCTCGGGGTGGCCGCGAATCGAGCCTCGAGGGAGCTGTTCGTGCTGATTCCTGCGGGGTCGGTCTCTCCTTGTGGCTCGGACCTGGGAAAGGTTTTGACGCCCGTGGGGGGTTTGGATCGAGGGCCCTGAGCTGTGCCTCCGCAATGCCGGGCTGGTCTCGCGGCGACTGCTAGGGTTTCAGGTCGGATTTCGGCGGGAGAGCTGAGGCTTTGCTTCGAGTGCGGGAGCTGTCTGCAGTCCGCCGGCCGGAGCTCGGTGTTTCCGCAGCAATGCCTCGCCGATTTTAGCTCGCTCTGGGGTTTCTGCTTCTGAAGGGCGAAGGGGGCTGTCGTCGGGCGGGTTGAGGCTGCAAGGAGTCGGCGGCGGGGTCCAATGTCCGGGGCTAGCGCGAGGGGGCGGCTGTCGCCGGCGTCCGGCGGCGGCGGCGGCGGGGACTCGGAGCCGCGGTCCGCGGGGGGCAGGACGCGCTCGGTGTCCGCGACGCGCGGCCGGAAGCCCTCGCCGAGGCCCGGGAGGGACGCGGCCGCGGCGGCGGGGGCGGCGGAGGAGAAGAAGCCCGCCGCCGTGCCCACATTGCTGCCCTCGCTCAGCGTGCCCGCGGGGATGCGGCGGCAGGAGCTGCTGCTGCGCTCGGGGCTGTCCCTGGACGCGTCCTGCTCCTCGGACGCGTCCACGGACTCGTTCTGCAGCCGCGCGTCCACGGGCCGGATCGGGAGGCCCGCGTTTGGGGCGAGGAAGAAGAAGACCCTCTCTCAGACGGATTACAAGCCTGTTTCCATGCTGGAGAGGGAGTCTGGGTTGGCTTTCCAGACTGATGCTGCTGGTATGAAGAGGAGGTGCGCGTGGGTGACGGCAAATACTGGTGCGTGCTTCTGGTTTTGCTTTGCTTGTTTTGAGCATTTGATTTAGGGGTAACTGGCAATTGCTCTAGTATAACTGTAACAGCTTGTAGTGCTTTAATAGTTATTCTGTTGTAAACAGAGAAGCTAGTTGACTTTAGCTTGGGCTTTGCATAGCGGGAGGGGGAACTGGGAGCCATAATTGAAATGATAATAATGCTGTTTCTGTATGTTCACATTGCTCCCTTTGCTATTTTACACTTAACTGGTTCATTTTGGAGTAGAGGGGTTAGAATGATCTGGGTGCTGTAGAGTTGGTTTGCAGAATTTGTTTCATTAGATTCATGTTCTACAGTTTCTATTTATTTAGGAATCATAAAGTTTACCTAAAAGCATCCAAACTGGGAGGTGATAATGTTATGCACCAAGGTTCCTTGCTAACCTCCAGCTCCAGTTTGATCATAAAAAACTACTGAAATTGAATCTGCTAATGAGGGTTACAAATTTGGTCAAGGTGGAGGATTTTTGTCACCCGTTTGCCCGATAAGACATGTTGAAGTGAACTAGACAATTTCTTTATTTGTAGGTTGTGTTAGCTTAATCTGCCCCCTCATTCACTCAAAAGTGATAGTTCCATCTGAAATCAAGTTTATGACCTTATTTGTTTCAATGCATTAGACTCATGAGCACAATGTAGGACTGTTACTGTTCACTACTCATCATTTCTTCATGTTCATTGACAGGGCAATAGTATTCTCTTTATACCTTCTGTGTATTGAATGTTTATTTTGATTTTTATGTCATTTACATGTGCAGATCCCTGTTATGCTGCATTTCATGATGAAGAGTGGGGAGTTCCCGTTCACGATGACAAGTATGCAGAAATGACTGTTGATTTTTTTTTTCCTCATAACAGCATTGACTATTAATAATCAAATGCGTCATATAAATTGCAGGAAGTTATTTGAGCTGCTAGTGCTGTCAGGGGCATTAGCTGAACTGACATGGCCAGCAATTCTGAATAAGAGAGACATATTCAGGTATCTGTTTGCATTTCCTTCTGTCCCTGAACCTGATTACTGAGTTTGGAAATCTTAGTAATCTGGTTGTATGGTTGACAGGGAAGTTTTCATGGATTTTGACCCAGTATTGGTCTCAAAATTAAGTGAGAAGAAGATTATTGCACCTGGAAGTCCTAGCAGCTCCTTGTTATCTGAACAGAAACTGCGTGGTGTTATTGAAAATGCACGCCAAATACTCAAGGTAGCACTTCACATTCTTGAACTTATTATTGTTGGCATGATAGAATACTGTTTTATTTAAAACTGTTGATGTGCATAACTTGAAATACTCAAGGTTAGCACTTCGCATTCTTGAACTTATTGTTGTTGGCATGATAGAGTCTAGATACTGTTTTATTTAATGGTAATGATGTGCATAACTTGAAATACTCAAGGTTAGCACTTCGCACTCATGGACACTTTGTTGGCATGATAGAGCCTACTGCTTTGTTTAAAAATGATGTTGTGGCGTTGTATGAAATGGTATCACTCATATTTACCCTGCCCTTCTTAAAACAAGCACCATATATGCCTTTTAGCCCAAGGCTTTCTTTGATAACACTTGTTCTTGTCTGAATTAAGTGCATGTCGTTGCAGATTATAGAGGAATTTGGATCATTTGATAAATACTGTTGGAGCTTCGTGAACTACAAACCTATATTGAGCCGATTCAGGTACTCCCGTCAAGTGCCTGTCAAAACATCGAAAGCAGATGCCATAAGCAAAGACTTGGTTCGAAGGGGTTTCCGCAGCGTCGGCCCAACAGTCGTTTATACCTTCATGCAAGTCTCTGGCATGACCAACGACCACCTTATCTCCTGCTACCGTTTTGCTGAATGTGCGGCCTCCTCTGCTGGTGCTGCTAAACTTACTGATGGAAGCCTAGCAAACTCAAGTGACAGCAACCATGCCACGGCAGAGCAGAAGATGAACGGTGCGAATGGGCTGGATTCAGACATTGAACTCTCCAGGACTATAGATGAGCTCAGCATTTCATAGCGGTTAGGAGGGGGTGCTGAAGCGAGATGGTGTTAGCTTGTGTATTTTGTGTGATGTAGTGTAGGTGTGATTCGGTGTCCTTTTTTCTATAGTTTACCACTCGTCAATGTAGGGTACAACAATCTTAGTCTTCGGCATGTCAGGACCATTGAACGACAGCAGTGTAATGATGTATATTCTTTGTGATGCGAGTGCACCTGTTTTTTCTGCATTTCAGTTGAGCTGGCTTTTGCCAGTGTCGTCAGTGCTGTCCCTCTTATCCGCACTAATACCTCGTGTGCTTAATATCTGCACCTGTGCGAATGCAAGCCTGTCGTTCCTTAAAAGCAGTCGTCGACAGGAAGAAGGTTACGAAATCAAATGGAATGGGTTGAAACAACAACAGGAATGGTTCGAACAGCAAGTTCATACTTCAGAGATGCTGTTGACAAAAAGGGGTAGTTGTTATCTATGTGAAGGCATGTGAGGCTGTGTGGTGATTCAGATAGGATAACGTATCCAGCTGGAACAGCAAGGTCAGGGTATATCTGAATAGCTGAGTGCCGCTGCATTTTGGTTATAAAGCAACCGGACTGAACTTGCTGCGCCCTCTGAACTTGCATGCAAAGCAACCAGTTGTCGACACCACAGCCAAGCCAAGCCAAGCCAAGCTACTCCCTCTGAATCATTTATCGATGTCTCTGCCCCTCGTTAGGCGTAAGGCGACAGCTCGCTCGCATTGGCGCATTGCCGTCGTGCCCCCAAGAGGGTCGTGGATGCCCCCATTAGCCGATGGCCGTCGCTGTTGCGGCCTCTTCTGGAGCCGTGCTCAACTTTCAGCGCTATATGCAGTTGCGGAGTGCCGACCGAGCGACTGAGACAAACGGCGAGTGTAGTGACTTGATACCGAGGTAGCCAGAATCCCAGAAGAAAGAACGAACGTACCATGCCATTATCTGGAAAATCTTTTCCTAGATATACATGTCTATAGATATAAACATAGTGAATCTGGTACATAGACATAATAATAAAACAAAAACAAAAGAAAAAGAAGAAAACACTCCTCCATCCCTCTTTATGGCCCAGTCAGCTCAGCTCTCCCTCTTTCACTATGGGCCCGAAGGCCCAAACCCTCCCTCTTGGTCTGTTCTCCTCCCTTTCAGCCTAGATAGTTCGGCCGAGATGGCCCAAGCCCACCCGACCTCCTCCCTCTCCCTGTCTCTGTTTCACTGTCAGGCCGGCCAGGCGATGCAGCTGAAGCCCACGCGGGGTACAGCCTCAGTTTCCTCAACATGCCTGTAAGGTTATACAATTGGCGGCCCGTATGAATCGCAACCCAACTTAGTTATCACTAGAAACAAGCGCGGCGTTGCCGCGCACCCACCTATGTTAGGCCAGTCTGTGTTGTGTGATTATGCCAGTGCGGAGCAGCGGCTTCCAATAAATATATATCTATAATGATGCAAGACTAATACACATATCTCCATTTTTATCACCGGGAAATTGTCTTTGCAATATTTGTGGGAGAAATTGATGAAAGTTTGTGATGGAACATCAGCTTGTCATCTTTATATTGATCAGAATCATGAGATATACATTACGGTCACAACTTGACGCTTGTTAGAATCAGTGTATCTTATTGACTAATCACTTTATCCATCGCTTTGCCATAGGTAGTGCAACGTGACCAAGTTTCGATGGAGAGACGCTAGCTGAAAGTGAGCGGTGTGACCATGTTGCCCCTTGTGCTGGCCATTGCCTTTGATGACTCAGCTGCCCCCTGTCAGGCACAGAACCGATAAATAGACAATCAGCACTACCTGCCAGAAGCAAATAGGCCATAGAAATTTCATCAAACAGAAGCCGAAATATCAGATTCCTAAATTAGGATATGGGGGGTGAAATCCATGTGCCTAAAACTAAAATAGAATCAGCAAACTGAAATCCATGGAACATTTGAATCTTCAACACAATCCAAGCCCAGTTGGATATATTGAAGAGTTTTATGTTTTTTTAGGGCAACTTCGGGAGGGATCAAACCTATTCCTACCTGCACAGATCCCGTGAAAACCAGTGGGTGAACGGCGGCAGAGTTTTATGTTTGTCAGTTCTATCATTGAAATTGTATGGTACATGCATGGTGTTGATAAAATGTGCAAGTTTGAGCATTGAAAAACCGGACTATGCAGATACTGAGTTCTAATGATAGCAAAAATGTTTTTTTAATTTTTAATGCTGGGAATCTTGGGATAGTTGGCTGCTATCCATTTCGAACTAAAGCTGCTATCTTAGTTTTATCACAGTGTAATTGGAAACACATCAGATATGCTACGTAATTGTTGGTTTCAGATATCCTCTTCTAGTTATCTTCTGAGGTTGTCCCAAACAAAGCTAATTTTGATACTACGTGGCCTTGTCGCATCCTAAAGGAGGGTCTGCCTGGGTATCAATGGTGCCATCGATCGAGCCCCTGGAAACCTGAATTCATCCATGTCTTAAACGGCTGCAGATCTGGGTAAGAACAGGTGTTTCATACCTGTATGCTGTTAAAGAAGTAGAGCCTCGATAAACAGATAACCTTGAATAGCAAGAATGGCTGGAAACCTGCCCCATCACATGGGGAAGCCTTCAACAGCACAACCATTGCAGTCTGATAGAATATTTATCAAGAAGGCATTTAGATTTCAAGGGGTTGCGTCAAGACAAGGAAATGCTTACATATGTATCAATGAGGCCAGGGCAAGCACCACATGAGCAAAAGAGGGATAACACAAGGTGAGGACGAGTCCTTACCAAATTGAAGAAGAAGACACCATGAGGGGCTGCTGCGTGTGGGGAGATGTTCTGTTCGTTAGCTTGGATTGAACTTCAGGGGAGAGCGGATGAACAACGACCGGAGTCTAGTGGCGCTGGATGGCCAATACCTTCATTGCAAGGGCTGAGCAGTATTGTTATTATTAGATTGAAATTCATATACGGAGTACACACATGGAATGTGAGATCATGTTGTTCTATGGATAGCTGCTAACGCTAGAAGATTACTTGATCTTATGTTTGGTGGAAGGAGCTTATCTGTATATCTGAATGTAAAAAATCATGGTATCCTATAAACTTTTCTATACAAGGTTTAAGGTGGTTGTTTAGCATTGTAGTACCACTTGAAGCTTCTATCTGCTATTGTATCCGTATCCAGGTGGAAATTCACCTTCATATTATGCTACTGTAGCCTTTGTCAAACTATTTAACAGGACACAATGCAGAGATAATATTCACCTTCATATTGCATCTATAAAATTCTGCACATTATATAAAGAAATTTTGACTAAAGTAACATATGCAAATTTGTTTTCCACGCGTAAGGATAAAGTTATGAGTCTAACAAAATTAATTTCACATTATTTGGATCTACAATTATTTTCCTAGGATTTTCACAAGTTTCTCCATGGATTAGTACAAATGTGCAGTTCTTATTAGCTTGTATTGTTCATCTTGTGGAGAGGTCGAAGCGTCACAGTACCTTGTTCTTAGCCTGTTTGATATGCTTCTCCTCCTCTGAGTCTTGGCTGCGTACAGGGCAGAGGACATCGACACGGGAGGGCGGAGGCCGGCAGGAGGTTGCCGTGTGTTGCGCCGCCCTTTCGCCGGCGCCGCTGCCCCAAGATCCACTCTGCTCGTCGGCGTCGCCCGTGGGATTGGGGCCGTCGGGGCTTCAGTGCTTGCAGTGTGGCCGCAGCCGCCGTGGCGAGACCTTCGTTGCAAGGACTGACCACTCTACCGACGAGGACACCGCGCCGGGGTCGCCGTGGGATTGGGGCCGCCGGGGCTTCAGTGCTTGTGGTGTGGCCGCAGCCGCCGTGCCTGCGCCGGCCGCCCGCTCCGGGGTCGCCAGGCTCGCATCCAGCCCGCTCTAGGGCTGTTGGTCCACCGGCCACGCCGGGGCGGAGGACGGCCAGGTCGAGAGCGGTTGCGCCGCGCGGCCTCGGGAAGCTTCGTTGCGGGTCGACGCCCGACCCGACCCGCAATTGGACGTACCAGATGACATGAAAGCTCGATCCAACGGTTATCGGGTTCGCGGGCGACGTGGCCATATCCATTGGCCCGCTTTTGGTGCAGCTTTCGTATTGTAGAGATTAAAACTGCGAATTGGCTTGTAGTCTAATGGTAGGACGGTCCAGTGGGACGCTACCCACCAGGGTTCAAATCCTGGTGCTCGCACCTTTTTCTGGGATTTTCCCAAAGATTTACCGGCGTTACACATTAAGTGGTAAGCGACGTTCCCGTCGACGACGAGGCGCCAGTGGTGACTTCGAGAATCTCCAGATCTGTTGGGTGCTTAGTCCTTCGAAGGTGCTCATAGGGGTAGGGGTAGGATTTACATACGTGTGTTCATAGGGATGAGTGTGCGTGCGTATTGTGAGCGTCTGCGTTGTACTGTGTAATCTCAAAAAAAAAGTTATCATTAAAACTAGGGGGATTACCCGCGCTTTGCCGCGGACATGAAGGAGAAATAAAAATATATTAAAATTAGTGAACTACTAAGGTGGACACATTGCATATCAAGAGCAAATGATAGTGGATTGATGAGGTGGACGCATTGTATGTCAAGAGAAATAGATAGTGGAGTTGATATTGGGCGGGTGAGGTGGACGTGTTGCATGTTGAGAGAAATAAATAGTGGAGTTGATAGTGAGCTGCTGAGGTGGACATGTTGCATGTTGAGAGAAATAGGTAATGGGGTTTGTTTATATAAGAGTTATAGATCAATGTTGACGCAGTATTGTCCAAAGATCTATTGCATCGGCAACAGCAATAGCGAGAGACGAGAATGGGCGTTTTATGGGCGCCTTCATCGTTGGTCCTTTGGGGCATTGTTAATCTAAAATGTGATGTCCCTCGCATACAAAGAAGGGATGGCTCTAGCTTCAGACTTACGAGCCGATAGATGAGATGGCTAGTGACTGTCTGAATATGGAGAGAGCATCCAACATGGTGACCTTAGGATATATGATCGAACAACTTATCTGGGAGATCAAGGTGAGGAAGACAAATTTTAGTATTAACTTTTTACACAAGCATGGAGACTCTAACATCGATACTCACAGAATAGCTCGTAGCTCATATCCATGCCGAGGTAGAACAACATTGCGGTTCTTGAATCCACCTGATGGTGTTGTATATGTACAATCCATCTATTTTAATAAAGAGGGTGGTGTTGCTAGAAAAAAGTTAATTTTGGTTGTAATCTCTTATCTTCAGACTCCACTAAAAATAAAATCTTATCTTCTGATATTGGACACTGGGCCTACTTGATTCACTTTAAATTTTGCCATGCCGAAGATTTGACAAGCTAAAAGTTGGAAAAAAAAACAAACTATCATAGATTTGGTGTCGGGTACCTAGGTTAGGGGGTCCTAAATCAGGTACGTTAGAGGAAAATGACCCAACCCATCTTACCTTTAAATCTCCCGAGAATTAACCAGAGAAACCCCAATCCTCCTCACACTGGGCCGGCCCACTACCAAGCCCGCAAGGCCTCAGAGACCTGCTGGCTCAAGCAACGGCCGCTCACCCGCTCGAGAAATACGGAAACCGCTCGAGCGTACGACTGCTCGAGACGATGGCGTAAACCGCTCGAGCGAGCGACCGCTTCGAGCGGGACGGAGAACGCTCGAGCGAGCGGCACGAGTCCGCCCACAAACATTACCTCTCCAAGGCACGCACATGGCTACGTATATGTAATAGTGGGAAGTATGCTTGCTCCGCCTAACCCCATGGCTACGGTGCGCGGCATGGAGAGAAGAACGCCCGGTCACTTCTCCTATTCCGCTGCCCATACCCGGATACGGGCATGCCCGGGCAACACTATTACACCACGTCGAGTACTGTGGCGCGAGCGGCATTCCCTCCCGACGCCATCGTCAATACTCTGTGCCACCAACTACGTCGTCCCGTCCCGTCGCTCGGATCACTGCCCCCTCGAGGCGGCCTCCAACCACTCGAGGAATGGTGACGGACGCAACCTGAACAAGGGACGCACAGTGTTGTGTCTTTCCCACCTCGACGACCATGCTTTGCGGGGTTCCGGCGCACGTGCTCGACTACGACAGCGCCATACCTCGACTACGTCGGACCACGATCGAGAAGGACCGGCGAGGCCATCGTCGGCCATGCCGCTACAGGCTCGAACCGACCGGAGAGAAGGCGTCTACGGTTCGGCGACTCGACACGGTG
Organism: Themeda triandra; assembly: GCA_018135685.1. NCBI lineage: Eukaryota > Viridiplantae > Streptophyta > Magnoliopsida > Poales > Poaceae > Themeda > Themeda triandra. The sequence goes on along the minus strand of JAENPR010000069.1, from coordinate 29,969 downwards.
CATGTAGCTCGACGTCACGCCACGACAGCCCTATCTACTTTGTATTCCCCGAGCCTCCCCTTGGTCTATAAAAGAGGATGCCGGGGCCTAGTCTAGAAGAGGTTTTTGGGGGACGCCTTCATTGACAACACATTTCCACGCACGCTAAGTCTCGGGACTCGCTTGTATTCACCCCCGTACAAGCACCCCGGTGCAAGATAATACAAAACTCTCCCCTCTCGTGGACGTAGGGCACTTTTTGCCCGAACCGGGATAAACGGTTGTGTCCATCTTGCATCACCATCCGGATTAGGGAGCACGCATAGAAATTTACCCGTTGGTGTAATACCCCCGGGTACGAAACACCGACGGTTGGCGCGCCCGAGTAGGGGCTCGCGTGTTTTCACCCGATTCCCGCCATTTTCCGGATGGCATCACCCACTCCTTCGTTTCCGTTCGCCACGGTGATCGGTTTGGAAGTCTAGAGTTCGTGTCGCTCGGCCCGGCCACGACATGACTCTACTCTCGATCGGTGAACCGGGAGGACGCTCGTCACCCCCGCACGGCGGGTGGGGCCGCGTGCCGACCGCGCCACCATGGCTCGCCACCACGTCGCCGACGCCACCAAGATCGCCATCACGGCCCGCAAGCACGGCAGCCTTGAGCACCCCGCTGCTCGTGTGCCCTCCCGGCCCGAGATACCACAACGCACCCGGCCGAGGTGCCAAGTGTGCGGCGGGAGGTGCCACATGGACGGGAGTCCTTGACGTGGACCCTAGCTTCACGTTTGCCATGCGCTCGTCAAGAGAGCCCGGCGTAGCGCCTCGAACGCGCGCACGACCGACGTCGCCCAACCCGTCGCCGCACGGATCTACCGAGCTCATCGCAGCTCCCGTTTGGGTTTACTAACGCCGCCACCACGTATGCCAACGAGATCCGGTCGGTCATGGGACCACGGGAGGAGAGCCCCGGCCCCCTCCTGCGTGTCACCATGGACACGGAGATCGTATGGCCGGCGTCCGGTAGACCGCGGGTTTGGCGAGCACCTGGCTCACAACGCCACACCGCGGTCGGGGATATGCGCCGCGGATCGAGGAGGAGAGCACGGGGAGGCCACGGACGCCGTCCGGCGCTAACCCGGACTCCGATGACTCGGACTCGGGGTGCTATGACCCGGCTCGCGAGTGTTTTCATCTCAACGACAACGTTCCGTCGGATGAGGAGACCGGAGATGGCGCCGCCGTGGTCCGTCCCAGCCAACCGGCGGACGTGACCCGGCGGTCGGGACGTCGGCGGCCGCAGCCTGCCCGGTGATTGAGCCACGCGGACCGCCACCACAAGCCCAAGATAACCGACGGCTCGAAGACGACGCTCAAGCGGCACAATGGGCTCGGCTCGGGGAAATCGAGGCCAAGATGAATGAGGAACGCGCAAATGCGGAACTACTCAAGCGCGCGCTTGAGCGGGAACCATCCGCCCCCTCCTCGAGCTCTTGGCGCTCGAGGAAAGGCGCGAGACGTCTTCAACCGCATCGTCAACGACGGGCGGCCAGAAGCGCCACCCGAGCCAGCCCATTTCCCTCGAGCAAGCCAGAATGTACTTGCGGCAGCTATCTTCCGCGGGACATGCGGCGCCCTCGAATCCGCATGCATTACGGATACGAGATGAGATCCAAGGGCTCCTCCAAGTCGCGGCCGTCCGGCGGGCCGAGAGCTCGGCCTCGAGACCGGCGTGAGGTAGCCCCGGAACAACCACGACACGAGCGGGAGGGTTCCGTCCACCGGGAGGCACCCCCTCGAGGTGGTAGAGCACACCGCTCGAGAACGCATCCTCGACAACCGCGCGCTTCAAGATGCGCGTCATGACATCAACGACAACCGACGACGCAAGGCTGCGGGTGCCGAGGACCGTGGCTACAAGGCCCGTCGAGGGGACGCTACGACGGCGACGAAGATCGGGCGAGACTCTCGAGCCACCGGGCCCCGAGTCTTCAGTCGAGCTATCCGCAACACACCGTTGCCAAACCCGTTTCGACCCCCCACGAGCGTGGTCAAGTACAACGGGGAGACCAAGCCAGAACTCTGGCTGGCCGACTTCCGGCGGCTCGCCCGTGGGAGGGCTCGAGAGGATAAGGCAATCATACGCCGCTCCCACCGTTTCTCTCGACACCGCTCGACGGTGGCTCGAGGAGCTCCCCATCGGATCCACGATTGGGCCGACCTAGTCCAGATTTTCGAAGGGAACTTCAAAGGCACGTACGTCCGACCCGGCAACTCGTGGGATCTCCGTAATCGCAAACAAAATGCCACGGAATCTCTCCGGGATTTTGCTCGACGTTTCTCCAACCGCGCACCGAGCGCGCACATCCCGGACCACGACGTCATCTTGGCGTTTGTCTCGTGCACCACGTGCAAAGAGCTCGTGCGAGAGCTCGGCGCAACCGCCCAAAGACGGTGAACGAGCTCATGGACGTCGTCGCCGACTACGCCGCGGCGACGAGGCCGTGGGGGCCTTCTTTGGTGGGGGGCGGGAACAAGCCCGCGCCGTCCCGGGAGGCGGTGAGGGCACGAGCAAGGACCGAGAAGAAGAGCGGGAAGAAGAAGAAAGGCAATCGGCAAGGCAAGCGCGCGGTCGTGGAAGACGAGGTTGCCGCGGCCGAGCGCAAAAAGCCTAGACCCCTCCGGATGGGGGCGTTTTCGACAAGATGCTTGAAGCGGCCGTGCCCCTACCATAAGGAGCCGGTCAAGCATAACCTCGAAGACCGCCGTATGCTTCGAGGTTACTTCAAGAAGCTTGGCATTGACAAGGACGATGGCAAGAAGGATAAGGGTGACGAGGATCGAGCCAACGACGACGACGACGGTGGGTATCCGCCCATCACCGAGTGCCACATGATCTACGGCGGCCCGACCACCCGGATGACACGCCGAGAGCGGAAGGCCGAGCGCGGGGAGGTTTTCGCCATAAAACCCGCCACGCCTCAATTCCTCGGCGGTCGGATGCTCCCATCACGTTCGGCCGTGATGATCATCCGGACCATGTCACCAATCCCGGCTCGTACCACTCTCGTCGTCGCGCCAATCATCCTCAACGCCCGCTTCACCAAGGTACTCATGGATGGAGGTAGCAGCCTCAACATCATCTACATGGAGACCCTCACGTTGCTCGGCCTCACTAGAGCTGATCTCCGGCCCGAGCGCCGGGGCTTCCACGGGGTGGTCCCCGGCAAGAAAGCGCTCACGATCGGCCGCATCGACCTCCCCGTCGTCTTTGGGACACGCTCGAACTTTCGTCGAGAGGTCTTAACTTTCGACGTACCCGGTTTCGAGGGGACGTACCACGCTATCCCGGGCGAGCCGTGCTACACAAGGTTCATGGCGATCCCCGGCTATGCCTACCTCAAGCTCAAGATGCCGGGACCGAAAGGAGTCATCACCGCGTTCCACGTACGAACACGCCTACCACTGCGATGTGGAGTGCGTCGAGAACGGGGAATCACTGATGAACGTGCTAGGAACATCTGAAGACCTAGCCATGATGCTCGATCACATGGCGGCTGGAGCCTCTCCTCCAACACCCAAGCGACAGGGCAACTTTGACCCCGGCGACGACACCAAGAAGATTCCGCTCGATCCAAGCTCCTCGGGGGAAAAGACGCTGGTCATCAGCACCTCCCTTAACAGCAAATAGGAAGCAGTGCTCGTCGACTTTCTCCGCGCAAACGCTGACATGTTTGCGTGGAGTCCCTCGGACATGCCTGGCATACCGAGGGATGTCGCCGAGCACGCCTTGGAGATCCGTCCCGGCTCAAGACTGTCAAGCAACGCTGCGCCGCTCGACGAGGAGAAGCGTAGGATCATCCGCGAAGAGGTCGAGAAGCTCGAGAAGGCCGGATTCATCAAGGAGGTACATCATCCCGAGTGGTTAGCTAATCCCGTATTAGTAGAGAAAAGAATGGGAAAATGAGGATGTGTGTAGATTACACTAGTTTAAATAAAGCATGTCCCAAAGTCCCATTTCCTTTACCTCGAATAGATCAAATCGTTGATTCCACCGCGGGTTGTGAAGTACTTTCTTTCCTCGACGCCTACTCGGCTACCACCAAATCAAAATGAAGGAGTCCGACCGGCTCGCGACTTCATTCATCACCCCCATGGGCATGTATTGTTATGTCACAATGCCTTTCGGCCTTCGAAACGCCGGGCAACATACCGGGCCGCATGCTCCATGTCTTCGAAAAACACATAGGAGAGACCGTCGAGGCCTACGTCGATGACATCGTTGTCAAGACTCGAAAAGTAGAAAACCTTGTCGAGGACCTCAAGTTGACGTTTGGATGCCTCCGGGCTAAGAACATCAAGTTGAATCCCGAGAAGTGTGTCTTCGGCGTGCCTCGAGGCATGTTGTTAGGGTATATCGTCTCCCGGCGCGGCATCGAGGCCAATCCGAAAGGTCGCGGCCATCATGAGAATGGGGCCGATTCGAGACCTAAAAGGGGTACAAAAGATCACCGGATGCTTAGCCGCACTCGGTCGGTTCATTGCGCGTCTCCGGAGAAAAAGCTTTGCCTCCATGTACCGGCTCCTCGGAAAATCCGAGCACTTCACGTGGACGCCCGAGGCGAGAGGAGGCCCTCTCGAAATTGAAGAGCATGCTCACATCTCCTCCTGCTCGTGCCGCCTCGACCCGCTCGAGACAGTCTACCCCCGAATCCCTCCTCCTCTATGTTGCCGCAACCACTCGGGTGGTCGGCACGATCATAGTGGTCGAGAGGCGGGAAGAGGGGCACGCGCTCCCCGTCCGGCGGCCGGTGTATTTCACCGGTGAGGTGCTCTCGGACGCCAAGGTTCGATACCCCCATATCCAAAAGCCGCTTTACGCAATCGTACTCACCCGTCGAAAACTCCAAAGCACTACTTTCTTAGCCACCCGGTGACGGTGGTAACATCATTCCCACTTGGGGAAATTATCCCGAACCGGGAAGTCGTGGGTCGAATCGCCAAGTGGTCGGTCGAGCTCATGGGCGAGACCATCACGTACGCCCACGAAAGGCTATCAAATCTCGTGTCTTGGTGACTTTGTCGCCGAGTGGACCGACGTCCAACTCCCTCGATCCCGAGATCCGGGCCGAGCTATGGACCATGTACTTCGACGGGTCACTTATGAAGACGAGGAGCGGGCGCGGGCTTGCTCTTCATCTCACCTCTCGGAGTACACATGCGTTACGTAGTACGCATCCACTTTGCCGCCTCGAACAACATGGCGAGTATGAGGCGCTCGTTAATGGGTTGCGCATTGCCATCGAGCTTGGGGTCCGACGCCTCGATGCTCGGGGCGACTCGCGGCTTGTCATCGACCAAGTAATGAAAGCCTCGAGCTGCCATGACGAAAAATGGACGCATACTTTACTTGCGGTGAGGTGCGCAAGTTGGAAGCCGGTTCCATGGTCTCGAGCTCAACCACATCCCAAGGCGCTTCAATGAGGCTGCGACGAGCCGGCCAAAATCGCTTCATCTCGAGCGCCGCTACCACCGGGCGTCTTCTCGAAAGACCTCCATGAGCCATCCGTAAAGTGGGACTCGGGGGCAGGGCGGGACCGTTGAGCCCCCTTCGACGGGGCCACGGTCATGGAGATCGACCGGGCTACGAGCCCGCCAACCGATCAGCGTGCACCATTCCTCGAGTATCTCATTCGAGGGGAGCTGCCAGAGGATCGAACAGAGGCGAGACGACTAGCTCGTCGAGCCAAAACTTACGTCCTTTACGGAGACGACAGAGAGCTCTATCGCCGGAGCCCAACTGGCGTACTCCAACGGTGCATCTCGATCGAGGAAGGCAGGAAGCTACTCAGAGACATGCACTCGGGAGCTTGTGGTCACCACGCCGCGCCAAGAGCCCTTGTCGGGAACGCTTTCCGGCGAGGCTTTTACTGGCCCACTGCAACCGTTGACGCCATCAAGCTTGTTCGAGCGTGTGAAGGATGCCAATTCTACGCCAAGCAAACGCATCTTCCAGCACAAGCGCTCCAGATGATCCCCCTCACATGGCCATTTGCGGTCTGGGGGCTCGATCTGGTCGGACCCCTCAAAAAGACGACGGGAGGCCACACCCACTTGCTCGTGGCCATCGATAAGTTTACCAAGTGGATCGAGGCCAAGCCCATCACTAACATCCGCTCGGAGCGAGCGGTCGAGTTCTTCACCGACATCATCCATCGCCGGGTCCCTAACATCATCATTACCGACAATGGCACCCGGTTCACGGGCAAAAAGTTCTTGGACTTCTGCGATCGGAACCACATCCGTGTGAACTGGTCGGCAGTCGCCTACCCTCGAACTAACGGCCAAGTCGAGCGCGCAAATGGCATGATCTTGCAAGGTCTAAAGCCAAGGATTTTCCAACGCTTGAACAAACACGGCAACAAGTGGGTGACCGAACTCCCATCTCGTCCCGTGGAGTTTGCGGACGACCGAGAGTCGAGCCACCGGGTTCACCCCGTTCTTCTTGGTCTATGGGTCCGAGGCCGTCCTCCCCACCGACCTCGAATACGGGTCCCCGACGACTCGGGGCCTACAACGAGCGGACAAATGCTGAAAGACCGGCAAACGCCATCGACCAAGCCGAAGAAGCTCGAGACGCGGCGCTCCTACACTCGCGCGCTACCAACGAAGCTACGGCAATATCACGAAAAGAAGGTGCGCAAGAGGGATTTCAACGTCGGCGATCTCGTGCTCCGTCGACGCCAAGACAACAAGGGGCGCCACAAGCCGACTCCTCCCGGGAAGGTCCGTTCATCGTGGTCAAAGTGTTGAAACCGGGGACGTACAAGTTAGCCGACGGAAAAGGCTCGACCCTCACCAACGCGTGGAACATCGAACGACTACGTCGCTTTTTCTCCTAGGCCTCGATGCCTTGTACATATTTTCGCTTAAAATTTTAGCGCTCGTATGAGTAAATAAGTCAATTTCTTACTTTTTGTTCATACGCAAGGTGGGCTCGACTTTGTTTCCACAAAGTCAAGCCCCCTCGAGGCTAGACCGGGGGAACCCCCCCGAAGTCCTCGAAAAAATGCCTCTAGTTTTTTCGAAACAAGTGCTCGACGTAATCTTTCCCCTCCTCGCCTCGAAACTTTTCGAAAGCTAAGTATTTGCGTTACCTCGAGCTCGTCGAGCCGGGCGATCGAGCACAAGGCTTCCCACGCTTCCGAGCTACGGCACCTTAACTCATCCCCTCTCGAAATGGTCCGAGCACGCCAACGCTTAGCTAAAACAAAGTAAAGGCGGGAAGTGGAAAATGACATCAAGCGCAAGGAGAAAACTAGAGCATAACGATTAACGATTATAAACATCGAGTATGACGGTTCAAGGCCACTTGGGCCACTCCCATAACCAAAAATACTTGTTTTCTTACAAGGGCCTTGTTGCCCAGTTACGGCTCGCAGCCGGTTGGAATCTACTCTACGCCCGGCGGGAGGACTTCATGCGAGATCGCCTCCAAGACGGGCGCCCGGTTCTTCGGCCTCGGCCTTGAGCCGCTCGATCCGGGGGGTTGACCCCTCCTTCTTGCTCGCCCTCGACGTAGGCAAAGCCGCTCGCCACGGCCTCCATCCCGGTCCCGGGCCTCCTCCCTCGAGACGCTGAACCCCGAGTAGAAGATAGCCATCGTCCGGCGCACAGCGAAGACGAGGGCATCTCGGACACGGCCCCGCGAGAGAAGCGCCGAACTCGACGACTCGGGTGGCGTACCCACGGCCGGCGTCCGGCCCTCGACGTCCACCACGGGCGCGAAGCCCCGGTTGGCGAGGGTGTCGATGGCGCCGGTGATGCGGGCCTTGGACGAAACCTCGCCATCAAGCAACACACAGGTCGGCCTTGCGTCCTCACGCGCACCCGCCGAGTCCGCCTCCAAACTGAAAAAGATGACAAGAATCAAGTACTTAATCGGTACTCGAGCAACCCGTATAAGTCACGCACAAAAAAGGACTAAAAGACTCGAGCACTCACCGGTGCGGCGGGTCGAGCCTTTGCTCACGATCGAGCGCCCGCGTAAGTTCACCCTCTTTTCTCTGGAGGACGCGCTCGACGTCGTGTTTCTCCACGCGCAGCTCCTCATAAGCCCTGCCGGCACCCTGGATGGCGAGGTCCTTCGTCGTCATCTCTAGGCGGAGATTTACCGTTTCCGTCTGGAGACCGCTGGCCCGCTCTTTCTCCGCTTCAAGCGCGCTAGCAAGGGCCTCTTTTCGGCGTACCACTCGGGTGACCGAGGCCCAGAGCTCCTTCACGTAGGCCTCGACGCCGGTTTTCTCCTTACGGAGAGCGCTCCATGTCCCGCCGCTTGGCCTTGTAGCCCAGCGGCCGCGTGCCGCGTCGCTTGGAGCCGCTCGAAGGCCGCATGCGGCTGCGCATACTCCCGTGAGCGGTCTCGGCCTCTGCGCGGCGGCCGAGCGAGCTTCTCACTGCTCCCCGCCGCGCGCCCGCCTCCCGTGCCACTCGAGCGAGTTCGTCGTGGGCTTTCTTGGCATCCTCCTTGGCGGCGTCCGGGCGGCGTTGGCTACTCGAAGCCGGGCAGACCGGTGCGGCTACGCCTCGGCATCCGCCCCCCTGCGCACATACCGCCGGATTTCGTCCTCACTCTCACGGGCGCGGATGTGAACCGACTTGGCGTATGAACAGCTTTGCGCCGTCTAAGCCACGAGAGAGGAAAGGTCAAATACAAGTAGCGATAAGTCAAACACAAATAAAAGGGAATCGTGCTCGAAGGTACTTACAGAAGAAAGCCGGGGCAGGTCCTCGGAGACGAGCGGCGTAGCGGCCTTCGGGCGTGTTCAAGCCCGCGACGGCGCTCCTCGGCCTCCATATGCGCCTCGAGCTCCCTCGATCGTTCATCACGATCGCGGGGCCTCGTGGTCGAGAGGTCGGGGAGCACCGGCGGCGGCCTTACCCACAAAGGGAATTCCTCCCGCATCTCCTTGTCGACGGAGGAGTGGAGTCTCCTCACGGCCTCCAAATCGACGCCCGCCGTCACCACCCCCGCTCGGCCGGGCGATCGGACGTTGCGGCGGAGCCACGGGAAGAGGACGCCTCCTGGGCGAGCGCCCGCGCCTCAAGCCTCCTCCGTTCTTCAATAGAGGCATCGGAGGGCTCAACGGGTCCGAGACCAACCGACCGCATATGGCCGTCAACGATGGCTGCCGCCGTCTGCCTCCTCTGGGCCTCCTCCCAGTGGTCGGCCTCGGACATAACGGTGAACTCCACCTCGCCGTCGTCGAGTCGGGCACAAGGTGAGGCACCACGACCTCCCCCCGAACCGCGGGCGTGCGGCGGCGCGATGATAGCGCCGGCGGTGCTCCTCGTGTCGCTCCTCCCTTTGATCGCCGCCACGATGCTCATCGCCGCCTACGGCGGCGGGCGGCTCCGCCTGGCGCCCCACCTCCGAGTGCTGCTCCTCTTGCTCGCCCGGCCGCTCCACTTGCGGCCGGATCTCCTCGATGCCGGCGGCGGCGAGGCCGCACCACCGGTCCCACTGCTGCGCCACCGGCTCCTCCGCCTTCTCACCCTCCGGTGTGGCGGCGGGTGCTCCTCGAGCGCATCCTCTCGAGCGGCGGCACAGGCCTCGCCCTCCTCAACCCATTGCCCGGTGAGGACTCGACCTCCATGTCCCGAGGAGGGGTTGAGGCCCGGCTCGGGCGAAGCTCGGGCACCGGTCCCGCCTCCCCGCATCTCCACATCTCCCACGGGCCGGTCGGCGGCCGCGGGCGTCTCCTCCCTCCTTCTCCTGCGCTCCTCCTCAAGGCGCGCCGACCGGCGCCAGAAGACCCAGGCGCCCGAGCCGGACTCTCCTCGAGCACGATGGGCCGCTCCGATTCAGCCTCCGTCGCGGCTCCCGACACCTTTGCCCTTTGCTCGCCCGCCGCCGCGTCACCCAGCGCTGACGATGCCGGGGTCTCGGCGGGACGGCGGTCAAGGCCGTGGTGGTGGGGGCGTCCTTCTCCTCCGCTGCCTTGGCCACGACCCCGGCACCTACACGGGATGCGGGCGCCATCGGGCCGCGCCGCGCTTGAGCGCATCCTTGGCCCGCTCTAACCAAATGGGAGTAGAGGGAGGGAGAGTCACTCCACCCGGCATCGACGGGGTGCCGCCGACCCTCCCGTGGTCCTCGGCCTCTTAGTAGGCACCATGGAAGGGAGGGGATGGCAAGGACCGCAGGGAACGCTTAGTCCCGGAAAAAAGAGAAAAACAAAAAATCATTGTGACAAAATACTCGCACACAAACAAAACAATGCATTAGGGAGTAGGTCGACCGGAGACTTACCCCGGTCGGAGTAGCGCCGCTCAAGCCGCTTGGCTTGCTCGGAGCGCTCGGGGGCTTCCAAGCCTCGCTTGCCCCCTCGAGTCACTCGAGGACTTGGGGGCCTCGAGCCCGCCGCTTGTGCCGCTCGAGGGCTTCGAGACCCCGCGGCCGCTCCCGTTTTAGCCGACTCCTTGGGCGGCTCGGGCACGGCGTCCGTCACCGGATCCAGGACCCGCGAGTCGGATCCGCTCCGCCCGGCGGTCGCTAGAGGGAGCCGCGGCGCTCGCCGGACCGTGCGAAGATGAAGTGCGCACATTTGCGGCCTCCCCGGCTGCCGGGTGTGCGCGCCCGTTGAAGAGGAACGGTGGCGGGAGGAAGATTCCGCCGCGTCGGAGACGGCGCTGCCGCGCCGAGACGGCGCCCGCCCGCCATGGCTAGAAGGACGGGGCGACTCCTCCCGCCGCCCGCGCTTGAGCCGGCGACGACGAGCGAGTGCGCGGGGCCGGAGTATTGGGACGCCCCACCCCGTTGCCCCAGCTTGGGCCGACGACGCGCTCGAGCACCGCGGCTCGACGACCCTCCCCGCGACCCGCTCGAACGAGCGACGAGTCGTCGCGCGAAGGCCCGGGCGCCAACGTTGGCTCCCGCACGCGAGAGCGAGCAAGCGTCGTGGCTTGGCGACGACGGCGTCATCACCGACGGTCGCCTCGTCATCATCGTCATCGTCATCTTCCTCCTCGTCCTCATCGGACGACTCGAGACCGGGGTCCCGGTCGGTCGGGTCCGCCGCCCGCGTATTTCCACGTTCCCCGGGCGGCGCCTAGCCTTGCGCTTCTCCTTCTCCTCTAGCGCAAGGGCTTTCTGCGCCTTCTCCTCCCTCGAGACCACGGCGGTATGTGCTCGCTCACCCCTCAAGCGTCTTACCTCGCGGTCGGGCGCGTCCTCCTTCACCGGAGGCCTCGACTCCGCGTGGTCGTTGATGTTCTGGACAAAAGAGCAGGCCTCGATAAGAATTGCTCAAGTAAAAGAAACGACGAAAAGAGGATCTCGAGAAAACTTACGAAGCCGAGCAGGTTGTACTCCGGGCGCATGCGGAAGAGGCCGACTTGGTTCTCGCCAAAGTTCCTCCCCCCGTCGATCGCGTCGCGCACCCGAGCCACGATCGTAGCGACCGGGAGAGGCTCGTCAGACATCCTGCTCATCGGCGCAAGCGCTGCGAGGTCGGCGTTCTCCGTCATCCGGTCGAGCCGCGGACGCTCGGCGAGCGGAAGCACCCGGCGGGCCGTGGAACTCGGCCACCACATGCGCGATGTTGAGGAAGAAGTTGCGGACCTCCGGTTGCGCGGAGCTCGAGATGGCGTCGAGCAAAGAGTTCATACGGGGCTGGCGCCGCCGGGCTGGCCATGCGCCCGGTTGAAGCCGGGCTCGGTTAGCACCGCACCGGTATATTCCGGGAAGAGGCCCCTCGTTGCGGAGGTAGAACCACTCTCGATCCCGGTTGGCGTTGTTCGACGACCACGTGCGGACAACCAAAGCATTCCTTCCTCTTCGGCCCGAGCGAGCGGAACCCGCTCGAACATAGCGGCGGATCTTCGGCTGCACCTCCTCCTCTCCTTCTCCTCCTCCTCTTCCTCATTGTCCTCCTCGTTCTCCTCCTCCTCCTCGTCATCATCACCACCGTCGTCGTCGGCGGCCTTCTTGCTCTTCACCGCCTTGGTGAAAAGCGTCGCCTTGAAGACGTGGGTGAACGGGTCCCATCGCGGCGCCATCCCCAAATATCCTCGCACACGGCGGCATAGGTAGCCGCGAGCGAGATGGAATTAGGGTTGAAATGCTTGGAGCTCGACCCCGAAATGGTGGGGAAGCGCCCGCATGAAGCGGCTCGGCCGCGCACCAAGTCCCCGCCGGTGGAACCCGATGAAGCTCGGGGAATGTAGCCTGCGGGGATTGGGCTCGAGGTCGCCGTCGTCCGCACCCTCCACTCCGGTAACCCCCGCCGGATTAGGCGGAAGTAATCCGCCGTTCACCGGATTGAGCGGCATTCCTCGGTCACCGTAGACCGAGGCCACGGAGCGCGTCCGCCATCACCACCGGCACGAAAGGCTTGGCGGCGCGCCACTTGCCCCGTGCCACTTGCCTTTACCGCCGCGCCCCCGGCCGGAGCTGCGGCCCGTCTTCTTGGATGACCTCCCCATGACAAGTGACGGGAGTGGAACGGGGGAGCAACACGCGGCAGCGCAACGCAAGCAGCGGTGGCGCCGGGAGCGGTGGCGCGAAGAACGAGCGGTCACGGGCTAGAGTGGCGTGGCGGTCACGGGCGGTGGCGGCAACGGCGGTGCGGAAGACGGCGGCGGGTGGATCTAAGACAGAGCACAACTGCTGGCGTAGGCGGCGAGGAAGGCAAGATTGCGGGGAAGAAGAACTAGGAGCCTGCTCCTCCATATTTATAGAAGCCCAAGATGATCCGCGTGAACCACGTTCAACGGCCCAGATTTCGCCATCCAACGGCCGCGCGCACCCGGCGGACTCGACGAAAAACGGTAACCGCATTAAATGCCCTGACAAACCGTCACCTACTTTTTAGGCGCACACGACGCAAGGTGGAGCGGAACCGTCGCCACGATCACCACGATACGCCGGTTTCCACCTAAAAAGGCGCGCCGCTTGCAACGGACAAACGCGCATCAAATGAGCGCAATGACGGGACGTCTCGACGGACGGTCCCTTACACGGTAAGAAACCCAGGGACTCCGGTCCCACAAGTAAGTCTCGAGGGAGCGGAGGCTGACCCACGGACGGGTTCGAACAGCCGCCCTCGAGCACCCGAGTTAGGGGCGCCAATGGGAAGGAACCCTCGAAAAGTTCCGCTCGAGAACGAACCCTCGAACCCAGATGGCGTGTCCAAGGCCGGGCACTATGTATCTAAGAGATCCCGCCGACGGGAGGCACTCGAGCCGCCGGCCCCCTCGAACGGGACCGGTCCTCTGGAGACTAAGAGCCCAGCTTCAATGAGGGCGCCCCCGGGCCACGAAGCCGTCTCCCCTCGAAAGGAGACGAGCTCTCACTTGGACTACCCGCCATCAGCTCACAGAGGGGTGTGGCGCTCGCTCGACCGCGAGTAGTGCCAGACCCCTCGTCACTTGGATTTGATCCAAGAGATCCAAATGGGACCGGATCACGACTCCCCCACCTATCGGGGCACGGGGGCTCGAGTCATACAAAAAAACCTCCCTCAACACGGGAGGAGCGGAAAAACTCGGGGCTCGAACGGTAGAACAGAAATCTTACGCCTCGAGATACCACAACTCCAATTAATAATACTCTTGCCCCAAAATCGTTCATCTCAAAGCCCCCGGAGGAATGCCTCATTCCTCCGGGCCTCGAAAACTACCCGCGGGGGACGCCGCGCGCCCCCACGGAGAAAGGACGAAATGACTCCTCGAAATACCGACAATAATCCCAACTCTAGGTACTTTAACTCCACTTCATGATCCCTTGTTTGAAGTTTCACAATCAAACAAGGGCTCGGGGGCTACTGTCGGGTACCTAGGTTAGGGGGTCCTAAATCAGGTACGTTAGAGGAAAATGACCCAACCCATCTTACCTTTAAATCTCCCGAGAATTAACCAGAGAAACCCCAATCCTCCTCACACTGGGCCGGCCCACTACCAAGCCCGCAAGGCCTCAGAGACCTGCTGGCTCAAGCAACGGCCGCTCACCCGCTCGAGAAATACGGAAACCGCTCGAGCGTACGGCTACTCGAGACGATGGCGTAAACCGCTCGAGCGGCGGCCCGCTCGAGCGGGACGGAGAACGCTCGAGCGGCGGCCGCACGAGTCCGCCCACAAACATTACCTCTCCAAGGCACGCACATGGCTACAGTATATGTAATAGTGGGAAGTATGCTTGCTCCGCCTAACCCCATGGCTACAGTGCGCGGCATGGAGAGAAGAACGCCGGTCACTTCTCCTATTCCGCTGCCCATACCCGGGATACGGGCATGCCGAGCAACACTATTACACCACGTCGAGTGCCGTGGGCGCGAGCGGCATTCCCTCCCGACGCCATCGTCAATACTCGTGCCACCAACTACGTCGTCCCGTCCGTCGCTCGGATCACGCCCCCTCGAGGCGGCCTCCAACCACTCGAGGAATGGTGACGGGCGCTTAACCTGAACAAGGGACGCACGGTGTTGTGTCTTTCCCACCTCGACGACCATACCGCGGGGTTCCCGGGCGCACGTGCTCGACTACGACGAGCGCCATACCTCGACTACGTCGGACCACGATCGAGAAGGACCGGCGAGGCCATCGTCGGCCATGCCGCTACGTGCTCGAACCCGGACCGGAGAGAGCGTCTACAGTTTGGCGACTCGACACGGTGCATGTAGCTCGACGTCACGCCACGACAGCCCTATCTACTTTGTATTCCTGAGCCTCCCCTTGGTCTATAAAAGAGGATGCCAGGGCCTAGTCTAGAAGAGGTTTTTTGGGGGACGCCTTCATTGACAACACATTTCCACGCACGCTAAGTCTCAGGACTCGCTTGTATTCACCCCTGTACAAGCACCCCGGTGCAAGATAATACAAAACTCTCCCCTCTGCTGGACGTAGGGCACTTTTTGCCTGAACCAGGATAAACGGTTGTGTCCATCTTGCATCACCATCCGGATTAGGGAGCACGCATAGAAATTTACCCGTTGGTGTAATACCCCCCGGGGTACGAAACACCGACATTTGGCAAGCCAAACAATACAGTTTAGCAAATTTTAAAACCAAAAATACTAGCTAGCTAAGCATAAAGAAATTAGTGATTACTTCAGGCAGTTATGCTAGACACACTTCTCCACAAGCAGTCGAAAATGCTAGAGATCGTGGAGTGAATGTGGCTCAGCTTGTGGCTAGTTCAGGCTCTAGTGACGGGGCGCCATGCATGGGCCGGCTAGGTCAAATTACAGTCACAGGGTATGTTAAAATCCACCAAATGCGCTTGGCATCATGTTGCATGGCGCAGTCGTGAAAAATAGTTATTTTTTTAAAAAAATGATTAAGCTATCAAAATATTATTTAAATAAATGGTAAAAAAAAATCCACTCCACCACAGTTTCCAATCCAAGAAAAGGTACCGATACACATATATTCGTAAAATAGCAACTGTGTGAAGTCTTGTGCTCTTTGCAGTGTCGAAACATATAGCTAGAAAATACAGCTAAGCTGCAAGCCCAACATATCACAGTAGTATCTCATTTCATGGATTTTTGGGTTTTAATTACATCTCAGATCATCTACCAAACGTTCTAGTATTTAAAAGGAAGCTCCCTCTGACATTGGAAACTTTTTCCAGATTCGATTATCAGCTACTCCCTCTGTTTCAAAATAAGTGTCATTTTCGCTTCCCGAGAAATCGCTGCCGGCAATTATATATTAAAATATATTAATATTTATGCTAAGTGATTAGTATCATCGGAATGATCTTTAAGTCTAGTTTTTTAACAAAATTATTTGGAGATATAAATATTGCACATATTTTCTATAAATTGAGTCAAACTTGTGGCACGAAAACCCAAAACGACACTTATTTTGAAACGGAGGGAGTAGTACATGATGGAATGACCTACTGATCCGTACCATTCCTGATACATATGAGGAGGCTATGTCCTGAGTATGTACATTGATGCAATAATTGATGCATCTAGCAGTTCTGGTAAGCATCGCATGTTCAGCAGCACGTCTCTGCAGCAGCAGTTGCTGTGGCTTCTGTAGCCCACACTTACTGTGTGTCTGTACTATATTTACTGTACAAACAGCAGCTGCTGCTTAATTCTGTAATGAATCTCTTGTTATGTAGAAAAAGAGCTAGATATGATCATGACCAAGACCTTGTTTAGATACCCAAATTTGGGTCCAGAATCTACTATGCAAAAGGAAGATTTCCATCACATTAAAATATCGGCACATGCATGGAATACTAAATTTAGATGAAATCAAAAACTAATTGCACAATTTTATTGCACTTTGTGAGACGAACATTTTATGCCTAATTAATCAATGTTTGATAATTTTTGCTAAATACAAATGAAACGCTATCGTAACACTATAGTGTTTTTCCCAACTTTTCATGTCCAAAGTTGGTATCTAAACAAGGCCCAAATCTGAATAGTATAACATCCATACACAATCTAAGATTGGCAAATGAGGTTCGGGAAAAAGGACTACCGTATTTCGTAAAACCGAAAATCCGAAATGCGATTGTGCATTTCCATTGGTTCTTGATGACACACTTAGTTTACTTCACCTCCATCCATATATGGCCGGCAAAAACTTTTAGGGGGCTCTATGCACTGGATCGGCCCCCCATGCAATGTGGCACTGCAATTACATGTGTGACACAATATGGGATTAGAATTCCAGTATGGCACTTTTTTAAATGGCATGATGTACTATATATGATTGTATCATTTCAATAACCATCAGAGCTGTGCTAGAATCAAGCAAATGAAAGGTCAAGTACGTCATTCACTAGAGATGTCCACCGCGCCTATATATATACAGGTGGGACAACCATTTTACTTTCTCATAAAATGATTAAACAAAGGATCCATCCAATTAATTTGGATTCATGTAAATGTAAAGGGCTCAAAAAATACACTTAACGAGTAACTTTCAGGTACTATTCCAACAACAGTGACATGTTGATTGAATGTCCTTCTCTTGTTAAGATCATTATCACTTGGCAAGTACAGTGATATTTATTTTTTTGAAAAAGGTACAGTAGAACTTATGAAACTAAAATGTAGTAACCAGTAACCACGGTGATGTGCGAAGTCATCGAGTCCCTTTTCTCAACTAACAACCACCTTATCTATTCAAAAAACTACTCCCAGCAATCTAATCTGAATTATATATGCATGCTTATGTAGGATACCATAGGAACACTAAACTTCATTTGAACAAGGAAACAACTAGAATAGCATTCTTTCAAGACGGAGGTAATACAATATATATACCAAGTTAAGTTGCATCAATTCATGAGGGCCGCAAAATGATTGTATGTTCGTATAATCCCAGACATTATCTCTCCACTTTAAATGACATTATCTCATCAATGACACGTAAAATCCCAGACATGTATATATGAGCTCCAAGGATGTAAACAGATCGATAGAATCACATGTTGATCTCACACTATGCATGCTGAGTCCTGTCATGCACTGCTCTAAAAAAGTCTGCCATGCATAGGGTTCTTACATTCTAATTCTAATTTTATTAATTATTGTAATGTAGTACTAAGTCTATGTACTTTCATCGCAAGAATCCTAAAAATGATACGATGGAACAAAGCATCACGCTGAGCCATCAGTAAATGAGATATGGTTAATCTAGCGAGCAATATTACTCAAACTTGAAATGAAACACTGTCTCTTGTTTTAATTTCGTGATCACTTGATGTATTCTTGCATGTTAGTTAGATTGGCTAAGGGAGGATTCGTATGCCACTCTTGTGTACTAGGAAGAAACCTGAAGGCTCTGGTTTATAGTTTGCATTCTTTATCACATGATAGAGAAGTTAATAGTGCAATAATGGTGCCTTGGTTGGAAATTACAGCTCTACATGAACACCTGCCATCGATCCATTACATATATTTTTTAAAAAAGATATAAAAATAAATCTTTGATGTGTAGGTGCATATAGTAGCTAAATGATATAGCTTTGAAGTGGGAATGAGACAAGCGGTTTACATGCATGCTTATATGAGACGAATGTTTATATATTCTTATATATATGCTGGATCAAGGATTTATAGCATACATGAAACTTTATATGTACTGATATTAACCGTTATAGTGCCATGTTGGAACTGGGAAACAAACAAAAATAGTCTTTTGTGAGTTGGTTAGCAGTTTTAAAGCAACGATCAGACTTTATGCATGCAATATTGCAACCTAGGCCGCGTAGCTAGCAGTTGAAAGTTCAACGGTTGTCCAGTAAAAATAATATAGCAGCAACTAGCTAGGCACTTCCTTTTTATAGAAACACATGTGCACTCACTTGCACCGATGCCATGCCTTTTCAACCAAAAACATACGCAAGACTTGTCATTTTGTGTGTGGAAATTCAACATAATATTCGTGCTGGTGACAAGTTCGTAGGCTCAAATTTAGAAACCCCAATGCAAGCTTGCCTACATATATCCCCAAAAATGTTTATTTCTTAACTAACCAACCACCTACAACTTTCACCAGCGTCCCTGCTTGTTAAATTATCCTGGACGAAGTATTAATTATTGACGACTTGATAACACTTACGTGCCCATTTAAAGACAGCAAAAAAAAAGCTCTTCAATCAGAAGCGGTGACGCTAGGTTATTCAGTTAAAATTATATATCCCAAATCATAGAAGCAACTATATAATATAAATCCTCCAACCTCCACTAATATAATTCAGCAAAATTTTGGGAACTATTTTTTCATTATTCAATATATATATCAACTTAATTTGCACCAAAAAGGAAAAGAAATTCAGGAGCGTTAATTTATTGGACCGACAGCACAAAGTGAAAAAAATGGTGGCGTGTGCGGCCAGGAATGAAGTGTGACGAGTACTACAAGCACCGTGAATGAATGGAACAGAGCAGCTAGCTATCTAAACAGTATCCTGCATATCCGGAGCCATTAGGGGACAGACAATGTATCGTTGCACCATTACTCCCACTTTCAATACCAACCAGCGACATGACTATTGAAGAACAGAAAGTAGGACGGCGGTAGAAGATAACTGACCGATCAATCGAGATGTATACTGATGATAAGGTGCGGATCGAAACGGCGGCAGCGACAGATCGCAGCGACAGATCTGCCGACCGTGTCACCGTGCTGTGCCTTTCCTGCTTGGCATCACAATTCCATGCGTTTTATTTCTTGCTTCTCCTCGCCTCCTCCGTTCTGTTCTCTCTGTCTTGCTCAGCTCATCTTATCTCTGACTCTGACACACACGGCGTTGTTACTTGTGGGTCAGCTCTCTCAAACTTAACAGTAACCCTGAAAAATGTAACAAGAAACCAAAGAACGAAGCAGTAGT
The DNA here is from genome assembly GCA_018135685.1 of Themeda triandra. NCBI lineage: Eukaryota > Viridiplantae > Streptophyta > Magnoliopsida > Poales > Poaceae > Themeda > Themeda triandra. Next base: position 10,622 of record JAENPR010000069.1, on the reverse strand, counting down.
GTACAGGAGGGAAGAACCGAGTGGCAAACACTAGATCTGGTCAAAAACGCCACGGAAGAAACTACGGATCCACATATCCGGTAGTAGATTCCTGACGATGGAACGCGCTGCCATACTCCAGGTCCCAAAGAGATTCATCAATGGCACAGTAAATAAATCTGTCCCGGGAAGAGGGAGTAAAAATGTGGTGGTACTTCCCCTAATGGTAGGGCTCCTCGGAAAAGATGAACGGAGGGGCGTCGTACGAGGCCGAGGAAGACCCAACGAGGAAGAAACAACGAGGAAAAAGGTGTAGAGCAGCAGCAGATAGAAGAAGAACTAAACCCCGGTTCCACCAAACATCAGACCAAATCAAACAGTGCCATGAACGACGGCCGACAAATCGAAGAAATCAAAAAGATGAGATCAAAATGAACGACGGCCGATAAATCGAAGAAATCACAAAGATGAGATCAAAATTGATCCCTTGTCAAAGAAGATGCAAGGTCAAGGTCATGGTCACGGGAGGCGCAGCGCGAGAGGGCTAAGGGCTAGCCGCCATAGGGCGTGTGGTGCAGCGGGCAGCGCCGGCCGGCGGTGAGCGAGAGCCGCGCCCTGCCGCCGTGTGTGGCGTGAGGGAGGGGGCCAGCGGATGACAGAAAGAGCAGTGAGCACGCGGCCGCGACGGCACATCCTTGCCGGTGCCGTCACGCCCGGCCGTGTGCTCACTCTCTTCTGTCACCGCGCGCGCGCGCCGCCCCCGCCGGACCGGCGGCAGCCATCCCGCCGCGCGCCCGTCTGGCCGCCGTGGCCGGTCTCCGCAGTGTTCTAGCACAGCCTCAGAACGGTGAGCACGCAAGACGCGAAAACCTTGGGTGTTTTGGCCGCTAATCTGGCGGTGGGTCGAGTAGGAGCGCGTACCGGCGGCTCCGCTTTATAGCCGGGAGGTGGGCCCGCGCGCGCACCAGCCCTGATCCCATCCAAAGAGGTCGAGCCTGGCTTTAGGGTTCGCGCGCGCTGCCATCCATCCATCGGCCCTCTTTCTGGCCGCCTGGTGCGCGTGGTGTGTGGTGGATGCTCTCTGCATGCGCGACGAACGCGGGCGGCGGCTGCCGTGACCACCATGAACCCTGTGCATGAGAGGTGGGAGCTTTTCGCGACGGTGAGTGGAGCGAGGAGTGAGGAGGTAGGCAGCTGCAGCTCGCTCGATCGGCCGGCCTCGCTGGCTAGGTAGGTAGGCTGGCGGCGGCCGGCCGGTTTACATACCCTTCCGCCATGCTGCGTTCCGCCATGCTGCGACTGCGAGGTGGGGTTGCTGGTTGCTCCAGGAGATAAGGGTATTAAAATGGAGGGCCAGTAGGGACTTGACACGGAGCACATGTCCTTGCCTGCTGTGATTCCCAATTTTCCATCAGAAAGAAAACACGAGATCAGAGTGGAGCCGTGGTACGTGGCCGCTTCTAGTCCGGACAAGCTTAGAAAAGCGATCCAGCGTACTGATTCACGTTGAAACCGACTGGTAAAACCTTCCGAACCATGAAACTGACCGATAAAAGCTAAAAGGAGGCTAAGCTCAGCTCCAAATTTCTCGGCAAGTGCAAGTGCAAGTGCAAGCAGCCTAGTACTACCGTACTGCACAACAGCATGGCGAGCTACAGAGAGCGGCGCCGCAAAGAATCAAGGAGCGCTAGGATATGACAGTACGACGGGGTGCGGGCGATCGGCGCCGGCACCGAGGCCGGCGACCGCAGCTGATCATCGGCATGCCTCCCCACCGGATTTCTTTTTCTGGAGCGTGCCTGCAACCGCTGCGAGTCCCAAAGCATGCATGCACCCCTGGCCTGCTCCCGCTGCGCGGCCTGCGCCTTTGCTAACCGTTCCGCTGAGACCAAGATATGCTACGGCCATAGGCCCAGTGACACCCCCCCCCCCCCCCCCCCCCCCCCCCCCCCCGGTACGAGCACACAATTTCGTACATGTGGTCCATGGTACGGGTGCTATACCAGCACATCCGTTTGGGACGCAAAAGCATTACTCCTATGGGTTTTTTTTAGAGCAAACTCATATGGGGTTTTAGTCAGAGAATAACGATCTTTATAGAAATTGGCAAAAGCTTATGTACTTTTCCAAATGGATAAGACCACTCCTTTATATAATTGGACCATGTGTATCATGTCAGAGTCCATTAGAGACGTGTCGATGCGTCCTTGGTCGTTCCAAAGATTACATATTCGGTGGTTACAACATAGGGTAGAGTTTATGTTTTTTCTTAGAATAACATGTCAGTGAACTGTTTTAGCAATCATATTGTTCGGCGGAACCTCAACTTATGAGCTTAATAATTCTTCTAATCTGATATGTGTCTATCTTGTTTCTTGATTCACAAATATAGCCATCGTGGCGAGGTCAACCAGCCAGTGCTTGATTCATAATCGGAATAAACGTGTTCCTGCGATTTTAAGGTCCTGATCTTTATGATTAGATGCCAAACCATGTGTGTAAGTGTCGACTAAAATCACAAGTTATACTCGGATCGACGAAAGATCGAGCGTCCTCTTTCCAACAAAAGATGTGCAAGTTCTCTTTAGCTTGTAGCCACAACGCTGCCAAATCGAATAGGCCCGTGGTGATAATTCATCGAAAAAAGGACAATAGCTTATGTTGAATTGAAACCAAATTTCATTGAAATTTTCTACTTCATCCATTCTAAATTAAATTTTTCCCAGATTCGTTAGTTTCATTATGTACATAATGCATATCTAGACTTGTAGGGAAAAAAAGTACAAGCTGCACCCATAAATCCACCCCTTGCCTGCTCCGCTGCGCGGCCTGGCGCCTTTGGTACGGCCATAGGGAGTAGGCCCGGTGCCCCCGGTACGAGAACACAATTTCCTACCGGTGGTCCACGGTACGGGTGCTACAACCACAACGTTAAGCATTATGGGTTTTTAGTATCTTTTATATAGAGAAATTTGCAAAAGCTTATGTACTTTTCTAAATGGATAAGCTCACCTCCTTTATATAATTGGACCATGTGTATCATGTCGAGTCCATTAGAGACGTGTAGATGCGTTCTTGGTCGATCCAAAGATCAGTATATTCGGTGGTTACAACCTAGGGTAGGGTTTGTATTTTGTTGGATTAACTTTGTCAATGAACTATTTTGGCAATCATCGGTTTCGGGACCTTAGCTTGTGAGCTTAATCAATCTTCTATAATCTGAGATGTGTCTCTCTTGTTTCTTGATTCACAAACATAGTCATCTTGTTTCTTCACAAACATAGTCATCGTGGCATGGCGGGGTTAACCAGCTAGCACTCGGTTCATAATCGGAGTAGATGTGGTGTTGTGATTGTAAGGTCCTAATCTTTGTGATAAGTCGAGTCGCGTGTGTTAATTTTCAGCTAAAATCAGAAGTTATACTCAAACGACGGAAGATCGGGCACCCTCTCTCTAGCAAAAGTTGTGCATGTTCGCTTCAGCTTACGCTGCTAGCAACTGTTGAATTGAAACCAGATTCCATTCTAAGCTGGACATTTTTTCTAGATTCATCAGACATGTAGCAAAAGGTACAAATTGCTCCTATAAATCCATTGTTTACCTAGTTTTTTGTGCACAAGAATTTTTCTATGAGGACTAGGTGGATTATTTTCCCTGTGAAATTGGATGGAAAGGAAAGTTTCTTTTAAAATTTCTATGAACAATTTCTACAAACCAAAGGCTACTATAGGAATCCAATTCAAAGGAATTTGAATCCTATGTGTTCCATCCATTCTAAAGGAGGCCCCAATCCGTGATGAAAATTGAGATACCAACGGAGATGTAACAATAATAGCGGGAATGAATCCGCGGGGAAATAAATACAAAAATTCACGTGTGAGGACTCATTCGGTTTCTCTCGATTAGTCCTTGGAACGATTTCCGGGTTGGTTCACAAATTCGTAAAAATCTTCGTATACTGAAATGGTCCCTGGGTCTGCAGCGTAAACTGAACGAGCCTGCTTATGTTTGACCGAAAAAGGGAATGCACGGAATCTCTTTTTTGGGACACACCCAAGTAGTAGAACCCATTCCAACCTTGTGGTGCGGGCCAAACGATATGATTCTTGTTTGATCAGCATGCAAAAACGGGCCACCACCCTGCAAGTCCGGCTAGCGGAGAAAGTGATGAACCTATATATCATTGGGCAGATCGACTTTTGCAGCAATGAACCGACGCCGGAGACTATCCGTTCTCTCCTTTTGTTTCGACTTATTCTTTTGTTTATAAAATATGACTGAATTAGCCGATTTAGAGCATCTCCAACAACTCCTTAAATCTACTTGGTAAACTTATAATTTTGGCAAAAACACAAAAAGACCTTTCCAACAAGTTGGTAAACCAACTTGGTATATTTCCAAAGCGCTTATTTCCTCCCTCCGCGCGGATATATGCGCGAGGAGTCGCTGCGTATCGCGACATGGCCGTCGCCCCGCTCGCGCTCCGTCCCCTCCTCCGCCGCTCGCGCTCGCTGCTGCTCGCCTCGCGGCTGGATCGAGCGCGTACACCTCGCGGCTGCTCCACGGCCGCTCCTCCGCCCGCTCGCGCTGCTCGTCTCGCGGCTGCTCCACGGACCGCTCGTCCGCCCGCTCGCGCTGCTCGCTCGCACTGCTCCTGCTGCGCTGCTCCTGCTCTCCCTGCTGTGCTGCTCTCTGCTCTCTGCTCGCGGCGGAGCTGCTTCCATAGGATCAACCGATCAAAGCTCACGGGAGTTGCTTAGGTTGAGGTCGGCGACTTCCGGGTGCCCGTAGAGTGCTTAATATTTTGATGGGAAATGCTCAAAAGTTTCGCTTTTTCGTTACGATCGCGTAGGATCAAACCTCACCCGATTTGGTGCGGCCGTTGTCGAGAAATCGCGAGTCAAAATTTACATCCCATTTGTCACGCGGCTGTATGACATGGGGTCCCCATCTGTCATCCTCTAGTTTTACCAAGTTGGAATACTCAAGTTGTTGGAGATGACTCATTTTTTCACTTGCTAAATAATTTCTCAGGATTCTTCAAAACGCGAAATATCTGCAAAGTGAAATTTACAAAGTTGTTGGAGATCTTTCTTACAGACCCGGCCGAACAGGCCCAAACATGTTTTTGGTTTATGTCAGCTTATAGCTAGTAGGTCTCGCGCCTTTTGCGCGTCGTCGACGCTAACAGAATTTAGATTATTCTCGCTTCATACTCTCCATTCCGCTCTCTAATTTTCGCCCACATGCCAACATGTTCCATCTAGACCGCGCGCCGCACGGCGACGACGATCAGTCGACCACGCCTCTGCATAGTGGCATTTGTTAAAACACAGCACGCACGCATGCTTTTTGTGGTCCAGTATCTACATTACCACCAGTATTTGCCTGCGTGCGCCCTCGATCGATCGATTGTGCGCAGATTATATAGAAGCTATTTGTGGTACAAGCGAGATGCGAGTTCTCCAACCAACCAAAGGCTAATATAAAGCTGGACACGCCAATAAGAATTGAAAGATGGATATGCTATCAAATACAAATCGGTCAGTCACAGCAATGTTTATTCCGTGGAATTGTGGTCCCTCGAATATTTGGGCATTTCTATACATGCACGAACGGCACGGAAACGCATCCCGTCTCCCGATCGATCTACTCCTAGCTATCTTTGAGATTCCGCGCACAGTACCGGGGCACGCAGGCGTACACGCACAAAGGCGGCGTCTCGGCCCGTACGGCGCGGCGCGCTCTCTCAGCGTGAGCGTGCACGCACAGCGCACGCCGAGTGATGCCGGCCGGCGGGTCAGCGCCGTGGGCCGGCCGGGCGCAGGGCGTCCACTGACAGGGTGCCTGCATCGATATGCTTTGGCATGCAAAGGCCGGCCGGTTGCGTAGCGTGGGCACGGCGGTCCTCGGCTATCGCCTATAGAAAATTAACTCGCCAGGCTCTGTTCTCGTCTCTCGGCTCTGTTCGGCAGATCGGTGCATCGCCGCTTCGGGCAACGGTCCACGGCCGTGCGGTACACTGTAGCGGCGCGGTGCCAATGTCACTGTCAGTGACTAGGAGTGCTCTTCATGACGATACACGGTCGGTCGATCAGACGTGTCGGGACCGGGCTGGCCAGCCGTACGTCCGACCTACGAGTACTAGCTGCTTGGGGTAGCACTCCACCTCACTACCTCAGGACAGGAGTACTACCTGCAGATAATGCGATCAGAGAGTCACGTTGTCCATCTCCCCGCGGATCCACGGGCTGGACGCCGGACGCGGCGCTGACCGTCACCGTACGTGCAGCCAGTGCACGCACGCATTCGCACATGCGAGCTGAGCCGCGGCTGCCTGCAATGGTTCAGCTAGTTTTGGAAAGATTTCAGGTTCAGGCTACCGTTTTTGTCAAGGTTTGTACGGTAGGAAGTCAGCTCGATCGAGCTCGGAGAAAAGGAGACTCCCGGCCGGCGAGCAGTTGGCAATGACGTGGGCATTGGTTGTTGTTGGCTGCGGAACCATTTTCTTGTCTTTTTATTATCACCACGTGATTGTATAACGAGACACTGACAGGATCATCGTCTTCACCAATGGTTTGAAACCAGTTGTTATCAAGATTATTGTCACCATCCACTTTCACCACCGACGCTCAAATCTCGTAGTGATTAGGTGTTCGGAACGAGCGGGGTGACGGAGTTTATGTGGTAGTGCACATCTATGCATGCCTTTCAAACACTTTTGTAATTAAATTGGCCGACGAAATCAGTGACATGGATGCATGCATGCCTTTTTTAAACTATGCATTTACTAGAAAATCATGCAAGTTCACAACCAAAGTAACTAATTAATGAGGGCCAAGTTCTTTTATAGACTCCTTATTTGGTATTGAAATTGGCTAGATATTCCCTTCACTCTGGAGTATATATATAGTGCACTATAACTCCTAAAATTTGCCCATACCCAGATTTAGCAAAAGAATTTGAAATAAAATTAACAGCTTGAGAAGAAACTCCCTAATTGGGGTTTCACCCATGGATACATGGGTCATTTGAGTATATTCTCTTAAGATTTATGGAACGCATTGTATTATTGAGTATTCTCATAAATTGTCTTAAAATTTACGGAATGATCGTATCACAGTAGTGATGAGGGAATACTTTTTTAACCAACTGATGAGGGAGTACTTTGTATCTCGGAATATAGGAAGTAGATACATTTCGTTTTTTTAGTGGGGCCTTGTTTAGATTGCCTCTAAATTTCAAGTTTTTTCACTCTCTCTCCATCACATCAATTTTTAGACTCATGCATGGAGCATTAAATGTAGATAAAAAAAATAACTAACTACACAGTTTAGTTTGAAATCACGAGATGAATCTTTTGAGCCTAGTTGGTCCGCGATTGGACAATTTTTTTCAAATAAGACAAAAGAATTACTATTCATCAGTTTGAAATTTTTTGCAATCTAAACAAGGCCTGGAAGGAAGTAGATAGATAGAACGAGTTGCTAACGCACGGACGGCGTGCTTTTGCCTTACAGACGCACGATCCATTTCTGGTAGAGTGTCATTATTATATTACTATTTTTGGTAAGGATGCTAATTATAGCTTGTGGCGAGCAAGATAAACTTTCCCGCCGTTTTTTAACCTGCTTTGTTGGCTCATGACCAAGGCCCAAATGCCAATATATAACGGATAAAAGTATTACACATGTTAGCTTTAGGCACCGAATTACACAAAAACCATCACAATAGAAAAAAGAACCAAACCCAAACCTGGACCTATCCCTAGAAAACAGTTCAGCTTTTGCATCACCAAATATCTGATCTATTATTAGAAGCAGATCTTACCAAAATGATAAAAGCAATTCAGTTCTCTTGCATAAGCAATTCGGTTGTTTTGCTTAAGCAAATCAATGCACAAAAAATAGTAGTTCTTCCTGCTGACTGCATACACATATCTTATTCCTATATATTCCTACTGCTTATAACACATTTTGTAATGCTATTGTGCAAACATCTCCAGCTGCAGCATCATTCTTTATCCCTCGAGAGAAAAAATTACATTTTGTCGCGAAAACCTATCGATAAAAAAAATATTAGGTATCATTCGGTACATTAATCATGAGGTAAGTCTGAAAAAAAAAGAACATGAAGCATATCTAAATTTCAGTTCACCGTATCCACGAAGAATTATAATCAAGCGTGAGTTTCCTGATGTATTACAGTAGAAGCAAACGGCCAATAAGTAAAAACATAGGGAAAAGTACTAAAAAACCTAGAACTTAAAAAATGCTTAGCAAATATGAATAAATTACTTGTTGATTTAGTCTAAGTTGCCTACAAATGACATTAAAAGTGCTGAAAGGTGACACTTATGCCTACATATCATGATGTAGCGCTAGACATCGCTTTAGAAGCAAGAGCAAGCCAAGAAACTCTCAAGACTAATCAAAATGGATAGAGATTGCATCATGCATGTACCATAGAAGAAAGCTCAAACAACTTGGATTGCTCAAAGGAACCATATATATGCTACAAGCCTAGAATACTAATAACTTGCACGACCAATACGGTTAAATTGCCCGTAAATACAAATAACTTGCTTGACCAATGACATTAAATTACTTACTTGATTACGACAAGCTACAACTAGTAGAGTGGTATTGATCTTAGGGTCCATGCATTATCCTTTATACCTATAATTACATGAAAACATTACAAGTGTTTAGTTAAATGTTAATGTGCATTGCCTTTTTCTATTTACTATATTAATTGCTACCGTAATCGATAGCTTAGCTTGCACGACCAATGAAAGGAGAACAATGATGGGGAAGTCAGTTATCTTCGAGGCTGAGAATAGGAGATGGATTGCAAAGAATAGCAGCAAGTCAAAAACACACACATTTGCACAGCTTCTCTTATATAATGCCTGCATTTTGCTCCTTTGTACATGATCTGCATCCTACATGTTAAAAAAAGATAGCATGTGTCATTAATTTGCTCTAGTCGGATGACCTTTTTTTACTAGTAAGAAAAGGTTAAAAGACCTATTCGGAAGCACATTATTGCCTACCAAATCAAGTATCCTAAGATAATGTGAAGGGGCTAACATGGGTCTGTTAAGAAAAGATAGGTGACATCAGATTGCTCACCTTCGTGTATTGTCATTCACTTTTCTCTTGCCCATACATATATATCTCCACTTGATCATAGATGGCCCCATCGCTTGCAACCGCGGCGCTCCACCCGAAACGTGGATTCGCCCGCCTTAAATTTGCTTAGTATCTAGCAAAGTAGGAGGCAAAAAGGACACTGATTAGCCATTATGAATAGTTGGAAGGCAACACAAAACTGAACAAGGATGATCTTATTCAATTTACAAAAGCCCACGGGCATACCACTGATCTCAAAAAATTGATGAAGCCCAAATCACGGACAAACTTGTCTGACCATTGATCCTAATTGCTACCAGAATACTAATAACTTGCCTAGCCAATGATATTAAATTACCTACTAGATTACTAATAAATTTCCTAGCTAATAATTATCTCGCACCGTAAATAAGTAGTGTCCTCATTCTTAGACCGGTACTGACGAGCTATAGCTAGTAGAATAGTACTAATCTTAAGGGTCCATGTATTAGCATTTACCTATAGTTACAGGAAAATATTACAAAAAGGCTAAAGCAAGCAGGGCAGCCTGGTGCCTACTGCGCCCAAAGAGCCCAGCACCAGACGACCACACATGCTACATTTCAAAGCCTTTATTTCACATAACCACATCAATTTCTGTCTATTAGAGGACAGATCAGGCTCATGCATACATTTAGATCAGGATCAAGAATAAATAAAATTGCCTATTTAGGAGCACATTATTGCCACTAGATTACTAATATCTTGCCTCAATAATGATATTAAATTGTCTAGAGTTGTATATATCAGCTTGTTTAGTAATGGCAGTTTAGTTAACACATTTTTAATACATAAATACTAGATCCGGACTAGCAGGCACAATTAGGACAAGATCAGAGGTGACATATTTAAAGATCCAGTGTGCTAACCCTGTCTCCAGCAAGGCACCGCGTGAGCAGCTTCACGTCCCTACAATGGGATCTGGCCGACAAGTCAATCTCGCTGACCACCAGCTGCACAAACACGAGAGTGGCACACACGCGTGCCCACCTATCGTGAGTCGAACCAACTGCGACCAGCCGAAAATCGTATGACAAAATCAGCACATTATGCGTACCTCCTTGGATTTTAAATCCTGGCCTTTCAACTTACTATATTCAACCTTCCAAAGGAAATCTTCCTTCAAGTCCATGGTTGGAGAAAATCAAAAGCATGCATCAGCCTTAACTCAAATTGATGCCAACGAGAGATATGGTACCTAAGAACTAACCTAGAACATCATTGATTGAATTTGTTTATGTTACAACCCCAGCTTGAACTTTTATCGCAACAACACTCGCACAGAAGCAAATAGTAAAATTGTAGCCTAACATCTGCCTAGACAGTAACATATTGTAACATCTCTCGATGTTACGGTAAACTAAAACCCGACATGGCATCATAATCATTGCAAATCATCCATGTTAGGTTAACCCCGATATGCATTCACTAAAACAAGATTTATATTCTAGGTTGATTGTGCCTTTGAGA